>CAXIVR010000013.1:85691948-86385585 GCA_964035755.1 Teleogryllus oceanicus | reverse complement strand
TGTTTAAAATTTGGGGGTATTTTACATAAAAAGCCCCGGACGTTTTCAAAATTTTCTCAAAAACGGCTGAAAATGTTTGCTTCAAATTTCTTGTAAGAAGAGAGTAAAATACACTTATAAAAGTGGCATAGGTCCGATTTTCAGGGTTAACTCTAAATTTTCGAAAATGTTAAAAGTTTGCATTATTTCCGGCGTCTTCCTGCAACTACAAAATTGAAGATAGAGATTTTTCCTTCAAATGAAATTTGTTGCTCTTAAACAGTTCTTTCATTAAGAGATTTTTGAAAATTTTAGTAGTTTTCGCGCAATATTTGCAATTTTAAAAAAGTGCAAAAAGATGATTTTCTCAAAACTGTTCCAAATGTTTTCTTTAAACTTTTGGTATGGATAGTGCTAAATGCAATGTATAAGATGACATACTCCCTAGTGCTCTATTCTTGTTTTTCAAAAATTACAAAAATGTAATTTTTTACTCGTCTCTCACGTCGTTAATATTTACATGAATGAAAATTTGTTCACATTATGATATTTATAAGTACATGTGCTTTAAATAATGTCATAAAATTTCTGGAAAACTTACGTTTTCTGTGAAAATGAGCTCAAATTTCCGCATCTTGAGAAACGCTCAAACGCTATTTTCTCAAAAATGGCTTAAAATTTTCTACACATCTCCAGCGGACTATACAACTTGTTAGAACATGTAAATTAGAGACAGGATTAATCATCTTTTGTTACCAGGGTCCGACAATAAGAGTTTTTCCGTCGAAAATTCAGTTTTTCCCGCTACATTACAATACTTTCTGTAGATTGTGTAAGCAGTAGCGAGAAAGGAAATATGGGCACATCTTTAAAAACGGTCATGAACAGTTTTTTAAATACATTTTCTCGTAATTCCTGCATGATATTAATGCAATTTATTAAAAAACATTTTCTTGATAACTACTCCTAATTTAGGTAATTTGCAAGAAATATAGGTGTAATTATACAAAAATCTAGTCATATTTTCGATAAATTGTACATTTTCTTTACTTTTTCTCTTAAAATTGGTAATAAAGTTATGCTAATCACATTTGCGACAATTTCAAAATTGTATTTTCAGAAATTGAAAAAAAGTATCAAAAGTACTGTATTGAAGATTCTGTAATTATGTAATTTATTCTATGAGTTTCTCCATATTTTCAGATTCACAGAAGAAAGCGGCAGAGTTACCCAAAACAAAGGAATTTAAGGTAATGACTGTAGAATTCTCCTACTTCTGACCCTCAAGACCCCAAGACATGACAAAAGGAAATTACCCATTTTTAAGTCGTTTTGTCGATTTCGACTAAAAAGTATTTTTAATGTCATCTTAATGGTACTTGCTTCAAATAAATATTTACGAGATGCAAAAATGTTCTCCACAGAATTCCTGATTAGCCTATTCGATTTTTTCACTCATATATTGTAATGTCAATCGTTGTGATACTATATAATTTAAGGTTTGTGTGAAGCCCACCGGCGCCATTGTGAGCCGCCGATTTCACGATAAATAAAGACAGATTTTCTTGTCCAAAACCAAAAGGATGCAGGCTGTGATTAATTGGACAAAAGTAAGGAGCCTCGATTACATCAGTAACATATCCAATGGTTTGAGTTGTTCATCTGGCCTGGTTTTATTAAATTTTTATGTCATTTGTCTTTGTTTTTAGGGCATTTTAAAAACATTTAAAGAGCATTTTATTGATCATTTTTGGATGATGCTTTAAGTGTTTTAAGTCATCAAAATCCGCCTAGTAATGACTAATTTACTACTTAAAGCAAAAAACTACTGTAAGGTAAAAGTTTAAGGTACAAGTTTTTCATTAGATATCAATTACTGTACATGAAGTTGTAAAATTATAACAATTTTCTCAAGTACTAATTTCTTTTAATTTTTTCTAATTTTTCCCCATCGTTGGGCCCCTTGGCTTGTGGGGCCCTAGGCGATCGTGCCCGTCTGTCCATGCCTTGTGCTGATGCTGATTATACTGAGTGTCTGTATGTTTTAAAAACATTCAAACTTGCTCCGTATGAAATCTAAAGGGAGTGGTATTTTCCAGGTAAAAAGTAAAAGGTTGCAACATGCTTTACAAGAACACATCAACATTTTTCTGTCATCTAGAAAAGTTTTATTACAAATGACAAAAAGACGTACAAGACAAAGTCATTCAATATATAAGATTATAATTTGTAAGCTATATGTGATGTGGTGATGTGAAAATAAAAACCAAATCTAGTTATACAAGGAGTACAAAAAAAGGTCTTAAAATGACATATATTTTCAATATTCAATACAACTATGAAAGAAACACTCAAATATTTTGAGTACTTCTTAAAAGGAGAGCTGCAGTTAAATCCTTTCATGTTAAGGAGTCGTGAAAGGTGCATTATGACTAGCGTATTAGTGGGTAGAAAGATAAAGGTATAAGCTTCATTAATTTGAGCTGCAAATGCACGGGTAAAAAAACTGTTTCCTCATTTGATTCTCATGATAACGTTCATGTTCCAAAGAGGAGTCCTTTTTCTTCTTCATAACTAGTAAGAGGTTTTGATTCTTACTTTCAAAATTGAAATTTTTAATGAGTAGCAGGTACTGGTCAGGGTTATGTAATTTTTTTAATTCTATAAAAACATTCCACATAGAGACATCATTTTCTTTTGACGTTTTATAAAGATTATGCATTTTTAAATAAATGAAGAGGTGTATTTTCTTTAATCATTCAGTGCACTTAATGGACCTCAGTGCTGTAAATATTTTACCGTTTACATTACAGGTATGTCCTTTTATGATACCCTCTTTTGTTATATTTCTTATCTTATGGCACAGAATGGTCTAGTAAGCCATGACATTTTTCCATATTTTTTAACTTCAGCAGGTAGTTGTGCTTTCCGCTTTTCCACTAAGTAGACCTCCTAGACCTGTTTTCGCTTAACAAATCCTTTAACACATAAGGAACACATTTACAAATATGGAATAAAGATTTTAGTGCTGGGATTTTGGGAGCAGTTTACACTAAATGACAAATATTATGGAAAAAAGAAAAGATGAACCAGGTACAAAAGATTTTTGCATTGAAGACGATAAAGGAATTCATACAGTCATTGGTCACTGGTGGTTATAACTTTGCAACTGATAACGTTTTTGAGATTCTAAGTTTGTAATTTTTTATGTTCACATTCCTTAGTGAATTTCTAGTGGAGAAGAAACTAACATTACCAGCTAACATGCAGGAAATACTATCTGAACTGTGAGATTATAATGGTAGATAATTATGTTCTAAACTTTTTGGTCACCATGGAAATCTTGGTTGTATCAAACAAGCCAAAACAACAAAATTATTTATCTTCTTAGCACAATACATCATGACCAAGACCAAGGGCAAAAAAGAAACCATCAACCAACCAATCTTGCATATAACAAACGAAGATTAGAGTGGACGTCCCGGATCGAATGGTGACAATTACCGTCATGAAGGCATACTGTCAATGACCAATGTGGTTATTTAACAACAAGATTGCGTTGCTGCTTTGGATGCATACATAATCTTCACAAAACTGATTCAAGTCTTATATCAATGGGAAAGGGTTATATGCAATTGGCAGAAGAATTTTTCCATGCTAATATGAAAATATGAGTGAGAAACCCTCATTTCCTCAAAAGAACCCCCAAATGCTCTTGAAGTCCTCAGGATTCACAGGGACACAAGTTTGACACAACTCCTAAAGATCATTTCCAAAGCAAATAAAGAGGCAAGGCGAATGTTTACAAATAGTAATATAGTGGTAAAATTCTTATAAATTCTTTCTATTGAGGTTGTTACTTTCTTTTCAGGTTCTGTTTATGCCTCTGCGAAAGGCAAAAAACAAAATCACAGTACTTTGTGTAAGAAAACAAACTTTTACTAGAACATTAAAAAACAGTATTTTGCACTATAGTTGAGAAAACAAATAAGTAAAATTCCTTATTATGTGTTAAAAGTTTAAAATGTAAGTTTACTTAATAATAAAAATCATGGCATTCATTACTTCATTACGGTCACAAATTATTGTTTTATTTAGACCGGCTTCTGGAGCCTACTAAATGGAAAGTCACAAAATCTAAACTCTGTGCATTGAAGGGTTAAAGGCTCTTAAATGCATATTTTCCTATTAGATGCAGCTTAAAGAATACCGAACAAATGTAATTTATTGGATTATTATATTAGCTAGATGTTTTTTTAAATATATCCATACGGAAACTTCCCAGGCTTATGTACTTGTGTAAACATATTTTACAAACAATATTCTCCTTTCACATATTTCACATCCATTCAGAATTCAATTTTTCTTTTTTTTTTTGTCACAAGAAAATGGGATCTATTATGCCTGAAATATGAAAATGATTAAAAACCCTTTCTTTCCAATTTCTCTCGAACATTTTTCAATTACCATATTTCTTTCTTTTCTTGGCATGTGATTCCAGCAAATAAACCCTGTGCATATGCAGTAACAATAAATTTCAAATGTGGGGAGCGTAACAACATGTAAATTGTTTAAAACTACATTCTTCTACTACTTAGTTCTTATTCTGGGGTAAAAGACACGTTTATTTTAAATACTGAATTTTAAGGCCCCTTGGATAGTAAGTAAGATCTGACAGAGGGAACTAGATTACACATCATGGCAACTGCTTGATGTGGCACAAAATACAAGTACAGTAAAACTTCATTTATGTTTTTTTAAGGAGACTGAAGGGAAAAATTTGGAAGTGAGAAAACTGCTTAACTTAAAATGAGGAAAATCTAGGTGCAAAATAAAACTCGGTATTCTGACAACTCACTTTTAAAAGGAGTCTAATCTTAAACCCTTTGCTTTTGACTGAACCTAAGCGAATATTTGAATATTTCCCTCAAAATGTAACAACTGCTTCATAATCACCCACATTCCTGCGTACTTCATACAGACATACAATTGCCAGATGTTTTCTGTGCAATTTTGGCAACCATTATGTAAAGCCTTAGGAACACTAGTGGATACAGGTGTCACTATCTTTACCCCCTGAGGTTTTGTTCAGTCTCCTCAGTTCCTCTCAAATGTTGGTGAAAGGCTGATAAGCCTCACGTCCTTCAGAACTCTGAATCAAAAACAGATTCCTAGAGCTTCTCTAGAATGCGCAATAAATATCACTTACTGCTCATTATGTCATTATGTCATCTGGACTTTTGTTGTGCACCAATAAGCATGAAAAATGAATAAACATAAAATGCTTATCTGAAATAATTTAAGATAGGAAGTAATAGAAATTTGTCTGGGACTTATAAACAACAACACATAAACATGAAAAATGTGTAAGTGCAAAACACACAAATGGAGTTTTACTGTAACATATGATATCAGTAACTAACCATGCTAACTTCTGGCTTGATAAGCCTATCCAATTTAACACAAAGGAAGTAACATCTGAACATCTTACTCCCACATCCCCATTCATTACCCCAACTACCCTCAAAGGAATGAGATTAAGATAAAAATAATCTTAAAGCTTATTTCAAACTT
Source organism: Teleogryllus oceanicus (assembly GCA_964035755.1). NCBI lineage: Eukaryota > Metazoa > Arthropoda > Insecta > Orthoptera > Gryllidae > Teleogryllus > Teleogryllus oceanicus. Next base: position 86,380,032 of record CAXIVR010000013.1, on the reverse strand, counting down.
CTCAGGTTTGTGTATAATGAAGTACAGTATATAAATACAGTTTTTGTACAAATATACAAAACATCAGTTTGCAAAGTCATCTTATTCAAGAAGGAAGGTGATTAACAAGCATTTCATATTAATAGCAATTATCAAGTAGTAATTATTTATCAAAGCAGGAAGTAATCAATCAATAACAAAGCAACAGAATATGTTGCAGTTTTGCCCTTTTTTAACAAAATAAAACTACAAGAAAAGAATATTATAGTCCTAGACTTTAACAATTGAGATAGCAGCTTGTACTGCAAAACTAAAAATAAGGTAATCTGGAATCTCATGAGTTCCAGAAAATCACTTCCTACACATTAATATAAAAGTATGGACAAATAAAAATCCAATCACAGTTTAAACAAAACAAAACATTACACTCTATACAAAATGAAAAGTGCATCCATGCTTCGCTTTTGACAATTAGATACAAATATTCCACATACGCTTCCACACAGCTGCCTTATTGCTGTTTAATACTGTGTCATGTTGACCCAATTTACATTTTTCCAAATGCCATAAACCATCCTTACAATGATGATTCTTTCAATTAATGCATCACTTTCCATTTGCCTATGCTCTCTCATCTGCATCTGTCAGAAAATTAACACGACAGCCATTCTTTAATGACCCTACCATACTAACTTCAATCAAGCGGAGGTCATTTACACTAAAACTACAGGCAAGACATCTCTTGAACAGTGATTTCTTTGCGTTTCTTTACAGTCTCACAATTCTGTTTAATTGCAGCTAGAAGGCAAGATATGGACACATTAGGGAAAACGACATTTCAAATTGGTTCCTCATTGCTTTTTAAGTAATTGTCCAAGGTGTTAGAAACATTAAGTAATATTGAAAAGTATTCTTGCTACACTATAAAACAATGACACACTTCGCAACATTATCCTTTGTAAGTTCTTTCATTGGGATGTTCATTATTGTGGAGATGCTGTTCGTGGCCAGGCAATCTTCGCATCAATCCTCTTGTATGCGAATATGCAATGCTTGCCCAGTTGAGAGACACCTCCTCGTACATCCTGAGGGCATTCTCCGTCACCTAGAAGAGTTTCTGAAAAATAACAAACAGGTACTCAATGCAGTGTTATATCTTTTAACGCACATGTTGATTCCTTGTGAGGCACACTTAAATCAAATATTTACTTATTGAGATATTTTCCAAACACCTCAATGTTGTGATGCTTATAAATTTGTTTTACCGTCCAATTTTTCCATCTGTAGTTTAGAAATATGGTGAGGTAACGTGAATAGCCTGATGAACAGTGTTGCCATGTTAGGCATTTTCCCACTAAAATTAGGGATTGTTTTTCTCTTTAGTGGAAATTTTAGGAACATATTTATTTGGGGGGTTTTGTTGGGGGTTTTCATTGAGTTTTTTAAATGTTAAATTAAAAAACCAAACTTTCTATTATGTATTACGAAATAAAAAAGTTAAAAATAGTTCCCTATGGTTATTGTAGGTATATTTATTCAAATATAACTAAGTGTAGTAATAATACTTCTAAGTCGATGGCTTGCTTGGTGATAGGCAAAATTACGTGCCATCTATCACTTGGTGATAGCCAAAAGTTTAACAACATGTATGAGTCATAAAACATTCACTTATTGATTTAATGCCTGAAATAACAATTGACAGCTGACTAGTATATTGTGGACTCAATTTGATTTGCTACAAGATCACCACAAGATCTGTGGTTTTAAGTTGTGAATAAAATATAACTTAAATTTTATAATTTTGGTCAATTTTTAAAAAATCACTATCCCTTATTGTAACATACATTTAAAAATATTATTAAAACATCTTTATATACTTTTAACATGTATTAAATAACGATCTTTATATAACATCTGACAGCTTTTAAAAAATAAATAAAATGAAATAATAATAAAAAAAAACTTTTAACTTAAACCTAGGCAGGCTTGCGCAGAATATTACATAGAACTCAAATATCTCCAGTCATTGCACTTTGCAAATACAAGCTGCTTACAGTTCCTGTAACTACAGAAAGCCAACATCTTATCCTGTATAAAGATTTTCTTGAATATAATACAAAAGGGGAATCATGAGTGTTTAGACAATGTTGCAATCGAGGGCTGGAGCATCTGCTCCTGTTTTGGCCATTTGGCAACTGGTCTCTTTGCCAAGATAGCCATGCTCTACTGGCACATTGAGACAGCACGGAAGGTGAGCTTCAGGTCATAAGCTGCAGCAACTTTCTCGTTTTTCTGCTTTTCCCCATGCAAGAGTTTACACAAGCAGGTACGTTGCTCACAAGCCAGAACCTTTCACAATGCTCTGGGTGAGTGGGCAGAGACATGAGAGGGCAAACAAAACATCTCTACGCAATTCTGTCCCTTATGCTTAAGAAACAAAACTGTAATGCTGAAGATGCGGAGAGAAGTTATGACTTACAGATTTATTAACAGCAACATTACAATAATGATTATTTAACGAAAGCCGGCTCAGTGAGAAATTAGAAAGATATCTCACTGATTTTTTATAGTTTCCAACTATTTTAGAGTGGAAAATCATTGATATTGTTAATGATAAAAGTATGATGCAATTTACCCCAATTGTTGGTTATAATTAAATTATGCTATTACTTTGTCTTTGGCTGTGGATAAAAAATTCAGAACTCTTAACTCAAAAACTGAACATTTAAAATACATTTTGGAAATATATGTAGTGTTTTAATTCTTAGTGTAATAGAGTTAAATATATTACAATGTTTTGAAGATATATCCAGTTTTACAAGAGGAGGTGTTCTTAAATATAAATATTGGTCGAGAAAGTTGATATTTTCACATTCAGAGTCACTAATTGAATAAATATTTTGTTTAAATGAATGCTCATGTATATTATTAATTATATGAAGTTTTTAATTCTTCGAAATTAAAAATGTTAAAAATGGATTTTTGTCATGTAAAATTTTGTATATATACATTATACAACCGGTTTAATGAGTTACAAAAATTACAAAATGTATATTCTTACCTTCTCCATCTACAAGTTTGAATAGACCATAATCTTGAGGGTTAGTGATTCGAACTTTGTGAGCAATTATTTTGCAGACGTCTCGTGTCGTCATATTGGGTCTCACAGGTAGAGTTTTGGTGATGATTGAGCCATGTAGTTCATCAGGAACGACAATCTTCAAGACAGATCGATGCTCTGAGAGTGAACCAACCCGCCACTAAAATCAGAAGACAACGAAAACTTTATTATATTTGCAACATGGGAAAACAAGATGTTACAAGAATGAATTTATATATCATCATACACACACATGCGCACTCTCATGCACATGCACACAAAATATGAATAAATATATATTGATACAGGAATATGATATAAATATAAATATAGATATAATGTGCATGGGTGGGTGTGTATGATGATATATAAATTCATTCTTGCAACATTCTATATTGCAACATGGGAAAACAAGATGTTAATCTTGTATATATAATATATATATACACACATGTTTAACAAAAATTTTGCAAGTTTCAAAATTTGGGTCCTGACAAGAAAACAGGTGAAGTTTACAGGGTTTAGATTTGTTAACTCTAAATTTATGCTATTCAGTTCATTTATTACTTTTTTTTCAAATGATAAGAATTATTAGAAAAGCTCCTAAAAGCACTTCCTCACAAGATGTGCAACCATATTAATTTAATAAGACTGAATTTTTGTGATCAAATATCACAAATAACAACCTTTTTGACACAAAATATTAAGCTTTAAATCATACAAGGGTTGGGAATTAATTTCTAGGAGCTTTTTAAGTTTTTAATTTATCAAAATCATCAAAAATATATTCATGTCCTACATATTAAATTGACATTATTATGCATGTAAGTAGAAAAAATGTCATGTGATGTCTTAATTTTTCAGTGATTTCCATTACTTAACAGAAGTTTCGAAAACATTTCCTTAATAAAAAAATATACCCAACTCTTTTCAGATTGCTTCACAAAGATAATTAGCAAAATCTTTTTTGGTTTTTAAATCCAAACGTTGAGGTATGACGATTATGATATTATATATTATTATTATTATTGTTGTTGTTGTTGTTGTTTAATAAGTTATTTAAAAAACTTCACACTAACACAAAAACCTTCAGTTTTGTAAAACGAAAACATTTATTCAAAGATGCAGTTTCAAATTTGAAAAGCTGCAAGCTCTCAAGCATTATGAAATATCATAATGATTTCATTTGATATAAAAAATGGAGTTAGCATATTCAGAAACTAACTACCCTTTTAAAACAAACATAAGTTTCTGAAGTATCAACAATGAAATTCCTGAAACTTAAAACTGATAGAAACATTTGCAATGAAGATTTTTTTACAGCTAATCTTTTAACTGTTAAAAACAATTCTTATTTAATAACTTGGTAATGAAAAACTATACAATAGTCTTTCCCTCTGTACTATTCTTCAGAGCCTTTGGATAAAAGGACAGTTTTTGTCTAAATGCCAATCCTATTGTAAAAAATTCGAATTCTGAAAAACCTGTTTAACAAGCAAAACAAGCAGGGGTTTGTTTGTTGTTGTTGGTGGTGGTTGATGTATTTTTAAAGTGACTGTCATTTTAATTTCAGCTTCTCAATGACAGACATTCCATCCTTGCACAATCTTAACAATATTTAGCCTCCAGAGACAGAAAGCTAGTGACTACAAAATGCATATACAGAAATTTATTAATAGATTTTTAGGTTTAATAATCAATGTATCAGAGAATCATCCTTTTCTTGTTGAGGGATTTTATCTCAAACTTTATTATTTAAAGAGAAGCCATATACTCAACATTAAGATCATTACTAAAAATTTAACAAGTAGAGCTAACTTTTTTAATTACAATTCACTTACACCACCATTATTTTGTGAATTTCATTATTTTCATGGAGATCCCTTTAAGTAAGGAAAATTATTTTCCATAATACTGTTGTTTTAGATAACCTTAATGCAATCAAGAGAGGAATGAAAAGTCACTTTTAATAGTCAAGGCCAGAGTCTGTTATGGATTTTATAGTTCGCGTCATTAAGAACAATCAAAACAAATGCATTGTAGCTAGAGATTGTAGATGAATACTCTCACTTCATTAAAAAGTTTTTCTTATTTATGTTATTTTTTCTTGTAAGAAGGTGGTATGAAATGTTCAGAACGCAGCTGACCAATACCACATATAATGGACCTGGTTGGTTATAAACCGTGGCAAATGGTTCAGTTTACAGAATTCAATTGCATCAATTATTTCTGTAATTATTATAATTATGACTAATGCATAATTATATCTGCATTATAAAAAAATATACAAAATATCTATGGGATGTATCACAACTATTGGAAGTTGTTTAATATGATTGTATTAATATATCTTCAATTGTAATTTAAAAATACTACTTAATTGGTCAAAATTATAACGTTTGGATAATTTCTTTCCTAACTTTACAAAATATTTCAATGAATTATTGCTTGTGAGTTTTAGAAGTTTTGCATACAGCAGTTGAAAAAAAATTCAGTGTCTTAAATTTTTAAATCTAAAAGATGTTAATATACTGTACTTTTTATCAGGCTTTCTTTTTTCTTTATTTACAACACATGAAGTAAATAGTCAAATGTATTTACATGTTAAAAATTTATTTACACTTTAATGTTGTTTAAAACATAAACATCATTATGCATTTGAAGAGACTATTTAATTAAAAAAAAAAAAATTTTTTTAAAATATTTACAAATTTCTTATATTTATTTTTGTATGTACAAACTATTTACAACACATGAATACATCTTTTGATGAAACAGATAATACAGATTAATTGCGAAATTTGTGCATTTTCTGCTCAAATTAAAAAAAAATAAGTTCTTAATTTTTAATTGAAAATTATAAACTGTGTATGGGATGAATCAATTTGCATAAATCTTTGAAAGTGAAACAAATAAATGTCAATTTCCTTTCCATTTCTTAGTTATGTCTATATTTACAATGAGTATGTAAGAAAAAATAAGGTTGGTCATAATGTTATTAGTAAATAATTTTAGTGTTGGTAGTTCTAAATTATTAAAATCTATTATTGACAGCATAAAACTAATAACAGTATACAACCATTGCAATTATTCTACACTTAATATTCATTAAATGTATATTAAAGATGCAAATGTCTCAATTACTACTGTGAATGATATAATGATTTTATTTTTAATTTACCGAAATTCAATTCAATTGTGTCTCAGAAAGATGAATAAAAATCACAAGGAAAAGAACATTACAGCAGTCCACTCTCTAAAATCTTATAGTTTTTGTAGCTTATAATGTGAACAATGGCATGTGAAGTCTAACAAGAGTTTTGGCACATTTTGTTGCAAATGAAAGAAGTTCCAAACTGATGTGTTTGGGTGTGCACTACATTCCCAGAAAGCCACATCCTCTTGATTCTCATTTGTTTAGGAGGTGTTCGTCAACCTCTCGTCTGCGTATATAATTATATTTGTATATAATAATTATACAAAAAGATTGAAGCCACCAACAGGATGTTGCATCACGGAATCATGGGGTTGGCACCACAGTGCTGCCAAAGTTGGGAACAAATACCTTACAGCATGACCATGTTATTGATTAGCATTTGATAGAAATCGCTTATTAAATCCGGCGGAACACTGAGTTTAGAGAGCACGGTGACACGTTAACAACATCCTTCTCCACACGCGCAATGCTCAAAAGTGACACGAAACCCGAAAAACTGCGCAAGAGGAGAAGATCGACAAAGCTGCAATGGTTTGCCGAGTTTTTAACTCTAGTTTATAGTATCTGACTTTGGTCCACACCACCTACACATGCTTCAGCCACCAGTTTGCGTCACAATATTAACGAGAATTTTAAAAGGCAAAACGATCACCTTGTTACAAATCATTGAAACAGTTATACGAAGGATGATCTGGGCTGTCCGGGTGACGCCGCGTCGAAGGCTGGGGTGCCGACGTTTCGACCGACATATCGCGGTCCTCTTCGGGGCTGTACAGCACATCCCTGAAGGCACAGCCTGAAGAGGCCGCCCTGAAGCGGCAGGCACAGCCCTGAAGAGGACCGCGATATTCGGTGAAACGTCGGCACCCCAGCCTTCGACGCGGCGTCACCCGGACAGCCCAGATCATAACTCTGGCCGCGGAAGCCTACGATATCAATTCTACGAAGGATATTTAAAATGATTGCAACCTTCATCATGCTACTTGTGAGTGCGCCTGGTCTCGGGGTTCGCAAAGGAAGTGTGCAGAAGGAGTAAAAGCTTCATCATGCTGCTTGTGAGTAACGTGATGTTCTCCAAGCAACGCGCCTGGTCTTGGGGTTCGCAAAGGAAGGGGGGGGGTGACTTACGTCGAGGGCGGCGCCGTGGGCGGCGGCGCGCTGCTGCTGCTCCTCGTGGCAGGCGCGGAAGGTCTTGAGCACGTGCACGGCGCTGGAGAGCGTGGTGAGGTAGTAGCCGCCCTCGCCCGACAGCAGCGACGGGTGCAGCAGCCCCCACATGTACTCGGCCTCCACCTCGGCCGCCACCATGCCCGAGCGCACCAGCACCCACACGAACAGCGGCAGGAAGTCGTCGGCGCCCAGCGTCAGCTGACGCCCGCGGTTCGCCTGCTTCACCTGCACCAAGAGCCAACCATTGCAATCTCAGCATTTGCTCAAAGGATGGACAAAAAACCCTGATCAAGTTGGTCATTGATCTTACAATAATAATAATAATAATAATAGTAATAATAATAATAACAATAATAGTAATAATAATAGTAATATCAATTATAATAGTGACAACACTAATAATAAAATACTATTCATTCAGAAATGATTTAACGATATTAATGATGCCTAGTGCATTTAGCAAATTCAGGATAAAGGAAATAGAATTTGGGTTTGGCATTCTCCTTCTACATCAGTCCAACTGCAATTTAACACAGGCAGGATGGGATATGCCAGTTGCGTTTCCATGTTGTCGCGGCACCAAGTAATAAGAGCCAACATTTTTATTAGCTTATTTATCCTTGAAAATAGATTTTATTACATGGGAGTTTTTTTGTTTTTTCTCCCTTTCAAAATTCAAAATTTAAGTAGTATATGACTTAATGTAGGGATCACAGAATTTTGAAAATGTGCACAAATTCACTTTTCCCCATAGCACGTCATACGCAGTTTTTAACTGTTTTTTTACTAAAAATAAATAAATAAATAAATAGTACAATTAGAAAGACGTATATTATGTAAATTAACCCCATATTACTTAGATTCCACCAAATGACACTCTACCCCAGTAATCATACTGAGGATGTGAAGGTGTCGCCACTCAAAGTCAACGCGCCAATTTTCTAACCGAACGTCGTTTCTTTATTTCAGGAGAATTATTTGCATCCATCTTTGTCACGATATATAAATATTGTTTATACAGATATATCGCAAGCAACACTTCAGAATACAGTACTAACGTGTTGCGGCAACAAAATTCACGTGTTTACTATCGCAATAATGTGAGTGTTGGCATGGTTCATGAGATTTTATGGTGACCGATAAAATGCTGAACACACCAAGAAATGTTACAGTGTTATTACTTGGGGGCGGCTTTTAATGAAATGTATTTTTTTTTCTTTTCGCTTTAGAACAATACCTTTTAGAGTAGAAATTTATTTTATGCTATGAGAAAAGGAAATGAGCCTTTTTTTGTAACTTGGGCTAATAATTCAATTTTTACATTTTCCCGTCTTTTTTAATGCATTTTGCGGAGATTTCATCGATTTTAATATCATTTTAACGGAACTTTCGTGAAATATTATTTACGAGATGAAAGAAATGTTCTCAACAGAATTCCTTAGTAGCCTATTCGATTCCTTGGCTCAGCTATTGTAATGTCAGCCGTTGTCATTACGTCATCTAAGATACCTGTGACACCTATCAATCATGAGCATTGCCAGTTCGGCTGCTTTTGGGATAGCTAAAGACAGAGATTTCCTGGTAAAGAACAGTGCAAATCAAAAAGTTGACTCGAACGAACGGAAGAAGCGTCGATTACATCAGTAGGTATCCAACAGCTTGAGTTGCTCATCCGAATCGGTTTTGATAAGATTTTTTACGTCATTTTTCTTTGGTTTTATGGCATTTTATTGATCATTTTTGGCAATGTTTTGGCCCCCCCCCCCTCGTACCGGGAGCGGTAGCTCAGTGCATCAACTGATGCCACTGCAGCGCCTCTGACCGGGAGGTCCTAGGTTCGAGTCCTGACGGCGGCAAGATTTTCGACACTAGCTTTTCAGCTAGGTCGAATTCAGTCGCTGTCTAGACGAGAATTCTAGCGGCCGGCTGCTCTGTTCGGTAGTTTTCCGTGGTTTCTCCGATCAACACCCGGCGAATGTCGGAGCAGTACCCTACCAAACGGGCCACGGACCGCGCGCGATCTGTCCTATCCTCTCGCCATACGCACATGCACCGCGGGAGACCGGTCGGGAGCTTAGAGCTTGTCTCGACTGGGGCGGTGCCCCGTTGGTGGGAGAGTCCTGGTGAGGGGGAACCCCCACTAGCCGACGGTAGACCGGCACCGGATCTCGCCATCCAGCTGGGGAAGACCACCGCCATCTCCCACGAAAAAAACATACTCTACACTAACGGGACGGGACCGCGCCCGGAAACACGAAAAAATCGATAGCCCCGCTCGTTGTTAGCAAATGGCGTTGTTTACCGCGTTGAAGATGGCGGCGATGCATGCGAGCAGGCACTCGAGCTTCTCGAGCGGCGAGTCGACGCGCTGCAGGCGGCGCAGCGGCGCGCACACGCCGGCCAGCGCGGCGGCCGACGGCAGCGCCAGGCGCGCCCGCAGCCCCAGCTCGTGCGGCGCCCGCGAGCGCGCGTAGCGGATGTTGTCGGCCAGCAGCTGGATGGCGCCCGTGCGCGAGTACTCCTCCACGAACAGCCGGTACAGGTGCTCCTTCAGCGGACGCACCACCAGCTTGTGCATCACCGCCTCCAGGATGGCGTCCAGGTTCAGGAACTCGTTCGCCTTCAGCTGCGAACACACGCACCATTTATTTATTTATTTTACGTCAGAAAAACAGTTAAAAACTGCGTATGACGTGCTATGGGGAAAAGTGAATTGTGTGCACATTTTCAAAATTCTGTGATCCCTACACTAAGTCATTTACTACTTAAATTTTGAATTTTGAAAGGGAGAAAAAAACAAAAAAAAACTCTCCCATGTAATAAAATCTATTTTCAAGGATAAACAAGCAATAAATTTTGAATTTTGAAAGGGAGAAAAAAAAACTCCCATGTAATAAAATCTATTATCAAAGATAAATAAGCAATAAATTTTGGCTCTTATTACTTCCTGCCGCGACAACATGGAAACTAAAATGAAAAAAAAAATAATCATTAAAAAATTTATGTCCAGAAGCAAAACAAGGGGCCATCTCAGCATTCGCTCAATGGATCAGGGAAACTGGACGAAAAACCTGATCGAGATGGGGGTCATTGACCCGGAAGCTGTAGTACAATAGTTGTTACAGGTTGTTACCATGCAAATTAAAACAAAGTCAAATGGGGAAGTCTCATGAGTCATGTAAATGATCTTGGCTGTCCGGGTGACGCCGCGTCGAAGGCTGTGTTGCCGACGTTTCGACCATCTTGTCGTAAACGTCGACCATCTTGTCGCGTCGTCTGTTGTTGGGCACAAAAGCCCTGAGGAAGACCACGATAAGATGGTCGAAACGTCGGCAACACAGCCTTCGACGCGGCGTCACCTGGACAGCCAAGATCATTTATAAAGTTAAATGGGGGCGTCGACATTATCGCCAGTGGGTGAAGGTAGTACAACCACACAGGAACCGTCACTTGTTATTTCATATTTTAAATGTTACACATTTGGGATGATGGACCATTTACATCCACTAAAACATCGTCCCCAAAAGATTGACGTTCGAGAAACGTAGCCGACGGTATGAAAACATACATATGATTTTGAACCATGGATGATTTGAAAACATATGGACGTCATATTCCTAGTCCGGTGACAGAGTCATTTGCTCGCTCGTTTTGATCGTCTCCTACAACTCGAAACTCAAACAATAACAGGCGCGGATCCAGAAAGTATTTCTCTCACTCTTTATCTCTAGTATATAATATATATCCTAAACATGACAAATAATTTATTATATAATATAATATTCTAGCAAAATATTAAAGTGATTATTTAGTGAATTACTGTATTTTGTAAAAATATTTATGTTTCAAATGCCTGTGACAAATTAAAATGTACATTGACTGACAAATTTTGAGGGGGGAAATTTGCCTTATTCCCCCCCCCTGGATCCGCGCCTGCAATGATCTCCGTCATTGAAACCCGCATTCGGTGTCAGTGACTTTCAATGGCCAACGAATCCTTCAACCCCCCTCCCGCGTCCAAAAAAGTCCGTTAGCACGCCTTGATCCTCTCCTTCAACTCGCGATGCTCCCTCCACAAGCGAACTCTCTCATAACTGAAAAAAACTCACCTTGATGCGCTCCTTCTCGACCTCCTTCTCGAACTCGCGCTCGCCGTGCTTGACGAGGTAGTTCTTCATGCCGGACATGAACTGGCGCATGTTGCGCATCACCACCTGCGGGTTGGTCTCCCGCGACTCGCGCGTGCACGCGATGAAGTTGTCGATGTTCTGCGCGAAGGTGGTGCTGGCGTCCGCCGCCAGGTGCAGGGCGTACGCGCGGATGGCCGAGCCCGAACCGCTGGCGTCGCGGCTGCGTAGCGCCTGCAGCCGCGGCGGCGCTGCAACACACACACACCACCGCACCTCACAGCCTCGTCTCCTAGCCCCTTTTTTATTTTTTATTCATTTTACGTCAAAAAACAGTTAAAAACTGCGTATGACGTGCTATGGGGAAAAGTGAATTGTGTGCACATTTTCGAAATTCTGTGATCTCTACACTAAGTCATATACTACTTAAATTTTGAATTTTGAAAGGGAGAAAAAAAAAAAAAAAAAACTCCCATGTAATAAAATCTATATTCAAAGATAAATAAGCAATAAATTTTGGCTCTTATTACTTCCTGCCGCGACGACATGGAAACGATAATTTGAATAATTGTATTTCCCACTGAATTCTAGAAGACGTGCACAGAAAATGAAGTTACATTTATGTCCAGAAGCAAAACAAGGGGCCATCTCAGCATTTGCTCAATGGATCAGGGAAACTGGACGAAAAACCTGATCGAGATGGGGATCATTGACCCGGAAGCTGTAGTACAATAGTTGTTACAGGTTGTTTATACTCATTTACACAGTTCAAATGGTAAATAAAGAATTATGAATCATTGTTAAAATTAATGTTACTTTTCTTGTGATGCTCAGTATAGTCTCTAATTGTATAGAAACAGTTATGCAGCAGAAACGATTTCACTTGGGATTTAAACTTTTCTATTGAATTTAATCGTTTAATGTCATCTGGCAAAGTGTTGTAAAATAATGTACATGTATTGTATGTGAATTTTCATGTATTGTATGTGAATCCGAGCCCCTTAATCCTCCGTTACAATAATCTCAAATCAAGTCTCGTCACGTCGTAGTCAGTCAGTGCCAGGGGCTCGACGACGTTAGATCCCGGGGTTTCTGGACGGTCACCCATCCAGGAACCCGCGAGTCTCGAATTCGCTTAACCTTCGTGACTTCACGGAGCGTAGTAAACGAATTCGGCTAGCGCCGCCGGCTATAATCAATAAGATTTTGCCTTTAAACCTCATTTACTTACAAATTAACATTTTATGATCACTCACTCATAACACTACAATTCAGTCTCAAAACGAAAGAGTATTTCCCACTTATTATTCGTATATGATACAGCTACTCAAATTTAAAATATGAAAGCTGCTTCAATATAATATTATATTCACACGTTATTAAAAACGAAACTGTTTCATACAAAATACTGCTTTTCCTACATTTTTATTAATATTAATATTATTTAAACAAACAATTTAAATCAATTTTCTCATAAAACTAATTTTAAATTTTTATAAAATTTTAAAGCCTGGAAACCTCTGATTTATTGTGAATAACTGTCAAACTGTGTAAGTTATTATGACAAGTGCAAGACGCCTCCTTTGTTGGACACAAACTGATCAACGACAGAGAAAATTTACTTTATGCAATGGTGCGAAAATCATGTTCACAAATAATAATAATAATAATAATAATAATAATAATAATAATAATAATAATAAATTGGTCGGTCACAAAAATAATTGACCCAGTCGATTCTGGAACTAACGATATTTGTTTACTTCGGGACACCCGAGTGCAGTGTACAATCTACTTCGTATCCTTAGTGGCTACCAAACAGCACTGATCTACTAGCGTGCGAACGGCAAACCTGAGAACTACTATAAAAGCCGAACTGGCAGCGGTCTGTCCAGTAGCACATGCTATTCCTCATTTCCATTCATATTCTTCGGTTACTGAAGTTTATTGACTTTTGAAGGAAAAATGTTGAAAAGCTCGCATTCTCACACATTTTTCCACCAGAAAAATGAGCAATAAACACGGCAGTATATTTTTCGTATCGATAATCAAACGATTGGTACGCATTCAATGACAATTATTACGGACGAAAATCTGTACTTTGAATATACTTTTATGATCGACTGACACTTTTGAAAGAAAATAATACTAAAATATGTTTAGATCTTCCGAAGTAATAAAACTTCGTTTCAAAATGACTCTGACATATATCTAGCAAACGTCCTAAGCACATTCAACAAACAACATGGTATTAACTATGTAGAGAATTTTCAAAGAAACTTGACAATTCATCCTGACAAAACAGTATTTTCATACAAAATAAATACAGCACTCAACTGAACACTTTAATACATTAAACAAACAATAAATTTACTTAACAATACAGCGAATGGAAAAAAAAACTGCCTGGTCAAAAATGCGCCCGAAAATGTCAAGAACCGAACAAGAACCAAATATTGCTTGTTTATAACATTACCCCATTACGAAATAACATAAGTAGCCGAAGAAAAAGTCTCAATGCGATGTTCCTACATTGCCGCACTAAAACACCGCAAAAAGGAAACACACCGACTAAATCAAGTAAAAAAAACAGGAAACATAAAAATTGAACTTTACGTTAAGACAAAAAGAACAAAACTAACAAAAATACAACAAAAATATTATGGACAGACTAATGATCAGAAACCAATACCATTAATCTGAAAAATAAAGTACATTTTATACCTGTCATTATTTGATGTTGATATCGATGCATTGCAGAGAATTATACTAATGCTGCTTCCAAACAAAATCCTACTATTCCTTATCAACATCCAAAACGACTGAAATTTCCAAAGAAATTGTTGCACCAGCGGGAACTTGATGAGCAACAAGAGCGTAAGAATCGAAATAAAGAACAATTGGAGATGTTCCATCCGCTATAAGAGCACATCTAACACCGTTTGCAACAGTGGCAATCAGAGGAGAACAATGGTTGGTTCTTCTAATAAAAATTATCTTACGCGAAAACAATTTTGACGTGAAATCGGCCAGCTTCCCAGCGGTGCGTCGGATGTAAGTGGTGAATTTCCGCGCTATCTTGCCCATCGCTCGAAGCGGTTTGCTGCGTCTCCTGGGGAGCGGCGGCAACGATTCCAACTGATAAGTAGTTAGAACGCAGGGTGGAGCTTTACCGTCGACTTGCGAGAACATGGATCTGTTCTACACTTTCTACGCGTGAGAGAAAAATAAAGTTTAGAATAGAGAAAACTATGTCGGGACGTTGACGGCGCCGAAGGGTCCCGTGCTAGTGGGTGCTAGTGGCTGCTGCCCGGAGTTGACAGCCAGCTTATATCGAGGCGGAGTAGAGCAGCCATGCGGCAGCGATTGCTTCATTCACAACGCACAGGGACCGGGCAGGGTGGAGGGGGCAGGGCAGCCAATAGAACGGTGACACATCGCAACCAGCCCTGCCACCACCACCCCCACCACCAAACACGAACCCGAAAGGCAAAACAACGCCGCACGTGACAGATCTATGCCCTCGGTCCAGAAAACGTAAGATACACGCAGACTCATCTGAGCTTCGTTGAAGAACGGTTGGACAAGGTGGATTCCGTGAGTGAGCTTTCAACTCAAGCGAGAATCGACATTTTTCTTAATACACGCATGCAAGTGGGATAATGAAATCATCAGGTTTCTTTTTCTATTAAAAAATACTTCTACAAGAATGTTTCCTTCATTGCCTCATAAATTGAAAGTTCTATTAATAACGTCTACATAATTTTACGAAAAAGTGCAATAACAATTTCATCAACGTTAAAAGCTAGACCAAACAATTTTGGAAAAAGTAATGCAGCAAAATAAATTATCATACTTTTTACACGAACACGGGAATTAAATATACAGAAAAAGTATTAAGAGCTGTAAGTTTAAGCAATTCTGAATCTATCGGAACGTACAGCAAAATTCGCACACGTAAGCTCACTAAAAATAACAATCTAATTGACATAATACTTAAATAACAATTTATAATTTTTAAATTAATAAATAATAAAAATTATCGTTAAGAATTAATTTTATTTTTTTTAAAAAAATTTTTTCTTCGAATATAATTGAAGAAAGAAATTTTAGACTTTCACAGTTTCTCCGGATTTTCTGCACATAGTATCTTAAAGATTTCATTTATATACTAATCCTCTTCTACAGAACAAAACATGATTTAAATATCGATTAATTAAAATTTTTTAACATGTGTTTTGTAGGAAAAAGTTACGAATCACATTTCAGTAAAGTGATCAGTTATTATTACATGTTTTAACATGTAATAATAACTGATCACTGTCAGTTCATACGATTAAAGTGTAAGCTCATGATGCGACTTTCATCGAGCTCACTATTCCTCCCTCATGATGATGAAGGATGCTCCGATATCTCCTTCGATTTCTCTCGTATTTCACACGCAACTTACAATATGCTCAGGGCCTCTGCCTTTTCCCCCATCCTCCTCAGGTGAACTGAGGAAGCTCAGACGATCCTAACTGCCCAAGCTTTAAAGCTCAGTTTTGTTCATTATTCTTACCACGTTTTAATTTATTTTGTCAATTAAATCTTTAAATATGAATGAATAATTACGGTCTTTGTTAAATTAAATTTTTCGAAGCACGTGCGTAAATGTTAGAGGCTTCTAAACCTCTTTTTAAGAAATCGATGTTTTCAAACCTCGATAATTTGAGGTCATATACGTATATTTTGAAACATTGATTTTTGATGTCGGCTTCTCCGGTATACCTCAATAAGTGCAATCCATTCAGTAGTTCCATTACTGCTGATCTAATGAAGTTTTACTCTAAGCGAAGTGGTGAATGGGCGGTCTGCGTTAAAAGGGGTGCATGGTGTAAGAAAACAACAAAACAACAACAACAACAACTTGGAATTGAATTTCGAAGAGTTCATTTACATGATTGTTAGTAACTAAGATGAGAAAGGTCGACAGACAGAAACTGCACAAATATTCACTTTGAAAATGTCTAAAAATTTTATTTAAAAACACTTATAACGTACACTAAATGGAGGTGTTATGAAATGAGATTGAAGTCCACACACACACCAGGGATGCTTCACTAAGAAATAGCATTGAGCGTTTGTCCGACAGACGCTCGGACACACAAACTAACAGACAGTCAGCCGGACCGACAGACGGACGGACGTTCTGCCGTCAATCGAATTCGGCATGAAGGAACCACAACGCCTTTTTTATTTATTTATTTATTTATTTATTTATTTATTTATTTATTTATTTATTTATTTATTTATTTATTTATTTATTTATTTATTTATTTATTTATTCATTTATTTATTTATTTATTCATTTATTTATTTATTTATTTATTTATTTATTTATTTATTTAATAGAGTGAGCTGATTATACAACGCTCAGCCATATGGCTTTCCAGTTGTTCGGAGCGAGCATTTTCAGACGAAAATATGCGAAGGCGGTGGCTACGGCCACCTCCCATTAAACATATATTGAAGTGGTGCGAATGATAAAGTGGAGGAATACATATTGTTGACTTTTTATGGGAGGACTATTTATTTCACTATCTTATATCAGCCAGTTTCCGGAGGAAGATGTGGACCACAAGGGCCCGGCTGTGAGGCTCTGCCTCGTTGCTGCGTGAGCGCGGGAAAGCATAAATGTGAAGGGGGCGTCGCGGGTGGGTGGGGCAGGCAGACGGAGGCCGGCGCCGGCCAGATTACCAATTGTGTACTCGAACTCGAGCGAACGCAGAACAAAGGGCTTCCGGTTTTTCGTCAGTTCGCCCGAGCCCCAAGTCACGTGGCAGGAGCATCTACATGCAGAGGAAGCAAAAACCAATAACTGTAAACCATTTACCATTCTCTATCATCACCCAAACAGAAGTACGACGGATAATTCTTTTGTGCTATTTTGTTAAATCAAGAAATTTTCTTTTTTTTCACACATTTTATTCACGATTATAAAAAAACACTTTTTTTTTCAGGTTTGAGTATCACGGAGTTCGAGTACTGTTTAAAAACTGTATATTTTCATGTGAAAATAACCATTTGAAAATATTAATGAAAAATGAATTGACTGTCAACGTGACTGAGAAAAGTTGCGGAAGATGTCAATTGTACATCTTTCAGGAAGAACGTCAACTGTTTTCAATGTTGATCACATTTATTATTTGGTAATCAATTACCGCGCGTTTATTACTTTTTTATTTCTCGGTGAGTTGACATCATTAGATATATTTCGAGATTTTAATACTTCTAAAACACACTAGGAACTTTCTTTTACTTACATGCACAATAGGAAAATACGAATAAGGAAATGCGAGAAAAAGAAAACAACAAATATCCGCGTGGAGGACGGAAAGCAACACGGAGTTGAAAGGAGTTTTAAAAAAACAAACATTTAAAGAAAAAGCTGTTGATAAAAAAACCGACTCGCCAACCTACAGAAAAATTAAGACAGAAATAGATTTTCTCGGAGTACTGAACTGACAGTTCACATTCACTTTCTGAAGCCGATGTTTTTGTTAATATCAGTATTTTATTATGTATGTTTTTACGTGTTTTATGATGTTTTTACGCGTTTTGAATGACAAATGTAGCACAATAATAAAACCTTTTAATCATTTTCAGATGTCCATAAATTGAACGTTCTTTATACCAAATTGACGAAGAGTGAACAGTAGTTAAAATGGAGTTTTGACGTAAAATGACGTCCATAAACTTTGTTATCTTCTCCAATCTTAAGTTCAATACTTACAGTTTCGGCAAATGTCCTGATTATTCTTTGACTTGTTTTGTCATTAAAACACTATTAAAAACAAACGAGCGAGACCATTCCCGCCCGCGCAAACAATAGTGTCTACTACTGCATTACAAAAAAGGTCCATGTCTAAAAACAGGTCTAGCTCTGTGGCCTCCCTGGAGGAAGATAGGGGCGTGGAGGGGGGGGTATTTGCGAAGCGCCCGAAACAAAAGAGGACGACTCGCCGTATCACTCTCTCCCTCTCTCTCTCTCTCTGCCTGTCGACGCTGAGTAAGCGCAGTGAACTCTCCTCCTCCTCTGCTCCTCGGCGAAGCCCCGAGCAGGAAGAGGAGAGACGGGCAAGGCCAGCCGTCGCCACGGGGTGGGAGGGAGGAGGGGAGGCGGGCGGCCGAGGGGGAGGGAGGGAGGGGAGGGGGAGGCGGGGCGGGGGCCGGAGCGGGAGGGAGGGAGGGGAGGGGGAGGCGGGCGGAGCGGGGCGGGGAGGGGAGGGGGGCGGGGCGGAGCGGGCGGGGCTGGGCGGGCGGGACGGGCGGGGCGGGGCAGGGCGGGGCGGGCCAAGCGGGGCGGGGCGGGGCGGGGCGGGGCGGGGCAAAAGTTGGTTGATAAGTAAAGTAGGAACAGGTCAGTCACGTCAGGCCCTTGCAAAGGAATCGACTACTTTGTCATCGGGAAGCAGCTAATACGTGACTGCGACGATCATCATGATAATAATAACAATAACGATAATAATAATAATAACAATAATAACAATAATAATAAAGCCGGCCCGGATAGCCGAGATCGCTAAGGCAGTAGTGCCGTGGCGATCTCTGACGGAAGGATCGCGGGTTCGAGTGTGTGCCGTCCATTCATCCTTCATTATCGTCATCCTTCCATCTTCCATCCCCCAGGACTAACAACCCTGGGGTATAAAAATCGGATTCAGCCTAGTGCTGATTCCCCTGATGACATGCCAGACGTGCTACGTGATAGAAAGGATACTGAGCCCGTGCAAGTGCATGTCCAAAATGGCCTATTCGCGAGAAAATAAATAAAAAATAGATTGCATATATTATAATTTTAGAAAGAAGAATGAGAGAAATTCAATGCCGAAGAATTAACTACAGAATTATACGAATTAAGTTCGGGAAATTTACTAATAGACAAAATATTGGGGACACACACAAAAGAGTGCCATTCTCTGAAAATCTTTATACGAAGAATACATAATAAAGGCTGGTAATAGAGGTTTTCAAAAGTATTTATGATCGTTTATCTACAGCATGGACAAAAGTTAAAAATGTGAAAAAAAAATAGTATAAATAGAAGAAATCATGGAAGGATACATTTAAAATCGAGGGGTACATTCTACAGCTGAAGAGAAAGAAACTCGCAAACACGCCCGACGCGAGAAAAAAGAAACAAAGTATGAAGGACTATTTAAAAGAGACGAAGACGAAACAAAGGAGGGAGAAGTAAAATTATTTCACAGAGGAACCTTTCGTCTTATTTTTCCTTCTTCTTCTTGCCCGTCCTCCGAGAAATAATTTTAGTTTCCCCCTGAACCTATACAACATAGTAAACCATAATAAACATTACCAAGACCTTCAAAATAATTACAATGTTGTTATGCAAACACGCGACCTAACTAGAAATGGCTTCTAAACTTTTAAATGAAAGGATCTTTATAAGAAAGCAAGATCGATACAAATTATTTTACTGAATAGTCGCAAGACAAACGTCAATTCAGAAGAAAACAATAAGAATTTTAATAACAATTTCTAAATAAACCAAAAACAGCCATCATAATACGAAGATTTAGTTACAATGATAATGATGTTTTGCTATCCCTAACAACGTGAATATCCACAAGCATTTATGCCTCATAAACTTTAACATCAATGACCTAGCACTAATCATGTCCACGATCTGACATGTCCCTAAACACACACCACAAGCAACCCTCACGTTGAAAAACTATTTTCGTTCACAGATAAGAGTCAAATGGCAGAGGGCCGTCGAGAAGTGAGGCATTACCTGGAATAAATAGACAATAGTTGCGATGAAACGCACTAAACATGGTTGGTAATGTAACGAATCGGGATTGGAGGTGAGATTTCGTCCAGGTTTAGCATTAAGAAGTGAAACACGGCCTTCTGGGATAAAAACAAAAGTTGGCAATGTTTTCGATGTCCTGAAGACAGTGGGCTTAAGAAGACGGATGGAACAAAACCAGAAAGAAAGTGCACGTTCTAGAATGGGATGTAAGAAAGGCAATGTGATATTGGTGATATATTTGATTGAGGTCAATATCACAGAAAAATAAATGGACAAGAATATTTGGGCGAGTCGATAATGAAATGTACATATAGAATTGGACATATACAAAGGACCTCTGGTTATTTGAAATTTGAAGAAGGTGTAAACCTTGGTACGGTTCTTGGAGTTTATTGGATCGATTAAATGTTGTATTGTCTTTTCAGTTTGCAAACAATATTGTGAAGCAATATTGAAGTTTGTTGTTATTATTATTACAAATAAGTGTTATTTTATTTTGACATTCAAAGCGTTTTGATTTCATATTTCAGTAAGTTACCATATTCAAATCTATAGAGTATGTCATAGAATCATCAGTTCCAATAAATATTAAATGGATATTTTTATTTCCTCCATAAAGTAAATTTATTAATGGAAAAGTAAAAACCGTCTCAGTTTGGCATCATGCATCTGTCCATGCAACTATAGATCGACCGATATAATTATAGACGTTGTCACTGTCAACAATATCATTTATTAAAAGTATTTTCGATGATTTAGCCATCATCAGTTTCCTGATACGAGGGTGGATCAAATATGACCGAGACTTTTGTATTCAACGTGCCATTTTTCTGGCGTCAGTTACGTGACAAATGTCCGCAGTTGGTAGTAGAATTTTTTCTTAATCAGCGTTGTTTTGTTTCTGGAGTCCATTTTGTTTTGTTGATTGCAATGAATGAACGCATTGTTACTCCGATTTGGCGAAATGAAAGTGCGAAACCAGGAGAAATTTTGCAGAGATTCCGTGGGCGCTTTGCTGGTGAGACCCTTTCAAAGCCTCGAGTGTACAAATCGAACAAGTTGTTTAAATGGCGGCTGTTAAAGCGTTTCCAACCTCACCGATGCTCAGCGTCCGCGGACGAGCATTACGTTGACAATATTCGGAGAGTGGAAGACGTTATTCGTGATGGCCAACGAATAACTGTTCGTGACCTGTGCGAAACAACTTCATTATCATATGGAAGTGTGCAAACAATCATCAGAAACCATTTATAATATTGGAAAATGTATGCGATAAAACTCTGGAATGCGAATCAAAAGACTGCAAGGATGAAAGCTTCTCAAAGACTTCTGGATTGTTATAGTGCAAAAAGAAACTCACAGTAATTTTGTGGATGTATGCAAGAAAGTAAATGAAATTGAAAATGTAAAATTTCAATGTCAGAAAATATGAAATGAAAGTTGAGTCGTTTCTATCTGCTGTTTGGAAGCCAAAAACATCAGGATTCGGGTAGGTTTCCAAACAAAAAGTAAGAAACGGCTCAACTTACATTTCTTGTTCTCTGTCATTAATTTTTAAACGTCATTACATTTTTATTTGTACACACATTTTGTCGTATCAATCCGGAAATATCACGAAAGCTACAAATCATCAAGAAAGTTAGTAATTTTCAACACCGGCTGATGAAATAGTATTTGTTAGTTGCATATTTCGCCGATTTTCCTTGAAACATTTTCCTGGACACTCTTATGAGGAAATCGTTTCTTAGCAAACTTAGATAGCCGAGATTTGGAAACATAAAAGATTCTACGTAAAGGGTGAATACAAAGACGGAAAGTGGAGGAATATCAGCTCCACTTTCTAAATCTAAATTTGTGGAAAATTTCAAATCTTTACAATGGAATAAAGTATATTTTATATATTCAAGGCATTTCGATAAACGTCTATATAAAATAACTGCCTTCTCCACCGAGAGTACATTCATTTCACACAGTTCATACAGATATATTTTTTTAAAGATAATGAATTGTAAATTCTTTTTCAAAAATTTCTTTTGTAATTTACGTACTACAACTTCAGGTGCTGGTTAACGCCAAATGGAGGTTAAGACTAGTTTTGCCCTTTCTGGCACTCAACACCCGCTTTTGGGGCCCTGAACTTTCCAACGTTTTTGGTCCATCTATAGGATGTCTTAATTTGAGACAGGAGATGATGCGACAAGCGTCGTGCTTCAACATTCCCAAAATTTACTATTCATCAAGGCAGTAAATAATTGTACTCTAGAATTCTCCTTCGGTCAGCAGCTGAACTCGACTTATCGGCCGCGTATAAACCGGGGACCACATAATCCCTTCATCTTTTCTCGCGAAATTTACTTTCTAATTCTACATGTAAATTGGGCCAAACCAACACAGGTAAGGAAAAGGGCTGATTGAACAGATAAGCGCGTTAAGAGGGTCGCCGGGCTACTGTCCAGTTTTGGAAGAACTGCATATCAATTCACTTTCAAAATTTTCTCAAAAACGGTTTCACGTTGTTTCTTAAATTTTCTCTCTCAGAGAGAGCAAATTACGCTAATAACAATGGTGCTGGCTGTTTTCGTTGAAATCTTTTAATTTTATAAAATTATAAAAGTTTAAATTTGTTTCGGTCTTTCTACAACAACAATAATGAAGATAGAGACTTCTATTCTTAATGAAATACATTCTTCAAAATGAGATTAAATAAATTCACGTAAAATTATTTTAAAATATGAGTAGTTGTTGCGAAATTGTACGTAATATAAAGACACTTTTTAAAAAAGGTAAATATGGAATAACATGACAAAAGTTATTTCGATGTAAAAGTTGAACCCTTACCATCTCTAGGGCACATTCACCAAGAATTCCATTTATCCACGTGCATTTTTGCTGTTGCTCAACGAATACTTAAACAAAAATCGCCCCTTCGTACAACTTTGAAACAATATATTTCTACCTTCTCAACTGTACATACACACGTACGCATACATGAATCCTCCGATTCACAATTGACAAATTATCTGTGAAATCCAGTGGTGAATGTTTTCAAATAATCAAAAAGATGCGGTCTGTCCATGACATGGTGACCAGCGACCTGGCTTTTTGGAATTCAAGGCTTTTCCCCGGTTTTCCAGATCTGAGAATATAAATTTTCCAGGTCCTTTTTCGCAAATTACAACATGCTTTTACCTTCTAGCGCTTACGCCGTAAAGAGAAAGTTATGTAATGCTGCGGGAAAAAGCGACGAATTTTCGGCAGAAAAATTCTTATTGCAAGGCCCTGGTAGCGAAAAAGTGTATCAATCCAGTTGCTAAATTTAGAAAAGAAATCCTCTAACACGCGGTGTGACCAGAATCCATGTTTTGTGGGTTCTTGATACCGAAATCTCGGTTGACAGCAAGAAGTCCGTCCGTCTGACAGAACAACGCTAGCGGGTAAACTGTTCAGCCAATTTTCTTGAAAACATATTTCTTTCTCGATCTGGCGAGGTCGCGGCCCCATAAATTTGCCATCGATATTTTAATTTTGGGGGTACTTTACATGAAGCCTCTGGGACATTTACAAAATTTTCAAAGAAATTGCTCCATTGTTATTGATTAAATTTTGTCTCTGGATAGTGTGAAGGTCGTTTAAGAGAATAGTGCAGGTCTCATGTTCGTTGAAAACCCCGACTTTCGGAAAATTTCAAAAGTTCAACATTTTTCGACGTCTTCCTACAACTACAATTATAAAGATATTTTTCCTTTAATGAAATCTGTTCCTCAAAGATATATTTTAAGTAAGATCATATACAATTTTTCGGAAATTTGAGTCCTTTTCGCGTAATTATGTGTGAAATATAGGCAATTTTTAATTTTGTTTAAAGTTTTTTTCTCAAAGGCGGCATCAACAATTTTTATTCAATTTTTACCTCGAATAGCGTTTAAGAGTGCAAGTCTCCTGTTCGTTGAAAATTTTCATTTTTGAAAATTGCAAAAATTCAATTTTTTGCCGTCTTCCTGCAACTACAATTAAGAAGGTATTTTTTCATTCTTAGCGAAATGTCTTCATCAAAAACAGATATTTAAATAATGTCATGTTCAATGTTTCGAAAATGTGAAAATATTTTGCGAAATTGTGTGTCAAACCGACTTTTTTTTCACAATTTTTATTAAAAAAGGCACAATTTGTTTTGATTAAATTATGACCTATAATAGCGTAAAGGACTCTTAAGAGAATAGTACAGGTCACACGTTGTTTGATTTGCCCGTTTTTTTCCTTCAAAAAATGAAAAACAAAAAAAAGTTTGCGTTTTCTTACAACTTCAATTGTGAAAATACATTTTTTTTACTTTCAGTACACGTTCTCAAATTACTTCAAATGAAGTATTTTCGTAAATTCAATTGATTCTTTTCACAAAGAGCTTCAAATTTCGCATTTATAGTCATGTTCAATCGCCATTTTCTTAAAAACAGCTTCAAATTTTTAATGAAAACTTCTATTTAGGACGAGGTTTTACTATTCTTTAATATTATTGAAGTAATATTTCCGTTCTACTACTAAGAAACCAAAAAGTTAATAACTTGTTCAAAAAAATTACTCTGGGCGACGATGACTGACAACTGGCAAGAACATGGGGTAAGACCGTGAAGTCAGTGCACACCAAGGAAATTAGAAAACTTTACTACGAGAAAGTCTGCGCCATTCAGTAGCGCCTCTAGTTTACATGAGATATGTTCCTCAAAAACAGATCTTCAAAAAGATCATGTTGAATTTTTCGAAAATATGGGTATTTTTTGTGTAATTTGGCGACAAACGTAGTCGCCCGCTCCAAATTTACTTCGTGAACATAATTTGAGAGGTTTTTGGAAGCTATTGCTGTTCTTATAAAAGAAAGTAGATTGGTGAAAATTAACTTCGAACTAACAAATTACTTCAAGAAATTTTGATTTTTGAAATTTTTATACAAATTTTTACTTCAAGAAATTTTGATCGCTGATTATTGTACGTTTCATTTGTACAAGTTTGAAATTATTACTGTTCCTGGCTATCGAAATAAACCTGTATTCCCACAGGCGCTTTGTTTGACTTATATTTGGATTATTTTAACTCTATTTTAGACTTTGCATGAAAGAAAAATTGAATAAATTGGGTACCAGAAATTTGTACCAACACTTTTCTATACAATTAGAGACTATACTGAGCATCACAAGAAAAGTAACATTTAATTTTAACAATGATACATAATGCATTATTTACCATTTGGACTGTATAAATGAGTATAAACAACCTGTAACAACTATTGTACTACAGCTTCCGGGTCAATGACCCCCATCTCGATCAGGTTTTTCGTCCAGTTTCCCTGATCCATTGAGCAAATGCTGAGATGGCCCCTTGTTTTGATTCTGAACATAAATGTAACTTCATTTTCTGTGCACGTCTTCTAGAATTCAGTGGGAAATACAATTATTCAAATTATTGTTTCCATATTGTCGCGGCAGGAAGTAATAAGAGCCAAATTTTATTGCTTATTTATCTTTGAATATAGATTTTATTACACGGGAGTTTTTTTGTTTTTTTTTTTTCTCCCTTTCAAAATTCAAAATTTATTGCTATTTATCCTTGAAAATAGATTTTATTACATGGGAGTTTTTGTTTTTCTTCTCCCTTTCAAAAATTCAAAATTTAAGTAGTATATGACTTAGTGTAGGGATCACAGAATTTTGAAAATGTGCACACAATTCCCCATAGCACGTCATACGCAGTTTTTAACTGTTTTTTTTTGACGTAAAATAAATTTAAAAAAAAACACTTTAACTTTAATTTCCTATCATTACCTGCGCTGCCTTGGGGAACAATGCAGCGACAGAAATAGGGTCTACTCGAATTTCCTGGTGCGCATCCCGGTCAAGATCTCCGCATGTTCACTTTCTTCGTGCTCCCTGTCAATTCGGACACTGCCACTCTGAATCTCCGTGTAGGCTATAAGCAAAGATAGCTTCGACTGCGCCCTTCTACAACATAAGTTAAAATTCCCGTTGAATATGATAGACGTAATGACATGGTCGTTTCGATCGAAAAAATAGCAAAGAGGTACCGCCGATGTCACCAAAGAATAGGCGCGACACGAATCGAAACTCAAATCTACATGCATTGTAGTAGTGTTAATAAATAATAATAATAATAATAAAAACTAATCGAAAGTCAGCTATTGAGTTCCCGGTGAGACGTTTGTTCCGTAAATATCTCGTCCATGCACGTGCAACCATAGAGGTGCAATGGGGTGCTAGGTCCTCTACCCATGTTGCACCTATATAAGCGGCAGTGCTTGAAGTTGTGTTATGCTTCAGCATAACTACGAGAACTACGCAATCCTCAAGAAAACTTGTGACACTTCGCATACATACTTCGATTTTAACAATCGCCATTATCATGTACTGAGCTGAATTCTGCACTTTACTGAATACAATGCTGTATGTGATTTCGGGCTAAAGATTGGGGGAAAATCTGAAGAAAAAAAAAACAATAAAAAAACAACAAAAAATCCCGGCCTTCAAATCAAATTCCCGTTTTTTTTCAGGTTCTTCCAGGTTTTTTCAAATTCCCTTTTTTTCGGTTTTCATGAATTCCAGGTTCGCTGGCCACCCTGCATGAACTAAGATTAAAATCTTCTCAGTGTTCATTTTGAGCAATACTGAGCGACAATCAAAATATAATCAAGTAAATCTTAAAAATCATATGAATACATGAGTAAGAAGGGTCCTTTCTTTTAAATGGGCAGGAAAATGGAGAAAACTAGAACACTGACGCGATATCTGACATACAGTGCATGGCTTGCATTTAATTATTGCGGGTAGACCGAGGTAAATATTTTCGGTGGATTTGATTCGGTGAGCAGGTAGCTGATAGGGGGTGACACAAACCAGTGGTACCATGCATGTCTGCGCTACAAAAATAAATATTTTTATTAATTTATTAAGTTACATAAATCATGCATTTTCTAAATTTTAATATTTCCCGCGAGTGTCCTCTACAAATGAGCTCCTTGAAAACGTTTCCTCTGCTTTGCTACTCGGGAACTGTGCTGAAGCATTGTATGAGAAACCATTGGCTCTGAGCAGAGGACAACACGGGGCGTTGAGGGGCCTAGAACACCTAGTCATTTATTTATTTATTTACGTAAAAAAAAAACAGGGGGAAACTATGGGGAAAAGTGAATTGTGTGCACATTTTCAAAATTCTGTGATCCCTACACTAAGTCATATACTACTCAAATTTTGAATTTTGAAAGGGAGAAAAAAACAAACAAAAACTCCCATGTAATAAAATCTATTTTCAAGGATTAATAAGCAATAAATTTTGAATTTTGAATTCAAATTTGAAATTTTGAATTCATTAGGTCTTATCTCTAAGACCTGGGGTCTGGAAACGTTTATTACCAAAAACCGAAATATAAATGTATTATACGAAACCGGAATGTTTTTTGAAATTGCTTGATCCATTGTTAAAAGTAGTCGTACACAATTTAAAATAAGTAGATGAATTTTTCACATCAAATTGTAAGAAACTAAATTATACATTCCTCGTGAAAAATCTGAGACAATTTGCTGTCAGTGTAATAAAAGAAAGCTTAAATTATCGTTAAACACTATATTTTGCAGTAAATATAAGCGGATTAATTGTGATCACAGACAAAACTTCTCAGTCATTTGTAAATAAGTTAGTTAAATGTCAATAAAATAATAATAACAATAATAATAATAATAATAATAATAATAATAATAATAATAATAATAATAATTAGTGGCCTGTAGTAGAAGAAATGTTGCTGCAGATGAAGACACAAATTGGTCTTCCAAAAATAACAATATGGGGATGATTACTATACGTATTAATATAAGGAGATGTTGTAAGCTCTAAATTCATTCAATATACATCTGCAGCGACGCCTACCGGAGGTTGAATTTGACCGGTAGTCGATATAAACGAATGGAAATATTTCATGTCCTAAATTTGTTTCGTTTCCATCGAGACTTGCAGAGCATAAATCTCAAAGAGGGCGAGCGGGGGTCTAGAGCGATGACGAAAGCAGGGGGAGAGGGAGGGGCAGGCGACGGATAAGCCAACGAACGAGAGGGGGGAGAGTCCATCGGACGCAAAGGCGAATACGATTACGACGAGGAACCGACGGACATTATGTGAAAGCAAATACGAAGGCCAGGGGAGCAGTGGCGCACAATTTGAAGGCAAAGTTGTCGAGGACAAAAAAAAAAAAAAAAAAAAAAAATCTTTATCTCCATCGTCTGAGGGCGAAGGGACGAAGGCGACGGGGAAGACGATGGAGACGAAAGCGACGACGCCATCGTCTTTGTCTTCGTCTCGATCTCCATCTTCATCGCTCCCGATTGATTAAATTGATTGATTGATTTTTACGTGTTTCCGGGCGCGTCAACTGCTTCGGTCATTAGTCCCGTTAGTGTAGCGCATGTTTTTTCTCGGGAGATGGCGGTGATCTTTCCCCGCTGAATGGCGAGATCCGGCGCCGACCTACCGTCGGCTAGCGGGGTTTCCCTCTAACCAGGACTCTCCCACCAGCTGGGACAAGCTCTAAGCTCCCGACCGGTCTCCCGGCATGTGTGGTAGTGTAGTGCATGCTAGTGTAAGTGGGTGTGAAAGGGGAGAGGATAGGACAAGGAAGAGGAAGGAAAGATCGCGCGCGGTCCGTGGCCCGTTTGGTAGGGTACTGCATTCGCCTGATGTTGATCGGAGAAACCACGGAAAACTACCGATCAGAGCAGCCGGCCGCAAGAGATCTCCTCCAGACAGCGACTGAATTCGACCTAGCTGAAAAGCTAGTGTCGAAAATCCTGCCGCCGTGGGGAGTGTAACCTAGGACCTCCCGGTCAGAGGCGCTGCAGTGACATCAGTTGATGCACTGAGCTACCGCTGCCGGTGGAGAGCATGCATGAGGGAGTTGGCTGCGAGGGCGCAGAAAGAGAAGACAAAAGAAGAAACAAATTTCTAGGGGTCCATCAAAATACAATGCAAAGGGTCAAGGCAGCGGCAAAGTCAAACACCAACGAGAAGAGGCGAAGCAGACCAGATCTACAAAGAAACTCCGCATAGATATACAAAGTAAACCAAAATATTTTGATCTAAAGTCCTTCTGAAGGGGCGGCGGGACCGATAAAATCGTACAGTGAGTAATGCATCGCTCAGCGTTGCACTGTGTCCAGAATACAATCTCTTCAAACGCATTCATTTAGTATTCCTCGTTTAAATAATCTCTACGTTTTATACCTGTATCCGCAAGGTAGTTTCTTCCTCTATATGCGTGTGTAAATGTGATGTGATTGTGTAAGTGTGATTAAGCGTGTGCGTGAGAGAGGAAAGAGAAGGGGAGAGAGAGAGGGAGGGGAGAGAGAGGGAGGGGGAGAGAGGGGAGGGAGGGGGGAGGGAGGGGGGAGAGAGGGGGAGGGAGAGTGGGGAAGGAGAGAAGGGAGGGGAGAGGGAAGGAGTGAGGGAGAGGGGGAGGGGGAGTGAGGGAGAGAAAGAGGGATAGTGAGAGGGTGACACTGCTCATACTTTTAATTTTTCTGGAAAAAATTAGATTACTTGATACCTTTCAGAGCCAGAGTGGATTTAGCTCAGAAAGCACGTATTCCCTGACATCAACTGGTTTCATCATAGAATAGGGCTGTCAATCATTCCCAATCGCTTCCGAAGGCTTCACGACATTTTAATATATACATTTTTTTTTCAATTTTTTAGAATTTGATTTGAAAAGAAAGACTGAACATTGTGTAGCTAGATCTGTAAAATATAATTTTTAAGAGGAAAACCAGTATTTAATTTGACATTTCACCAGTTAGGAATGTGTTGATCTTGGATCCACTGATATTGATCCAGAAATATCTAGTTTTGCCTTGGACAATGAGCAGATAATGAAAAGTTGTGACATGGTCAACACAAAGGAACGCTCGACACTTCACAAAAACCTATGGGAACCACGCAACAACTATTGCTTCACTTACTCAGGTGAATAATATCTATTTTTATCACAAATCTGTCTTAAATCAGGAATGTAGAAAAATTGTAATAGCTTTTTTATAAAATAATAGGCTAGGCCAAAAGTTTCACCGCTGATATAAAAAGAACTGTTAATAATCATTGCTAGAAAGAGTATGCAGGATAAAGACTAACTTCATTAAATGGAGATATTGAGTCGTGCAGCAAATGAGCATTTTGATTTATTTACATGTGATATTTCTCAGTAAAACTTTGAAGAGAACCATTATCTTATTTCCAAGGATATTCAGTTATAAAATACAAAAGATAAAATAACATCCTCAAAAAGTGTAAAATCTGAAAAGGTATATTGGGCTCTTTGTCAGAAAAGAAACATTCTTTACATCTGTAAGAAATCTGAAATTCAGAATTAACAGAACATATGAGAGAAATGAAAGAAAAGGAATAAGAATAAGAGAAAAAGTAAGTTCTTAATTTAAAAAAACGATGTGACTAACATTTAGTGCAATGTAAGGTCTTGCGCATAACATGTAATTTTTAAAATGTATATGGAAGAAAGGCAGGAAAAAAAGTAGAGCATAAAAATTGAGAAGAAGAAAAGAAGAAGCCTCTTTGATCTTGAGTTGTTTGTGTCGTGTCCCACTTTCTGGAGTGAGAAGACTCCCACTGCTATCACTGTGTGTCACACTGCAGGGTGGGAATATGGCAAGTATTGAAAACATTTTCCTCCAAAACTTGTTCAAACATCCTTTTAGAATCCTAATTCCACAAGTCTGTTCCAACAGCTTCTCCGGAGCAATAATGTATTACTTGTAGGTACCATTTTTTCAGTGCTACCTACAGACTTTTGTTTGAAACAGGTCATAAGCTTTTAGGTTCGCAAACATCAAGAAGAATGGTCTTCCATGGTTGTGGTTTTTTCTAAGAGTTCTTTCCGAAAGAACAAATTCATAAATAAATGAATAAAAGGAATTGTGAGAATGAGAAATAATAATAAAAAAAAGGAATTCTAAAAAAAATTTCAATTCAAAAAGTCAGACTCCATGGTGCAGGTGGTTGCGGCTGCCTTTGTCTGCGCCAAGGAGGTTGCCGTTATGAATTCTGTATAGGCATGGACATATTTGCGATTGTCCCCTCACCCCTCTTCATCATCCTATCTCCTCATAGTTCTTAATTCAGGACTAGCGACTTAGTCTGAAAAATGGATGCAACCGAAAAGGCTGTTCCTCACAGCGAGTAAAGACACGTTAATCTCCCCGGGATAAACGTGACTGAGCCTCGGAAAATAATGTGTTGCATGGTATGAGGTGGCCCAACAACAAAACATAACAAACGAAAAAAATCCGTAAAATAATAAATAAAAAGTACTGATTAAAGAGGATACATTGGTAGAATGTCAGCAAAAACCATCGAGAGTGAAGAAAATTCAAAAGAAAAAAAAAAAGACAAGAGGCAAAATGAAACGACAAAGGAGTATTGTGAATTCAGAAAGGACAGGAGTTAAAAAATATATCTGCATTAGCTAATTTAACACTAGCATATCAAGCCCTCCTTTACTCTAAGAGGAGACCCGTTTGACAGGAAAAAAAAAAACATTGGATGATGACATTGCAACAGGTAGCATCGAAGCCAAGACAACAAACAACAGATGAAATATGGACATACTCTGCAGTTTTGCAGCAGTAGCTGTAAAAGCGTTTCCTTCTTAGAATAATCTCTCTCTACAACTGGCCCTGTACTTTATCAAGGGGGAACCTTGAGAATCCACCATTTCAATTGAATTTTATTAATGTGTTTGGTCACTTTGAAAAATCAATAAATTGTTACAACTAACAACATAGATGTGCAATTATTTAAACAAAAATCTTATACATTTTCTAGCTCTGTACATGAAAAAATTATCAACTTTCTTACATCAATATTTATATTTACTGGTCAAACCTAATACATTTTTACTCCATAAAAAGGCTGATGTTTCTTCACAAGAAATTAAGGTATTAAATTACATTCTACGTATTACATTGAGACAAAATACTACAAATATTTTGAAAATGTGTTTTGAATGATCAGCTTACAAATGCATAGTCCAGAATTGTTTCTATATACAGCTAAATACACTTTAATAACTCAAATAACAACAAAGCTAGTTATAAATTGCAAAATATTTTAAATAAAAGGTATATCAGAAACAATACCAATGATTTTCTGCTTTCCAAAAAAATAAATTAAAACCCGTTAAAAACAATCACTAGTGTTCCTCTGAGGCTCTCCTCTTGGTAATGTGAGGGTCAATGACCTGGTCTTGAGGGGACCAAAATTGATTGGAGGGGAAGCAGAAAGAAAGAAAGAAAGAAAGAAAGAAGAAAAGGAAGAGCATTCAACATTAGTAGGACTAGTAGAATTAGTAGCAGGAGTTCATTGTGAGATTTGATCAAGAAACTTTGAAGCCTTTCACAATCAGTGTTAAAATGATTACACAAGCAAACAAATGATGTTTGTTTCCCCTCAAATCTAAACTTATCTCTGCAGGCAGCAGAGAAGCTATTTTTATTTCCCACAAGTTTTTACTTCTTTAGGTCAGAAGGGAATTTTACTTTCAGATACTACAATTAATATGACCTATGCATCTGGCTGCCTAGTACAAACTTGTTTCTTCAAGGGAGATATCAACAGATGCTCTTTTGGACACATACAGACAGCAGAAATAGGTGCTGGAAAGTGGAAAAATTTCCTACTTCCAAGTTAGGGCAAACAGCAAGCAATTATTTACACATGACGCAATGGAGGAACTTTTCAGTGTTTTCACATATCACTGAGGGCCACCAAGATATACTAAAATAAATTTAGAATATTTCATTCTGACTTCGTATGATGTCTAATGACATGTATATTTTGTTTTCTTGACAACCAAAACACCCTATCAACATCCTAAAAATATACAAACAAATGAAGACTGGAATTATCAACGGCCAAAGTGCTAAAATATTCCTCATTATACTATATATTTATTTTTTATTACAATAATAACAATAGTAATAATAGAAATAATATCATTATTATTATTATTATTATTATTATTGTTATTGCTATTGTTAATATTACAATTGGTTGTTATGATTCTCCCTAGTTTCTGGAAAACATTAACTTTAAAGTACTGCTGTTTGATGCTAAGTTAAGAATAACCATTGAGGGCAAAAATTACAATTTGGTTTATTTAGAAAACAATTTGCTAATCAGCATAATTGTCTTGAATTGTCAGCTGATTTGTTCAGTAGCTCACACCTCACACTCACAAGTAACAAACTGGTTACTTGTCAAAGAAACTTAGAGCTAAAATTTGAAAGTTTATTGTGATGCATTTCATCTTATTCTATTTTACTATTTTTGAAATTTAATTATCTTCTTTATTGTATGGCAAATTGCTTAATGTAGGTATTGTATAAAAAAAAATTCTAGTTAGAGTGTACTTGAGAATTGTAATAGAATTTTGACCTTTTTTAAAATCACACTAAAATGTTTTTTTTTAAATAATTTATTAATCTGGTGATTGTGTGGCATTTCAACCCTGTTTTTTTCTTTAAAAAACAATCAAGCAATCCTAAACTATAACTTTTTTCTAAACCTGGACCCAGGATTTTTTGAAAAAGACCCCAATTAGGGTTGAATCAGCAAGCAAATAAATTATTTGAGAAAATAAAAAACTGTAGTGTCTGTTTTTGAAAAAACATTCAAATTACTTTTACAATTTAACAAGATACAGTCAAATTTGTCTAAGCCAGAATAGATGAGGGGACAAAATAAATTCCGGTTTAGGGAGGTTTCCGTTTTGTGCAAGGTTGTCAATTTTATGACACTTGTGATGTTGATATTTCTGTCCTGAAAGTAGTAAATTATAACTTTTGTATAATTATCAAAATACATTAACATACAATGTATTTATGGAAGAAATCACCAATAAATACTAAAAACACTTCATTGACAGCTTCCGAGTTGAAAAAATACACATCTTACTGCCTAGTGGCTGTATTTGGATTGCTATCTGACTCAACGCACAAGGTGTCACAACCCAGACCTATGACTTTCTGATACCTTCGAATGGCCTGAAGCAATGCATATCTGCCTGAGGAGTTATGACTTTCAACATGGGGTAGGGAGATGCATGAAAAGAAGCCATGTCCTTACACCTTCCCATGCTCAGAGAGTTGGAAGAGAGGAAATTTTCCTACAGCCTAAGCTGTGAGAGACAAGCAACCCCAATTGCAAATTTTACAATGACAGCTGGAGCCCCTATCCTTTAATGTCTAGCTGCCGTGACTAAATCACATGAGATACAGAATTTACAACAGACTTGCTTATGCATTCATTTCATTAAGTATATCTCGTGTCTCTCTGCTAATTGCATTAAATTCACAAGAATACTGTTTTATAAAGATTTTTTCCCCTGTAGGACAGGAAAAACATTCCATTTCTGCATTGGAGAGGTTCCGTTTTATGCTATGTAAAATTCTATTGAACTTCATGGGCCAGAGAAATTTTCTGGTTAAGGCAAGTTTCCAGTTTTAACAGATTTTACTATAATAGACATTAACATAGTCCTTAAAGTTTTGAAAATTATTATAATTGCAAAGGGAATGTATAATTTTCTACTGCCACTGTGTTAAGGGTGGCACCTCTGTTTCTTGGCTAAATAAATAAATTTAAATATTTTCAGAGCTCTTACAACAGTAGTAATGAGCAAGGTCATCATCAATTTGTTGTAAGTGGGGTCAATGATTCCATTCTGGTCAGGATAGATGATGACTTGTTTTGCTTCTGGACAATAAAAATAATTCCCTCCGTCCCCATCCAACAACACACATAGTTGTTATAAAATTAATATAAATGGAGTACAACAGGAATAAATACAAAAATGTAAAAGAATACAAATAAGAATTTCACTTACATAGCAGGGGGTCCAGACGTTCCTTGAAGCTCTTATTCCTCACAACTGGATGATTCGCCCCCTCACTGGTGCTTGCACCACCCATCACGGTCTGTCCTTCATCAGTCTCTCTTTGACCACTTGCACCTTGTGTTGTCTCGCCGGTTCTGTCACCACCGTCCCCACCCGACGCCAGAAGGCTTTCCCACCTGGAGCTATCCCACGGCTCTGAGAAGATCGTGGCGGTGTCGTCATTGTCACTGATGTGAGAACACGCCCGGTCACCGTTGTGCAGCATGGAAGACGTTGCGGATACTGAGGATATTTCTGTGCCTGGCCGACCTCCTTCAATGTTATCGTATGATGACATTCGCGATGCAAGACCTCCAGTAGACAAGGGTCCCTCAAGAGTGGAAGTAGTCGTCCCCGCATTAGTTGTGGGAGAGAGGATCTCAGGAGAAAGACACAGAGTTGGCAACCTGAAAACAGAATAAAATGAACATTTGAAATTTCAAAATTTATTTTTTATTTCTTTAAAAATTACAACAGGCCAAGTAGTTCAACACATATATGGAAATAGCTCATATTAGAAGCTTCAGTACAAGTATTGCAATTACAAGTACAAAGTAAGAGACAAAACAGTAATTGGTTAATTAAAAAAAATTTGTGTCTTATAATTCAAGTACCATTTGAAAAATTCTTAAACAAACGTAGCGCGAAAAATACATATTTTTAAATTTAAATGCTTGAACGAAAACAGCTTTCTGGCATTGAATTCAGTACATTCACATTCTACATAAACATACAACAATGCACGATGTGTATTTTGGCTGTAAATAAAATTATTAGTTTATATTCATGTGAAAGAAAAGGCAGTAGTCATTATTGCCTTCTGCTATCAGTGCGGCGTTACAACAATGGGTTACAAACAACAAAGACTTCTAATTCGTATAGGGTACACATTTTGCCAATAAGCAATTAATAGTTGATACCACTAGCAAAAAACTGAAAATGGATAGAAAAATATAATATTTTCATATTCACCAAATTACTGGGTTTTTACACGCATTACTTTTCATTCCCACATTTTATTAAGCAAAGCAAAATCATCTATTGTTTTCACATTTAACACAATTAAAAGATGCATTTTAAAATAGGTTTTAAATAATTTCTAAAAGATTAATTTTAAAACAAAAGATCAAAGAAGAAACAAAGAAATATGAATTAATATACAAATTCTAACTTACTTCCAACTGCTTCAAAACACTTCTAAAATTACGTTCATGAAGCAACTATCATGAAATTAATGTTTGGCAGGAAATTACTCCAAAAATACTCATTTTTGTAAAATTCAACATGACCTTACTTGAAGAACGCATTTCCTTAAGAAAATGATTTTTATCTTCGTAATTGTAGTTGTAGGAAAATGCCAAAAAAATTTTGAATTTTTTCAATTTTTGAAAAATTAGTTTTCAACAAACACGAGACCTGCTCCATTCTTTTAAACATCCTCTCTTAAATGCAGGAAATAAATGCATTGTTTATAAATTTCTGAACGCAGGACCATGAATTTTGTCTCCTATAAGTGAGATCCTCATATTACAAGGTCTGTTACATTGAGGTTTTGCTGTATGAAAAACAATACAAACACAAAATGAAGTAAACTGCCATTTAACACAAATTTCATTTGCTAGTATTGACAACTCCAATTTTGTCACAACAAATCCAGACAAACAAATACAAAGACAACATATGAAGAAAATAAACTTACATTAAAATGCAAACTTACTTTGCTGCTTTGCTACGGGTTCCTTTTTTTGTTACATTATTACCCAAATGTAATTTAATGGAAATTTATGTTATAACAATTATTAATCTTTATTGACTGTATATGATATGTCAATATCAGTATCCTTTAATTTGAGACAATAATTGGAATAGATTAAAACGGAAAAACACATCAATTAAAACACACATTTGGATCATAAGTCATTCAGTTCAATATTTTCTGAACTTGTCATGTGTAGGCTAGAAGAAACGATCTTACCTTCAGTAAATTTGCTATATTATAAACGTTATGTTGATGACATATTAACTTTTGCCCATAAAACTGAGTCTTTGAATGTTACGTCTTTGAATGTATGTATAAATGTATGAATGAATAAGTTTCATTCATACGACGTCTCTATACAATTCACTATAGACACAGAGAGTAGTCAAACCATAAACTATTTTGACATTAACAAAACACATGAAAATGGAAAGATTTTAACAAATTTGTACAGGAAAGTAATGCTGCAAACTGCATTTTAAGGTATTTCTCTAAATAGCCCATACAACTAAAAATAGGTATTGTGTATAGCTTAATACACCATCCTGTTCACAATGAAGTTAACATAACCATAGTCCAAAACATACGAATTGAAAATAATTATCTGACTACATTCCTTAACAAATATATAATAAAGAGAAAAGTTAATGAGCAATGTTACAAGATAGGAATAAAAGCTTACCTGATCAACTAGACCCTAGGGACTCAGAAGACAACAAATCTATAGCTTTACCATATATTCCAAAAATCACCAATGAAATTAGGAAAAATTTACCACAAGCAAAGTTATATATTAAAACTAGACACATGCTAACCAATAGACACAACCTCATCAAGAATGTCAAAGATGTACCAAAATCAGAGAGGAGATTACGTATTCATTTCTGAGACAAGTCTTACCTTGGCCAAACTAAGCAAAAAATCAAATTAAAAATAGAGAACATAAAAAAAAAATTAAAAAAAAAAATTTACTTTCACAAACCTTCTGTATTAGATAGAGAACCATGATCACATGTCCGATTAATTTCTGAAACTCTTTTCATCAAAATTAATAATACAATTAACACTAACGTAGAATGTAAAGTTTTCACATCGATATATGACCATATATTGAAAAAGATAAGTCCAAAGCTTTGAAGTGATCATATCTTTCCCTTTAATAATTCTCTAATATATTCTATGGGATTTCAAATGTTAAGCCATTATTTCCCCTTATTCATTTTTGTCTCATTACATCATATCATTTTAACCCCTCCACATCCCCACGAGTCCCAGATCCCCGAATCTCCACCTTTCCTGTCCTCTCCCACCCCTCTTCAACTACTCACCGCCCTTGCGCCTTTACAGTTCTGGTACCACATTTTGGTCCTGACCACCACCGACTGTAGACCTCAATCGCCTGGGTCATCCAACCGAAGATGCTCATTACGACGAGTTTCATGTAACACGGTAATCCATTTAATATGGTAAATGAAAATAATTATTTTGAAAATATTGATATGGTGAGTTTCTCACCACATTTTGCTTTGCCCTTGTGTGTTGTTTTTTTAACATGTTCAATAACTGATTTTAATGTTTTAATTTGACTATTTACAGAGATGAGCCTGAGGATACGAAAAAATGATTCGCGTAACGTAGTCCCATTATAGCTTCTCGACATAAGTGTAGCTTCACTATGTGCACTTTCTGTTGAGCTCCTCTTTTGCTAACTGTAGGAGTAATGTTGGTGGTGTCATGTGCTAGTTTGTTAGCAATTTTATGAAATTATATCTGCATTTCATTTACCAATGCAAATAAGTTTTCTGTAACTTAGGAGTGAAAATTTCCAGTTTTGAAATGTTTGCTACTTTATCTCTTAATGTGTTGTTGTTAATTCATATTTATTCATCATTCAACTACATACAGTAAAAAAGATTGGAAAGAGATTCCAGAGCTCAAAAATAATGTATGAATCTCAATTTTGCCTCATACAACACCAGTTCCTTACTTTTTGTTGCTTTTTGGGGGGCCAAAAAATAAATCTAAATCTTAATAGAGCAGAATGACTTACCGTTGAGCAATGAGGTCTTGCACTGTGATCTTGGTGCCTGGACTTCCCAATTCACCATCTTCTAGAGAGTTCTCCTGCTGCTCCAAAGACGGAAACCTTCGCTCCCCAGCACCGTCTTCCAGTAACCCTTCATCTATTACTCCTTCTTCCTCGTTTCCTGCAACGCAAAGAGAAATCTTTGTAATACTAATTTACTACTAAAATTCACATTACTAGTTACTAAACATTTATTACTGTGTGCAGAAATTCAAAGAAAACTAAGCCTCCAGCCACCTAAACCACATGTGGTTTAATTATTTTTAATGGTTAATGTCTTTCAACGAGAGATATCATTAAAATCAATGTTTAGATATTTATTTTACAGTAAGAAAATGAAAGCACAAAGCTTCAATTTTCTGTTTAATGTTCCACTGATCTTCACAAACATTTCGAACACAAACTCCTCACGAATCCAAGAAACTAAATCGAGCTTTTAGAAAAATTCTTTATGATGTTCTAATACTTTAGCAATTTAATTTAATTTATCAGATCATTATCATTTATCACCTTTTTATTTCACAATATGAGCCCATCAGACCTGTTGTTTAATATTATTATTATTATTATTATTATTATTATTATTATTATTATTATTATTATTATTATTATTATTATTATTATTATTTATAGTGATCTCGTTGCAGACTCCTGGTATTTCGCTACTAATACAATTTATATACATTGATACATATCAGTTTTCATCTCCTTGACAACAATCTCATTGAAACAATGAAATGTGGTCTGAATTTGGGAGCTTAAGTTACTCACTTCTGAATAAAATCATCTTAATAAATCATCTGAATAAAATCATCAAATTCTTATTAACAATAAAATTCTATAAGAAGTCGTTTTTTTTAAACCTGAACTCCAATGATCTCATTACCTATGAACTCCCAGCTGGAATCCACAGCCCAGGAAGTGTCGTTAAAGGACTTGCCCATGCCCATGGGTTTAATCCTCGGAGGCTGTACAGGCTTCCCCCGCGCTCGGCCCGCCCCAGACGGCGGGGGCACTTGAGCAGCAGGTACTGCCCCATTGCGAGCTCTGTCAGTGGAAACGGCTGACGGCCCTCGCAGAACAGCCAGATTGTCCACCGACGAGGACATTGGAGGCAGCTCATCGGAGGAGTCTATTCGCTCCAGCATGCCCGGGCGGCCTGTGCTGGCGGACGGACCTCCCGAAGGCCATTGCTGGAGAAGAGTGGGATCCGAGTGGCGATGCCGAGGGCCGGACAGAAGGAGCTGTTGAGGCCTCGGCCGGCGTCTACACAAACAATCAATATACATGTTGATGGACTGATTATTCCAGATATGCCAACTGCTAAGGTCATTTGTCCTAGAAGTGTAGTGTATTTTGTACTGTGGGAGGTGGCAGTGATCTTACCCCGTTGGATGGCAAGGTCTGGCTCTGGCCTTCAAGTCGGTTTGTGAAGTTTTCCCAAGTCAGGAATCACCACCCCAGCTGGGACAAACTCTAAGCCCCCTACTGATCTCCCAGTGTGTGTGGTAATGTATGTGTAAATGTAGGACAAGGAAGGAGGAGGATACATCATTCACAGTTTGAGATTGTGAGGGTGCCACTGTGGCATTCGCCAGGTGTTGATCAGTGAAACCACAGAAAACTACCGAGCTATGAAGCTAGATGGTGGCCGTGGTAAGAAGTATCTGACTAGCATATTATATTGATTGAAAATGTGAAGTGATCCCATTGAAAACAAAAAAGTAATGATAGCAAAATTTAGTCATCATATTAATCTATTATGTGCAGCAGACTTATAGAAAAATTGCAAAAATAATGATTTTTTCCACCAAAAACCAGCTCAATTCAAGGCATGGGTAGAATTATTTTTTAACTGAACTGGGGTTTTCTTTCAGCATTATCTTATGTTCTTAGAGGTACCAAAATTTTTTTGTTTTTAGAATACACCCTAGTGTAGAGATATTCCTGAAAGAAGGGACCAATTTGATAGCTACCGCTGGCAGCAGAACTGTAAGTTATGTGCAAGTGTTCAATTAGTTAACACTAGAACGACGGGAGTTGGTTGCCTACCAAGAACGACGGCCACCGGTCAATTGACCGGTTGGCTTTTTTAAATGTTTGTGACGATGTCTAGGAATTGCGATGTGCCCTATTACTATTTTTAAATATTATAGATGATTTTGAAGTACATTGTAGCCCTAACAATTTGTTTTCATTTGCGTTTGGTCTTACTTGTGACTTTTTGCTCGTTCAAAACAGTAGGAAAAAACGTAAATCATGACATTTCATGGAAATTTTTAGTTTTATTGCAGTAAAAGTAAATTAAATTAGGATTTTAATAACAAAAACATTTAATAAACATTTCAAACACAATTTTTACAATACTTTGAATGAACTATAAGAAAAATATACCGCCAAACTTGAAGGTGGTACAAATATGGCTAATCAGAAGAACAGGTCAAAGTTTGCAGGTAAGTGCATCTTAACTTTTACAACAGGTAAGTCAGCCTATCACGAATTTATATTTGGTTTTTAGTTACAAACTATAATTAAAACTAGATTTCTTACTTTTGTGTTATCGTACAGAGTAACAAAAAATTTTACGAAAAAGTAGCAAGTTTTCAAATCTTTGCGGAGCCTTTCACTTTTAGGTTCCCTCACATTTCTTGCAAATTGTTTGTTCCCTTTGACATTTACCACACACACGTTTTTTGCATTTGTTACACAACTTCTTTGTTTTGTTTTCATTATAGAGTGCGATTTGGCATGTTTTACGAACAGCAACATTTGAAGTTTGGACATCATTGACATGCAACATGATCCTACTGTCTGCATAAGGTTTCGAGATTTCCTTCACAACTTTCACGATGAAAGATTTGAAATGTTTGAATCAAAGGCCAGCTTGTACAGGGAATGAGCATTTATCATCGCTAAATCTAAAATATTATAAAATACATGAACGGGCCATCGCCGTGTGCCAGCTCGCACACTGTATTCAGCGAGTCATTTCGACTGTATCGACTCCACATTTTGTCTTATTGTAAAACAGTACAGTTTCTGGTTTCTTTTTTTCAGTCGCAGTGTTGATTTGTACACCGTGATGCATACTACTAAGGATAAGGACATTTTTGTTAGATTTCGCTTGATAGCTTGTCAGATATCTTCGTGCTTGTACATAACAGAGCTAAAACGAACATCTTTAGATTTCTTCAAGGAATTCGGTACTTCTTTCCTATTGCGATTGAGCGTACCGACCAGACTAGTTTTCTTTTTCCTGAGGTCTTTTGCAAGACTAACGGATGTAAAGAAATTATTCATGGTCACCTTTCTACCCTTGTATTGGAAAGGCTGTACAAGACGTTTTACAACATTTTCGCCAACCCCCTCTGTGCTAGGCCTGGCCTCATTCTTGCCTAGGTATGGAAAGGCATTGATGACGTATCTAATTTTAGCGTCGGTAGCAACCCAAAATTTAATACCGAACTTATCCGGCTTATTCGCCATGTATTGTAAAAAGGGGCACCTGCATTTTGTTGGGTAAAGCTGCTCATCAACGGTAATATTCTCGCCAGGTCTGTAGCATGCTAATCAATTTTCAACAAACTTATTCCAAAGTTCAGAAACTAAGCATAATTTATCGGTTGCTTTACGGCGACCACGACTGTCTCTGTCATCGAAACGCAAAAACCTCATGATTTCTTTGAACCGATCCCTACTCATTGTCTCTGAAAAAAAATGGTGGACCCCATTCTTTATCCCACAAATCACTTACAGAGGTTGACAAGCTCCACATGAGGTTGACAAGCTCCACATAATAGAAAGAAAAGCGTCTAGCTCTGTTAGTGATAGTGTCCAGGACTCGTCAAGCAGCACTTGACGTGCCTCCTTTTCAATATAAAAATGCAGACATGGGCCTATATTCATGTTGCTTTGCGACGTTTTTCAATAACAAAAAATGATAATAAATGTGAATGGCTATTGAGAATAAAAATCAAATTTTGGGTTGAACATTACTCAACAAATTATTTATAAGGTTCAAAACTGATAAAAAGAAAAAAACTAGCGTCATGAATGTCAGTAACACACACTCAAATGCTAAAACTATACACCAGTCAATTGACCGGACGCCGTCGTTTTAGGTAGGCTCGCTTGTTTCTCCAGTACCACACAACTTTTTTTCCAAACAAATTTATAGGATTTCTCTGGAGCCTAAAATAATAAAAGTCACGTAATATCAAACTCATACATATACTAGTTTCCTAAATACGGCAGTTCGAAACTCCTAACCGGTCAATTGACCGGTGACCGTCGTTCTAGTGTTAACGCGTTTGGCTTGCTTGTAAGTGCCCTCCACACAACCTCTTGCAACGCTGTTGTCCATCTTTATTTCCTTTTGTTTTCTGACCTGTCACATTGGTCCCTTCTTACGCTAACTTCTCTATAATTCATATAAAAGTGTCATGCACAACCATATACCTTGGCACAATAGCAGCCTGCTTCAGGGCATCCGCTGGTTCAGCGTAAAATGGGCTCCCTTGCTTTGGCTGCATCTCCTCTGCAGGAGAATTGGCATTTGAGCTACCTGCAATACAAAATTACGTTTGTT
This sequence comes from Teleogryllus oceanicus, assembly GCA_964035755.1. Lineage (NCBI taxonomy): Eukaryota > Metazoa > Arthropoda > Insecta > Orthoptera > Gryllidae > Teleogryllus > Teleogryllus oceanicus. The sequence continues at coordinate 86,336,187 of CAXIVR010000013.1, read as the reverse complement.
TTTAACATTTTATTTGTTTGTTTATTTACTTACTTATGTATATTTATTTATTTGATTTATTTATTTATTTATTAGGTTTTCCAATTTGCATTAAATTTGCCCATTTTATATTAAAAAGTTTCATATACTTTTATAGATATAACGAAGACATTAAAATTTACAAAATACAAAAATCTACAAAAAGTTATAGGCTATTTGAATTTACACAACAATACACGCTTGACATTGTTCAGATTTCACAATCAATTCAATTTCAATAGCTTTTGCAGTTTTGTGTGCTCTGATTAACAGAAGAGTTAGCTGAATATAAATATTTATTGTTCTAGACCACAATGTTGGCACACATGCGAGAGAACACTGAAAATCCTCTGGAAAAACACCTCCACTAAGGGACTAAGAACTTCACTTAATGACCCTCAATTATTTACAGTATAAACATCATAAATTGCAATGCAAATTCTCCTGTTTTATTAGCACATGTACCTTCAGCAGTTCTTCATTAAAACTTTTTATTTCAGCGCATTTATAGTAATCTAACAACAATTATGTAATTGGATCTCAAAAGTATCAAACGATACTAAACAGTGCATTTTGGTTTTCTCATAATTATATTGATTGAATTCCTATTCTATTTATCTTCTATGCTACAAAGCACTTGATTTTATTATTGCTATTTCATGTCTGCAACTGTCAAATTACCCAATGAATTTCAATATAAAAAAATAAAATAACTGCAGCTATTACAATATCTTTAACAGACTAGAACCACCAATTACTTTGTTGATAGGATTGATTTTTTTTTATCCTGACTTTAAAAATGTTATAGTTGCCTTAAACATCTTTTACTCTCTGATCTAAAGTATCAACCATCATTTCATTCTATGAATTAATGTATTTGCCATTTCTGTACGTAATTATCTTACATTCACTGTGAAGCAGTTATGTGTGTTTTATATTATTTTCATAATTTGCTTTTAGCTTTGCTACATAGCATGTAACCTGTGTCACATATTTGCTTTGTAGAATTATTAGTAATTCTAAGGGCATGCACTGTTAAAAAGTACATAAATAATATTCAATAAGTTGACATCTTACCACCTGTGCTCCCAGGAGCGGGGAGAATTAGTTGCAAGCGACCCCTGGGAATTTCTCGTTGAGAACTGAGTGGAGTACTGCACGCCGGAGAGACAGGTGTACCAACTCTTTCCAATAAGCAGGCAGGAGATCCAGGGCTTGCAACTCGCTCAAGGAGGTCAGGCGTTCTCTTGCTATTTCCACTGCTCGTACTGATGTCTTCAGGTGAAGAGAACGGAGATGATCGAGGTACCACCGGCTTGAACGTTGACAGACCTTCTGGGCCCCATATATCTTCATAATCGCTAACCTGAAAATTCATTAACCATGGAAATTTATTTATTTATTTTATAAACTTTCAGACAGATGTCCTAGTGGATAAAAAGTTAATACAGTAAAGAACTCACTCAAAATAAACCTTTACTCAGAGTAACACAGTCTTCCTCATTGTTCAACAACTGACTCATTCTCACAATAGGATTGATTACAGTACAGTTGGAAGTATAAGATGGTAACAAAAACCTGCCATTTCTTCTAGACACCTAGGTAGAAACTTGAAAATTCAATTGCTCGAGCAAAACAAATAATAACTGCACATCTGTTCTTGACCGATGGATTGAGAAATGCGAACAGTGTGGGGGTATTAGTTACAAAGTCAGCCACTAGAGTATTTTAAGTAAGGCCAACCTCTGGAAAATTAAAATTACAATTATTCATTCATAGATTAAGAATAAAGGAATACTCAGTTTCAGGGAAAAAATTCATTACTAATATTCACTTCTATTTACAACTTTTTCACTATAGCTTACTTGCTTTTTGCTCTCAGTACAACTTTAATAGAAATGTTCTATCTCAGATTTGTATTTAAAATTGCCTCTCACACTTTGTAATGCATGACTGGTTAATTTCTTGATTTGGGAAGCAAACCGAGTTTATTTGTCAGAAGTGACAAATCTTATTTTATTTTAATAATTTCTTCTTATCATTTGTGAGAGTCTAAAGAGTATCAAACAGGGCAAACATTTTAATCTTAAAATACTATAAATCAGCCTTTTGATATATGTAAAGTCGGTGGAAATAGTATGTAAAAAATATAATTACATAGAGTAAGATGAATTGGTTTCCTTGAAGGATACCTTTACCAGGTGTTTCTGGGAATTGTAAAGGGTCATTAGCTCTTTTTGACTTTATTCTAAGATTAGTGAAAATACTAGCTCCAGTATACTCTGAAGCCTGATCTGAAACATTACTCAAAAGATATAAAAAAAACCTTGTTCCCCTTAATTGAGGCATCCCATGAGAGAGGGAGCTAGGTTTGCCTGCCTTAACTTTTATTCTTTTGATTATTATTTGATATTTTATATTATTCATGATCAGTTGAATTAGGTAATCCATTGAAATTCCATTGATCCATTGAAAAATGACTCATTCGTGGCACATAGCTAAGTCGCTTGCCTTTCACCACTGAGGTCTGGGTTCAATTCCTGTCGAATCTCATGTGAAATGTGTTCCAACAAAACGAGTTTGGCCGCTTCACAAGGACTAGTCCAAACCCTGTGAAGTGTCCTAAACCCTACCCTTTTCCTAATTCCTTCCCAATTCTGGCTGCTGGGTAGTGACACAGGGGCGCATGAAGTAAGAGGTGCGTACGCAGAGATGCTACCTGGCGGTCCTCTTTGAAAACTGACTAGACGAGATGAGACATAAAAATACAGCGCTCTCTGGAATAGAGGGATAGATAATGGAGGATTACTCCACGCTCGCTCATCGCTTGACCAGAGGTGAAGAGACACGTGCTGATAAGTTGGATTAAGGACGCAACAAATTAAAAAAAAACACTTAAATATGTCACTGTCCACGAATAAAACAGGCATACACACAAAAAAAGAAGTTGTCAGACCCAAAGACTTAAAAAACGTTTCTCAATGTATTTCGATGCGTTGAAGCCAGAATTGCACATACATCCTCCAATCTTTTTTAAACCGCAAAAAGCTACGGTGACATTGTATTTTTTTATTTTTTGGGAAGTTGTTGGCAGACCCAAAAACTTGACACATTCTATTTATGTCGACACGCTGAATCTGAATTTGACGCCAGAATTGTGCCACCACCCTCCAGTTTTTATCACGAAAAATACCAAAAATTGTAGGGGTCAGCTCCCAAGACTTAAGACATGTTTCTCTATGTATGTCAACCCACTGAATCTGAAACTGAATCCAAATTTACAATCTTCAATCAACTCAGAGTGGTTTTTCACAATTTAAAAAAATACTAGAGGGTGGTGGTACAATTCTAGCATCAGATTCAGATTCAGCGCATCGACACACATAGAAGGCGGGGAATGGTTATTAAGGTTGATCTCTCACCTTATCAGCTACAGAACTTCTGTAATAAACAGTCGGAGAGTCCAGAATATCAGATTCACGGTAATGGCGTGATTCCTTGGAAGATTGTTGCCTCAGGTGACTGGGTCGATGGCTTTTGCGCGTGCGACCTGCTCCCACTTGCGGCCTAGCATCTCCATTTGGGGTGCCTGGAGACGGACTAGTGGGAGATGCAATCTGCAACAACAAAATAAAAATAAAAATTATCAAGTGTGGAATATTGAGAAATAAAATGTTAAATTCTTATGTAAATCCTCAAAAAGTACTAAATTTTTTAAACTAAAAGAACACTACTAAAGAGATATTATTGAACTTTGAATACAGCAATTTGAATATTACATGAAGATACAAACACCTTATTTGTTACACAAATTAGTGAAAGAAATAAGGTTTGTTTTGACAAAAACAAAACATTTTTTGGGGTCAAAAATATTAAACAAACTTATAGAAATTCATTATTTTTGTAGATAATATGGTGGTTAAAAAAATTGTTTTAATTGTGATAGATGTGTTATTTACCAAAATTAAAAAATCTTCATTAAATAAATCTTCATTCATAGAAGAGATCTGAAGTCTTCATCAAAAAATGCAGTTTTTGAAAACCAAATTTAAGAAATTCTATTAACATTATTTCAAACAATGTGAAAGTTTAATGTTGCTAATTGGATTAGTTTTCAAATTATGATACTAATTTTAAAAAAAGTGTTAACTTCTGCTCCGGTGAAATCCATGTGCTGCTCCGGTGAAATCCTTTGTGACAATTATGTGAAAAAAATAGTACAAGACTATTTATAGTACATCAACTATAATAAAATCTTCCCACGCAATTGTGTTTTCTTTTCATTGACAACCTACAGAAACGAATTTGCTGGACACATCTTAAATGTACATAACAATTTGACCAGGGGTATCCAACTTCCAAGGCCTCAAGAACCAGAAGTAAAGCCTTTAATATTGTTGCAGGCTATAGTTTCATTACTCAGAGGATCCACAAGTGACCCTATATTGTTGATACCAGCAATTTGCGTGGATGCTCTGGAACGAGGAGGTGAGGGAATAGAACTTTACATGATATCAGGCTCTACAATGCATAATGCAGTTTAACACATTGGTATGACTTTGAATTTCTGAATTAACAAGAAAGAAAAAAAACAACTTAAATCTAAACTTTACTTCTTTTTCTATCACGGGGGTGTTGATCTTGGGGCTTACACACGCCATGTTCTCACCCGACATGGACGGAAGGGACTTAAACATTTGTCTAAAAACCTTTCGTGGACCACAATAAATCATGATTTCGTGTCTAAAAACCTTTCGTGGACAGTTGGCGGGTCACAAGTTGGACAACCCTAGGTTAGACCAATTAAACCGAAGTTGAACTTTACCTGATGGAGATTCGGTCCAGCCCCTACGGGAGATGAAGCAGAAAGCCCTTCCAACTCTAGCACAGGCCTTCGTGGAGCCATCTGCACACACGACACTTCCACATGCGGAGGCGGAGGGCCAGTGGAATCATTCACACTGAATGTTACCGTCGTTGTGACAGTGAAATTCTGCTGCTGCTGCTGGGAATTTGGCATTGTCGCTAGAGAGGTTGGCTTGGCCCAACGCGGTGGTGGAGGGGGAGGTGTCTTTCCTCCACCAGGACGAGGCGCCGATGACGGAGCTGAAGAAATCTCGGAAGCCGCTTGCGCAGGACTACTACTGTTCGATCGAGATCCTACAATTTTAAGCAGTTTTATCAGGGGGACAAATATTGTTTTTGCTCTCCTCAACTCTGCAACTTTCAAACTAACTGAAATTTAAATTTTTTATTTTTATCTAGATGGAACTTCATACAAATTATTTTTTAAAGTTTATTGAACAATAAATACATTACATTCAGTAAGAGCATCTGAGAGTTGTTTTAATTAAAATAAAATGCATAATATATTTCAAATTTGCATTCCATAAATAGAAATGTTCAAAGAATTCTGATGAAACCGATTTTTAATTATTTTAGATAACTTTATGAATCAATGATTCTTTACGCACATGACATTTGACTTACACATTGACATTTGTCAATTCAAATATTTCTGTAAGTGAATTTGTAGCCAATAATTAATTCAGTTCTTTGAAGAATTAAACAATTTCCATCATGAAGTGAAAAAGTAAAATCGCAACTATAGACTGATAAAATCCTTGAAAGCATCCTTGAAGGCAACTTTGCTAATTCTTCATTCATACAAGTCTAAAGTACAGTTTATTCTCTGTTCAATTGTTTTATTTAAACCATAAAAATGCAATTGGTTTCAATATTGACATTACGGTACTATAATAAAATCAATAAACAATTACTACTCCAACTACCTTGCTCCAACAACCACTTACAGAATAGTATTATGTATTCAACTTTTAAATAACTTTCTACAACTACCCAATGTTGATGTATACAATTAATAAAAAAAAATTACAAAGGATTTCAAAGCTCTACTTAATTATTTATTGATCTAATTTAATCTGAAATACAAATGAAGGCACAGCTTGCTCCTATTACTTTTGACAAGCTCCCAAAGACAGCATTTGAGCTAGTTTACTTTAAATAAATGGTAAAAGTGGGCAATTATCTAGTCTAAACTGAAAGGTTGTGACTAATAAGTTGTTGCTATAAATGAAGGTAAATTTAAGGCTATTTACACAGATTTAGCAAAAGCAAGGTAAGGTATGACTAGATGAAAGAATCTCTTAACTGCTTTTGTAAGTATTTTACACATTTTTATTATTCATCCATTTTTTAAATTTTAGACAATCGATTTTATGCTACTGTTGTAATTATGATTTATTTCTTGAGGTTAAAGAAATTGTGTATATTGTGTATCTTTATACAAAGTTTTGGAAAACACCTGTTTCCATCATCAGGTACTGGGAAATACTTAACATTCACACATCTCAAATTGCTCATGTTCTTCAACTTCAATCCCTCTGCCCATGATCCCTTCTGCCCAGAGGAAAGGGTACTATGTTTTTAAATAGTTATGGCCTAAATCTATTACGCTACATAAAATTGAAGATGAGTGCAGCCTGCAAGTCTTATGCAGCAAAATACATCTCTTTCACAATTTAGGAATCTAAATAATAAATCACTACTTTCTTCAGAGAAATTTATGATTATGACAGGTAACATTTTGCTCTTTTAAGAAACTCAACTTTTGAGAAGTGTTAAGTATTACTTCGACAAGTTCAAAACTTAACATATTAATTCTCTGCTCTTTGTGTAATGCAAAAACAAGGTTTGTATTTTTTGGTTTAGCTGAGCCAAATATAAAAAAAAATTGATCTATTACTGCTACTAGCAATTTAATAAGGTGGAAGACTGATGAAATATTTCCTCACCATTAAATCTAGTTGTTCACTTAGACTTCTGATATTCCAAGGAAACTAAGAATTTTATCTGAATAAGTATCTTAATTATTTTTTCAGATGACATCTGAGATACATGCTGAATATTATATCAAGAATTTTTACAGAATTTGAAGAGCAAAAAGATAAGACTACCTTATCACCAAGAAATGATAAAAGAAAATACAATGTCTGTGTAATTAAGAACTATACACTTTGTACACTGTAGCATTGTGAATAATCACTCTCCACAGATACGAAGCCATTCTCTCAATATGATCCTCAGCAAGGGTAGGCACATACACTTATTCATGTATTTAATCAGGGTTGGGCAGAATTTAATTTTGCATATTTTGTATTTGAAATACGTATTTTAAACACTTGTATTGAAATAAGTATTTTAAATACTTGTATTAAAATAAGTATTTTAAATTCATTTTGAATTTGAAAAACTTTTATTTTCGAGTTTTTGGGGGAATGTATTTTGGAAGTGTATTTAAATACATAAAATAGGTGTATTTAAAAAAAAGAAATACTCAAAATACTTCAAATACAGATGAAGATAATGAGGATACATTTTTGCTTGATTCCGCTAGTGAATGTACCTCATTGAAACAAAAATAAAAACTCCTTTCAGCTGCTTAATTTGAATTCTCTTAATTTTTAAATGATAAATCTTAATAATTAAAAATGCTGCACAAATTATTCGTTATAACACTAGTTTATGTTCATCCCTGCCAGTTGAACAACTCTTTTCCTTTGCAGGTTTTATACATTCGCCAGCTGTGGGTTTATTGCCTGTTTGCCAGCTAGAGGTTTATTGCTCAAGGATTTGTTTGATGAATCACTTATTTTAAAAGGAAATTCCTTTTATTTGAGTTAGACATAATTTATATCATTTTATGTTTGAAAGTATACATATATGTACATTACAGTTATTGTTAGAAATTCATAACACTGACAATTACTAATTTATTGTAATTGTCAATTACAATGTCTTTTGCAATATAAAATATGCAATTCAAAATTATTATATTTACTGTATTTGAGTATTTGAAGTATTTTAAATATGTATTTTAGCAAATCTAAACTTAATGTATTTTGAATATACTTATTTACAAAGTATTTTGGGGAAGTATTTAAATGCTAAATTTAAAGTATTTTGCCCAACCCTGTGTTTATTCAACTCATTTTTTTCATTATTATCACAATTTATTTAATAGCAAAAGAGGAAATTAAAATATTACTTTATTCTGAAACTTTTTGTGCTTAAATTATGTTGGAATTTTGCTCTGGATTCTTTTGAGTGTAGTCTCCTGCCTTTTGAAGCTCTGTGTTAATGGTTGAGACAGATTTAAGGTTCTGCTTTTGGCAATTATAATCAAATAACAAGTTGGTCAGGAAGTTTCTTAAGAACATATTAGAGCAACTGATAGAATGATTTTCAAATAATATTAGCTGTTAACAGCTGTGAAGTTTACGATTAGTGAAACAATCTATGATTTTCTTTAAGTTACTAATTGCCATAAGAAATTTTAAGGAGTGTACCTCCCACAAATTTTTAAAAGGTTATCACAGGTAAACTACTGCAGACGGATGGACTATTCATATTTGGTGAGAAATTACATGTGTACAAAGGGGCACCAAGCAACCGCCATGAAATAGAAAATTATTGTAATTCATTGTATCGTCATTAGATCACAGAGCCAATGTTAGCTGGTGCTCCCTTGAGTCTTGTAAAATTTGTTAATTAAATGTAATCCATCTGCAATGTACAGTTTTATGTGAACATTTGTTATAAAAAGGAAGTTAACAATCTGTGGATAGGTGGCAACACTATTGATTATTTTCACAGTAAAGCAAGTCACTGCACGAGACCATGAGGTCTCGTAAGAAAAGAAATTCTAACTTTTCCTCAGAAACCACATGGTCACACATAGCAGTCAACGTGTTCATGAAATTGAATGTAGGTGCACCCTTACTTGCTACGGATGTGACATTGATGTCAACATTTTCAAAACATTGATGTTTTTATCAAATCATTGATGTATTTAATATTGGTTTTTTGGGACAATGTTCTTTAACATCAATGTTTTTATACAATATTTTTAAAATAAAAAATGTACATCATAACAAAATCATGTTACAATTTTCAGATACCTATAAAGTGAATATTCTTCAAATGAATGTGACAAGGGGTGAAAAATTAATAAAATTCAGTTTTTGTCAAGAAAGCAGCCAGTATTATTTTTGAATTATCGAATCAGATAATCCAAGTTTTGTTGTCTTGATGATTTTTTTACTTTGTTTTGTCAGTTAAATCTCAATTAAAAATAAAAAAAAACATATCACTTTCAAATTAATCCCCCCATGTGAATTTCAATAGTTACTAATCCAGTTTTTTTTTAAATCAATGGTTTTGGTTCAATGTTTTATTAACATTGATATTTTAATTTTGAGGATCAACATTTAAAAACATCAATGTTTTATTGGCGATATCGCATCCCTATTGCTTGCTAGTGAATTGAGACAAGCCGTGCAACAAACAGTGCCGATGCTAGCATGGGCAATGATGCAGGGTGATCGCCCGGGGCCCTGCATGTCTAGCAACCAGATGATGGGAAAAAATTAGTAAAAAATTGAAAAAGAAATTACAACTCAAGAAAATCATTATCATAATTTTGTAAATTGCAGAACAGCAATCTGATACTTCATAAAATTTGTAATTAATTTTTTACCTGAAATAGATGATTACAGTAATTACTTATAAGATAAGACTTTATGACTCTTGTCTGACATTTTTCATTTCATAGAGTTCAACCTTATAAATAATGACTGTAAATATCTATTTCAGGTAAAAAATTAATTGAAAATTTTATGAAATAACTCGTAAAACTCTTAAAAATAGAACTCGTGTAGTTTCTAGATACAACAATTTGGGGCTACATTTCAGCATTGCCCCGGGCCCAAAATTGTCTAGCTCCGGCACTGAGTGCATGGCTCGGTGAGCAGGTGGCGGTGGTGGTGGCGGCATGAACCTCACCTGAAAGCTGCGTGTTGGCCAGGTTCAAGGTGTTAGGGGGGGTGGGGCGGGGACCGCGGGTCACAGCAGCCACCAGGCTGGTGACAGACCCAGACGCCGAGGCCACAACCGCGAGGGCCGTGGGACTCGCGGTGCTAGTGGTAGTGGGGGAACTGGGACTACCTGCAAGCGTCCAAAAGGCAGGATGAAGCAGCAACCGCTACAAACTGTTAGAAACTACAGTTGATGCTGGAGTGGGATGAGGTTCTACTGGAAGAAAGCTAGATACGCAGTGACTAACACTGAGTATGTACTGGATTTCAGTGCAAATGCATTTTATCGTTCACAGTTGGAATATGTGCTTACTAGGCATGTGAATGAAACACCTAATGTCCAACTATTTTAATATGATTTTATGATGCATATCTTTGTTTTTTTGCATTTTTTATTAAGCATCAAATTTCGGCAAATTTTTTTAAAACCTTTTTGTTACACATTATTTGTTTACTATATTTTAATACTTTGTTTACCAATGTTTTAATACTACATTCTAATATTTTCATTTTGTATTGTGTGCTTCTATACATATGGACTCGAAAAAGAAAATAACTTTTCTCATGGTGGCTGCTCGAAGTTTTCAATTCAATTCAATAATGACTTATTTTATGTGGAAGTCCCAAGCCATCAGACCTGCTCATCCATCTAACCATGCAAATTTCGCTATGCTCCTTTCACCATCTAGTGAAGAATGAAGGTAACACTTTGACAACAAAACTGGTGATATGAATTTAGCTCAGAGGCTTCTTTAATTTCCCTCCAAAGAAAGGCATACAAGGATTTTTGCACTCTTAAAAAATCCATGACTTTGACCAGGTTAAAGCCACGAACTTGGGAACATCAGACAGATGTGCTAGCCACCATTAAAGCCATTTGGTAACACTTGGAAATATTTCAAAAGTGGTTATAATGTTGTGTATTTAGCAGCAGGGAGTCCACTGTGGAAATTAACTTATATTAAATGTGTTTAAAATTTCAATGAGCGGTAGAGTAAGTTGAGTAAAGTTGGATGATAAGTTGAGTAAACTATGATGAGTTAATATATTTTAGAGGGCATATTTTGGTGCATATTTTTGAAGTTTTTACTTCATAAATGGTTACATATTTCATAGTTTATTAGTGCATATAAATCCAGTCATTAGGTGTAAACAGGGTCCAGAGTTTCACAAATAATTTATTAAATATAAATTCAGGTAAGCAGTAGAAAAACAGGTAAGCAGCAGTAGTAAATTCAGATAAGCAGTAGGACACAATTAAAACTGTGGCCTACAATATGCCATACTAAATGCATAAACCTTTTAAAGAAAAATTCCTTTGATGTCATTCATTTTTGAGGGAGAAGTCTTGCTATGATGTATTGCATTGTAGACAATACAAGAGACTACAAGACTATTTGCAATTCTGATTTTCAAGATTGACTTAAGGCATGTATTAATAGAAACTATTGTGATATCTGAGATCAGTATCTTCCATTCTTCAGTCACAAAAAAAACATTACTTACAATGAACCAAGTAAATACAAATACATAAAGAAAATATTTTATAAAATAAAATTCAAATTAATAAATTGAAATAAATATGCAGAACAATAAACATTTTTAAGGAAAATATGCACAAGATGTGCTGTATGTATCATAAAATCATAAATCATATTCATATGATCAGAATTTGGGTTTTATATTCATATAAAGTGAGCATACTTTCCAACTGCAGGGAAAAAAAAAATGCTTTTACCTTGAAATACAATCCCTAGTCATGAATATAGTCAGGAATGAATAAAAAATATTTCAAAGTTTGAAGCACTGGTTATTTCATTTGGGAACCAGCAGAGTTAACATGTCAAAACATGCCCTTGATTCCCTCACCCCAAAATGTACATGTGCAAACACAAACTCCAGTTATTAGTTTGGACAGTAGAAGTAGAATTAGAGGCCTCTCTCATCGCCAGCTGTTTGGATAAAAAAAAAAAGCATGTTTCTGTAAGTCACCTCACCATTTCCCTGTTCAGTAGTTTTGTGGAGAAATCCAGGAGACCTATGCTCAGTACCCAGTAAAGATTACCAAAGCTTTCAAAAATTTGAAATGTAAAATTAACTTTTCACAACATGGGCATCACAGAAGACATCATCTCTGTGAAATAGATTCAACACAATTTTTAATCTTATATAGGGATCAGACAATCCACCACTGGGAAGATTGTGACAACTGAGAAAAAATTTAAAATGTTGGAAGCTCAAATCATTGCATACTCATGTGCTTAAGTAATAATTACTTTATCATCATTTAGTATGCCTTGAAGATGAACATACACATTTGGGTACACTAAATAGTTCACTAAAATGGCGCACTAAAATACTTTTTATTTATTCCTGACCAACATCGTATGATTTCTTAGCACAGACAATACTATTTGGTTGTGAACTACAAGAGCGGTAGATATTGTCTCAAAAGTAATGTCATTTTTTAACTTGGTCTAATACATACATTTTTGGTTAGAATAAATCTATTTTAATAGATTTTAATGTTTAACTTTTCAGCCAAGCTTGATGTAAAGAATTTATAAATGAAGTAGACATTACTTTTAAGATTTGAGGAGCTGTACAAACTTCCGTACCACCAAAGCAAGAAGCTACACATTAGGTGTGAATAAATTTCATGAGACGTACAGTTACAGTAATAAACAAGAAGAGGGGATAAGATTACAGGATGATCAGGAATTGCAAGGTGATATTGAAGATTGTTGTGACTAAAAAAGGGAAATTTTGGAAATTAAGTATGATCAGAATTATTTGATTTTAATGACCTTCTACAATAGCATTGCAATTTACTAAATTCGTTCATCCTAAGTTTATAAATAACTACTTATTAGGACAATTAAGAAATACATGCTTACTTCCTTTACAATCTTATACATTAACAAACAAACCATGCACATTCATAATTTACAACTATAAACAAAATCATTTTAAATCAGCCATTAAATAAAGTATTCACATTCCCATTTATAGTTATGTTAAAGTTGATTTAACCCGATTGAACTAAAAAACTAACAAGTTGCATCATACAATATTGCAATAGATAATCTAATTTTCCATTATTTCTGATTTACTTCTAAAAATAAATTTAAAAATGCATAAAAATATTTTTAAAAACTACCTATTTCCAATAATATCAAAACTACAAATCAATCTGTTTTGCTTATGAATGTATATGAAATATTATTCCAAGCCCCATATGCTTTTGTTTTCACAAAAATTGGCCTCGATAATATGAAAATCCCTGATATAACAGATCATTTAAAACAACAAATCAGTGGAGATATAAAAAGATTAATAGCTCTTGACTCTTCATGCTGAAATTTTTCAAACTGGCACTTTTCAGATTAATTCTCTTCTGTCAGAAAAGTATTGGAATGGGAAGTGAAAAACTGTATTATAAATTAAACATGCCAGTTTTTCAGTTAAACTGGAACAATCCATCTTCTGTAGCCAGAAAAATCTGCACTGTATCATGAATAGAGCCCAAAAGCTTGCCAAATGCCTTCTGTTATTATTGAAATATTACAATTTCTACAAAAGGAATCACTTTTCTGAGCTTCTGGAACCATTTTTGAAGATTTTCATTTTGTCTCTTTTTGCCTTTTTAAAAAACATATATATTGCCTTATTTTGACCCTTTTTACCAATACCCTTATTGTTGAACTTTCCTTAATCCTCTCTGATCATGATCAACCTGGAAACTTGTAAGCCTGGATAAAATGTAGGCATTGTCACATTTTTTAACTTTCTCTTTAAGCAGAGGTGCAATCTCAGGGTGCAAGTATTTAAAATTGCTGCCTGAAAGCTAAGCAATGCCAATCAGAATTCTTGAATATTTTTCATTGATGCACACAGGCTTTCTTCAACCAGAATCCCACCCTGCTGTAGAGAACTACGCCCTAAGACCCCTTTTAAGAACAGACTTCTCTGAGAAGATGTGATACATCTCAGGTCAACGCTGGTGATTACCTAAATTCAAAGATTCAAAACATAGCTGTGTTTTCTATTAAGATAGTTGAATATTTAAAAGAGAATAATTTAGTACACCCTAGCACTTCATATAGACTGCATTGAGAACAAAATGAATTCATAGTTACCTTTCTAGAGTTTAACAGTAATAAATAATTTTCAGTATTTAAAAGCGTTATTTCTGATAGACAATAAACTTTGTAGATAATTTTAAGAAGTGTCTGGTGAAGAAATATTGGTGCAAACCAAATTAGAAAGAAGATCAAATTACAATTCAAGTGACCTATAATACAATAAATATTTGAATCTTTTAACTATGAAATTCTTTTTGACCACATATTTTTTTATATTCATTGTTCATAAACGTGTGCCTCTTTCATCTTTGTTTCAGATATAATAAATGCCTTTTTACCTGACTATTTCACGCAAAATAAATAGTGAACTTTTGGGCTCTAGTCATGAAGAACATCTGACCCTCGCAGCAAATGAGAAAAGCAAACCATTAACAACTATTATTTGCAATGAAGTAACATAACAGAGCATTTCCTAGGATGTTTTTAAAATAAATAAATAACCATTTGAAATTAACAAAAAAAAACAAATCAACTTCCTTGTAAATAAATATTATATGTTAAAATATAATATCTAGTAAACACAAGTATAATATCAAAAACTTAAAAATTGCAGATGAAAATGAAAGAGCTTTCAAAATCAGTAACTTTAACTTTAAAAAGTAATTAATGAAATAAAAATTTTAATTTTTTGACCTTAACTCCTGAAAACATATTTATTACAAAAATGAACAATCATTTGAAACAACTGTCATAAAAACTTTTTGGAATCCTTACCGAGATCCATGCTGGGGCCTTTGAAGGTGCTCAGAAGGCTTGGAGGCTGCTGAGGAGATTCTATTGAGGGAGTGGCAGGGGTGAGCGGCGCTAAGTTGAGCACTATGGGCTCTCCACCAAGCTCCGATGTTGGTGTCTGCGAGACCATGCTGCAGCTCAAGTTATTTCCTGAATACAAAATGAAAAAATCTCATAACAGTTTAACCCAGGGGTTCAGAATTTTTTTCTCACATTGACTCTTTTAAAAGAATGGTTTGCTTCATTGACCCTCTACAGAATATCTACATTATGCACCCAACATTTTCATTACATAAAAAGAACAAGAAAATTACTTAGACAATTGTCACAAACAACATGTACAAGAGTTCTGGAAAAAAATTAGTCTCTTTATGTTTTATTATTTTTTGTACTATTAACGTTTTACAATATAACCAAGTTTTCAGAAGCAAAGTCATATATTCCAATTGCCCAGAGTTCAATTTTCTTTCATGTGAATTACATTAAATTTCAAAAAAGGAGCAAATTTGTAATTCATTAATGGGATTAATGGGTTCAATACCACCTCTTTCACTTCACTTTGTCAATCACCCACATTGGGCATATACTTATGTGTTTTCCTAATGTGGCAGCTAAGGTATTATCTTCAAGATGGAATATGGCACGACTTTTTGCGTCTTTTTCGTTCATGCCATTAGAGTCGCTTGATCTGCAGCACTGCTTGATACGGTCGAGATTATGTGACATCTTGCGGCAGGACCGATAAAGATGGAAAAAGTCATGCCATATTCCATCTTGAAGATAATACCCTCAACTGCCATGTTAGAAAAACCCAAGTAGAATGTTAGTACTTCAACATTAAGCACTGCCCTTGGACACTCTGATGTGCCTGCATCAGTCTCCTTCTGCTTCACTCTGCTGATTTTCACTCCATAGACCATTTGCAGTTAATACCAACACAGCCGGCCATATGTGGCCCAAGGACCCCAAACGACTCTTAGATCCTTTTCGTCTTTGGGAGAAAAGGTGAAGGGCAGGAGGCAAGCACATCATGATTCATGAACCCTCTCTCTGCGCAGAGGCTCACTGCCAGACTACTAACTCCTCCCACCATTGTTCTACATACTTCTAACTTCAAGCCAGGGTAGGGGAAGAGACGGGAAAAAAAAGTGCTTTAGATGATACATGTCAGCAGTGGTGGTTGCTCTTTAAGGGCTTCAGAGCGAGGCTCTCCCCAGACAAAACAACCTCGAGAAAAGTTGCAGAAAGTATTAAACTTGCAATAAATCGACTCATTTAATTTGTGCATACCACCAGTGCTATTTTTTAGTACAAATTTATTTTTATGTGCTTGCTTAAGTCAAATATTAATGTTTTTGGAACAGGTAGTATCGTGGACTATCTGGAGTCTGTCCGTAGCTGGTGCATGCGAGCAATACCTTATATTACGAATCTCATGTGAAATTTGTTCCAACAAAACGAGTTTAGCTGCTTCACAAGGGCTAGTCCAACCCTTGTGAAGTGTCCTAAACCCTGCCCCTATCGTTATTCCTTCCCAATTCTGGCGGCTGGGTAGTGACGCAGGAGCGTGTAGCAGGAGGCGCGTACACGGAGATGCTACCTGGCGCTCCTCTTGACAACTGACTGCGATGTGATGCAACATGACAAAAAGTTAATGTAAGTTAAAGTTAATGTTAATCCCGATGCATGCAAATTTGTTGTAGACTGCATGCTGAAGTTTTCCTCGTTTAAGAAATATTTTGAAGGGGTAAAATGTAGTTCATTCATGCCGCCCCTCCTAATTTGCAACCCACCAGCCGCCACTGCATGTCAGTATGGAAAAGCTCCGACCATGTCACTACACACACGCTAACATCCATCTCAGGCTGGATTTGAACCTGCAACCATTCAAGTCGAGACTATCAAGGCATGCTTGTTGTAGCTATCTAGGCTACCCAAGTTGGCTAGTGGGTAAATCAATACCACATCATTCACTTCTTCAACTAAATTTGAGACCCATCAAAGGCACTCACCGCTACTAAAACTGCTCAGACTGCTGGCACTACTTGCTGGACTGGGTTGGCCGTCTACCCCGGGCACTCGTTGCGCACTGCCTGTTTCTGTGGGTTGGGCGCGCTCCAGAGGCCTCGGGTTGGCCATGGGGTACCTCCAGAACTCTGCAAACATTCAGAACAGAATTGAATTGACATTTGTTGAAAGGTCATCATCGGGAAAGCCTATTTTATTTCTTCGCTCAGAAATTGTAATGTCAGCCATTGTGAATGAGTAATCTAGGGTCCCCGTGACACCTAACTGCGCCTTTGTCAGTTCGACCGATTTCAGGATAACTAAAGACAGATATTTCCTGATAAAGAACAGATCAAATCAAGAGTCTGCAAGCTGAGTTCAGTTGAACGAAAGGAAGAAACCTCAATTACATCAGAAACATATCCAACAGCTTGAGTTATTCATCTAAACCAATTTTGATCAAATTTTTAGGGTATTTTTAAACCATTTAAGACCATTTCATTGATCATTTGTGTGATGTTTGAGATCAATAAAATCCACCCTTTGATCATTATCAACACTACACGATATATAATTTGATTCATTTGATTTTATTTATTTTCGTGAAAGAACCAGCAAAACCGTATGTGATTTATCAAGGACGGGTATGATCAGCATTTTCTTGAGCTCCGATCTCTTTTACCCTTTTACCATATACAGTTGAACAAAAATACCAACAAAGCAAGATTAGCAACATTTAAAACTAAACATATTTACTTCGAAAACTTAAAAATAGAAAACTTATTTGCATTGGTAAAATATAGATTTGTTTTCATAGTATTGTAAACAAAATAACAATCATACCACCAGCCTTATGCCTACCAAAACTAGCAAAAGGAGCAATATAACGAAACATAGTGAAAGAAGAGCTCAAGAAAACGTAGATGGATAGTGAAGCTACATTTATGACCAGCAGCAAAACAAAATGCAATTTCAGCACCTGCTCACAGGAACAAAGGAAACTGGATGGAAAACTGGAAACCTTATTGAGAAGGGCCTCATTGACCTAGAAGATGAAGTACATTATTTTTTTTACAGGTGTATTTAGTATTTTAGAATTGCACAAGGATTAACTGATTCTTTATATATCATTTTTAAAATACATATTATTCCCCTTTTTGATGATCAGTATAGTCTCTAAATGTACTGAAACAGTTACATAGCAGAAAGATTTTACTTGGCACTTAAACTTGTGAAGTGATTTAAAAGTGTTTAATGTCATCAATTGACATAAACATGACAATGTAAATACAAAAGTTCTATAATGCTTATTTTTGCTTTTTTTTTTAGTAAAAATGCCTTTTTTCATAACTACATTTTTTTATAATTATTGGAATTTTTTACCTTTTATGTAATATTTTTATACATAATGCTAGAAATCAGATATTGGTCATGGTCCAACGTGACCATTCATTATAAAATCTTTAATTCACATCTTTGTTTTTTATAACAGTGAATTCCTAAAGTACACCAACAGATTTTTCCCCAGTTTTCTCTTTCATAAATACCAACCACGTTCTGAGAACACGGTCAAGTGACAATGCACCGAGGGCACTGAAATTTTAATTTCATTGCTTATTTATGAAAATAGATTTATTACATGGGAGTTTTTTTGTTTGCTTTTTCTCCCTTTCAAAATTCAAAATTTATTGCTTGTTTATCCTTGAAAATAGATTTTATTACATGGGAGTTTTTGTTTTGTTTTTCTCCCTTTCAAAATTCAAAATTTAAGTAGTATATGGCTTAGTGTAGGGATCACAGAATTTTGAAAATGTGCACACAATTCACTTTTCCCCATAGCACGTCATATGCAGTTTTTAACTGTTTTTTTGACGTAAAATAAATAAATTAATAAATAAATAAGTGTAAATAAATGAAAATTCCTGGAAGGTTTCAGTGTTGGTAATGCTGGACTTCTAAAATGTCAGTTACATCAGGAGATGATGAGAGATCCTTCTCCACATTCAAACTGATTTTGTCTCCCAGTTGTTGCAAATTTGAAATTGTGATCCTTGAAAAATTACTGGTCATCTATTGCAATGCAAACTATTACGAATAAAATGTAAAAGAGTTGTAAATATGTAAATCTAGTTTTACATTAAAATGTACATACTTGTTTTGTGTATTTAAGTTTGCCAAATAATATAGACAAAATTTACAATTTTTCATTATATTGTGTAACTTATGACAGTGTCTTTTTTCTCCTTTTTCTTGACATTTTCAGTGCCTTTTTAGGTGCCTAAAAGACGTTTTTGTAGTGCCTAAACATCCGATGTCTAGTCATCAATTTTATCAATGGCCCTTGAAATATGAAGAAAGGGAGGAAGGACTTCGTGTAAACAGACACACTTACCTTGTCCCAAAAGAGCAAGGGACGACAGCTGCTGCCTGTTTTTGGCCTCCCTAAGTGCTCTTGGTAAGGTTAGTTGGACAGGCAACTCATCACTGAAAAATAAGACCTTACTCATGATTTGTTTTAGAACAGTAGTTCTCAAACTTGTATGTCTTCTGAATTTCTTTTTCTAACATCACCATTTTTACAGACACTCCCAAATCCAAATGCAGGCAAAATAGATTTGGGGGATCTTTCAAATAATGTAAATAAGGGTACAGAATTGTGTCGTATTTCTGTTACAATTTTCAAACATCAAATTGGTGGACCTTTATATTGAGAAGTAGAATAATAACTTCAGTAAGTAGTTCTAATGAGCACTACATAAAACATAGTAAAGATTATACAGACATTGGAAAAGATTTAAAACGTATGCCTGAATTGGGAAAATAAGCAACATATTCCACTAGAGGATTAAACAACAAAAATTTCTTTGTTAAAACCTAGCCCACATAGAAGAGAACAATAGTAATCCCCAAGGTAGCTGAAAACAAAGAAAATCTTAATATACCTTCTTTTGGAACTATTTTATAAAAACACTAGTTAACAGTTAAATGAAATTGAAGACAGAGAAACTCAATCAAACAAATATTTCTTTCATTATATTTAAGGGTAGTAAAGTTTAACTGAACTAAATAATACAATAAGAATCAAAAAGAGGCATGTGCACTGATGGAGCCAGGACATCTGTCTCCCCACTGAAAATTTTGAGAGGGGCTCAGTAGCCTTACAGAAAACATTTTATTTTCTTAAATATGTTGAATCCCTGATTTTCCTTTTTATTCACCTGACAATTTGATAAATTGTTCTACATTTTGGGAAGGGACTCTCCAAATCGTTTAACAACCACAGATATAGTAAAACCAATTGTATTTATTAATTTTATTCTTAACTTATAATTCCATTCTCCTCCTAATACTGTTTTAATAATTTACCAATAAACTATGTGATATTAAAAATATGTTGAATATGTTCAATGGTTGAGGGGGTCCATAAATGTGGTTGGGCCCCCCCTTTGTTTTAGGCTTCACACACTTTTGAAATCAAATAAAACTTACCAGCACTGAGAATAATGAGCAACAAGAGAAGGGATATTGTCAAAGCGATTGTCAGAGCTTTCCAAACTGAGTTGGCCTCCAGCTGCTTGTATGAGATAATGCTCTATGTAAGGGCCCTTGCCGGCTGGCAATCGCACAGAGATTGCCATCGTGTCAGGCTGGGATGACTGTCTCACGACAAAATTCTGTGGAAACACACAAAGGTTTACAAGACTGAAATATAAAACAAACATTGTCTTTCTTTCATAATTCTATCATCTATAAATTATCATGTATTTTTATGAAATAGAAAATAATGTATTGATACATAAAATGTAGTACACAAAGTGAATACAAATTCTCAGAAGTGTTATATGTCAAAATGTTACTTAAAATCTCATGGCATCAAGCTTTTAAAAAATGGCAACTGTAGATGTATTACCCTTATTTTGGATCCGGACACCATGATTTTGAAACACTGTCACCATAAACACTGCCTTCAAAAAAAGGTTTCAGAAAAACATTTATGATAACATGAAATTTGAAAACTACACAAGTAGACGAATATTTGAGTGAAATTTGCGGGGGGTAACTAGGCTCAGGTCTCTTTTGGAAATTAGTGATATTATTTATGGGCGTAGTTGGGGGTATAAAGCATCCCCTTAAGGCTCATTCACAATGCAATCACAAACATAAGCATAACACATAGACATAGACATTAACATAAGCGAAGAGTTGGTGTATTCACAATGTCGAACATAAACATAAGCAAAATAAGAGTTTCTATTGGCTATGAGACATATTAGTTTACTATTGGTTGGATATGAGAATAGATTTCGAGATTTCAAAACAAATACGACAAACACAACCACGCAGCACACGAATAGTTCGCCTACCGACTTCGATACTCGATTTTGAGTTATCGAACTGTGATTGGCTCATTCCTTATGTCTGACATAAGCATAAGCACAGAAGCTTGAAGCTTGCAAGCTCTTAAGTGAACGTCTTACGTGTTATGCTTATGCGAACGCATTGTGAATGAGTCCACTTGTAGACGTAGTCCTAACTTTTATGTTAACGCCATGCTTATGCTTATGTTTGCATTGTGAATGGGCCTTTATGCTAAACACTACCCCACCGCTTCCTCCTTGCCCTGCATGAAATGCACGGCGAATTTTGCCATCAAGCAGCAAAAGAAGGAATCATTTGAGTGACAAAGCAGGTGTTTTTGAATTCAGAAGCTTCTTTTAGGGTTGAAGATTTTTTTTTTGTCAACTACATGGGACCGGCTTTACTTCCCCCTCCAAAGAAAGGCGGTCCAACGGGATATTTTCGCCCCTAAGACTTCCATGAGTTTTGAACCTGCGTAGTTGGGGTATAAATCTGAATCTGAACTGAATCCTCTGAACTGCATTTAGCAAAGACACTTCGTTTAGGATTGACTATTTTTTATCTACTACATTGGACAGCGGGCTTTACTTCCCCTCCAAAGAAAGGCGTTCGAACGGGATATTTTGGCTCTTAGAGCTTCCATGGGGGTTTTGAACGGGCGCGGTTGGGGGCGTAACCGCTCACCCCGTCCTCCTTGCCCTGCAGCAGGTGCTCGGCGCATTTTGCCATCTTGTGGTGAAAGAAAGCTTAATTGGTGCCACGAAGCGAAGGTTTTTGAATACAATATTAATAATAATATTAATAATAATAATAATAATATTATTATTAATAATAATAATAATAATAATAATAATAATAATTCTTTATAGCACTTGAGGTGAATGTTTCGTCTACCACAAGGGCCAGCCGGCTTTACTTGGTTAGTGACTCACCCCTTCCTCCTTGCCCTGCAGCAGGTGCACGGCGCCGGCGCGCTGGATGCCCGGCAGGAACCAGACGGGGTGCGAGCGGATGAGGCGCTCCAGCAGGCCGATGTCGCACGGCGCGCCTGCCCGCTGCCCTCGCCCTCGCCCTCGCCCTCGCCCTCCGCGTCCCCGTCGCAGCACCCGGGCGACGACGAGCGACTGGACGCGGCAGCCACCGCCTCCTGCAACACACACACACACGCGATGATTGTAATTTCTAATTTAATTTGTTGCGTCTACACCTTGACGCAACGCGTCTCCAAGCCCCTTAAGGGGCGTTGAGCGCTTTACACTTGGGAGTAATCCTCCATCAATGTGCTTTTTACATTTTAATAATTGTCAAGTCTCGTCACTTCGCAGTCAGTCCGTGCCTTTTATCCCTTCGGCCAGGGGCTCGACGCTGTTAGATCCCGGGGTTCCTGGCCGTCACCCAACCACGAACCCGCGAGTCTCGAATGCGCTTAACCTCTGTGACTTCACGGAGCGTAGTAAACGCATTCGGCTAGCGCCGGCGGCTGGTTGTAGTCGGCATCGCCGTCGGATTGGTTGTTGAGGCTGCAGTTTCAGCACCCTGACAGCTCGTACACACACGGCGACCACTAGTCAAAATTTAGTTTCGCCCACATGTGAATTACCACTGCTTTTTACTGATTAGGCGATCTTTTGTGTAAACGCACGGCTGAAAAATTCGCTGACAATTACTCCTCGTGACGTCATATATATATATATATATATATATATATATATATATATATATATATATATATATATATATATATATATCGATAATGAGGGCGCGTTTACGCGCCAATAGCTCTCAGCTAAGGTCGCAATACCATCCCTGCGAAATTAAATTGACAGTCGGTAGCGTAAATACGTGCATCTTAACGGTTTTTTTCCTCGAGCGAGGCGAGTCGAGTAACCGCGAAACTGTCTTCGGTCACCTTACTTTTTAAATAATGCTATTCTATCGTGCCTTCATTTGGAAAACTTTCAATTCTGGGAATGTTGAAATTTGTACGAATGCATTAAACCAGATAAATATTATTAACCAGTTGCATATGCTACGTTTTAGTATAGCAGCATTTTAAATTTATAAGAAAATCTAACTTAATTTTGCGAAATAACTTTCTTGTGACGTTTTGGATATTTGACATCTTTGTGACAAAACTCTGGTTGGCTGGTCCGTCTAGCTTTTACCTCTCCACGATTCTCTCGATGCGATTGGTTTAACGCTTGATGATGCAATCATACATGTCGTAAAATGCTAATACGTCATAATTTGAGCTGTAAAATGCCCAATTATGAACGATTTCTTACAATAGAAAATATTTATAATGCTGGTATACAAAAACAAACTATCCAAAAAATGATAGTAAATGATTTTGGTCAATACATGTTTTATTCGTCATGTAGATGTCAGTTCATATTAAATAAATAAAATTTCTCTTCATTTATATTGCAATTTAAATTGCAATTTTTATTCTTATATTGCAATTGCAATTTTAGGATCCACTGTTCGGACCCGGTCATTGTTCACCGGGTGGCATGGAATTATTGTTTAATTTATGGCATAGTTATTGTTTAATTTGTTTATATACATATCAGTTACATATATATTATATATATATATATATATATATATATATATTGTTAAATTTGTTTATTCAAGTTACGCAACGGAGATTTCTTCTCCACAATTCACAATTAATCCTATTTATGTTATTAGACTGGCGATGGGATTATGAAAACGCGAAATTGGGGGGCCAACAACAAACATAATACGACTGCCGATGTCCGTAACAAGCACAACTGTCGTTTGTTATCCCTTTATGGGTGGGAGGGGTAGCATATCACGCTTGCCAACTGGCGTTTTGGATTCCATTGTATTCAGCAATGTAGTTAAAACATTTGTAGATCGTATTCATTGGTGGCAGCAGAAATCTCGTGGTAGCTCATATTAATATAATGAGAATCAAGAGATAATCAAACCCGGTACTGTACGTTTTTAATAATATATTAAAATCAAGTACCAGACTTAGTTTTGGGGCTTTTAGTTAGTGGTTTTACAGCCAAAAAAGAAAATAAATTTGAAAATTTAAAACAAAATGTATTCATAATTTTCATAGTTGCTGCAAAACCACTGATGATGGGATAAATGTCTCAAAAACTAGTTCTGATACTTGTATGATTTTAAAATATTAATAAAGCGTACACAATTATTTTCCTAGTTTGATGATCATGATTCCCATTATATTAATATCTATAGATCCTCTGAATGAATTACTACAAGCAGTTGGTTCAAAATATCACATTGAGAAGTTTTGCATTTGACTGTCCTCTTTATTGGAACAATTTCGGATATTATGTATATTTACGAACATATAAAGTCCAAATACAGGTAATATACAAAATGACAACGGGTTAACATCGGAGATGATCAATATTGTTTAAAGTAACTCCCAGTCATAAAGCGGCGACTGCATTGATGATGTGTGTGTGTGTGTGTGTGTGTGTGTGTGTGTGTGTGTGAAAAGCTTCATATTTTAAAAGAATTAAGTTATTTGTTATTGTAGCTTTTTAAAATGTGGTGTTGGGATTTGTAGGAGGTCACATCGCGATGAACAACGTTCATAAAAATGTCACTCAGTTAAATTGCAAAATAAGCCCATGATTTACCTCTTCATAAACGAATGCACTACCACATTCACATCAAGTGCTCTTGCATTGCAGAATGAGTTGGATGAAGGTGGCTCCACACATTCGGTTTTCGACGAATCCGAGTTGTGCAGATGTGTTGTTTGTTATTTGCCGAGCGACTAACATTCGGTGCTCGTCCTATCCACCGCGTGTCGGCCTTTTGGACACATCAAAGGGAGCGAACATTCGCCGTGCACATTAGCTGCTCGGGATTGAGCGAGAAAGAGCTTGCTACTCGGCGAATGTCGAATGTGTGGAGCCGCGTTCAGGTGCCAGACATTTGGTTGATGTGTTGAACGTTAGCACCACAAAAGTTTTTCTATTGGCTGGGATGGCCTAGAAGCTACTTTGAAAGGTCGAATTCAGCCTCTGACTCGAGGAGAATTCCAGTGACCGGCTGCTCTGATCGGTACTTTTCCGTGGTTTCTCTGATCAATACCATGCCATTGCCGGAGTAGTACCACGAGAAACGGGCCATGGACCGCGCGCGATCTCTCCTTCCACTTCCTTGTCCCATCCTCTCCTCTTACACACACACACACACACACACACACACACACTAACATGCACTACACTACCACATATGACGGGAGACCGGTCGGGAGCTTAGAGCTTGTCCCGGTTGGGAGGTGCCTCGCTGGTGGGAGATACCTGTCCTGTTCTTCAGGGGTGAAAGACCGCTTAGCGAGGTAGGTAAGGCACGGAATCTCACCAGCAGGAGGAAGGTACGTCACCTCCAGAAATGAAAAACATGCACTTAGGGGACTAATTACCTTACCAGTTGACACTCGCGGAATCACTTATCAATCAAACAATCGTCGAAGAAGGTGATATTTAGTTGGCGCGCTTGACTCCCGCAGCAGTGTTCTTGTGGATCTCACCTCAGATGACAAAAAATGGAAGACATAAATTACCACTCATTTCCTGGAACTTTGCCTGTCATTTCTCGGTTTTCCAGATCATTTTTTTTTATTTTTCCTAATAAGATTTCTAATTTCACACTACTACACTATTACAGCTCTCCTGATACGAATTGGTTACCTCTCTAATTTCGCAGTAACTAATAAGAATGAACACTTTTTTTCACCAAATAAAACTTTATAGCAAAATGGAACTGAGCTAATGTTTTTAATAATATACAGTTTAGTATTATACATGATAATATAGTTTCAGATCTCTCTGAAAAAATTTCTTGACTTCTAGCGATTCTGACAAATTCCCTAATTTTCGTAGAGCAATGCAATTCTCTCATTTTGCCTGCCTTTCCATGTTTTTCAGAAAGTGGCCACCCTGATAAAGTAAAAATGTGTTGGTACATGAAATAAAAAACACAACAGATATTCCGGTAACACGAGTAAATGATCAGACTACCGTAGGAATCCAAAGCTTCACATAGCCTATCGCTGCCAATATTCTCGTGCCATAAACTTCGCGGAGAAAATCTCCTCTTCCTGGCAGAGACGCGGAAGTCTCCGGCAATGGCGACCCTGATTTACGGGGATTCGCATCTCGATTCTTTTCCTCTTCTTGAGCTCCCTCAGCCACCCCTTTTACCCACCCTCGACGCTTCACAGATTGATTGATGATTCCGGGCACGAGAACTGCTACGGTCATTACCCTGCTTGTGTGATGAGTGTTTTATCCAGGGAGTTGATGTTCTTCCCAACTGGTGTAGTGCGTGTAAATGAAAGTAAGGGATGAGGGTAGGATAAGGAAGAAGAAGAAGAAGATGAAGAAGAAGAAGAAGAAGAAGAAGAAGAAGGAAAGAAAGAATTGTTTGTTAGGGTTCTGTTCCGGCATTCGCCTGGTGTTAATCGGAGAAACCACGGAAAACTACCGATCAGAGCAGGTATGCCGATCCGTTGGCCGAGATCGGTAAGGCAGTAGTGTCATAGGACCGAAAGGTCGTGGGTTCGAGTCTCGCCTCGGGCATGGTTGCATGTGTGTTCGTCCTTTCATCACCTTATCATCACCATTTCGTTTCATGTTCATAGTTACCATACCATTAATTCCAATAGTGATCGTTAATGACCTAGATGTTGATGCGACCTTAAAATAACAAAGAGCAGGTATCTCCCACCAGCGGGGTACCGCCCCAGCTGGGACAAGCTCTAAGCTCCCTACCGGTCTCCCCATATGAGTGGGAGTGCAGTGCATGTAAGTACAAGTACGCTGGTAAGGAGAGAGGATCAAACAAATAAGAGGAAGGAAAAATCGCGCGCAGTCCGTGGCCCGTTTGTTAGGGTACTGGTCCGGCATTCGCCTGGTGTTGAGCGTAGTAACCACGGAAAACTACCGATCAGAGCAGCCGACCGCTAGAATTCTACTCCAGACAGCGACTGAAATGTGACATGTAGTGACGAAAAATCGTGCCACCGTCGGGAGTCCTCCCTTCCAGACAAGCAGCAGAAAGTTTCGGACAGACAGCGACGTAAGCAGAAGACGCGGAAGTTCCCCTGCAGAGGGGCAGGGAGGGCAAAGGCAGAGGAAACTCATCGAGGAGGCAGTTTATCTTTCGGGCGCGCGTCGGAACGAGGGAAATCAAAGGCCCCTCAATGATTGCGCTGCTCCTAAACGCCCAAAGCTATGGGCTATAAAACCGGGCACCGAACGAAATCCCTTCCGACTTATCGTCCCTTTCATTAGTAGGGGATTTCCCCGAAGAGGCCGCGCTGGGGAGGTGGGGGCGGCTGAGTTAGATCAGAGAGAGCATTGCCGCTGACTCTGCAGCGACTTTGACCGGGGTTCAAGTCTTGATTTCGACCCTAGGCCCAAATCAGCCGCTGGCTGGAGAAGAATTCTACCAGTCAGTTGCTCTGGAAGGTGAATTTCGGTTGTTTCTCTCATCAATTCCAGGTGAATGCCGGAGAAGTACTCCACAAACGCGACGTTGAACCGCATGCCATCTTTCCTCCCTCTTCGGTTTCCTATCCTCATCCCTTACACACACACACACACACACACACACACACACACACACACACACACACACACACACACACTCACATACACTACACTACCATACTTGTTGAAAGATCAGTCGGACTTGTCCCGAATTTACATATTTATCAATTAACCAGATGTTAACTTCACTCGGGTTGTCTTTCCATATTTTCCTCCGTAAGAGAACATGTAGCATCATTCAAGTGTTTTCATATTTTCTTCGTCACTACGATCGTCTCTATCCAAGGAAGTTATGCAGGGTACATCGAGCTCCGTTTCGATGGCAATAACAAGCAATAAAGTATTAGTAAAAAAAAAAAAAAAAGATTTTTTTCCTTCTCCTAGAGCGAGGTCGGCCTAATATTGGCATTGTAGTCTTTTTATCCCTCACCATCGTTCACCGCTCTCGCTTACCCTTACCATCATCCTTTCTAAGAAGACACAAACCTCCAGCGCCAACAGCAAATGAAAGTGTTTACAGTCGCAAGCATTCTTTATCGGCAACGATCGTCAACCGTGAATGCATCAGCATCATCGCCATCATCATCATCATCACCATCATTAGAATCATCGTTTTAAACTAAAAATCACAATATCGTTTCTTTATAATTTTTAATTAAGAAATGAACTCAACAAAACTATTATTTTGTTTTAGGTTAGATTTGATATTTTTAATCACTCCATTGATGTTTTTCGTATTTTTTCAGAAATGTTAAGAGAAAAAATATTTTTCGTAATTGCTGTGATATTATTCTAAAAACGCTAAACCCTTTCCACGGCCTACAGGGTAAGGATAGTTCTATTTGTGTCGCAGATCTGAGAAAGAGATTCAAATACTCTTGTGCTATACACGGTTACCATGATGGATTTACAGTATTGTTTTTTGGTTTCTTTTTCTTATCATGCGTTTTTATTTTAGTTTTTGAACATTAACAGTTATTTAGTTATGTTAAGTTATTTACATACATGAATAATAAATAAAAGTATAAACAAACTGCGGTTAGCAAGCCGGTAACTTTCTTCTGGAGTAAGAAAACTTATTTAACTCGGTTAACTAAAGACGGATTAAATTTTTTAGTATTGCAACAAAATAGCAACCCACACCCCCGCTCTACTCGTCTAAAAAAAAATTATTTTATAAAAAGTTTATCCAAAGGGCACGTCAAAGCTTACGTTTTCTTCCCTCCTGCCTGCCAGTACTGCCAACCTCTCGCCATTATTTGCGGCGTCCACCGCGATCGCATTCGATCCGCACCCCCTGCACAAGCATTCGCCCCCACCCCTCGCGCTCATTATAATTGAAATTCTTGTCGTGCCGCGCGCTAGCGTCGCGTCGTCTCCGGGGCGCGGGAGGCAGTATTTAATCTCTCCGCAAAATTTCTCTCCCCCTCCCCCCCCTTCCAGAGGGTCCAGCAGGGGGCGAGGGGCGACGCGAGCTCAAAATCGCCCAATGATGGCTTTAAAACCCAATAACGGGCGCCGCACCGGTTATAATCCAATTCCTCGCGCGCTTCCTGGTGTGAGGCCATGCGCCCAAGGCCCCTTTCAGCTCCCGCACAAGCGCTGCTCTGCCACGCACCTTCACTCGGGAACTAAAAGCCCGGCCGCTGGTATGGACTCTCCGATTTGATTTCATTTCGTCTTTTCGTGTTTCCGGGCGCGTCAACTGCGTTCGGTCATTAGTCCCGTTAGTGTAGGGCATGTTTTTATTTCGCGGGAGATGGCGGTGATCTTCCCCCGTTGGATGGCGAGATCCGGCGCCGATCTACCGTCGGCTGGTGGGGTTTACCCCTAACCAGGACTCTCCCACCAGCACCGCCCCAGCCGGGACAAGCTCTCTCCTCGACCGGTCTCCGGAATTGTGGTAGTGTATCTGTTAGTGTAGTGTGTGCTAGAAGGATACGACAAGGAATGGGAAAGACAGATCGCGCGCGTCCGTGGCCCGTTGGTAGGTACTGCTCGGCATTCGCCTGGTGTTGATCGAGAAATAACGGAACAACCGATCAGAGCACCGGCCGCTGAATTCTCCCCAGACGCGACTGATTTCGACCTAGCTGAAAGCTGTTAGAAAATCCTGCCGCCTGGGGTGGAACCTGGACCTCGCGGTCAGCGCTGCAGCGACATCAGTTGATGCACTGAGCTACCGCTCCCGGTATGGTTTCTCCGATCAACACCTGGCGAATGCAGGAGCAGTGCTGTAATAATCGGGTCACGGACCGCGCACCATCTTTCCTTCCTCCATTTTGTTCTTTCCTGTTTTCTTAAAACACAGTTACCCCATTTTTGAAATCATAAATGAGAAGATTATGAGCTAATATTGTTTTTGGTGTCTCTTATGAGAACAAAATTATGGCGTAGTTCTAGGAAGTCGCTCATTCTCGCCCTCACTCTCGCTCATTGTCGCCCTCACTCTCGCGCTCCCTCTCCCTGGCCCCCTGTCGCGTGTCGCAGATTTGGAGGGGAAACGCGCGTAGCATCGCCGAGCGGAGGGGAGGGGAGCGGAGGGGAGGGGAGGGGAGGGGGAGGGTGTGAGGGTTTTAATCTGAACAGCACAAATTGGCCGTATTTTTGAGCGGGCAGCTACGTCACGTCCTGACCATAAATACCAGTTAATGGTCGGACTTTGTGGCTTTGCCCCCTCCCCGCGCGCGCTTATGGGTTATTATGTGCTTTGAAATGCGTGGACGCCTCCCCCGCCCCCACCGCCTGGAGCGGCTGAAAGGCTTGAGGGTGTTACGGAGACACGCACTTGGGGGCGCCTCGGGAGCGCTCGACCTGCCGTCTGGCGGGACACGGCGGAAACGCCTTCGGGACACCCCCGCTACACTCCCGTGGCACAGCCATTCTTTTGCCTTTTATATCAAGTTGATTGATTGATTTTTTCGTGTTTCGGGGCACGTGAACTGCTTTTGTCATTACTCCCGTTAGTGTAGAGCATGTTTTTAGCGGGAGTTGGCGGTGATCTTCCCCCTCTGGATGGAGAGATCCGGCGCCGACCTACCGTCGGCTAGTGGGGTTTCCCCGTAACCAGGACTCTCCCATCAGCGGGGCACCGCCCCAGCCGGGACAAGCTCTAAGCTCCCGACCGCTCTCCCGGAATATGTGGTAGTGTAGTGCATGTTAGGTGTAAGTGTGTGTGTAAGGGAGAGAACAGGACAAGGAAGAGGAAGGAAAGATCGCGCGCGATCCGTGCCCCGTTTGTTAGGGTACTGCTCCGGCATTCGCCTGGTGTTGATCGGAGAAATAACGGAAAACAACCGATCAGAGCAGCCGGCCGCTAGAATTCTCCTCCAGACAGCGGCTGAATTCGATCCAGTTGGACTAAGCGGTATTGTGTACAGATATCACCAATCTACCGAAAACCAACAATACATGCTCCAAATTGCTCATAATGCCTTCGAATGTTATTATGTGTCCTCAACTCCTGAGTGCTGCCTGTGGGCTATGGAGTGGAAGGATATTAAATGGCAAAGGCCGTTCAGCAGGTGCTACTCTTTGTATCCAGGGACTCTAACCGCTGCCGAAATGCAACGCCCTCGTTTGGCTTAACCCCACACTATACTGCGATTTTTCTACCCGTGCCTCGGATAGATGTCCCTTTTGACGGGTTCATCCAATCGGGAACTCTCACTAGTGACGTTCAAGCTCCCGATTGGATAAAACCGTCAACCGCTGATATCTGCTGGAGGCACGATCGCACTGTGCAGGCATGGATTTTTGTTACCCCAATACAGGCATGCGGTCAGAGTGACTCAGCTTCAAAATCAATTAATTCTTTTTAAAAACAAAAAATTCAGTATTGTTAAAAAACGATTTCTATTAGACAAATTTTTTATTAAATGCAGTAGAAAAATATTTTATTACGGCTTAGCCAAAGAACAGGAAAATATGTAATTTAAACAATTGCATTCAGCTTTGTTAAATATAATACCATACTCTTCTTTCAATTCTAAGGTATTGACTTAAAACACAATTTTTTACGTATTAGACAACAAACTTGAGAAATAAAATGAACTGAAAGCAAAAATATATTTGTAGAAAATCTGGGCGTCTAACATAGGGCTAATTGAGACCGCTAACAAAGGTATGCGGTCTACGTGACCGCTCCAAAAGTTCGGAGCGTCACGAACCTCTCCAGTTGAATCCAAACAGGAAACTGATAGACGTGACAGTTAAGAATCGATGAGAAATGAAGGTAGCGAGAACGACAGTATCGCCACACAGCGGGAAATTATTGAAATATTACCTTGTAAAATCGCTGCGGTCTCCCTGACGTAAGTCTATAGTTACGGGTTAAGTCCGTTACACGCTCATTTTTTCATCGTTTATCTGTACAGAAAATGAATATGAGGGACGTACATTTCTACGCGCTACTGTTTCGGTATCGAAACGCGTGCGTATATTCGTAATGAAAATATTTCCTCTGAACGTCGCAAAAAGCGCTGAAAATCAAACAGTTAAACATAGCTGCACGGTAACAAATTAAATTACGTTATATTTCAATTGAACACATTAGAACGCTCTCGAAACTGTACAAAAGGAACACATAGGCATAGCAAACCACATATAGTTCCACAAAGTGAGCTAGAATCACGGGAGTCAAACAGGATGAAATGAAAAATTATGCATATGTTGTTGTTTTTCTTTTCGTACAAATTACATCCAGTCCGGTGCGTCACTTTTCTGTATGGTCGAAAAACGATTTAAAAAATGACCAGGTAAAACGAACGTTTGAAGCTGATCTATGAGAGTGACGTCGATAATGAAACATCGTTGTTCCCAAACATCGGTGTTCAAAATTAAAACATCGATATTAAGAATACATTTTTTTAATCTCTCTTTAAACACTTTTATAATTTAAATCTGTTTGAAAAATCTAATAACTTGATTGATAGTGATTCCTGGCGTCAACTACTATCGTGGGCGGTGGCGGGCGGGCGGGCGGGGCGGGCGGGCGGCAGGGGCGTGGGCGGCGGCGGCGGGCGGGGGAGGTGGGGCGGGCGGGGCGGGCAGGGCAGGGTGGGCTGGGGCGGGCGGGGGGCGGGCAGGTGGGCGGGCGGGGGGCGGCGGGCAGGCGGCAGGGCGGGAGGGCGGGCGGGCAGGGCGGGCAGGGCGGGGCGGGCGGGCGGGGGCGGGCAGGGCGGGCGGGAAGGGTGGGGCGGGGCGGGGCGGGCGGGGCGGGCGGGACAGGGCGGGGAAGGTGGGCGGGCAGGGCGGGCGGGCGGGGAAGGGTGGGCGGCAGGGCGGGCGGGCGAGTGGGCGGGCAGGGCGGGCGGACGGCGGGGAAGTGTGGGGCGGGCAGGGCGGGCGGTGGGGCGGGCGGGCAGGCGGGCAGGGCGGGGTGGGGCGGGCGGGAAGGTGGGCGGGGCAGGGCGGGCGGGCGGAGGAGCGGGCGGGGCGGGACGGTGGGCGGTGGGGTGGGGTGGGGCGGGGCAGGGCGGAGGGGCGGGGCGGATGGGGCGGGCGGGCGGGGGGGCAGGGCGGGGCGGGCAGGGCGGGGCAGGGCGGGCAGGGCGGGCGGGGCGGTGGGACGGGCGGGCGGGGCGGGCGATGCGGGCGGGTGGGGCAGGGCGGTCGGGCGGGGGGGTGGGGCAGGCGGGTCGGGGCGGGGCGGATGGGGCGGGGCGGGTCGGGGCGGGTGGGGTGGGGCGGGGCGGGGCGAGCGGGGCGGGGCGGGCGGGGCGGGGCGGGCGAGCGGTAAGTTGAAAAACATGAGGCGAGGGGTCGGAGCCCTTTCCATGAATCAAATCGAACCCGAAGAACAGGAAGACGATGCCCCCTCCCCCGAGGGCGCTCACAAAGGTGCCCGGGGGGGGGAGCGCCAAGACGGATGGACTCCCGAAAGCCCTCGCCCACGCGCCCTCGCGGCCGAATCCGTAAACACTTCCTCCCGCGAGAAATACGGCGCGCTTTGCCATTCATGCCCCCGAGGCACCGCCAGGGATGGGCAACGCCCAGCACGACGTTTTCCCGTACCGGTTTATCAGTACCCGTAGTTTTTAGCGCACCGATTTAGCCAAACCATTTCAACCGTACCGTTTTATCCGTTGATTTTACCGATTTAGACGAACTGTTTGACACACCGTTTTAGCAGTCCATTTACCCACGTCGTTTTACCTTTTAGCCGTTTTTTTTCCATTCCACGAAAATTATCGATTTCAGAGGAGAGGCCTCGCAAAGGGCGCACTCGCAGAGGTGCTGTAACGTCCTGGTTACCTTGCCTTAATAACTGGCCGTTACAACTTTATATATCCATACAACATCCCTTTATTATGTTGTATCTTTATCATGTTGTTTATTATGTTGTATGACGTTCTTCACTTTTCAGATATCACATGAGATAGATTCTTTTCTTTTAAAATAACAATTTATTTAACCTTTCAGAGGTTACATACGATTCGTACAATTCCTAATTCCAATTTTGTATCAACATCGTTTTCGTCTTTCAATCTCTGTCAACAACCTTTTTATATCATATCAACACTCTCTGTTACTATCGTAACCTTTAACAATGTTTCCAATATTTGTTTACATATCATGTTAACTTTGGCAAATCCGCCAGCGAAGTTGAAACGTTACAGTGCCTGTGGACGAGAGCGCGCCAACGCTGAAGGCCATCGCTCACGCCCGGGCGCCCCCGTGGCCACTGAATCCGCCGAAACGTCCTCCCCCAAGAAGTACACCGCGTGACGAGATTTGCCGTTCATGCCCCCCGACACACGGGGAAGGGGTGGCTAATGGATGCCGCTCGCATTTTGTCATTCGTAGGACGTTTTACCCGTTCCCTCCTATCCATTTTGTCCATTGATTTTTCCGGTCCGTCACGTTTTCCCCTTTCAGCGACGATAAGGTCAAACCGTGTTGCCCGTACTGTTTTATCCCAGTTTTTGCCCTTTTTATCTGTACATGACACCCGTAGCGGTGTACCGATTTCGCCGATTTAACCGCACCGTTTTGTCCAGACCATTTTATGCGTACCATTTTACCCACAGTTTTAGCTGCACTGATTAGCCGAACCGTGTCGTTTTAACCGAAAAGTCTTAACAACCGTTTCAGTTGTACAGTTTTATGGAATTAAATCGAACTCAGGACGCGCTCACGAAGGCCCCGAGAAAGAGCGCGCGGAGGGCGGATGGCTTCCTCACCCACGCTCCCTCGCGACTGAATCCGTAAACACTTCCTCTCGCGAAAATACGTCCCGCGGCATGCTTTGCCATTCATGCCGCCGAAACACGGCCAGGGGTGGCTAAAAGAATCCTGCATGCGGGAAGCGAAACCCGTAGGACATTTTACACGTACCGTTTTGGCCGCACCGTTTTTGTGGTTCTGTTGCAGCCGTAGCGTTTTGCACGTTCCGTTTTTCCGCATGTTTCATTTTTTTTACTTCATTTTTCCCTCGTACCGTTTTGCCGCTATGGTTTTCCTATCGTTTTAACTTACAGTTTTACCGTACCGTTTCACCCGGACCATTTTACCGGTAGCTTTCAGCGGTACCATTTTAGACTTTCCTTTAATTTCTTTTTTATTGAATTGCTAGACGTTTTTAGTCCGTAAGTATGTAGACATAAAGATACATGCAACAATTCTACTGAAATCGTATTCCTGTTCATAATTATTCCGTGGCTGCACGGCGTCTGTGGAAGTCAAACCTCCCCCTCCTCCCACACCGTAACTCTACCGTCGCCGCGCCTCGCGGCAACACCTCGCGTCGGAAATCCGAGCGGCGCGATGAGCGCTTGTTTTTTTTTATCGCCTCCACGCGCCGCCAGACGGCAGTGGTGTCGGGCACCGCGTCGCGTCGCGATGCGATATTTTTTAAATAATTTCGCTACATGCCGCTGCTGCGCGGAGGTTGGGGAGGGGGGGAAGGGAAAGAGGCAACGGCCACCTGTACATTTTTATGAACTTTGCTGCAGCGAGACACAAAAAAAAGGAGTGTCGGATTTCATACGACACACAAGGCTGCCAAAACATGGCAAACAATGTAAATATATTCTTAAAACCTACTTTTATTCAAATATAAATTATATTTCATATTCCTAATAGAATCATGGTTTTGTTTCAATTTTCGCCGGAGTCTTTGTGGTATTCCCACTTTTCGTAGCTTCGAGCCCAGTCCGAAATTTCCCAGATCACAGGGAAACGAAGCGTCACATCCCTGTTCTTCAACTGTTTTCAGGTGCTTTTCAACGTGAGAAACGCAATTTTCGAACCTATCTGGCAGTATGATAAAGAAGGGTTTTAATAATATACTAGTGAGAACTCGTCAAAATTTGACGGTAAGATCTGAGATAAATGTAAAATACTGTGCCCAGACTAATGTTCACCAATACGTTGCATTGTTTGGATCTTCAGGATATAACGAAGATATTCTGTGATGTGGAGTTCCCAAAATTTTGAACACGTAAGGCCCATGACCAGGTGGCAACGCAATATCAACACCAAATGACACAAAAGAAGGAGCACTATTATACTGACGGATATTATTTGTAAAGTTTTTTGATGTGTCATCATCTCCTATGAACAACTTTGATTCTTCTGGCATATTGCTCGAAGGTAAACTTATTTTCCCATTTAAGTAACACAGAATAAACCGGTTTGCAGATTTCTCTCACATGGGAAGTACAAAGCAGAAAAAAACTGACATTTCATAGACAACGAACCAACAGAAAACGAAATGACCTCACTAACACGACACCTACGCTGACTTTCTCTTTCCCTGCTCCCAGTCAATGTACTACAGTTACGTCTTTTGGGGCGCGTGGACAACGATTCGGATTTCGACATAACCTCTAAATAATTTAACTAAAGTACAACCGAGCAAAACCCACTGTGCGAATTTTCTCTACAAAACACACCACAAAAGCAAATACATGCAAACTGTCAACACCACAATGCAATTATTACACCGAAACAAAACCTTGGCGAAAAAAAAAAAAAAAAAAAATTGACTATTGCTAATCGTACTATTAAAGAATGATTTAATTAATTAATTTACACCATAAATGTTGCTGAATTAACACAAATAATATATGATAACACATCTAGGGATCACATTCTTTCATTTAAAGGAAAAAATACAATTGGTTTAGTAGAAACTCTAAACGAAGCCATGGCAGAATACCTTATTTTTTTAATTATATAGATTGATATGCAAAATTAGAAACGAAAAGAAGATTCGTCAGTTTTCGACTGATTGATTAGCGATACCGGTCGGAGCAGCCTCTAAATATGGTCGCGTGTATTTGGCAGCACTTTACGTGTCGCGTGGCTCGATTTCTTTTTCGGTTTTACTTTCTCGCTTACTCAGTAGATAGAAGGTTATGTAATGCTGCAAGGAGAAACGAAGAATTTCAAGCAAAAAAAACAACTATTTATTACAGGGCCCTGGTAACGAAAAAGTGGATAAATCCAGTTGCTAAATTTAGAAAAGACTCCATGTTTTCTGGGTTCTTGATACCGAAAAATCGAATGACGACAAAACGTCTGTCCATCCATCTGTCTGTATGTGAACAAAGACTAAACCGTTCAGCCGATTTTCTCCAAAACTGATATTTCCCAATCGATCGGCCCCTTGAATTTGAAACCGGTATTTTCATTTTGGGGGGGTACTTTGAATGAAATCCTATGGACACTTTCCAAATTTTCAAAAAAAAAATGGCTTCATCGTTTTTTTAATAAATCTGGTTCTTGGAGAGTGTAAAGAGCGTGTGACAGAATGGTGCAAAGAACGTTTAAGAGAATTTGAGTTTTGCACATACACATGCTTGCTTATCCCACTAAAGTTAGTTACCACCTTTCTTTAAAAAAACGATTGTTCTTTTAAGTAGCAAACCCCAAAGTAAGTTAATCCCTTTTAAGTAGCAATGGCCAAACATAAAATCCCAAATGAGTATGATACAATTTACGACATTTTATTCAGCAATCACTTCGGCCAACGACGAACTAAATCGTGTGAGTACAAATACCTAATCCGACTCCAGACTCCAACTAAAACTTGCTTGTAAACCCAGTCCACCGCGACTTACAACCCTTTTGCAACTTCCATCTCGCAATAAACAGACACGTTCAAAACTCTCTCTGAATCCTCCAGTTTTCATTTGCTGCTCGAGTGAATAATGTAATTAGATTACTTTGCTTCTC
This sequence comes from Teleogryllus oceanicus, assembly GCA_964035755.1. Lineage (NCBI taxonomy): Eukaryota > Metazoa > Arthropoda > Insecta > Orthoptera > Gryllidae > Teleogryllus > Teleogryllus oceanicus. The sequence continues at coordinate 86,298,279 of CAXIVR010000013.1, read as the reverse complement.
GTACCTTTTTCTCTCAGGAGAGGCAACACCATTTGATGTCTTCTCCTGGGCTCTCTTTAAGAGTAAGGGTTGCCCCCTCCCTGCAAGGTCACCCCAAACCTCTCACGTGGTACTCAGATGTAATCGCTCTCACAGCAATAAACCCGCAACATCTCTCTGAAATCCGTTAAAAGCCCATTTCGTTCATTTTACGGCATCGTGAGCTTTCTTGCAAAGAGCTGCACGTCACCTGCCATCCCTTTCTGGCGAGAGGGTGCCCGGTTCTTGTTTTGCAAGTAAAACAGGAAAGGAAAATTTCCTTTTGCCCGAATAGCAAGTGATGTGATTGACATTCTTTCACTTATAATGGGATAGTTTGTTAAGAAAACTGATAATTTATTTTCAGGGCCGGATTTACCTACTAGCAAAATAAAAGAGTTGCTTAAGAACTCTCGAACCATGAAGAGCTCAGCTTCCTAAAAAATCTTCCATATTTGAATAAATTCAAAAACATTTTGCACAAGCAAAATAATTTCTAACCAGTACTCTGCTGTACTAAAAATATTTGAATTTAAAAATTACGCGAAAATTTAAAAAAATAGAATGTATTATTTTTAAATATTTGATACAAAATTAATTACTCTAAAATTTAATAGGACAATGAGTAAGCAAGACCTATCAAGAGCGGTTTCACATGAGTATTTAAAAGAAAACATCCACAACAAAGGGAATACAAATTTTGGGAGTGTTTTTGGTTCAAACAATTTAATTATTACAATAGGCGAAATAATACAATCAAATATTCGCATTTCCCGTTAAAATCGAAAGTTGCATAGTTATTTTCATTTTTTCCGAGTCCTTCGGCGTAGTGGAATTTGCGTGGTCAGGCGGAAGTGCAGGCCTCTTATCCTGGGCCTCGTCACAGAAAATAAGGTATCAATTGAATTGAATTGAAAAAAGATTGAGTAGAGGAAGCAAGGAGGAGGAAGGGATGGTAGAGTTGGAATATGAAGTGGAGGATGAAAATGTGGAGATGGTCGAGAAAGTGGGGTGTGAAATGAAAGAGAAAGAAGAGATACATAAGGGGAAGGTTAATGGGGAAGAAAACGAAGCGGAGGAAGAAAAGGAGAAAAGAAAAGGGGAAGGGAGGTGGGGAGTACAAGAAGTCATAGAGGAGGTGGAGGAAGGAGAGGTGAAAGAGGATGAGGATGATAATGAGAAAAAGAAGAGGAGAAAAGCATGAAGCGAAGGGGGAAGATAAGATGGAAGGACAGGACAACGGACAGGAGAAAGAAGAAGGAGCGAGCGAAGGAGATGCGCCTCGCGTGATTGCGGCGCGTGCGTGCGCGGGCTGGTGGGAGGCCGAGCGACTCCCAGGCCCTCACAGCACGCGCTCAACGGAGAGCGAAACTTACAAACAAATCACAAGATTCTCAACAATCCATTTTCCTCCATTCAAATCATTGTTAGTGATTCCGGGCGCATCAACTAGCGAGGGCATTCGTCCCGTATGTGTAGTGCATCGGGAGGTGGCGGTGATCTTCCCTCGCCGGATGGCGAGGTTCGGCGCCGACCTAGCGTCGTTTTCCCCAACCAGGTATCTCACCAGCCGGGACAACTTCTAAGCTGCCGACCGGTCTCCCGCCATGTGTGGTAAGTGTAGTGCATGTTAGTGTAAGTGGGTGTGTGTGAGAGAGAGGATAGGACAAGGAAGAGGAAGGAAAGATCGCGCACGGTCCGTGGCCCGTTTGTTATGGTACTACTCCCGCATTCCCCTAGTGTTCTCTCCGGCCGCTAGCATTCTCCTCCAGACAGCGATCGAACTGGCAACCTAGTGCCGAAAGTCGTGCCGCCGTCGGGACTCGAGTCTAGGACCTTCCGGTGAGAGGGACTGCAGTGACATCAGTTGATGCCCTGGGCCATCTGTCCCGGTCGGATTCCCGGCATTAAAAGAATAGATTTACAACATGTTCCGATTAGTTTTAAACACGCCGATAGGAGAATACTATTGCTCTACCACTCTCAAAAAAACCTTCCACTGCGCATGCCCGAATGTGGCCTCTCCCTCCAAAGCTCCTATTTCCCCGCCTGCCTGCGCTCTTTGTCACAACATAGCTCTCTCCTCTCTCTCTCTCTCTCTCTCTCTCTCTCTCTCTCTCTCTCTCTCTTTCTCTCGTGGGTCGCGAGTTTGGTGATAACACTGATGAGTGAGAAGGATCAAACGGAAGGCAGCTTACGTGTTTCTACGGTAGGGGTTGTCCAAACGATCAACAGAAAATAAGCCGTGTCTTGAAGAGTTTCGGTCTCCAGTCCCTGTTTGACCGTGGCTAGTGAGCAGTGACAGTGTGCTTTACACCGTAGCTGCTGATATTCACAAGAACCTAATTATTACAAATAATTCAAAGTATATCCACTGAAAAACGATAGGTCGTTGATCAAATAATCATTGAACATGGCCACATTCCTCTTCGTCTTCCACCGTACCATCCAGATCTAAATCCAATAGAACTTGTTTGGGGACTTATAAAAGGGCGCGAGGCAGCAGAAACTATTGGTGCATCCTTAAAAGAAAAGGAAACGTTTTGCAGAGAAGCGTTTGCACAATACAGTGCTGAACAATGGAAGAAATCCTGCGAGCATGTGTAGGGAATAGAGGTGACAATAATTCACAATGTGATGGACCACACATCTATGAATCCGTCATTTCTTTGGACACTCCTGGGAGTGCGAGTTCCTCTTTTGAAAAGGGGGCAGTGATGCGAGTGACGGTCAGCGCGATCGCTGCGTCTTGCAGTCGCCTCTCCATATCGCCCACGCGCTTCCTTATCGCCGAGAGGGGAAATCTCAGATGTCACAGGGTGGGGGCAGCCTCCGAGACTTAACCAGAGGTACGTCCGCCATTATGGTTTTTTTGCGAGCGGTTCAGCTATAGCATAGCATCCATTATAACTTGATCTGAAAGGCGCGGAGTGCGGGGGCAGATGCCGGGTCTCTGTGGCGCCTGCAGGAGGCGCGGCCGCAGGCGCTGGCAGCAGGTGCGTGGCGGGCGCTGAGTCAGGCGCGGGGGCTGGCGGGAGGCCAACTCCTCGGCGGCGGCGCAGATGGTGGCGGAGCGATTGAGGCATTGATTACTGAATCCGGGAGCGGCCACTGCTAAGCTCATTATCCCCGATAGTATAGTACGTGTTTTTTATCGCGGGAGGTGGCGGTGATCTTCCCCCGCTGGATGGCGAGATCCGGCGCCGACCTACCGTCGACTAGCGGGGTTTCCCCCTAACCAGGACTCTCCCACCAACGGGGCACCACCCCAGCCGGGACAAGCTCTAAGCTCCCGACCGGTCTCCCGGAATATGTGGTAGTGTAGTGCATGTTAGTGTAAGCGTGTGTGTGTGTAAGGACAAGGAAGAGGAAGGAAAGATCACGCGCGGTCCGTAGCCTGTTTGTTGGGGCACTGCTCCGGCATTTGATTGATGTTAATTGGACAATGCACGGAAAACTACCGACTAGAGCAGCCGGCCGCTAGAATTCTTCTCCAGTCAGCGGCTGAAGGAGCAATCTATCAAGTGTCGAAAATCCTCCCACCGTCAGGATTCGAAACCTAGGACCTCCAGGTCAGAGCACCGCAGTGACATCAATTGAATCCCCGAGCAGCTAAGCCGACAGGGACGGTGCTGATGGCAGGAGATGAGACCGCGTTGAACTGCTGAAGCCAATACGCGAACGAAAGAATGTCTAGTGGAAGTCTTTGCAAGGTAACGGGCATCACATTTTGCTTGCGTTGTGAATTCAAAATCCACGCACGGCGTTACGTTCATTACATCGCTGTTTTACCGCAGATAGCCGACGCAATCACGTAATTCCAACAATTTACTAAATATCCGTTCATCACTTTTCAACTGCCCACAAATCTCGGTATTCGTTTTCGTCAATTTCGTTTAATCTCTAACATCCCATTAGAGATAATCCACAAGAAGAGCACGAAACGCATCTACGTATGACAGAAAAACATAGCAATGTTTGACTACATAAAATATGTAATATCATAAGATCAACTACAAACAGACAGTCAGATCAAATTACTTGTTCCAAGCATACATCTCCTTTAAGATCAGTCTCATAGTATATTGATTCTACTTTTACTTAAATTTACAATGAGGTTTTTAGATGTAAGTAAAACATGAGTCAGTATAACTTAAATTTGTTATGAACTTTTCGCGTAAACGAGTTCCAGCACGTAATTTGAGAACTGACTGGTAGCAAATCAAAAGTAAATAATATTCTTTTGTTTCAAAGCCCGTGCGTATACTACATGGTGTTGCCATATGGTAATCTAATTAGCAGCTTACTTCAGGGACATGGACACACACACATAATCGGGCAAGTTGACACGATTGCGAAGCCAAACTCACTTGGTGAGCTTCATATCGCTTTCTCCTTTTCATTATGCACCAAATCCAGTTCACGAATTAATGTGTATAATTAAAACCGGTTCAAATGAATAATATAATCCTTTTATAAATTAAGTGATTGGAATCTTTTGAACTCCGCTCCACGAAATTTCCAAGTAAATGTTCTTTGGCAAATAAATATCATTTACACCCTCCTACATCCCTTAAAAGTTTGTAACATTTATTACAACATGTGTACATACAAAGGTAGTGTGACATTGTGTACATACAAAGGTAGTCACATTATTATGGTAAAACTGTAGCATCAATATAAGTTTTGATATTATGTGTCTAAAACGCATATCTGGTCACAAGAAATTGTTCCGAGATAAATGTGGAGTGAGCGGAGATAATTTTGAGGATTTTTAGCGAATTTTCAATTGTATACGTTGGCTAGAAAGATTTGAAAGTGCTGACTGTCGAAAATGGGGTATGTTTTCGCAGTTCTACATAGACTATCTATCACGAATTTTGTGAATGTTTTTAAAATTAGCGTTAATCAGTGATTCCGTGAAGGAATGGATTGATTGAATTGCTGACACAAAAGATTGTAAATGATACAGATATTGAAAATCGTTATATAAAAAATTGTAAATGTATGCCTAAAGTGTTAGATGTTAACAAAAGCTCAAGGAATGAAAACCAAGTATTAAAACAATTGCAAACTTTAACTGCATGAATTTATCGCCTTCTATATTATTTCAGTAGTATACATACCTTTCGCGGCCTAACATGCAACCAATCTTTATAAATCAGGTCCCTAAAGAATGAGAATATCACGGACTCATGATAATGGCACTTTACTTTAAAAATATAAAGAATTAGTTTAAAAAAACGCACCTAAATATTCATGCGAAATGCAACCCGCAGCACTCGGCCACATTAAAAAATGTATATCGTTAAATATCTTCTAAGCGTTTTAGGACCATGAAAACTAAAATTTTGAGGCCTCAAAGAAACGTTCCTCATACTGTAATATACAGGATGATATCTTCTTGAACATTCTATTACATTTTCGCTGGTTCGACGCTTCTCGATTCTACCCCACCTGTTCAGAGCCTGTAGAATCTGCAACTATTTGTGAAATTAAACTAATTACTTGATAGTCTATGCGATTAAATTACAGGGCGTACCTCTCTGCTATGCAATAAAGTTAAATAAGAATAGTTTGTATAGACAAGGTTGTATGTTATTGTCATCAATTACATGAAGACGTATAGAACAAGTGACAGAGGAGAAGAGGGTCTTGTAAGAGAAGATATATTACTGGCTTAATTTGGAAACGAAAAAATAGGGAAGAGGGTGGGATTTAACATACGTGATTTCTCGCACGGGTATGCTAGTATTAGTTTTAATATTTTAATTTATATTTTATACATAATTAGGTTTAAAGCAGATTTACAATCACAGTTTGGCCACTTCTGTGGAAATAGTCTCCTTCGTCGACTTCCCTTGAATTTCGCAGTCTCATTTGCCTCAAAATCTTTCTGACTACTTCGCGTGTCGTTTTTCGTGATTCTCAGGGTCAGAAATTGTACTGTTTTTGCTTGTCTCCTTATAAAAGTTTTTCATTTCATCTTTGAGCAGTCTTTTATTTGTAACTTCCACAACCTCTACACACCCGTTGGTTTGTTGAGTCACAATGTATTTTCTGTTTGTCCACCTTTACGCTTGTCATCGCTTTTTTGTTTGCAATTTTTTTTCATTACCTCTCGCTTGAACTCTGGACTTCCGTTTCCTGTTTGCTCACCATCCCCTCTCGACTTCCTCATCTCAGTCTCTTAGTTTAGCTTCTGTCCACTCAGTCGAATTTTCCCCAATTCGCAATGTTTTTTTAATTTACGTCACATTCCCTTGCCACGGTATTGATTCGTTCATATCGCTCATTTCAATCCACTCTTTTGCCATTTCTGCTTTACTTCGCTTTCTCCTCTTTTGTCTATATTCTTCGTTCCCACAGCCATCTGTTTCTGGTTTTCTTCGGCATTACATTCCGTGTTCACCATCACACCGTCCTTGACTCCAGTTTCCTCCCATTCTATCACTTTCCTCCTTTGAAATCCTTCGTTGTCATAACAACTCTAATGCATATCAATGCTGCTCTCCTCCTGTTTCCACTATCTTTTTCTTCTCCCCTAACGTACTTTCTCTTCCTTGTATCAGAGGGCACGATTTCTCCCTCGCAACGCTTCCCCCATCACCTCCGTCCGTCCCCCTCCTCCTCCTCCACCGCCTTCTCCTCTTTCGTCGCTTCCACCGCCCCCTGCGTTTCTGCCATCGCCACCGCCCCCTCCCCCACTGCACGGCCGTCTCCGCCACCTCCTCTGCCGAAATGGCTTAGCAGAGCTTTAATTGATGTCACCGCGATGTCACTGACCGGAGGGCCCCGGGGTTGCACTTCCCACGGTGGCAGCATTTTCCACACTAAATTCAGAGCCAAGTCAAATTAAGTCGCGGTCTGGAGTAGAATTCTATTGGCCGGCTGCTCTGATCGGTAGTTTTATCACCGATAAAAACCAGGCGAATGCCAGAGTAGTACCCTAACAAACGGGCCACAGACCGCGCGCGATCTTCCCTACCTCTTTCTTGTCCTATCCTCTCCCCTTACACACACACTTACTCTAACATGCACTACACTACCACACTTGTCGGGAGCTTTAAGCTCATCGCGGCTGGGCCGATGTTTCGCTATTGGGAGATTCCTAGATGGGGAAAACCCTGCCAACAGACGCATAGCTCTCTGCCGGATCTCACCATCCAGCGGCGAAAGATTCCCGCCACCACCGCGCTAAACAAGAACTACACTTATGGGACTAATGACTTTACCATTTCATGCGTCCGGAATCATCAATCCAATGTCGTCGTCCCCCCCCATTGTTTTCACCTCCGTCCGTATCACCTCCGCCGCCTCCCCCCCGTCCCCCCTTCCCCCCGCGTCGTCCCCGCCGCGACGCAGCCTCCGCCTCCATTGCCCCAACGTCCCCTCCAGCCACCGCCTCATTCTCTATCACCCCCACCGCCGCCGCCCTCCGGCTCACAGAAAATTTGTTTTCCGCGCCCCGCCCCCCTGCCCGCTGTTCACAATGCGCGCTTCCTTCAGAGACCGAGCACTCCCCCAACCCCACCCCGCCGCCCACGTGGCAGCTTCCTTCATTTCCGACGCAACAGAAGCCGTGCCGCCGTCGACGGGGGGGGGGGCGCAGTCGCGGTGCCTGCGGTCGCCAGGGGAGCTCGTCCCGCCGCGGAATAAAGACCGCGAATTGGAGAGGCAAATACACGCGCCACACATCAAAGAGGACATCTCCGCGAGAAACTATGCGTTCCGCGTTGTTGCGCTCTCACGTTCAGGGCGGGGCCACATTCGGCGTGTAGCGAATAATCGCTCGCCGAAGCACAGGTCGTGTGGATGAGTCTGCTTGGTATTTGGCGAGTGACGAACATTCGGTGCTCGCCCTAACCACCGCAGGACACATCAAGACGGCTTTACACATTCGGCATAATACTTTACATTAACTGTTCGCCGAATAACGAATGTTTAGAAACCGCCTTTAAGACGGCTCCACACATTCGGCATTCGCCGAGCGGCGAGCTCCCGTTCGCCCAATCCCCAACAGCTGAGGAGTTCGGCGAATGTTCGCTCCCTTTGACGTGTCCTGAAGACAGACACGTGGGTAGGGCGAGCACCGAATGTTCGTCACTCGGCAAATAGCAAGCAACTCATCCACACGACTCGGGACTCGGCGAGCGGTTGCTCGGTGTTCGCCGAATAACGAATGTGTGGAGCCCCTTCAGAGGAAGCGAATATTCGACGAACACGTCAGCTGTTGGGGATTGGGCGAGTGGTAGCTCGATGCTGGTCGAATGTCGAATGTGTGGAGCCGCCTTAAGGCAAATACATATGTTGATAATTTCGTGTTTTCGAGAACGTCAACTGCAGTAGTCGTTGGTCCCGTAATAGTAGTGCATGCTTTATCTTGGCAGTTGTCGGAGATACCCCGCGTTACAACGTTAGATCCGGCGCCGCCCTATACATCGTCTTGCTCAGGATTTCTTCCCGATTCTCCAAACTCCCCCACCGGGGCAACGTCCAAGCCGACAAGAGCCTTACGTTGCCACCATGTGGTACGCATGTCAATGTAGGAGTGTGTGACCGGGAGAGGTGGCTCAGGGCATCAACTGTCCTAATGTTCGAGTTACGACGGTGCCAAGATTTTCCACACTAGCTGCATAGGAAGGTCGCATTCACCCGCTGCCTGGAGGAGAATTATAGCGGCCGGCTGCTCTGATCGTCTGTTTTTTGTGGTTTCTCCGATCAACCCCAGGCGCATGCTGGAGCAGTACCCTATCAAACGGGTCACGGACCGCGCGCGATCTGCCATTCCTCTTCCTTGTCCTATCCTCTCCCCTTACACACACACTTACACTAACATGCACTACACTACCACATATTCCGGGAGATAGGTCGGGAGCTTAGAGCTTGTCCCGGCTGGGGCGGTGCCCCGCTGGTGGGAGAGTCCTGGTTAGGGGTAAACCCCACTAGCCGACGGTAGGTCGGCGCCGGATCTCGCCATCCAGCGGGGAGAAGATCACCGCCACCTCCCGAGGAGAAACATACACTACTTACGGGACTAATGCCAGCAGTTGACGCGCGCGGAACCACTATCAATCAATCAATCAATCAATCAAGAGTGTGTGTATGTAAGGGAAGATGTAGGAAAATCGCGCGCAGTTCGTGGTGCTTCAGTTACAGAACTGCTCCAGCATTTGTCCGGTATTCATAACAGAAACTGCTAACCAGAACAGCTGACCGATGTAGCAGTCATGAAAATCCGCGACCGTTCAGACTCTCCCGGACACAGAAACTGCTGTAGCAACAAGTGTTGGCTAGAGCCATTTCAACCGGTGAAATCCAGGACATACAAAATTTCCGATGAGTGCGGTAATGGGTGTGGTCGCTATTCCGCGTCTATGAGATATGAAAGTCATAGGATCGAGCAAGGACCACGGTGGTAGATTTTCGTTTGATTCTAGCCAAGTACAAAGATCTGATGATACAACTGCTTAGATGAGAATAGGGCTTGATCGGATTGTGCCATGGAGCTCTCCAACTTATTCCAGGCGAAAGCCGCCGCCGCATTCTACAATCCTGGTTTCTCCCATCAACACCAGGCGAATGGAGGAGGAATTCTTCAACAAACGGGTCACGGACCGCGCGCGATCTTTCTCTTTCTGTCTTCATTTCCCGTCAAGCTGATCATCCATCCTCGAATAACTACCCCCCCTTGATCTAGCCGAGATACCTCAACGTCAAATTGTGAGCTATTTTGATAAAAAAGAAAGGAGAGAGAAAAGGGTGCTGGACAAGTTATTTCAACAACGGGCCATGGTCCTTTTTCACAGACTTATTATCACTTTAACTTTAGAATCAGGCGATAGGTTCATTCAGTCCTCCACCCGATATAACCAGACTTCGGGAGACACCACGGAACACCAGGAAAGAAAAGAACCAAATTTTTTGTCAACATTTCAGACGTTTGTACGAACGAGACTTGTCATAAGAGAATATCTGCACACAAAATATATTTTTCTTTTAACTGACATCATCGTACGTGGGAAAGGTTTAGAGTATATAGCACTGTTCTTCCTGATAGGAGCAAGAAACACGTAGGTTTAGTATATCAAGAACAGACTTTCTGACCGAAAAGTTGGTACCTCAGCTACAGATTTGCCAAATGCCAATGATAAAACAGAAAATGCTTCTCTTATTCTACACTTTGCTTCTCTTTTCTTTATATAAGCAAAAGTTTTGTTTGAATATTATTGTTTCTCAACACATTCCTAATACCAAACACGCGTAGGATTCAGATTTGAATGTATGGATATTTAACATCCCTAGGTACACACGTTCAAAACACACAAATTATCTTAAGATGAAATTCTTCCTAAAATCTTGTGTAGTTTATACTGAAATCTACTACAATTGCACTGTAGTACGGTACCACTAAGCATAGAGATGGCAACGCAAACTTTTAACAAATTTACAATACGTGATTTCCTTGTCGAAATTAATTTAATTATGGCTCTTTTAACTCTTCTCTAATAATCTATAATTGAAGGACTCAGCGTAGATACTTCTATGACACATTTTCGGCAAACATAATACCACCAACATACTCGCCATATCCATTATTACATTTTCTGTTATTATTGTGGCTCTTGTGTATCAAATGATACAGTACCGCGTAGAAATTTTTGATTTACTCGGTGAGAAGCATTCTCGTAATGAAATCTTCATCGTCTTCGCATAGGACTATATAGATAAGAGCCTTTCAATTATTAAAAAGCTTGTCATAAAAATACGAGTAACTCATTATATAAACAAGTACATGCTACAAACGATTATGAAAGGCCAACTTCTATTAAAATTTAGAAAAACTAATACTGGTTTGTGATGGATTAATATGAGATTAGGTCAATAAAACAGACATACAAATTTACATATATTATATTACATTATAAAAGTGTGTGACCAAAACCCTTATAATGTAATATAATAAGTAGAATTCATGTTCGTGCACATCAATTCAACATTATCGCGGAAGAAATAAACAGAACAAAGTATGGAATCAAAAAAAAAGCATAAAGCCTTTCTTTTCGCTGCGAACTAAAGAAATAAAAACAAAAAATTGAAATGTGCCATACATCACAGGAGCCTTTTCCATACAATCGCGGTGTTTTAAAGTCTCGCGAAAGAATACGTCATGGTAGAAAATTTCAAAGTTTCACAGCAAAAGGGGAGGAACATGTAAAAACTTTTTATGAGGTGAAAATTCGCCTTCTTTTTTCTCAGAGACACACGCTGAGCGAGAAAAAAAGCTTTAAACGACCGTTGAAAGAGCTTTTATCAGTGTGTCGCAAAAGGGGTTACATTTTTCTCGCCTCCACTTGGTGAAAGGAATAAAATTGAATTTCAAACTTCTGAACTGCTTTTCCGTTCGTATGTGCAATATCCAGGCATATAAAATGGTCCTGCTTATTTGATTCGTGACTCGGGGAAAGAGTCAAGTTTTTTTTCAAGACTCAAGCACGGAATCTAGTACTTCCTTCACTGATTATTGACTGAAATGTGTTACTTAGCCGTAATCGTGTCACAAACACTGCATCTCGTTTTTCGATCCAAAATATTTTCTATTACACGGCAGCCAACATTTCTGGCTACACCGACACTCATATTACACGACTACATATTTTGTCAACAACTCGCGGTTATCATTTATTCTTAATTCAACTATATGAGTAAACGACTTGGGGTAGGTATTTCGGGCTTACGAAAACGTCAGGGTTTAACAGTTACGTAAATCACTATTTTTCTACGCTCATCTCTTGACGCTGTCATTACTGAACTGTTAATCGTTTGTAAATTTGAGGTTCACCGGTCCAAGCCTGTCATAAGGTTTTTCGAGACTAGTTCGGTAATAACATGCAGAACATACAATTAAATATTCTCAAGTCAACTAGCAATCCCTGGTGACCAATGATTGCGACAAAAATGGTTATTATATCGGACTACCAAGGTCTACATTTCATTTATAAAATTAATTGTTAGCAGTACGTTCCTAGAAAAGAACTTTTTGTACTCGCTTCATTACAGTTTACAAATGAATTAAATACGACGTGTAGACGGAAATGTAGTACCTCGCCCGAAATAAGAATTTTTTGAACTGACATTTACCAATCTCGTCCACAATCCTTCACATTACGGCCTTGATTCTCAAATTATTGGCCTGTTGCAAAGGTGATGTTTGTCAATTAGGAAACACGTTGAGTATCAAAAACAAAGCAAAAACTGTATTTTTTATTTCATAACAATGAAATCACAAATTATAAATTCAGCTGCTAATATTACAACTGAATTGACATGAACAATGGCACACAGTTCTGAAAAACAACTCCACAAAAGTTAAATCGTTTTGAAATGTGAAAAGTTGATAACACATGTCAATATGTAATTCGTAAATATACTAAGATATTTACAATGGAGCGAAATTAAATACGTCAACACAATATGTGAAAGAATGGTCAAAATTGAACAAGTAGATCCGTTTGAATGAGAAATATATAATGGAAAGGAATCTGGTCTTAGAAGTTGTAGTCGTTTATTTACAAACTTTACTGTCCAGACACAACACGCTATAAATACAGATTCTATTATAGTCAAGGCCAACAAGATGGAAAGAAGTGCCTTGCTTACTCTGCCAAGCATAACTAATTTCGAATTTCATTAGTTACACTAATTATGAACGTCGTCACTCGGCTTCTACTTATGACACGCCTTAATTACACTAACATTCATATCGTATGCGGTCGTTAGCTGAAAACATCGACGTATTTATTTTCAATATTCGCGTAACAATAACATGTTGGTACCCACAAAGGTGGATCCTCACATAAAATTATTGCAATTTAACTGAAATAAAATGATGTATTTAATGACTAGTAATGATACATGTTTTTAGCAATAGCTTAAATTTACAGACCATACACTTTTTGAACTTTTTTATGTACTTACAGTCCTTCCCAAAGGAACACTGGCGGGGATGTCCTTTTTAAAAGAACTAGTTCAATTGTAAATAGAATTAGCACTTCAGTAAATATTCGATAGGCATTGAACACAAAATAATCAATTAGAATTCAGAAAGGTTCTAAAAAGAAAGACTAAAATGATGAAACTTCCTTACCTAAACACGTAGATAGTAAAAAAAAGTCAGGGTACGCATACCCCCCCTACACACACACTGGAGTGCAAATGTTAAGGTTCGATATCAAAATTCATGTTTTTCTCCCCTGCTACTTTCGTGCCATGAACAGACTATTTCTACTCTGCAAGTATTCCATTGACGATAGCTAGCATCGATGTTCAAAATTAAAACCTCGATGTTAATAATACATCCAATATAAACCATCGATGATTTAAATCTAGTTTAGTATCCTCTACCATTAAATTCGTGAGCCATAAAATTTAATTTGACTGGCAGCAGATATTAATTTATAATTAAAATTTCACTTAACACAGTTAAAAAACTCATTTCTGTGTGCAAAATATGAGGGAAAACTAAGGAAATGGAAGGCATCAGGGTAAGTTCGAGCGAGAGATAGTCTGCTCAACAAAGGCAGTACGAACTAAGTACGATTAGTTTGAACAGACACTGACAATAATACTATCACTTATTATTTCACATATTAACTTTTGCAAAATTGTGATTATGGCAATTTTTAATTCACAAACGAACATCGAAAAGACAAAACCTCGAAGTTAAAAAAATATCGACCTTAATATATAGTTTAAAATATAGATATTTCTGTAAAAGAAACGATGTCTAAAAACAATTTTCACCACAGCCGAGTCGAGTTCCATCGCTGTCTAGAGGAGAATTCTAGCGGACGGCTGCTCTGATCGGTAGTTTTCCGCGGTTTCTCCAATCAACACCAGGCGACTGCCAGAGCAGTTCTCTAACAAACGGGCCACGGACCGCGCGCGATGTTTCCTTCCTCTCCCTTGTCCTACCCTCTCCCCTTACACACACACACACACTTACACTAACATTCGCTATACTACCAAATATTTCGGGAGCTTAGATCTTGTCTCGATTGGAGCGGTGCCCCGCTGGTGGGAGATACTTGGTCGCGGAAAACCCCGCTAGTCGACGGTAGGTCGGCGCCAGATCTCGCCAACCAGCGAGGGAAGATCACCGCCACCTCCCGATGAAAAACATGCACTACACTTATGGGACTAACTACCCTATTAGTTGACGCGCCCGGAATCAATAGTAATCAATCGATGAATAATTGAAAACACCGACATCGAACCCTAGCACACGCTGTCTTCTTTCTCCACATGGGCTGCTTTGCACACCCAGCCACGCCGAGCCATCCCGTCCCGTCCCGTCCCCACGGCCTGTCCCAGCTCCCACCCTCCTCGTCCTGCACTCGCCGCCTGACGCCACCCTCGTCTCGGCCTGGGACGACGCACTCTCATTTGTCGCGGGAGAGACGGGTCGTGGATGGGAGGGGAGGGTGGAAAGGAGACAAGGGAAGGAACAACAACAACAAAAAACACGAAAAACTACCGATCAAAGCAAGCGGCCGCTAGAATTCTGCGCCTCACAGCAGCTGATTTCGACCCAACTGCGTAGCCAGTGTCGAAAATCTTGCCACCGGCCAGACTCGAGCCCAGGACCTGCCGGTCAGAAACGCTTCCGTTGCAACAATTGCCCTGAGCCAATTCAGCCGGTGAAAACTGCCACAAACCCTTCTACAGACGCTCAGCGTTGTCTACGGACCACATAAAGAACGTCTCATCCTTCCAAACCCACGCCTTCATCCGAAAATGAAATGATGAACCTTCAACGAACATTCTTAGCAATCGACGAACATATGCTGCCTGCACTGCATGCCTTTTCAGACAATGAATGGTCTCCATGGAAACGGCGATGTGGAACAGACGAACATCGGTCTGAAAGGGCGACTCGGAAGCTATCACCTCCCTCACGGCTGGACGCTTTCCAAATAGCTCTTCCGTCGGTTCCCCCCCACCCCACCCAGAGTCATGATAGACGACGCTAGAGTGCGATAGCAGCGCCACGGAAATCTGAAAGTCCGCGGAGAAATAAAGCGAAGCTTTGCGAACATCGAAGAGCTTGCGCTGTGAGACATATAGTCAGTCGGCAAATAAAATAATTGATCCATCAATTCTGGAACAATGAAGAGAAGCTTTTCCAATGTCATCGTCTTGCGCTTAGACGAAAAGTCAGCAAAAAAATACTGATCCATCAATTCTGGAATATTTTTTATCCCATACATTCTGTTTATCTCCTATGTACCTAATGCTTTTTGTTGACAGTTGACTAATTCATTTATATATTACTAATTTCCACTGCATTCAGAAATTGAAAAAGAAATATCGATGCCGATTTCCGCCATGTGAGACGAATTTATGGTTTCGTTATATACCCAGCAACTAGGGAAAATACAAAACCAATTGAACGGTTTCGAGTTTGGCTCAAAAATGCAAATTTCCATTTGAGTGTGTTATTCCACTTATTATCAAACTGCGCGCAATGACTGCATTCTGATACTCAGTCCGTCACTGCTTACGATACAGCGTGCGACAGGAAGACTTCAAGGAAGAGTTCGACAGCCATTAAATATTTGCTATTCACGTCTTGACGTTATGGAACAACAACTTCTGTGATATTCTTGTTATGTAAAGAACTGCTGCACTGTCTGTATATTACACAATATTAATGCAGTATTCATGAAGACCGTTTTGTTCGTTTATTTTAAGACCGCATCAACATATATGTTATTAGCGACCACTATTCGAGTTAATGTGTGGTAACTGTGAAGATGAAACGGTATGGTGATGATAAGGGATGAAAGGACGAACACAAACACAACCATGCACAGAGTCGAACCCTTTTTTTTCTCCCTTTCAAAATTCAAAATTTAAGTAGTATATGACTTAGTGTAGGGATCACAGAATTTTGAAAATGTGCACACAATTCACTTTTCCCCATAGCACGTCATACGCAGTTTTTAACTGTTTTTTTGACGTAAAATAAATAAATAAATAAATCCTTCGGTCAGAGATCTTTACGACACTACTGTCTCAGTGTATTTAATGTACAAGTAACATTAATAGTCCTTTAACGTACAAGGTACATTAAAATTCGTGTACAGTCGTACAGTAAATCTACAATATATTTAACGAAATTTCTGACAGTGTAGGCTTCCTCTACTAACTAAACACTAATTTCCACATCTTATCATGCACGTGATCTGCTTCGATGTTAACCCAGCACAGTTTTATTACCAAAGCCAGCTTTCTGCCGACTGTGTTAACGGAATCGTTTTGGAATTTCCGTTTCTCTTCTCTCTCGAAAACGTCATGCTGTAGTTCCTGGCCGTGGCATCAGCAGCGAGTCCTTTACGGCGTCCCAGTCGAGTGTCATTGGGATATCCAACTCTCTGCACCAGCAGAGGCAGAGAAGCAAAAAACGCTTTTCATTTCGATACAACAGGTCAATGTGTGACATATCGGATAGCCCACAAGCTGCCTTTTTTTCTCTCTGACGTGCTTGGACATTGTGAACAACGAAAAAATAGAAAATTTTCTAAAGTTTTATTTGATATTCATGCACGTTTTGGGGGATATTGATTCATTCCCGAAACAATGAGATGTAGTGTTTGTGGGCAGAAACAAATTGGGAGGAGAAGCAACTGTTAGGAATCAAATTTCCAACTGCTCTAAAATATTGTTCGATTAGTAATTCCGGGAGCGTCAACTACTAAGGTCAGAAGTCCCGTAAGTGTATAGCATGTTTTTTATCGCGGGATGTGGCGGACATCTTCCTCAGCTGGACGGCGATATCCAGCGCCGACTTACACGCCTGCTAGCGGTGTTTTCTCTAACCAGGTATCTCCCACCACCGGGGCACCGTTTTAACCGGAACAAGCTCTACGCTCCGGTCTGGTATCCAGTCATGTGTGGTAGTGTAGTGCATGTTAGTGTAAGTGTGTGTATAAGGGGAGAGGATAGGACAAGGAAGTGGAAGGAAAGATTGCGCACGGTCCGTTTGTTAGAACACTGTTCCGGGCAGAGATCGGAGGAACCACGAAAAAGTACCGATCAGAGCAGTCGGCCGCTAGACTTCCTCTCCAGATAGTACGCTGCAGCGGCGGAATTCGACCTAGAAATGTATCTAGTGCTCTAAAAGACTTTAGAACCGCAAACCTACATGTTATGATGGAAGCAAACCACCAATCCAACGAATAAGATGACGTTATCGAAAGCGTTCTCCCTGATCTGTGCTCAGAAAGAGTACGTAGTCATGTAATCGTCTTCATCATCATCATCATCACAACAACAAAACATTAATTACCAAAATCCGCATTAACTTGAAATGTTAGTTTTCACTCAATGACATCGCCAACATGTTCGCCAACATATTCTGTCAAATATATTTTCATCCCATTTTTGCATCTCCCTTCTGTTTGCTTTAATATACACATCAGTTCTCTCCAATTTCTTTGTCATCCCAATTTTTCTCGTATGTCGCACACACACATATTCCATCTTTCCCTGTCGTATATTCCGCCTCATACATATGGACAAAATGTCAAGCCTCAAAATAACTTTTGGGGGTCCCCCGCAGAATGCTGTCAAATCTTGTCTTCCTCCCATTACAGTGTTCATTCCACATTCCTATTTCCAGCCCATACATATAGAATATTTTAATGATGTCTCACGTGTAAGTAATGAAATTAAAAACCAACGGAATTGTGAATTAGACCTGTTTTCACCATATACATGGCCACCAACAGATGGTTTGCATTAAATATGGCGACGGCAAACGATTTCGGCTTCAATAAATCTATATGATGCCCCTTTTTTTCTAACGATTAAATCATATTTTATTCCACATTACATCCCACTATTCGAAATCTTATGTATTAGTTAAAATGAAGATCATCCCCTGTTTTGGAAACATGGATCGGCATGATTCGAGAAGTATCCCAACAAAATTGCAAACACGTCAGCATTTGAAGTACAAGAATAGAATCAGATACACACCCATTTGTGAATGTTAGCATCTAGTAAACCTTCCTTCATCGCCTCTACATCTTCGTCAATCGACCTTCTATTGCGCTTCTATTAACCTCGATCTTCCGCGTCCATCTTGCTGGGTCCCTCCACCCTCTCTACGTCACTGTTCCATTCCCATCTCCCTACACCCTTCTCCACCGCCTCTCCATCTCCTCCCTCCCTCCCTCCCTTCCCCACCCTCTCCACCGCCACACCATCCCCTCCCTCCCTGCCTCCATTGCCCCACCCCCTCTCCATGGCCCCTCCATCAGCGGCTTCGGCACCACTTTGACATTCACTTCTCCCCCATAATCAGCCACGCGCCCCCGCGTAACTTTTCAATAAGAAACAGCTCCTTTCTTATATATATATTTTTTATTTCTTTCCCCCTCCCCTCGCCTGTCGATCGCGCGGGGATTCCCCTCCGGTGCCGCCCACCGAGAGAGGGCAAAAAAAGGCTGAAGAGCGCGTCGCGCGGGTTTAAATATGCCGAGGTGCGTTTTGTGTATTCACAATGAGGCTAATGCACTTTTCGCCAACTAATGATTTGGCCACGGGGGAGGAAGAGGAGGAAAATAAGGAGTGAGAAGAGAAAGGAGAAAGCAAATGAGATGGAGCAGAGTGGTTGACGGAGAGGGCGAGGGGGCGGAGTGCGTTCGGCAGGCGCCCGACGTGCGGTGAGCAATGATTAATGAAGCGGGCGGCTGCGCATTAGAGCGCGGGCGCGGGCGCGGAAGGAGAGGGGAGGGGAGGTGCAAGTGGAGAGGCGGGGAAGAATAATAGCCTCCGCCTTCCACGAATGCATAATTCGCTCGTGACACGTCTCAAACAACTCTCGCGCGGCTCTCCCCCTCGACTCACGTCTCTCCGAACTCGACGCCCTCTCTCTCGGATCTCCGCCTCGCTCGCCCTCTCATCACGCCTCTCTTCTCGATCTCACGCCTCTCCTCTCTCGAGATTCACGCCCTCTCTCTCTCTCTCCCTCTCTCGATCTCACGCCTCTCTCCGAATCTACGCCTCTCTCTCGAGATCTCACGCCCTCTCTCTCTCTCTCGAGATCTCACGCCCTCTCGAGATCTCACGCCTCTCTCTCTCGAGATCTCACGCTCTCTCTCTCGAGATCTCACGCCCTCTCTCTCTCTCTCTCTCTCTCGCTCTCTCTCGAGTCTCACGCGCTCTCTCTCTCTCTCTCTCTCTCGATCTCACGCCCTCTCTCTTCTCTCTCGAGATCTCACGCCCTCTCAGATCTCACGCCCTCTCTCGAGATCTCACGCCCTCTCTCGAGATCTCACCCCTCTCTCTCTCGAGATCTCACGCCCTCTCTCGAGATCTCACGCCCTCTCGGGTAGCATTTCTGTACTAAGTTTCTATACTGAATATAGTTTATGTACTGAATACAGTTTTACACCCCAGGGTTGTTAGCCTTGGAGGATAAGTTAGAAAATGATGATGATGAAGGATGAATTGACAATTACAAACACACACACACACACACATTCATGCTCCGGGAGGAACGCGAACCCGCGACCTTTCAGGAACGAGGTAGCTACGGCCCTTCAGCCTTACGACCTCAGCCATCCGGGTGGGCAAGAAAGGGTAATTGCCAGGAAACTGATTTCCATGTAATTACATGTTTTTGCAGGAACTAGATATACCTGCATTCAATACTTTCTTAGGGTTACAAAACATTCCAATGAATTAGTACTATTATATATTTTTACATATTTTACATATTACTATAAATTTCATTACATTTTAACATATTTTACTTCGAAACGGAACATTTCAGATGTTTGCAATATATGTTGTGGGATCATCTTTCTTACAAATCAAATGAAATGCTTCTGTGCTTCTATGACCATCGTATCTTCAACATGAAATCTCAAACTTCCCCCTCCCCTTGCTTGCAACGTACTCGGAGTCAACGCTGAGCGGACTTTTATGCACACAAGAAATTTCAACCACGTGCTTGCCCATTTTTCAAACAGCACATTCGTCACTAGATCGAAAACTAACAGATATATTTTACTTCATTCAAATTGGTAATCGCGTTGTTCGATTTGCGGGACGGGGGAATATTCCCTTTAACCCGCTTTAACCTTTAACCCGAGATCCTTCTCTGGCTACACGACAGTACTGTTCACGTAAACTCCCATTCCTCAGGTAGACATTCCTCTTAATATATACAAAGAACGTGTTTTATATTTCGAAATAAAATCATACATGTAGTAGAGAACTCCTGTAAAGGTAGAACCTATTTTCAGCCACTCCAAATCCTTGATAAAACCTGAATAGCGACGCTCTCTTCTCGGAAAATACTTGTAGAGAACAATTTTAAACGCAATAATGAGTTTTTATTTCACATATTTTCAATTTTTCATACATGTTTTGGAAAAAATAAGTGTATGTGTACATATTTTGTATATTTTATTACAATAATTCCGTTCCCTAGTAATAACTATTATTACATTTTTAGAAAATATACGAAGAAATAATAAATAAATTGACAAATCGACTAAATAAATAAAATAAAAAAGATCTCGGAACCTCTATAGATTGTCTTTTGCAACATTCCACGCTGCAGAGGCCGAGGCAATGCTGCCTCTTGAGCTACCCCGGGGGAGTGGGGGGCGAGGGCGCTGCCTGGTGAGGGGCACGTGATCTAATTTGAGTCGCAGTCGCGGGGGTGGAGGGAGCCAAATCTTGGCGCCACCGCAAGAGGGGGCGGATCGGGGTGGAAGCAATCCACCAGGCGGAGGATACGACTCACCCGGCGTTGCGAGGGAGGGGTGGCTCAGGGCACTGCAGTCCTCTCACCACGGTGGCGGCAGTTTTCGCTCGAGCTACAACGTCCAATTCAGCACCTGTCTAGAGGAGAGTTCTAACTGCCGGTTTCCCTAATCCCATGGTTTCTCCGATCAACACCAGGTGAATGCTCGAGCAGTTTTTCGAGCGCGATTTTTCCTTCCTCTTCGTTGTCCTATCATCTCCCCTTACACACACACACACACACACACACCACACACACACACACACACACACACACACACACAGTCAGTACACATGCCGGGAGACCGGTCTGGTGCTCAGAGCTTATCCCGAGTAGGGCTAAGCCCCGCTGGTGGGATATGCCTGGTGGGGAAACCCCGCTAGCCGACGGTAGCTCCACAATCTCGCCATGCAGAGGGAGAAAATTCTCGCAACATCTGGAGATAAAACATGTACTATACTTACGGAACTAATGACCTTAGTAGTTGGCGCGCCCGGAAAATCTATCTATCCATCAATCAATCCTTCCTTTACACCCAAACCTTGTGAAAGAAGAGAAAGATTTATTTTGTATAAACCACGATGTTTAAGATTATTATTTTTAATGTAATTGGTTCACATTTTAATAAAATACTACAATTTTATTTCATTTTGTTTTACAGTACATCGCTATTGGATTAAAAATATGTAGCTTACTCACTACTACTGTCCTCTACCGAATTTATTAAGTACGCGTTCTGCCTCACGCTAATGGTCTCTGCTGGAATATGATAGAAACTAATCTGCTCTTAACGACAGGCGAAAAATAATGATAGTGATCCATCAACCAAAATATTATTTAAACAAATTATTTTCCGCATTTTTTTGTATTAATCTTTACCCAACTCTGCAAGAACACGACGACAACCCTAAAGAGAAGCCTGTAAAAATCTCGTATGAATTCATAGTTTTGTGTGAAAATGTCGGTTACATGTCGTTGAATTCAGTTTTAATAATGTAGATATGAAGTTATAATGTAGGGAGTTGCAGACGTGAAGTGCTGCGATAGTTAATACCGTCCCTTATGGCAGAGAAATGCGATATTGGCAGTCGGGTGTGTAACTCTAGGACCTCCCGGCCAGACGAACTGCTATGCCATTAGTTAACGGCCTGAGCCATCTCTCCCGGTGATATGGAATCGGCATTCGCCTGGAATCAATGGGAGACGCCGTGGAATACTAGCGAGATCAGAGCCGCCGTCCGCTAGAACTCTCCTCCAAAGAGGAGTTGGATTGATTGATTGATTTTTTCGTGTTTCCGGGCGCGTCAACTGCTTCGATCATTAGTCCCGTTAGTGTAGTGCTTGTTTTTTCTCGGGAGATGGCGGTGAACTTCCCCCGCTGGATGGCAAGATCCGGCACCGACTTACCGTCGGCTAGTGGGGTTTCCCCCTAACCAGGACTCTCCCACCAGCGGGGCACCGCCCCAGCCCGGACAACCTCTAAGCTCCCGACCGGTAATACTCCCGGAATATGTGATAGTGTGGTGCACGTTAGTGTAAGTGTGTGTGTAAGGGCAGAGGATAGGACAAGGAAGAGGAAGGACAGATCGCGCGCGGTCCGTTGTCCGTTTGTTAGGGTACTGCTCCGGCATTCGCCTGGTGTTGATGGGAGAAACCACGGAAAACTACCGATCAGAGCAGCCGGCCGCTAGGATTCTCCTCCAGTCAGACACTGAATTCCACCTAGCTGACAAGATAGTGTCGCAAAGATAACAATATCAACAAAACGATGGGAGCAACATTTGAAAACTAGACATTTTCCCTCCCCAGGAATACTTACATCGGTAAACGAACTAACACAAATATAGCTACAAAAATGCAACCCACATCCATAGCTCGATTCCCACCACAACCAGTAAAAGTAGTTCTTAATAGGAAGTGCACGTAGTGTAGCTACATTTATAGCCAGATGAGATGGGATATAGGAAGAGAAATTCGTTTAGTTTAAGACATATAAAGAAAACAAGAACTCTTAAATGACCTTCGTTTCCGCTTTTATTAATCCTTCCTTGTGACAATAACGCAAACACTCGACAATTTATATAGCGAGCAAATGTAATCTTTTTTAAGCTATAATATATATGGATTGACTTACTATTATTCAAAGATGGTCTGTTACGTAGGCAGGTGATAAAATTTGGTGGCTATATAAACTGTAACTTGATTGTGTTGTAGCCCTGAGGAAGACTTAATAATTCTTAAATCGTCAATGTTTCAGCCGCATTGTTTTCTTTTTGTGACTTGAACTCAAGATACTTGCTATTATTTAAGAGTCGAGGTCGATAAAGCGAGCACCTTTAAGACGTTAAGTTCCTTCTTGTACCCTCATTGGCTACTTATCGCACAAAAAAGGAACGTCTAGTTCCGTGACGAATCTGTGGAACCGCTGCGTCAGAGTATTCTTTGGAGAGACATTTATGAGACTATGGACAATACTATCACTACTGTTGTTGTTGACTCCAGAGATATAAAAGCCATTTACATATTTCATTACGATCTGGTACTGGATTCACTTCTTCATTGAAAGTCGCCGTAGTTACTAAGAGTAGCTTGTAATCTCTAGAGACCGGGAAAATATGTAGTATGAAACATCAAAATATGTAAAAAACAATGAAAACAGTAAGAATATGTAATAAATATGTAAAACGGATATAATATGTAATATTAAAATACTCTAATTATAAACATATTGACATAATACGACTTACTTTTATAAAAAAAACTTCTATACAAATTTAAAAACATTCAAAGTTTTAAAATTATTTGGAAAGTGATCACACTTGACCAGCAACTTTCCATCGGTAGTAAAACCTTCACAAATTGTTATCCAGGAATGCAGCGTAGCATTCAGATTAGACGCGAGAGAAGCCATCGTACAAACTGGCGATATATACGACCAGCAAACAAGCTCTGCAGCATGGATTATATTCTCATCGAAGTGTGTCATGACAGCGATCGCCAAAGTTTCTTGGAAATGAAGGTGACAGGTCGCCACGCACGGCGTCAATGATACTTTTCACACCTAAAGTTGAAAATGATCAGCCACATGAGGCACGTCCACCATGAGGTAACTGAAGCAGGCGCCAAACTGAGGATATCCCACCGCGACTTCACGTAGCTTATGCACCTCGAGTAGAGGACGCAGTAGCATCCAATAATAATGTAGGAAAAATGGCTGAATTTTTTGAAAATACTTCTTTTCATAAAAAAAATTAAAAAAAAATATTTGAGAAAATAGCGAAACATGTAAAATATGATGTATACCAAATATGTAAAAATATGTAATGAAAAAATCAATTTCGTAAGGACAGCGACAATTCGCCAAGATTAAAATTTTGAGAACGGTAAGGAGAAAAATAATTTGTAATTACACAAAAATCCGGTCTCTAGTAATTTCTGTAACCATAAACATAGAATGCATTCTTGCCGAATTGCATTATATTGTTCAACTAATTTTATTTTTGAAATGTATCTCGTTCTAGGGACTTTTACTGCTGGATTTGTAGTTTAAAATACAATATCGTATTGTAGGAATGAGACTAAAACTCCCCCCTCTTCTAAACCATAACACAGGGTGGATAAGTTATAATTTGACATTGTAATATTTACAAATTTTAGAGTTTCACCGAGAAGGGAATTCCATTATAATCCGACGGGAAATGAATTTTGAAAGTCGAGCCAGACACACACTGAAGAGACCAAAGAAAAATATACATCTACGTGTCTGAGGACATCCCGTAAGTGTATTCAAATACGCAGTTTCTTTGAAGATATGGCTGCTTTTTAAGTCCGCGTACGTCACTTTCATCTCTCTGCATATTTACACTGCATGCACTCCCACTTTCATTTTCACGTCAAAGGAGTTATGTTTACGGAATGTACGAATAAAATCTGAATTTTGTGGGGGTCTTACTCCCGTGTTCGTTTTACTCAATTCAGAATTAACGGCATGTCTAATCGTGTTAGCTGCTTTAAGTATGTACGCATCTCCCTATTAACTTGAAAATGTTAATAACAATTTTAGATCACACACCTATGTTCAAATCGTATTATTTTTAATTTAATTAATTTGGAAGGAAAAATGTATTTAAATAAATTGAACTCAAACTTATTAGCAATACAAAAATATTTGGTGAAATTTCATTTTTTTAGGACGCTTCATCCAACATTTTAAAGCAGATGATATTACCACCTGATGTTTACAGAACTCTTTATGCACTAGCTTTAGACGAAATCTCTTTGGAAGCACGGTGTGATGTGACCAGCGAATAATAAAGTGCTTACCAATCAGGGAAAATTATTATAAGACTTCGCTATTTCATTGATTAGGGAATATGGGCGCGCTAACTGTTAAAGTCAATATCCCGCAAGTGTAGTGAATGTTTCCATCACGGGAGGTGGCTGTGATCTTCCCCCACTGGACGTCAGATCCGATGTACCCGTCGGCTAGCGGTGTTTTCCCAACTAGGTATCTCCCACAATCGGGGCAAGCTCTAAGCACCCAACTGATGTCTCATCTCGTATTGCAGGGAGTGCATGTGAGTAAGTAAGAGGAAAGGATAGGGCAAGGAAGAGGAAAGAAAGATCGTGCGTGGTTCTTGACCCGTTTGTTAAGGTACTGCTCCATCATTCACCTGGTGTTGATCGAAGAACCGACGGAAAACCTCCGAAAAAAGCAGCCTAGAATTCTCCTCCAGACTCAACCCCACCTAGCTATCTAGTTGTGTCGAAAATCATAATACCATCGTTACACCAACCCTAGGACCTCCCACCGGGAGCGGTAGCTCAGTGCATCAACTGATGTCACTGCAGCGCCTCTGCCCGGGAGGTCCTAGGTTCCCACTCCCAACGGCGGCAGGATTTTGACACTAGCTTTTGAGCTAGGGTCGAATTCAATCGCTGTCTGGAGGAGAATTTTTTTCTAGCGGCCGGCTGCTCTGATCGGTAGTTTTGCGTGGTTTCTCCGGTCAACACCAGGCGAATGCCGGAGCAGTACCCTAACAAACGGGCCAGAACCGCGCGCGATCTGTCCTTCCCCTTCCTTGTCCTATCCTCTCCTCCTACACACACTTACACTAACATGCACTACACTACCACATATTCCGGGAGACAGGTCGGGAGCTTAGAGCTTTTCTCGGCCGAGGCGGTGCCCCGCTCGTGGGAGAGTCCTGGTTAGGGGGAAACCCCACTAGCCGACGGTAGGACGGCGCCGGATCTCGCCATCCAGCGGGAGAAGATCACCGCCTTCTCCCGAGAAAAAACATGCACCACACTAACGGGACCAATGACCGAAGCAGTTGACGCGCCCGGAAACATGAAAAAATCAATCAATCAACCTAGGACCTCCCGATCACAGGCATTACAGTGACATCAGTTAATACCCTGAGGCACCCCTCCCGGTCGCAGCCCGTACTTCTCCCAAACACACACGCAGTTCTTCTTCTGTTTAGACGAAAACAAATCGAACGGAAAAGCCAGGAATATGCCAAGGCCCTCGGCGACGGTGTACGAGCTCGCTGGAAGGGTCCGTGTGCGCTCTCCCGACGAATTGAAGACACTTTCGACGCCGAAATGTCCGACCGTAGACAAGCGAGCGTCGCCACCGGAAGTAGGGGAGCCTCTCCGACTCGGAAGTTTCGCTCCCGCGGGGGGGGGGGCGCCGGGGAACTTGCCGAAGGGGTTGGCGGCGGGCGGCGGGCGGCGGGCGGTGGGCGGTGGGCGGTGCAAAGCGTCGTCAAGCGCTGTGCGTCGCAACTTTCGGTCTCCTGCCGCAAGGGGGTCCGGGTACGAGGTGCACACAGAATGTTTAGAAATCGTGGTCGTATTTGTCATTAGATGATGGATTGCGATCGATTCAGTGACTATTTGGTTTCCGGGAGCGACAACTGCCGTAGTAATTAATCCCGTGTTTTAAGGAATATTAAAACATTAGTACCGCAAGTAAACTTTAGGAAACATTTTCCCCATTTTCAGAAGGTTACGCAAGGAACGCGAAACACACTATACAAGAACAGGTAAGGAACGTGCTGAAAACTGCTAGGAGACAGCTTTTTTGTTATGGTTTGATTATTTCCTTATCATTTCTTATGTATTTCGGAGAACCACAATATACCTGATACCACCACCGGTTTGTCCACTCTTTGTCAATTTTTTTACATAATTGTTTAACATTTGGGAACATTGTTTAACAGATTAGCATTATGTTTTTTTTTCATTTGTTGAATTAATTGTAAACTCGCACCGGAAGCTAGCATGTACCTCACTCAGGCATAATATATATTCTCGTCTCGCCACCCAACATCTGGCTAGTATCAGTCATGCTGTGTGTTGGTGTGGTGAGGGTGATGTTGTGTTCCTCATTGCATGTGAGGTGCCGGAGATGGAGGATGGTGCAGTGAATGGGTTGAGTTGTTCTTGATGTTGCAAGGTACCGTATGTAATTTTTTCTGTAATAGATAATAAGGAAATTGTAAATATTCTGTAACTTAGCCAAAGTGTGTTCTCATACGTTGTTTTTGGTAACATTATTCTTGAACAGTGTTGTCTTCATTTTCTGTTATATTAGCCCTGAGGATGGAAATAAAAGTTTCCGAAACGTTGGCAAACAACTAGTTGAAAATTTTTCTGACCAAGCCCTGTTAACCTGCTTTCAAATATTAATTTATGGTCGTAAAGTACTCTTCATAATTCATCGCGTTTTGACAAGTTATCTATTTATTGACGAGAATATTAGCTCAAATACTCGCAACGTATTTCGCTCTCCCATGAACCTTGGTTTGCGCAACTTGGCGGCTCAATCATATATTCGAGGTGAAAGATGTATTGGCGCGTCTCCATTTCTAAAAGTTCCTAGTCAGAGAGTTCGTAGGTTCGAGTCTCGATTGTAACGAATTTTCTGAGAAAGGAACCACTTTCTCCACTTTCATGATCTACTCCGCAAACACATCACCGACCAAGAACCCCATCCGGCAACCAGAGCTGGACTGTGGTTTCATCATCGAAGCCAATGTGTTCTCCCCTTCATTATTCCTTCTCTGAATATTTCGCGCATTTCGGTGGCAAAAAAGAAAAAGAAAGAAAGAAAGAAAAGAAAAACGCAAAAAGAACAAAACGGGCCCGTCAGTGCAGTGGCAGCAGTGAATAGTTAAACAGAATTTGCGGATAGGGTTCACCCGTTTTTTATGTGCTTTATTTTCTCGTATAAGAAACTAGTTTGATGAAGGAAACGAGCACATTTTCACCTCCACTGACCTTTTCCGTAATGGCAAGACGAGGGAATATGCCCGAAATCAAGTAACAAGAGTTCGCTAGAGCCAGGCGTACCATCAACAGAGAATTATTATCCCGCAGATTATTGTTTCTCCGTACATTACGCGCATTTCGGCGAGTCGAACAAAGTAAAACGCACAAAGACAAAAAAAAGTGCAGTAGTGACGGGGAATAATTAAACAATAGGATTTGCCGATTGCTCGCATCTCTTCTTCATAGAGTGTTTTATTTTCACGCGAATGAACTAGTTTGATGAAGCAGACGAACATACTATTTCCATGACGACTAACCTTTTCCGAAAAGTAAGGACGCGGAATATTCCCAAAATGAAACAACAGATAGTTCGCAAATGTCAGACCACAGCTAGACCAGGACTGTACATCATCGGAGAGTTATTCCGCAAATTATTATCATCATGGCCGACTTTTCCGTAAGGGAAGGGATGCAGTATATTCCCAAAATCAATCAAGAACTATACTCCGATTAAAACAGGCGGTCCTTTCAGGGTCACAGCTGAAAAGGAGGGGGGCACTGTTATCGAATTTCAGCTTCGTTACAACTTAAATTTTAGTACTGAAGCTCCCGATCGGATGAGATTATCCCCTTTCTTTTCAGCTCGTGACCTTGAAAAGACTTCCGTGTTTTAATCGCAGTATATACTCTTATTTACACATACCTGCACTTCGAGATCACGTGCTGGCTTCGTTAGGACTTCAATTGTTTGTATTGGAGCTCTCGATTTAATAACGATCTTCAATCTCCGTCCAGTGAGTGTCGTGGAAGTGCAGCTAGGTTTAAACCGGAGTAGAGTTTACGAATGTCAGCCTACAGAGAAGGCCAGGCCTGGACTGGACCACAATCGGCGAATTATCCCGCAGACAATTCCTTCTCCGAATATTTCGCGCATTTCGGTGCATCGAAAAAAAATACGCACAAAGACAAAAAAACACGCACAAAAACAAAAACATAACACAACAAATAAAACGAGGGAAAAAAGAGCGTCGCGCGGCAGTGCAGGCGGGGAATAATTAAACAATAGGATTTGCGGATCGGTTTCGCATTTGTCTTGGTCGGCGTGACAGTCGTAATGCAGGGATTATAGCAGCCGCGCTCGTCCTTCGCCGAGGGGGGGGGAGGGGGGGGAGGGGAGGGGGCGTGGTCATTTATCCCGCCACCGCCACCGGAAGGCAGGTTGGCGCCCTGGACAGCACCGAGGGCGCCTCTGGACACGAGGGCACGGGGCACGGGCCAGACAAATTGCCCTCCCACCACCTCCTCGACCAACTGAATACAGGGCGCTTCCGAAAAACGATACATTTTAGGGCTCGATTGGTTCATTGGTTGATTGATTTTTAGTGATTCCGGGCGCGTCCACTACTATGGTCATTAGTCCCGTGAGTGTAGGGTGTGTTTTTGCTCGGGAGGTGGCGGTGGTCTTGAATTGAATTGAATAATTGAATTGAATGTGCCTTATTTTACGTGGCGAGACTCAGGCCATGAGGCCTGCTCTTCCGTCTGACCATGCAAATTTCGCTACGCTTCTCGCAACCATGGGAGAAAGAAGGTATTACTTGGGCGACGAAACAAGGATTTGAATTTAGCTCAGAGGCATCATTTAGGCTTGAGGATATTTTACATGCAGTAAATCTACTTCATGGGACAGCCGGCTTTACTTCCCCTCCGAAGGAAGGCGTACGAAGGATTTTTTCGCCCTTAAAAATCCACGGCTTCGATCGGGTTTGAAACCGCAAACTAGGGTATAACAGTCCGATACGCTAATCGCTACACCACCGCCGCCACATCGTCTTCCCCCTCAGGATAGCCAGATCCGGCGCCGACCTATCGTCGGCTAACGGGGTTTTCCCCAACCAGGTATCTGCAACCCGCGGGGCACCGCCCCAGCAGAGAAAAGTTGTACGTCCCGACCAGTATCCCGGTATGTATGGTAGAGTACTGCATGTTAGTATAAGTGTGTGTGTAAAGGGTGATGATAAAATATGGAAGAGGAAGGAAAGATCGAGGCCCGTTTTAAGGTACTACTCCGGCATTCGCCTGGTGTTGATCGGAGAAACCACGGGAAACTACCGATCAGAGCAGCAGGCCGCTAGAATTCTCCTCCAGAATGCGACTGAATTCGACCAAGCTGAAAAGCTAGTGTCGAAAATCATACCGCCGTGGGGAGTGGGAACCTAGGACCTCCCGGTCAGAGGCGCTGCAGTGACATCAGTAGATGCCCTGAGCCACCGCTTGCGGTTCATTCATTAGTGATTCAAAACCCGTCAACTGCTAAGGTTACTAGTTGCGTGTCAGTTGTGCATGTTTTTATCGTGCGAGGTGGCTGTGATATTCCTCGGTAAATAGCGAGATCCGGCTCCGACAGGTTTGCGGGAATTCTGCCAAGTATCTCCTACCAGCGGGGCACCGGGCTAGTCGGGACAAGCTACACGCTCCCGACATATGTGGTAGTGTAGTGCATGTAAGTGTGTGGAAGTAAGGGTTAAGGACGAGGAGAAGGAAGGATAAATCGCGTGCGGTCCATGACCCGTTTGTTATGGTACTGCTATGGCATTCGTCTGGCGTTGATAGAAGAAAGAACGGAAAACTAGTGCAGCAGCCGGCCACTCTCCCAGACAGCGACAGAACTCGACCTAGCTAATAAGCTAGTGTCGAACCTCCTGCAACCGTCGGAATTCGAACCCGAGCACCTTCCAGTTGCTGGGGGGGGTTCGAAATCATTTTCTGCCGCAGAATACGAGATCAAATATTAATATAACGAAGTGTAGCAATTGAGAAGTTTTGTACTGCCAATATTACAGACAAAAATAGCAACTTCAAGAATAATAAATTACATAAAAAACAACACAAAACAAAACACAAATAACTGATTAACCCTTGGACGAAATGGGAGCGGTTTTGTTCCCGCTCATTGCTGCCAACATCGCGCAAAATAGAGCCCAAGTGCGGCCATGATCCATCCAATTGTAAGCCGCATTTGTCGCACCCATTTCTTTGTTATTTTTATTTAACGTGAACGCTCACCTGGAGGGCTGTTGCAGGGGGCCGTGGAGGGGGGCGCCGCGCGGCTGCGGCCAGTGACCCCTCCCGCCCGTTCGAGAGGTCGTACGCGACTCGTGAAATCGATGTCGGCGGCAGGCGCGGGGCGGCGCGGCGCTGCGCCCGTCTCGGAGTAGGCAGGGACGGGGTGGGGGGGCGGAATGGGACAATGCGGTACGACACAGAACACAGCGGAACGGGACGAGGCGGGAGAGGAGTTGGTAGATTGATGGGTTGATTAGTGATTCCGGGCGCGTCAACTACTGAGGTCGTTAGTCCCGTGACTGTACTTCATGTTTTTCTCCGCGGGAGGTGCCGATGGTCCTCCTCCGACGGGATATTAAGAAATTGAAGCGTCGATAATAATAATAATAATAATAATAATAATAACAATAATAATAAATAAGGTTTTATATTGTATTATATTAATTGCTTCCTTGGTTGGTAATTCCGGGCGTGTCAACAACTTAAGTCATTATTCCCGTAGGTGTAGAGCATGTTTCTTCTCAGAAGATGGCGGTGATCTTCTCCCGCTAGCTGGCAAAATCCGGCGCCCCCGCCAAAATCCGGTTTTCCCCTCACCAGGACTCTCCCATCAGCGGGACACCGTCTCAGCTAGGGCAAGCGCTAAGCTCCCGACCGGTCTCCTGGAATATGTGGTAGTGTAGTGCATGTTAGTGTAAGTGTGTGTGTGTGTAAAGGGGAGAGGATAGGACAAGGAAGAGGAAACTTCCGGTCCATGGCCCGTTTGGTACGGTACTGCTCCGGCATTCGCCTGGTGTTGATCGGAGAAACTACGTAATCAGAGCAGCCGGCCTCGAGAATTCTCCTCCAGACAGCGGCTGAATTCGACCTATCTCCCTAGTTAGTTTCCTGCCAGAGAGGGGCCTCTAGGTCGGAGTCGGGGGTTGGGCCGCTCGCAAAAGTCAATGTGGGTGGGGGAGCCGTACAGGCGGATATAGGGTGCGATAAAAATTCCTCGACGGGAGAAATTGCTTCTAGACGCCGCGTTCGCCCACTTCCTGCCTTGAGACGCGCGGACACCTTTACCGCTGGCAGGCGTCCTACGTCAACGGGGCAATACGCAAATGCTAGGCACAGGGTCACTTCTCTCGAGTCGGGGGTAAGGGCAGAGCTCTAGGAATGTCAGATATTGTTTTTTTAACATAAAATTTTCCATTCACAATTCTTGCCTCATGGAATACTTAATGACTTTCCAATTTCCTTGATGTTGATTCTGTGATAAACGCGCACGGTCCTGCGTTGAGCAATGAGACAACTATTGCCTGACATCTAAAACAATTGCTTAAAAAGTACGTATACATTCCTTTATAATAATAATAATAATAATAATAATAATAATAATAATAATAATAATAGGCCTACACCAGAAAAAGTACATAAAATGTTTCCTAGAAGGTACCACGCACATTGCTCAAGAACCACAAATAAAATACTCTCGTGTAATGAAATTAATTAAATTTGATTTGAGTTATTTGGTTAAAAAGCAGTAAAATATGTACATGAAGTATGGGGCAGAAGATCAAATATTTTCAGAAAAACAGTCTTGACGATAACATATTCCATAGTATAGAAATAACATATGGATGCACAATACATCAGTTCTTTACATACCACGAATATAAATGAAGAAGATAAAAATAATATAAATAAAAATGTTCCTGACCCACACAACGCAACACGTCAAAAGAAAAAATAGCAAATATTTAATGGCAGGCGGCCTCTTTCTAGTACCGTATGAAAATGGGCGAAATATCACAATCAAATATTTGCGTTCAGTCAAAATGGAACTGTAGCATTCCTCCGAGTAGCTGGCAGTAGCCTGGAGTAGCCATTTGTATTTCCTCCGAGTAGGGCATGGAATCTAACTAAATCATAGACGTCTTTCGAATGATCGAAGACTGCAAAGTGTTCTTTCAATGATTGTGCGCACAGGAAATTAGTATATGGGTAAATTTATTACTAATAAAACGACCTGACATTAGCAATTCTTCAATAATGTGATTTTTCGTAGAGCTTCCTTCGAATTTCATTTACACTTCCGATAGCTCGAGTGGAAATACCCAGGAAAAATGAATTTCCAAAAATGAAGTTGTAACCCAGCCGAATGTCAGAAAGTGCACTCGCTATTTACAAATAAAGTTATGATCTGAAATGTCAACAACAGCGTTTCAAGTGTAGGAAATGTGCGTGAAGTTGTTGAGAAATACAGGATGCGACGGAACAGGAAAAAAATACAAAAACAAAACAAAACAAAAAACTAACTATGGGAACCTACGCTTGAGGCGAAAATGAAAAAAATATTTATTTATTACTCATTTATGAGGATTATTGCAATTATTGGTAATATAATTAGGAGCACGCTGGTGATTTTTTTTTCATTCTGTATTCATCTAAAGAATATTTCAGTCGACTTAGAAATCACACCTCTTGATCGCGACACTATACACGTAAGTTCAAGTGAAATGTAAGAGTGACATGATTTATTTCACTTTCAACACATTAAAGGAGATGACACCAACAACCCTGTATACTGCCTCTGGGGGTCAGAGAAAAAAGACTTTGAACTTTTATAAGCTTAATAATTGTAATATTGGATCAAAAAAAGATATTAATTAATTTTCGTCAAAACTAAGACGGGTATGTGACGCACGGGGGGAAAAGTATAATCTGGGCATTTTTGTTGAGCTACAGCATCCCTTCCCCAACCTTTTACTACACATAGGTAATGACAAATAAATGTGTCAACAATGTATGTTTAGCAGATTTTGAAAGCTAGAAATTTTCGCTCCAGAGAAATAGAAAACTTATTTATGTAGGTACACGAAGTTAAACTTTTATTGTATTTTAGTGCTAAGAAAATAACAATCTAATCCCCTGCTGTACTCCTTGCACAAAAAGCAAAACGGAGCTAACGCATAAAACGCATAATGAAGCTTCATTTAAGACATAGAACAAAAATGTTTTCAAGGAAAATCATACGGAATTTGAAAACTATTCATAGTAAAATTGTAATCGTAAACGTCCGCGGCTCCAGTCCGTGTGTTCTTGGGTGTCCGGGTAAAGCCGCGACGTTGGCTGACAGGCCGACGTTTCGCCTGTCTCATGAATGCTCCCTGGTTCAATACCAACTAGAGGTACTACAAAAGGGCACAGACTTTCTCGTAGCAAATTTTTCTAATTTCCTTGGTGTGGACTGGCTTTAAAGTCTTGCTCCATTCTCTGACCAGCTACCGTCTATCGTGGCCATTGGTACATTTTTTGACATTTTCTTAACTTTTCGGTTTGTCGCAGGTTTTCTCCGGCTGCAACGCGGTCGTTGCCCAGAGCAAGCCTCCGACATGGCAGGCGAAACGTCGGCCTCAGCTCACCCGGACAGCCAAGAAGTCATTGAAAAATTTGAAAGGTAATAACAAATTTCATTCAACACTCCACATCCAGAAATGTACAAAGGTAATTTCGATAATCTAGTTCCATACATTCACTTCACATCTAAAGGAAGGCAGGGCCGACTGAGATAACTGTTGCCACTGCAGTGTATCAGACCGGAATGTCCTGGCAGTCGTGTTCCGATAGATTTTCCGATTCGTGGCCCGTTTATTGGGAACTGCTCCGGCATTCGCCTCGTGTTGATCGGAATAACCAGGGAAAACTACCGATCAGAGCAGCCGGCCGCTAGAATTCTCCTCCAGACAACGGCTGAATGCGACCCTGCTTTTTACTTTCTCCCTACCGCTTACGCAGTAAACTCTTATTACAGGGCCTCGGTAATGTAATACAATTGCTAAATATAGAAAAAAATCCTCTTTCACGTGGTGTAGCCAGAATCCATGTTTTGTGGGTCCTAGACACCGAAAAATGGAATGACGGCGAAACGTCTGTCCATGCGTTTGAATGTAAACGTCGAGGTTAAACCATTCAGCCGCTTTTCTCCAAAATTGATATTCTCCAATCGATCTAACTGATTTCACGGTTCTTTGAATTTGAATTCGATACTTTAAGTTTGGGAGGTTCTTTACACCCTGGGACATTTTCGAAATTTTCAAAAAAATTGCTCCATCATTTTTGATTAAATTTTGTTGTTGGATAGTGTGAAGGATGTTGAAGAGAATGGCGCAGGTCTCGCTTTCGTTGAAAACTAATTTTTCGAAAATTACAAAACATTAAATTTTTTTGGCGTCATTCTACAACTACAATTTGAAGAAAGAGATTTCTTCCCTTAATGAAATCTATTCCTTAAAGATAGACTTTGAAACACGTCATGACAATTTTCGAAAAGTTGAATACTTCCGCGTAATTTTGCGTGAAAGTAGAGCGAGAAAGTACGTGCTGTTAAAGAATCACTAGTGAACTGGTGTCGAAAATCCGTCACTAGACAGAAGTCAAACCCCAGGATCTCCCGTCCGGGCCAGAGATGCTGCTGATGCCCTGAGCTACCGCAGGCGGCGTGTATCTGTAATTCCGGCGCACCCTGTACGTGTGTGCGGGGTGTTTGTATGGATCGGCCAGCCTTGTCCCCGGGGAGGGGTGCATAGGCGTGTATCGTTCTTTACGGGGGAAGCAGCCATCGCTGTGAAAGGAACGCGCCCGTGTCGATGGCAAGG
This sequence comes from Teleogryllus oceanicus, assembly GCA_964035755.1. Classification (NCBI taxonomy): domain Eukaryota; kingdom Metazoa; phylum Arthropoda; class Insecta; order Orthoptera; family Gryllidae; genus Teleogryllus; species Teleogryllus oceanicus. Next base: position 86,262,450 of record CAXIVR010000013.1, on the reverse strand, counting down.
CCCCCTGAACTTGCGTTCTTTATCGCGGCTGAGGGCCTCCGCTCGCTTCGGCGCAATCATCCACGACGGCAGCGCCGCCTGTCGACACATGCACGGCACTGTCGACGTCACGAACACAAAATATGGGCTTGCAAAAAGAAGTTATTTTCCTGAATAAACAAAATGTTTTTATGGTGGAGAATTTCTTCTTTTTACCCTAACCCAAACGGATTTCAATACGTTTTCTGTGGTAACCACTGAGTTTTTTTTATTATAAACTTTTTCAGAATTTTCAAAGTTCAGTTTACACTCTATATTTGTATTGTTGGCTTGATATAAACTTAATAAATTTACTTAATTCAAAAAATTACATTTTGGGGGGAGAAATCCTTTATGGGGTCACCTCAGGGAAGATACGTTTCGGAAAACTTTCTAAAGAAGGTATAGAAAGAAAATCTCATTTGTAATACCAGTATCATGAGTAGAATTTCTGCCTAAACGGACGTAAGCTAGTGGCCGGAGGGGACGCATTATGATGAATTAAGTTAAGCTATGGCAAAATCGTGTGAAGAGAACATGATGTCCTTGCCTATAGTTTCGAGTTGGAATTTATTGTGCAGCTCTTGGTTGGAAATGAACCATGGTTGACAATAAACCACGATACCACAGAGTTTATTGAATACAAAAGATATGATAGGTTGTCCTTTACATCTACTCACAAATATTACCACCTACTCCGGTCGAAGTTATGCAAATTTCGTTATGCAAAATTCTTAGCATGTACTTCTTTCCAGTACTAGAGTCTGGAAAGTACGAGTAGTAATTACTTCCATTGTTTATTGATTGTAAAGTGTTATGCGAAAGACGTACGGTTGTATTTTTCTAGAAAACAATACACGCAACTCGTACGAAAAAGTCTTTGACGTACGCGTTTCAATAATACTAATATTTGATTCGTACGTCGAAGAGACACTTTCTGTACTAGTTTCTACTGGTTCTGTACTAGTACTACATAACTATTCTTCGGCGATTTCACTCTATTCATTATCACAAACATATCTTACTATTGAGGTAGTCATCAAGGTAGTGTATTGCTCCTCAAAGTGATCGATTTGTCATATGGCTTTTACTTTCTCCCTACGGGATAGAGAGAACGATATGTAATGCTGCGCGAAGAAACCTTTTCTGAGTCCTTGATACCGAAAAATCCAATGACGGCAAAACGTCTTGTCTGTCCGTCCGTCTGTGAGCAAAGCTAGCGGCGAAACCGATCCGCCGATTTTCCCCAAAATTGATATTCCCCGCTCGATCTGGCTGATGACTGATGGCTGATGACCCCTTGAATTTGAACCCGATTTTTCAATTTTGGGGGATACTTCACATGAAGTCCCCGATACATTTTACAAATTAAAAAAAAAAAAAGCTTCACCTTTCGTTTCTGATTAAATGTTGTTGGATAATGTAATGGTGGTTTAAGAGAATGGTGCAGGTCGCATGTTCGTTTAAAACCCTGATTTTTCGAAAAGTGCAAATGTTCGAAATTTTTTCGGAGTCTTCCTACAACTAAAATATTTAAGATAGATATTTTTTCCCCTTTTGAAATTTATCCCTTAAAGGTGGATTTTGAAATAACGTCATGCACTTTTTTTTGAAAATTTGAGTATTTTCAGATTAATTTTGCGTGAAGATACGGGGGAGAGAGCACGTGTTGTTTTGGCACCGCTATTTTCTGATTTCTTCATCCCTGTCTCCAAAACGTAAGCTGCTATTCTTCGAGGTGGTTTAAATAATCGCACCCGGCTTTTTCTTGGGTTTTCCTCTCGCTAAACCCGAGACGCGCTGGTTATTTCGACAGCCTCCCTATTAAATTGTAGCTCGGTTTCCAGTACAAGGGAACACATCTTGATGATATTATTATATTATCAATTTCGTAAAAGATTCATTGATTGATTGATTGTTAGTGATTCCGGGCGCGTCAACTGCTTTGGTCATGCATCCCGTTAGTGTAGTGCATGTTTTTTTCTCGGGAGATGGCGGTGACCTTCCCCCGCTGGATGGCGAGATCCAGCGCCGACCTACCGTCGGCTAGTGGTGTTTCCCCCTAACCAGGACTCTGCCACCAGCGGGGCACCGCCCCAGCCGGGACAAGCTGTCAGATCCCGACCAGTCTCCCGGAATACGTGGTTGTGTAGTGCATGTTAGTGTGAGTGTGTAAGGGGAGAGGATAGGACAAGGAAGAGGAAGGAGAGATCGCGCGCGGTTCGTGGCCCGTTTGGTAGGGTACTGCTCCGGCATTCGCCTGGTGTTGATCGGAGAAACCACGGAAAACTACCGATCAGAGCAGCCGGCCGGCAGAATTCTCCTCCAGACAGCGGATGAAATGTAGCCACCGTCGTGACTCGAACGCGAGGCCCTTCCAGTCAGAGGCACTGCAGTGACATCTGGGCGGCGGGGGCTGTGTGGAGGGGGCGGGGCGGTGGTAGGCCCTGAATCCCCACGAAAGGGTGCGTGGGGGGCGAGGATTACCAGCGTTGCCAGCGCTGGCGTAATGCTATTAGCTGTAAGCAGCGCTTCACGAAGTTACGTCGGTCTGTCTGGGGGCGTTGCGTGCGTCTTGCTAATTCGCCTCGCGTATCGTGTGTGCGAGGGACGGGCGGCACAGTTAAATGCGAGGGGATTCGGTTCATCCCCTCACACTCTCATTGCTTTGAGAGAAAAAATATCTCAGGCAGTTTGCTGACAAACGTTCCAATGATCAGCAACTCTGGTTTAGAGATGTCTGTTAAGTCTTCTAAGAATGGGGAGCAGGGACAAAGACGAACTGCAACGTCGGTTTTGCTTTCTCGCCCGTACTTCGTATTTTGTCTTTTTTTAGGTAATTAGTTACTGTTTCTTCTTATAGGATATTTATAATTACGAACACTTTTAAACTGTCTGTGTTAGTTGATTGATTGATTTTTTCGCGTTTCCGGGCGCGTCAACTGCTTTGATCTATAGTCCCGTTAGTGTAGTGCATGTTATTTACTCGGGAGATGGCGGTGATCTTCCCCCGTTGGATGGCCAGATCCGACCTAGACATACCGTCGGCTAGTGGGGTTTCCCCCTAACCAGGACTCTCTCACTAGCGGGGCACCGCCCCAGCCGAGACAAGCTCTAAGCTCCCGACCGGCCTCCCGAATATGTGGTAGTGATCAGAGCAGCCGGCCACTAGAATTCTCCTCCAGACAACGACTCAATTGGACGTAGCTGGAAAGCTATTGTCGAAAATCCTGCCGCCGTCAGGACTCGAACCTAGGACCTCCAGGTTAGAGGCGCTGCAGTGACATCAATTGATGCACTGAGTTACTTTTTTTTTAGGTAATTAGTTACTGTTTCTTCTTACAGGACTTTTATCATTACGAACACTTATAAACTGTCTGTGTTAGTTTCACCTATCAATGCTTATCGCATGTTCTCCTCCGCTTCGTCGGCACTCGAGCATTGCCTTTCAGCCAAGCCTTTTTATTGCATTTTTTTTATTTTTACTTGCAATAATTATTTTTCAGTACATTTATTTATTTTAATTAAGGGGAAAATAATTTTAAAAAATTCAGAAGTAAACATTGCTTGAGAGAAACACGAAACTAAATTGTGTTACTCCTCCAACAAAATGCTCACCGCCATCTCCCGAGGAAAAAACACGCACTACACTTACGGGACTAATGACCTAAGCTGTTGACGTGCCTGGACTCACTAACTAACCAATCAAATATCCCACAAAATGTGCTTATTTCACGATTTTAAAAAATGTTACTTATTTTTCAAATCGTTTAAAAAAAAGAATCTAGGAAGTCAAAACAATAAGTATCATTCTATTTTAGTTTTATTATTTCCTCAAAACGTTTTGTTTCTGATATACGGAAACCGAGTGCGTTACCACGAAGTTCCGATTCACGCCGCCACTAGTTACTATCATTTTATCTCGTAATCTTATTGCGTTTACCATCTAACAATGCATGGAGGGACATAAACGCACTATGTACATCTCGTGTAATATTAAATAGCTCATAATTACATCGAATGCGTGTAAGTCCTGAAAAACATTATGTTACAGCTGAGTTACACTATGCAAGAAAGGGTTAATCACGTTGAAATCGTATTTTTGTATACCACAATGTAGCTAACAGTCGTGCAATCGAAGTAACGTAGTAAATGAACAAATAGTTCTTTACAATAGGGTCGTGACCATTTATGACCTCGGAGAAAGCACCGTATGTAAAAAAGATCTCGAAAAATATATTTTCTTACCATATCTAAAAATACTGCCTATTTTAACACGAATTTGAAAACATGATAGTAATACATTGCTAAATATTGTATCATTAATTCTTAAATATAACATTTTCCTTCAATTACATGTATTGCAATTTTTGGGGAGGGCATGGTTCCCCGCCCCCTCATTGAATTCTCTGCGAATCGCAATGGCGATGGCATGTGACGTTAAGGGACGGCGGCTGTCAATCGACATCGTCTCCTACATTATTCCAGTAATGCACCTTTTGAGGCTCCACACACAACTATTCTTTGTAAATGAGGTCTCTAAAGAAAGATAAATTCATGGAGACGTGAGTAATTGCACTTTCACTTTGAAAGTATGAAGGATTTGTTAAAAAAAACTATTTAAATATTCAGTCTAATACAACCCGCAACACAATGCCGTATTTTTGAATCTATATCGTTAAATAACTCCGAAACGAAGCGTTTTAGGGCATTAACAACTAAACTTTTGGCGCCAAAGGCCTCAAAGAAAGTTTCTCACATCGTAATCTACAGTACGACTTCTTGAAAATTTTATTACACTTTTGCTGGTTCGACGCTTCTCGATTCTACCCCACCTGTTCACAGCCTGTAGAATCTCCAACTGTGTGGGAAATTAAACGAATTACTTGATATTCTACGCGACTGAATTACACGTATGTACCTCTCTGCTCGGTAATAAAGTTAAATACGAAGAGTTTGTGTTGACAAGGGTATATTACATTGTCACCAATGTCAAGGAGACATACTATAGAACAAGTGATGGAGGATAAGAGGATCTTGACGAAAACGATGTATTATGGCTTAATATGGAAATGGAAAAATAGGAAAGGGGGTAACCCAAGGAATTGGCAACATCTCCCTACTCGATCCCAGCTGTCAAGTAGACAGGAAAATTATTCGGACAATAGGAGATGCACTACGCTGTGTCCAATGTTTTACGGGAAAGAAAAAAACATTTTTTCTCCATTTGCACAGTGATACATCGGCAAGTTTTAAATTCTGTAAATTAGGGTCTGAAAACCGCCTTCCTGTGTCTGCACGGCCGGCAGACGTCTGTATACGCCGGGAACCCTAGCACACACTAGCCCAAGTACAGAACGATCTCAAATTAAAAATAAAAAAGGAAAAAATAGAACAAAAAGGAAAACTAAAGGTTTTTTGTCACCTCATTACGAAACCTCTGGCGGGAAGTTAATGCAAATGAAACAAATTATTCTGCATTTAACTGTTCGCGAACTATTACAGCAACAATTCTAAACTAGTGGTCTGCAGCAGAAAAAATCCTGCTGAACAAAACCACAAAAAATGGGTTTCCAAAAAGTAGCACGCACACTGATCAAGATCAACAAATAAAATACCCTCCAAAAACACGTATTAAATTATATAACTCCTATAAAATATTTTAACAAAAACAGTGCTAGGCTAATAACACACTGTGTTGTATACACCGTACAACTGTTATTTACATACCAAGAATTAAAAAATCTTGCTTCCTAAGGTAACACGTAATCAATTATTAATGACGTGGAGTTTCTTCTTATTCCTTCCTTTCTTCCAAGTTCGAGGGTGTTTTTGTATGTTTTCCCGAGATTCTTGGTATCTAACGAACCACTGACAGCTCGAACTGGCCATACGCTGCTTTCTTTTCCCACAATTTCTCCGTATAAAAATAGTAATATGGATTAAAACGTGTGATTTGAAAATGCAAATAAAATAACAGAGACTATTCAATTATTAATAATCTCTAAATTTTAAAAATTTTAAAATTAATTTGATGCATATTCTGCCGTGATTATGTTGCCTTGCGATTATGTTGATGCATATTCCGCCGTTTAAAAATCCATTATACACTTTTGCATGCTTAACTTCTATACCAAAATTTTTAATATAACATATGTTGATTAATTTGTGTACATTTATCTCGAATTATGAATTTGTTTGCCTTGCAATTCGCTATGTAATTTGTCCACCACACGCATTGGACTGCAAGTTGTATTTGTGAATTGGTTACACTCTGAGAAAAGAGGAATATGTATTTTAAATGGACCTTTCCCTCATTATTAATTACGTCGTAATTTGTTCCATTCGAATGTAGACGAAATGAATTGTATAGTCATTGTGACACATGTCATCATAATTTTTATTTTACGGACCGTAATATTTTGCACATCTAGTCCGAATCACACATCTCTCCTCCCATGTAATGAACACAAAAGCTGTAATAGTGAATCCGTAATGAAGAATCGATAATGACCAGCTATAATAATTCGTCCGTCACGTAGATTTCTCATTTTGAGGGACATTTATCACCGGGACATCAAAAAATTCTGAAGATTCCGAAGAGCAAATTGTTAATTCACTAGCAGTGAAAATTCCACCACTGCAGCCAACTTCATACAGCCTGTCTCAGAATACAGGGTACAAACTTTTGGAGGAGAAGCGTTCAGATTGCGGGAATATTACGTGTTTCCTAGAATGTTAACGGATAGGGTCATTAGTCCCGTGAGTGTACGTAATGCATTTTTTATGAGATGGCGGTGTCCTTCCCCCGCTGGATGATGAGATCCGGTGCCGGCCTACAGATAAGCTAGTGGAGTTTTCCTCACCCAGGTATCTCCCAACAGCGGGGTACCGCCCCAGCCGGGACAAGATTCCAACTGGTTTCCCGTCATGTGTGTTAGTGTAGTGCATGTAAGTGTAAGTGTGTGTGTGTGTGTAAGAGGTGAGAATAGGCAAAGGAAGAGGTAGGAAAGACCGCGCGGGGTCCGTGGCTCTTTTATTTCGGTACTACTCCGGCATTCTCCTGGTGTTGATTGGAGAAACCACGGAAAGCTACCGGTCACTAGATTTCTCCTCCACACATCAAGAACTTAAAAAAATACTTTTTCGCAATGAACGTATTGCTGGAAATTGCATACAACGGAATTACATATGTCACATCTCCCCTATTGTTTAGGCAATTTCATATTCACAACTGTTCTGCAGGTCACATCCTAATAGTCAAGATCATTTGATGTCACTGTACTGTACCTGTACGTACAGAGTTGTCCCACATTAAGGGGCAAATACCATGTGTGTAACTCCGTTACATAAAATTTCCTATTTTCAGTTCTTATCAAAATTGATCATTTTCGTACCTTCCGCAAACACTAGAAGTTCTTAACATTCATTCTCAGACATCCTGTACTCTTCACCCGTTTTGTTTCGTCGTGTGCCCGCCAGATTTCGCACTCCGCGACAAAAGAACGATCGCCGTTCCATCACCCATCGAGGAAGTGTGAATAAACGATAACTTTACGCACACGGAACTGATGGAACGCAAAGTTTTGCATCACGTTGGTTACACACGTCTTCTGACTTTTTAATCGCCCTCTTCCATCACGCCCGGTTTCCAATAAAAGCACAAGCCAACTCCTCCCTCCTTCATCAATGATTCCCTAATTAATTCATGTAACAATGCCGGGCGTGTTTGACGTTCAGCCAGCGGGCGATCCTCACATATCGATGGTGTTCTGTTGGTTCTTACTGGCGCCGGCTGCTGGGTCGTGAGGAGCTGCCAACCGTCCTCGATTTGGCAGGACAGTCCTCTATTGCCACCAATTGCCCTCCCGTCCTCCTTTGTATTTTAAATGCCGTCCTCCCAGTAAATAGTTAACATTTGTTGTCTTTTATTTTATCACATGACTAACACCTGCTACGTTGCCCTGATACCTGCCTGCCATGTGCATTTTGTGAACGAATCTTTCTACGTTTGCATCTCAACTGTACAGAAGAAACAGAGTTGATGTTAGGAGGATAGTTAGTCGAGGAGAACTATTAACTCGTGTTAATTTGGACATGAGTTGTTGGACCTTTTACGATTTTAAAAAATAAAAAAAAGCTTTACTGCAAGCTGCAAAAGCGAAAAAAGTACAAATCTATAAAGAAGAAAATTACGTACTTGCTAAATAAGATTCTTATATATTGTAAAAGTATATGTTAATTATAAATATGCATGTTGTAAATTATATTAATTATGTAGATATACGCCATCTAGAAGTGCGTAATTTCATAAAAATATTTATAAAAAGACATACGCTCTTTTTGCGTATTGAGTGTCCTCCCTTTTACATGCACATAGTTGGCAACCCTAGTCGAGAGCAGCTTCGCGGCCACAAACTGGCGGTTGTATTTTTGCGTTGCGTGCCGGCCAGCACGGCTCCCCTGGGAGAAGTGTTTGTCTGCGTGATCAAGTGGCGATGGGGCTGCCGCCTGGCGGGCGGCGGGGCAGTCGTTTCCCGCGCAAATGAAATCATTTGGCAGGGCAGGGAAGGCCGGTATGGTTGTCCCGTTTGAATCATTTAGTGTTGCGCCGTCCCCGCTTATCTCTTCGCTGTAATTGGGTTTGTTTAGGTGCGGGTTGTTCCTGGGTCAACGAGTTGGCGAGGGATTTTGTGTTGCATTTTGAGTGCAGTTTCGGCTTCCCTTCAATGTATTTCTATTAAAAATTCGTGACGATCATATGAAAGAGCATGAACGAAACGGAGCACTCGAAGATATGATATGAAGTTATGTAGAGTTTGCTTGACGAATAGAATGACGTCACAGAAAAAAGGAGGGTTCAATGAAAGTCTTCTTCAAAACCCCGACATTCCAAGGCCGTCTAGGCCAAAAATCATTGCATTCACATTTCGTGAAACAAAGCACACAATAAAATACATTAAATATACAGTAGAGTCTCTATAATTTGAATCTCGATTGTTCGAGTTTCCATAAATCCAACTTTCGAAAGTATTAATAAAAATAAATAAAAAAAATAAATTTATTCCTGCGAGTGGGCCACAAAAGGTCTTCTCCGCTAGAGGTCGCCATGAGGCACGTCAAACAACGTGAGGAAACTGCAGCCGACAATGCGATGTTCAGAAGATGTAGTGATATTGCCGCACTAAAAAAACACAATGCACTTAAACAAAAAATAATTCACAATTACTATAAGATTAATTTTCAGCAATTAATGTACCAATATTATGCAAGTACATTTTTTATTGAAATATACATGCTTTGAAATTTAAAAGTTGTGTTTATATTTCTATTTTAATCAAATAATAATTTTGATAGTTCGAGTTTTCATTCATTCGAGCTCGACCCGGTCCCGTCCGTCTCGAATTACCGAGACTCTTCTGGTTGGTTGATTAGTTAGTTGGTAAGTGATTCCTGGCGCGTCAACAGCTTTGGCCATTAGTCCCGTAAGTATAGTGCATGATTTTTCTCGGGGTATGCGTGGTGATCTTCTCCCGCTCGATGGCGAGATCCGGCGCCGACCTATCGTCGGCTAGTGGGGTTTCCCCCTAACCAGGACTCTCCCACCAGCGGGGCACCGCCCCAGCCGGGACAAGCTCTAAGCTCCCGACCGGTCTCCCGGCATAAGTGATAGTGTAGTGCATCTTAGTGTAAGTGTGTGTGTGTAAAGGGTGAGGATAGGACAAAGAAGAGGAAGGATAGATCGCGCGCGGTCCGTTTGTTAGTGTACTGCTCTGGCATTTGCCTGGTGTTGATCGGAGAAACCACGGAAAACTCCCGATCAGAGCAGCCGGCCTCTAGCATTTTCCTCCAGACAGCGACTGAATTCGACCTAGCCATGTGAAAAGTGTCAAAAATGCTGCCGCCGTCGGGAGTGGAACGATCAGAGGCTCAACAGCGACATCAGTAGACGCCCTGAGCCACCTCTCCCGGTTAGATTGGCGGAGGTGAGGGTGGTGGCGGGAAGGGAGGGGAGGGGATGACGGAGGGGAGAGGGCTTGGGGTCGGATCGAGTTCCACAAACAAATGCAAATTACCCACCGCCGCCCCTCGCACGGGGCCCCACAGCGCGCCCCAGCACTCCGTCAGCCGCATGCGCTGGCCTCGACTGCGGATTTCAGCTTTTAAAATATGCCTTTGAGGTGCATACGTAGGTACATGCTTGGTGTTCGTAAGGAGACGGCTCAGGGTATTATCTTCAAGATACTGGGAGCGGTGGCTCAGTGCATCAACTGATGTACCTCAGACCGGACAGTCCTACGTTCGAGTCCCGACGGCGGCAGGATTTTTGAACTAGCTTTTCAGCTAGGTCGAATTCAGTGCTGTCTGGAGGAGAATTCTAGCTGTCGGCTGCTCTGATCGGTAGTTTTCTGTGGTTTCTCCGATCAACACCAGGCGAATGCCGGAGCAGTACCCTACCACACGGGCCACGGACCGCGCGCGATCTTTCCTTCCTCTTCCTTGTCCTATCCTCTCCCCTTACACACACACTTACACTAACATGCACTACATCACCACATATTCGGTGAGACCGGTCGGGAGCTTAGAGCTTGTCCCGGCTTAGGCGGTGCCCCACTGGTGGGAGAGTCCTGGTTAGGGGGAAACCCCACTAGCCGACGGTAGGTCGGCACCGGATCTCGCCATCCAGCGGAGGAAGATCACCGCCATCTTCCGAGAAAAAAACATGCACCACACTAACGGGACTAATGACCTTAGCAGTCGACGCGCCCCGAATCACTAACGAATCAATGCAGCAAATGAAAAGCTGGCTGCACAAGCCCCGCCATCAACCTGCGGCCGGTGAAGCGCGTGGAAGGAAGGCCCGCCCCCGAAGCGAAACCCTCCCCCGGGCCAAGACCGCCCTCCCCTCGCCCCAGTCAGGCCATCGGGCCTTGCCTTCCCCCCCTCCCCCACGCAGCTCTCGCACGCGCCACCACAGAGAGAGATGAAGACGGAAATACGGGATGGACGAAGAAGAGGAATAAAGAGAAAGGGAAAGAAACGAACAGCAAAAAGAATTGTTTATAATTTGTTTCTTGTCTCACATGTCATATATAAAAAAAAACAAGGAATTCCGACTCGAGTGGCTCAGGGCATCAACTGACATCAATGCAGTGTCTCTGACCGGGTTTACATTCCCCTTTGGTAACCATATGGACAAGTTGCTGAAATTTCCTGATTACTTATCAAACTGATTGTCTTTAATTGAAATTATACTTGGCTCTACTCATCATTAATATAGGATATTTTGCGGGGTCTTGACACCCTGTTGTTGCTGAATTCAGTGTTATATAATTTTTAAGTTCAAAAAATTTCTAAACTTCAATTAAAAACGCAAGATCCTACAAAGGAATTATTATTACTATTATTATTATTGTTATTATTATTATTAATAAATGTTATTTTAAGTAATTTTGTTATATTCTCTTAAAACTTTTGTTACCATACAATTGAAACACAGTTGAAATCCTTTTCGCATTAAATAGTTATTAATAATTACTTGAATATATATTATTCCATGAGGAAAGTAGCCACTGGATGAAGGTTTCACATTATCCGACAGTAGATTTGAGTAATCCCTTTTTTTAAAAAAAAAACAATATAAATTTTACATCCTGTTAACATTGTTTGCTTATTAACTGCGTCTAGAATGCACCAAAGAAAAGATGACATGTCATCAGTAGACCGCAAATATTTAGGTAAAACCCCATTTTTTTCCTGGATACCTTGTACTAAATGAAGTTTTACACATACATTTTAGGATTATTTGAAATAAAACTCGTCAATTTTATAGCGCCTAAAAGAGCCTATTTCAACATTAATGCTAATTTCGTTTGTCTGTGGCTACTTTTAAGTTTTTTCTTCTGTGTCGGGACAACAGGCAAGGATGACATTAATTTCAAGCTGTAGGATAGACAGAAATGAATATACAGGACAAGGTTCTTGCAACAAAAGTCTCCATGCCACTACTTGCTGGCTTTGAGGAAAGCCTGCCTCTGCTTCTAAGATAAAGTGGTTGAATTTCCACGAAAGGAAAGTGATCTTCACCGATAAACTTGGAAACAGTATAAGTAATTGATTGTGAGGCAAAATATGGTACGAATAATTGTAACCAGAGGACAAATAAATTGTATTATCGGAAAGTATACAATGCTGATTCTATATAATATTGATATATGTTTTTAACATGAGAAATAGACATAACAAATTGTAAAAACGTGATTCTTTTTGTAAATTTCCTGTTTTATTTGTGCTTTTCTACAATTTAAAAAGCCTAACGAGATGCCGAAATAACCATTTTTAGGCACTTAAAACGATGTTTAACTAAATATCCGACTAGTATCAAATCCGAGCTGTCCTTGTGATAATCAAAAAGTCGAAAACGCTTCCTCGGGTCTCCGCGTCACGGCTGAAGCGCTCTGCCAGGCAACCCCCATCGCCAGCGATATCCGGTGCTGCCTAAACCACTCAAGGGCTTCCGACCGTCAACCCCTTCACCGGAGGACCATCGCCCCCCTCCCCCTCCCCCGTTTTCGATTCCCGCGCTGTCGCACGCGCCCCGCTGCGCCGTTGTTCATCTTGGCAGCGGCGCCAGGGAGGGGGGGAGTTGGTCATGAATAGAAAGCAGGAATCGCGAGAAGGGCCGCTCACACCGGGGGATGTTCCATACGTACAGGAATCGATTTCCAGACGCGAGTCGATTCTTCCTTGAAGCGACCAGCTTAGGTGGCTCAGGGCATCAATTGATGTCTCTGCAGTCCCTCAGACCGGGAGGTACTAGGGTTCAACTCCCGACGGCCGCAGGAATTTAGACTTAGCTAGGTCGAATTCAGTCGCTGCCTGGAAGAAAATTCTACCGGCCGGCTGCTCTGATCGATAGTTTTCCGTTGTTTCTCCTATTAACACCAGGCGAATGCCAGAGCAGTACCTTAACAAACGGGCCACGGACCCCGCGCGATCTTTCCTTCCTCTTCCTTGTCCTATCCTCTCCCCTTACACACACACGCACTTGCACTACACTTCCACACCTAGGGGAGCTTAGAGTCTGTCCCGACTGGGGCGGTGCCCCGATAGTGGGAGATACCTGGTTGGGAAAAACCCCGCTAGCCGACGGGTAGGTCGGCGCGGGATCTTACCTTCCAGCTGGAGAAGATCACTGCTAGCTTACGCGATTAAAAAAACATGCACTACACTTACGCTACTAATGACCTTAGCAGCTCACGCGTACGGAATTATTTATCAGTCCATCAAAACCCCATAAGTTGATATCCCTGCATCAATACTTGCCATAATTCAAGAGACTCCGTAATAATTAGAGAATGTTATACAGCACGTGCACTTTGAAATAAAAACTCTTTACTCTGACGTGCCACAGGTTTAAGTTACAACGAACACGACACAATTCATGCAACAACATGAAATAGATTTATTTGAAAATTAGAGGTACCTCCGAGCAGTGATATATTATCCCCCTGTAGTGTACAGTATCAGACCCGTGGCGTTCCGAACTACATCAATAAACACGTCAAATCCAACCATCGCGATTGATAAATGGAGCGACTACACATTCATTTCGAATTTGGGCACAATAGCCCGTATGGACAACATATGCCACAGCTCCAATTTTTAACGCTCGTCTCATTACTCAATTGTTCCCACGTCTTAACACATCACTGCGTTTAACGCGACGGGCTTCATTTGTTTAACAGGCTACGACGCAGCGCGAAAAAGTGTACATGCAATATTTTTGTTTGTTGCTTAATCGGTTTCCAACAGCTCGTTATAAAAGAGAGGAGTAATGAATCGAGCCGGGAAAAAAAGTTTTTGGGGAAAGCCCTGAAGTGTCAACCGCCATTTCACGAAAATCCCTTAACAAATGGTCTTTGGGAGGGTTTAACGATGTAATAGAGAAAACGATGTAAAACCGTTTCGGTTAAATGCGATATACTGGGTTCTTGTAATTCAGACTCATTCAACACTTTTTTGTAATTAAGATTAATTATGTCTAAAGATAAAGATAAATTACGTGCTGTGAGCTATAGCTTCTGTCTGGTCTTCGGGGACCGCAAATGAAAGAGAATCCCTTTTAAAGCTAACTTTCCTGTTTGCTCGAAAGAGTTACAAGTTTGTGTGTCTCCCCTTAGTGGTTGGCAGCTTTATTCTTCGTTGCAAGAACTGACATTCAGCAAATTTCTCCATTTCCGTATTTCCATGATCAATCATCACGGCATATTCCATGAAAACATTGCATCCGATCGTGCATTGCCGCTACGATGAAGCACCTAACATCATGGCCGACACTTCCAGAAATATTTCTAGTCAAAATATAACAATAAACACAAAAAACTGTATTATCATTGTCAAAGTGCCCATAAGAGTGTGTGGTACCTGACAAACGCCAATACAGAATGACTTTGCTGCCAATTAGGGCCGCGATGTCCAAAATCGCAAAAGTGTAACTTTATTTCCCACCACACGTTCGTTGATAAAAAAAGGAGCATTTTTAACCCCCTACATTTTCTAGAAGTGTGTAACATTTATTTTCAGCCATCAGGGATAAAGAGGTATTTAAAAATATGTTAAAAACTTCTAGGACATGTAGAGAAATCAAAAATGATATTTTTTTACTTTCTCGCTGTTTATGCAGTAGAGAGAAAGTTATGTAATGCTGTGCGAAAAAACGGTGCATTTTCGGCAGAACAACTCTTATTAGAGGAGCTGGTAACAAAACTAGAGTTGATAAAACAGCACATACTTTCTCACCCGTACTTTTACCCAAAATTACGCCAAAAGTACTCAAATTTTCAAAAAATTATACTTGATCTTTTCAAAATTAATCTTTACGGAACAGATTTGATTGATGAGGAAAATCTGTTTATATTTGTTGTAGGAAGACGCAAAAAAATTGAATCTTTGCAATTTCCGAATAATAGGGTTTTCAACATACATGAGACCTGCACCATTCTTTTAAACGATCTTTTTACTAACCCAATTAAAAAATATAATAAAATACTATCAAGCCATTTTTTGAAAAACTGGAAAACGTCTCAGGGGCTTAATGTAAAGTACCCCCCAAAATGAAAATATCGGTTTCAAATTCAAGAGGCTGCAAGAGGCCAGATCGATTGGGGATTATCAATTTTGCAGGAAATCATCTGAACGGTTTAATCACTAGACTCTAGTTCGCAGACGGACGGACACACGGACGGAAAGGCATTTTGCCGTCATTCGATATTTCGGCATGAAGGATCACGAAAACATGGATTATACACCACGTGTTAGATTTCCCCCACCACTCCCAAATTTAGCAACAGAATTTATCCACCTTTTCGTTACCAAGGCCCTGAAATAGGAGTTTTTCTACCGACAATTCTCCGTTTTTCCCGCAGCATTTCATAACTTTCTCTCTACTGTGTAAGCAGTAACGAGAAAATAAAAGGGGCATCTTTGACACCCTACGTTTTCCTAGAAGTACGTAACATATATTTTCAACCATCTGGTATATACAGGTATTTAAAAATAAATGTTACAAACTTCTAGGACATGTACAGGGGTAACGAAATAACACTTTTTTTCTCCAATAAACGTGAAGTGGAAAATTTCACATCACGGGGTTTCATACGTAATATTTCCTCCTGATTGTTATGTGAAATCGTGCGCACCGGTGGTACTTAGAGTTGAAGTCTCTATGACTACGTCACAACGTGATCAGCAACAGCAGAGCATCGCAAGTTGCCTGACAATCATGGGCAAATGCCACGGAACTTTGCATTATGAAATCCCACTAAATGCTTATTAGCAGAAAGTGATCGTTTGCGACGCACGTACATGCTCTAGAAGTTTGTAACATTTATTCCAAAACACTTGTATCCTATTTGACTTTATGGGAAACAAACCGACTAGTTTCAACGAAACACGATGGAGGTCGTATTCGTGAAAACAACAAATATTTACCACGCCTATCACATACAACTAGGAATTGGTACTGCCATTCCATATATTTGAATGGTGGAACACAAAATTGAATGGCCATCTGAACATAACACCAGCAAAGCCGTGTAATCGAAATCCGATGGCACTGCACGAGTGCTTCTAGCCATTACCGGAATATGGACTCAGAAGTACAGTGTGAATCTGTACATTCAAGTGACGTCACACAGAATGATGGTTACACTAAATGGCGTTTCAAAAACATAGACTTCATCAGTTTCCGATGAGACAGCCTCGCCCAAAGAATGTACGTTTACATTTCGTTTTTACTATGTAAGAACGTAGTAGCTGAGAGAATAAGAACATTTTTTAAAGTCGCTTTTTAACAATTCGGTCATACAGCGACCACTGTTATTCTTTTAACTGTAGGGTGAACACGTAAGGTCAACACGAACACACACAATCATCCATGCCCGAGGCGGGATTCGAACCCGTGACCCTTCCAGCCTTCAGGCCTTAGCGAGCTTGGCTATCCAGGCCGGCAGTAAGAGCATTGTTGGAGTGAATACGTGACAAACAAATGAAACTCACGGGTGCATTTTTTGAAAAACAATTGAAGATAAACAAATGAATGACGAAAATCAATGACCATGTTGTAAGAAGGCGACAATAACAAAATAAAATAACCAAAAATTAAGAAAGTTAACCTCTTATCCTTACTTTTTACTACGTAAGATCTTCGTAGCGAGAGAGCAAGAACACTTTTTAAGGTCGCTTTTAAACAACTTGGGCATATAGCGACCACTGCGATTGTTTCAACTGTAGAGAGAACACGTAAGGATACAAACATCTATGCCCTTCGTGCCGAGGCAGTAAGGAGCCTTCAGCCTTAGCGAGTTTGGATATGCAGGCCGGTAGTTGACCTCCGGCGTGGGCTAATACTCCACACATCTACTTGTTCTACCAGGGGGGTTAAGTATCCGGGGTTGGTCCCTAAGCTTTTGCTCTACACCCCCGCACACACACGACGCACAAGAACGCCACCACGCTGGCATCCGGATCATTCCGTAACGCTCTTTGCCCTCACAGCAACCTCCCCATTCAAAGCCTCGGTTGGGCCTCCCTGCCAGCTCAGAGCTCCTAGCTATCCAGGATAGCACCGGAGTCGAAACAAAGCGCCACTCACGTGCGCCGGGAGTAAGCCTCCTCTGTACAGAGTATCGGGCCACTGCCACGACGAAGCAAAGAGCGCAAAAGGGGGCAACCCAAACTTTAAGGTCTGGACGGCCTGGGGCTCTCTCCCCGTCTCCTCACTGCCTACACTTTGACACTAAGGACGTATCACCAGAACCTGAGCAACCTAACGGTAGGTATAAGTTTTCCCGCGGACTTTTCCAAGTGGGTTCCGGAGTATTCCGAAGAATCTCCTTCACCCAATCCTGCCCAAAGGTCGACGAACCAGGGGCCCGACGGGTGGGTTACGGGGCGGCACGGAACTTAGCCTACTCACTGCCTCCACCTTGAAGCAAACGACGTGAGTGCCGTTGCGAAACTCAGGCTCAGGGCGGCACGGAACTTAGCCTACTCGCTGCCTCCACCTTGAAGCAAACGACGTGAGTGCCGTTGCGAAACTCAGGCTCAGGGTGGTGGTCTACAACTCTCCACCAGAAATCAGGGCAACCTACGTCACCGTGATTCCCACCTGCGGGTGAATGAGGATGCAGAGGGCAACAAGCACATTGTTGGAGTGAACAGAGGAAGGCAACTCACGTGCGCAGCTGCGTCGCGTCTGCGCAGCTCCAGCAGGCGCAGGGTGGCGGAGAGCTGCCCCGCCCCCGCCTCCTCGCGCTCCGCCTCCGCGCCCCGCCGTCTCCTCCAGGCGCCGGGCTGGGGGCGGGGCTGGGGGCCCGTGGGCCGGCGGCGGCGAGTGGGAGGCGGCGGCGGCCGCGCGCTCCTCCGCCGCCGCCAGCCCCTGCATGTAGGGCTCCAGGAAGGCATCCCCCTGCAACACCACACGCCGCGCTCAGTCCAAGCACTCGCAAGGGATTAAAGCATTTTGAGTCACGGCAGAGTTAAACTGACTTTGACTCACAAAGCGAAATAAAAAACTTTGACTTTCAAGGGAGTTAAAACCACTTAAACAAGCAAATGAGTTAAAACCACTTTAACAACCAAGGGAGTAAAAACAACTTTAACCATAGACTGACTGAAAAATAACTCTAACTGCTGAGACACTTGATACTACATGTACTGTGTAGAACTTAAAACTTTAATTGCCTAGGGACATAAAGCTGTAACTGTCGAGGGTTTTCAAACAATTTCAACGACCTTGGATTTAAAACAATTTTAACTACCTTGGGAGTTAAAGTAACTTCTGTTCCTAAGAGAGTTCAAATAACTTGATTCTCAATGGATTGAAATAACGTTGTGTCTTAATGGAGCTAAAATAACGTTTATCTCTAAGGAGTTAAAATAACGTTGACTCTCAAGAGAGTTAACGCAACTTACACAAAAGAGAGTAAAAACAATTTGATAAAATTTACAAACAACCGCCGAGGGGCTAGATACACCTTTAAGCGGAAGAACTTTAAAGTTTGACTTCCAAGGAACTTAAACAAATTTCACTGGCGAGAGTTTTAAAATAATTTCAAATGCCGATGCACGTGAAACAATTTTAACGACATTGAGAGTTAAAATAACTTTTTTCCGAAGGTATTTGATATAACTTACTTTCCAAAGGAAATCAAGTATCTTTGTGACACAAGAGATTGCAATAACAAATAGATGTAAACTGTAAATATAGTGTAATCAACTTTTTCCTTAATAGAATCTGTCACAATGACCACGTTGTAAAAAGGCGCCATAAATAAATTAAAAAACAACAACATTAAAACAAATAAACGACAATCGTTAGCAATTAAGAAGAAAACAGAAATAAACAAAACTTTGAATATAACATATAACTTTAAATAATCAGCGTTTCGTTTCTACTAATCACAAATATTGTCGTAAAACACTACCGTATCCCGGATGGGAGAGCCGGTAGGTGCTGATGTGAAAAGCCAAATAATTCATCATCGCGCAATCACACCGTATTAAACAGGCAAATAATGGAAACCGACACGCGAGTCAACACAGATGAACACCGCAAGCGCCCTGATAACTCGCACGTGTCGATTCGCACCATCCAAATAAACAATTGCACGACCCAACCTAGTTTACATGTTGATGTCTTTGCTCAGCCCGACACACACGAAGTACTTTCCACCAACACGCGGTCAGCACAGCTGGTGGTTCCCGCGCAGGGAGAGGCAACACACACACACACCACACACACACACGCACATACACGCACGCCACACACACACACACACACGCACACCACACATACACGCACGCACATCACACGTCACGCACAAACACCGACACGCAACACACGTGACACGCACAGCACCGATACACCGCACGATCGCACACATACACAACGCAGACCACCGACAGATCACGCGACACACACGTACACACACGCGCAGCACACGTAGCAAATACACACTACGCAACACACACGCCACACACACACGCACATACACAGCACAACACACACGCGCACACACACAGCACACACACACCACGACACGACACACACACACACGCATCGCCACACATAACACGCGCGCACACGTAACAAACACACAGCGCGACACACACACACAATTATTATTATTATTATTATTATTATTATTATTATTGTTATTATTATTATTGTTATTATTATTATTATTATTATTATTATTATTGTTATTATTATTATTATTATATTTTTCAATTTTTACATTGTTTATATTGTACAAATTCGGTGCTTGTAAACACAAGATATCATACAGAAAAGAAAAATAAACAGTATTTACAATTATTTATAGATGTACTCGTACATTTGACTCCGGTTATAGTGAACTTCTGGGAACTATCATGTTCGGTTCACTATATCAGAGATTCACTATATCCGATGATGTGAAAAATAAATAGAATTTTTCCACAATGATTGATTTTATTAATACAGAGGTACCGCAAAATACATTAACAGCACGAGCTGAACATTTCAAAACATTTATTTGACCTTAAAAATCAATTATTTTCAATTGTTTGTTTCGTACATTTTTCATTAGTAATTTCTCTAGACCCTTCTCCAAAGTACGTACTCTCTCCATACTTGATTTTGAATTTCCTCTGTCTCTAAGTATTGTAATGCTGTCTTGACACACTTCAATGACTCGCACTGTTGAAACACTATTCCACTCTTGAAGGCCGTTTTACTCTCCTAATATATGCAAGATGTAATTGATTTCTAGAATTTATATCTTAACTTCACTATAGCCGAGGTGGTTCTACCACGACTTACGTTGCTATAACCGAGGCTGAGGTTCACTATAACCCAATCTTCTTATGCTTATCTGTAATGTAAATGAAACGGGACCAGTGACTTACGTTCGCTATAACCGAGGCTCAGGTTCACTATAACCGAATCTTCTTAGCTTATTTGTATTGTAAAGTGAAACGGGACTAGTGATTTTAGTTCACTGTAACCGAGGGTTCACTATATCAGAGTTCACTTAACCGTAAAACCGTCGACTGTATATACAGTACAAACTTTACGGCTGAGTAAAATACACGAAGAGAAGGACATGAAAGCTTCAAAGTCTTTGACGCAAGAGATGTGGTGAAAGCTGTAGAAGGAAAGGAAGAAGAAGAAGAAGAAGAAGAAGAAGAAAGAGGAATAAAACGAGTAGAAGTACGAATAGTAGAACAAGGACCATGACGATAAGAAGGAAAACGAGAAGAGAATAAGTACTACGGTTTCAGAGTGTAGAGTGTATGACTATATAATTTATATATAATCCACAGATACAATTGCAAATTCATGTAAAAGTAACTACTAATAAATAAATAAATAAATAAATAAATAAGTAAATAAAGATAATAAATGAGATAAAACTAATAAAGAAAAGATGGAATTCTTTATCGGTAATGAACTTTCAATATTAAAAACGAAGATTGTGGCGTTTATTCAAACGTCTAAGACACCTCTTGCTCTCGTTATTCTGTGAGAATTCGGAATTTAATTACAGATTTCTTTTCTGGAATGGGAATAGGCATAACTGTAATTACTAACAACTTTCGCTTATTACTCTACATGGGAACTAAATCAGTTGCGTAGAACATGGTAATTATAATTACTCGTTACGCACACATTTGAAATGTTTTCGGTTAAATAACATGGGAATAATGGTACTAACATCTTATGATCCAGGATGTGTTAACTTCCATTCATATATTCTAACAAAAAGTTGAAACAGTGTTGACACAAATTAACAATCTCACAATAATTACTCTATTGCATTTGTTTTTGTTCCTTTTTGTTCGATATATCATCTTGCCTTCTCGCTACATATAATGGGTTGGAGGGGAAACCAAAACACTTTTACGAACACAGGCACCCCTCAGAACCCCTTCAGTTTTTTGGATCCAAATTTCCGAAATCTCATGTAGTTATTCCTTGCAAGATTGTTTAAACATTCCCTGCAATTTTCATTGTAGGCAGTTTCTAAGAAAATTTGCAGGCGGGATGTCCGAAGAAGAGTTTAAAAAATTAAGTACTTTCTGAAAAATTAGTTTCCTTCATTTGCGAGATCCGAATTATCCCCCACCTATTTCTATTACCAAATTTCGAAAAAAGGAACATTAACATTTCAGAAAATTTTTCAAACCAGTATGTCCACTTTTATTGGGAGAAATATACCACACTTTTACTTTCAATTTATATTTTAATTAAAAAACAACATAAAATAGTATGATTCTCGCTAATAATAATAATCACTTATTTTTGGGGTATCCTTTATTTTTTATTTGGACAATAAAAGTACAAATTTTCCAAAATTGTTTTATTCTTCACATATTTAGAAGACGAGGCGGCGTTGATCACGCCACTCTGGAGGAAAATATTTGCACTACAGTAATGACCTTGACAGTTGCACTTAGAATCACTAATCAATCCAAAAATCTCCCGATTTTTCCTCCTTTTCCCGGTTAACAAAATTCCCTGACATCGCAGTTTCAGGAAGTGAGGACCCCTGAACTCTCCCATTCCACGCCATCTCCATTCGGCCTCCCGCGTCTCGTCTCGTCCCCCCTCCCCTCCCCCCCTTCCATTTGTTATCATCCCCGTCCTGTGCCATCCATTATTTCTCGCCCCGTCCTGTGCCATCCTATTATATCCCGCCCCGTCCTGTGCCATCCTATTATATCTCGCCCGTCCAGTGCCATCCATTATATCTCGCCCCGTCCTGTGCCTTCCTATTATTTCCCGCCCCGTCCTGTGCCATCCTATTATATCTCGCCCCGTCCTGTGCCATCCTATTATATCTCGCCCCGTCCTGTGCCATCCTATTATATCTCGCCCCGTCCAGTGCCATCCTATTATATCTCGCCCCGTCCTGTGCCATCCTATTATATCTCGCCCGTCCTGTGCCTTCGTATTATATCTCGTCCCGTCCTGTGCCATCCTATTATATCTCGTCCCGTCCTGTGCCTCGTATTATATCTCGCCCCGTCCTGTGCCATCCTATTATATCTCGCCCCGTCCTGTGCCATCCCATTATATCTCGCCCCGTCCTGTGCCATCCTATTATATCTCGCCCCGTCCTGTGCCATCCCATTATATCTCGCCCCGTCCTGTGCCATCCCATTATATCTCGCCCCGTCCTGTGCCATCCCATTATATCTCGCCCGTCCTGTGCCATCCATTATATCTCGCCCCGTCCTGTGCCATCCTATTATATTTCACCTCGTCCTGTGCCATCCTATTATATCTCGCCCCGTCCTGTGCCATCCTATTATATCTCGCCCCGTCCTGTGCCATCCTATTATATCCCGCCCGTCCTGTGCCATCCTATTATATCCCGCCCCGTCCTGTGCCATCCCATTATATCCCGCCCGTCCTGTGCCATCCCATTATATCTCGCCCCGTCCTGTGCCATCCCATTATATCTCGCCCGTCCTGTACCATCCCATTATATCTCGCCCGTCCTGTGCCATCCTATTATCTTCGCCCCGTCCTGTGCCATCCCATTATACCTCGCCCCGTCCTGTGCCATCCCATTATATCCCGCCCCGTCCTGTGCCATCCCATTATATCTCGCCCCGTCCTGTGCCATCCCATTATATCTCGCCCCGTCCTGTGCCATCCCATTATATCTCGCCCGTCCTGTGCAATCCCATTATATCTCGCCCCGTCCTGTGCCATCCCATTATATCTCGCCCGTCCTGTGCCATCCCATTATATCTCGCTCCGTTCTGTGCCATCCCATTATATCTCGCCCCGTCCTGTGCCATCCCCTTACATCTCGCCCGTCCTGTGCCATCCCATTATATCTCGCCCCGTCCTGTGCCATCCCATTATATCTCGCCCCGTCCTGTACCATCCCATTATATCTCGCCCCGTCCTGTGCCATCCCATTATATCTCGCCCCGTCCTGTGCCATCCCATTATATCTCGCCCCGTCCTGTGCCATCCAATTATATCTCGCCCCGTCCTGTGCCATCCCATCCCATCGCGTCCCGTGCCATCTCGCCTCGTCTCTCAGTTCGCCTGGACCATTCGCCCCGGTGCGTGCGGCAGCGTGCCGCAGCGTGCGTGAGTGCGTGGTGTGTGTGTGGGGGGCGAGTGCGTAGCCTCTGTGCGTGAGCATCGATCGGCCCAGGGCACCGCCCCGCCCCCGCCCCCGTTCGCCCTCCGAGGGCTGGGGTGCAGGCTGGCTTTGCAGCGCGCCGCCTCGACTCGCCCCGCCGGCCTATACACCCCGACCACAATTCCTTCCTATCGACACAACGTACGCGAAGGAATAGAAGAGGTCTTCTTCGTCAACAGCATTTTTGTTGAGATAGCCGCCTTTCGACGGCTTGGCCGTCATCATCAGTCTCGCTTCTTTCCGCAAATGCCGGTAGACTGAATAAAAAAAATACTATGTTGACGAAGATGGCCTCTTTTATTTCTTCGCATAAGCACGTCAACAACACCGAATCAGAATTCCCACAACACAAGTACTGGAATCGTGGGCATTGTCGACACAAGAACTCTTATTCTCGGGAACTGGTAACGAAATAAAGGATAAATCGTATTTAGTATTACTTGCTCTAACACGTGGTGTAGCCAGAATCCACTTTTTACTTTCTCGGATTGACTTTGTAACAACACAAAGTATTGCTATCGTGCGCAGTAAATGGCGAGTTTTCAACAGAAAACCTCTTATTGACACTGATAACAAACTGATAACAAACAAAAGGATAAATATTGTTCCTATACATATACAGGTGTCCGGGGAGGAAACGTCGAAACTTCGAAAATAAGCTCTTAAGACACCTTTAAGCAAATTTTGTCTAATAAACTACATGGTTATTCGGAATGGCTGAGCCGCAATAGGTACTCAAAACCTGGTTTGAAAAAATGCTTTCTACGCAAAAATTTACGTTGTAGAAGCATATACACACTCCAGAAATATGTAAATGGCTTATTATTAACAGAATACATTAATATAATTGATCAGAAAGAAAAATTATTCCCAGATTCTGCTTAAAATTTAAACAACTAAAAAAACATTTTCTTAAAAACCGAGCTAATTTTTTTCTTTTTCCCCCCACGCATACAAGGAAAAAATGGCGCAGATCTAATTTTCGTTGAATTGTATAATTTTCGAATATTGTAAATTAAGAAATAATGCGAGAAATAATTAAACCATTTCCAAAATTACAGCTTTAAATCACATAAATATTTTTTAAATATTATCGTAATTTATTTTTTTGCGTAAATTTGAGCTACGTAGTAATAAACTATAATTTCTCATCTTCAGTATTCAGCACATTCAGTATTGAAGTTAGTGATTTGTTTCTTAAAGCAATATATACCTCAATTTTAAATCTTAAATCATTGCATGTTTACTTTTCTTCAAAATCAAATCAATCTTGGTCGCTTTCGAATATTTTCAGTCACTAATATTACGCGAGACTAGGTTTGACAGACAGAGTTTCGGAGTTAGTGTTGAGACATCGAAAACAAAATACGAGAAAAACCAGAGGAACTATTAGGGCGGTCAGGTTATCTCGGGCAAGGTATCTTCTGCTCGATGAATGTAGAAGAAACAACGGCCATTTCGATCGATCAAAGAAACCCACAGTGGTACCATCAGATATTATTTCACACTTGAACTTTTTGAAAATTTTGGTTATGGGAGTTTTTCATTCAGAAAACATCGAGGGCAAGACGAAATAACATGGAAGACAAAACATCCATCGGCTTTAATATTAAGACATGCACAGATATGTGAAGGGAAATATTTAGTAAAATAATTAGTGAAAATAATAGCTTATTTTAAAATATTGGTGCCGGGGAATGATAATATAGCAGTAGTACGTTACACTGACAAAGAGGACAGGAAATATTCCGCAGTCATGTTGGATATTGAAATATTAGATGCAGATATTATGATTAGACGCCTACCTTGATTTGATTGATTGATTTTTTCGTGTTTCCGGGCCGTCAACGCTTCGGTCATTAGTCCCGTTAGTGTAGTGCATGTTTTTCTGGAGATAGCGGTGGTCTTCCCCCGCTGGATGGCGAGATCCGGCGCCGACCTACCGTCGGCTAGTGGGGTTTCCCCCTAACCAGGATTCTCCCATCAGCGGGGCACCGCCCCAGCCGGGACAAGCTGTAAGCCGGAATATGTGGTAGTGTAGTGCACGTTAGTGTAAGTGTGTGTGTAAGAGGAGAGGACAGGACAAGGAAGAGGAAGGAAAGATCGTTTGTTAGGGTACTGCTCCGGCATTCGCCTGGTGTTGATCGGAGAAACCACGGAAAAGTACCGATCAGAGCAGCCGGCCGCTAGAGTTCTCCCCCAGATTGGGACTGACTTGGATCTAGCAGAGAAGCTAGGTAGGAGCTGCCGGTGAGAGGCGCTACAGTGGCATCAGTTGAGCGTGTCAGCGGGGTCAAAGAGCGCGCACACGCGTCCGCTCTTGAACGAAGCATTTCCAGCAGCGACGCCCACTCCTGCGCATCCGGCGCGGCGCGGGAACGGGTCACGGAGATTCGTTCCCGACTCCGCGGGAGGAAGCACGTCGTTAGACGCCCACGCGGCGGCGGCACCTGGCGGCCCGCGCCGTGAGAAACCGACCGCCCGCCCCCCGCCCCCCCCCGCTTCGGAGACGCGAGTCGACCGAAACGTAGCGACCGGCAGCGTCCGCAGGGGGGATCCGATGACGAAAGCTGTCGCGGTCTAGGGGAGTTCAGACGACCACCCGGCTCCGAGTTTGCGGCGTACTACGTCGGGCAAGCTAAGCTCGGTGGTCGGTACCGCCACCCACCAGTTGGGCCGGGCGACTTGGAGCAGGATCGGGTGAGGAATTCTCTTCGGAGGTTCCGATCCCACTGTAAAGTCCGGCGGGAAACAAGTCACCACCCGCCAGGCTGCTTCGGTACCGGTGTTACCCACATCGTGAGCCGGCGGTCCCCAGTTGGGCCTCGGATTCGTCGTGGCAGTGGCCCGATACTCTGGGCAAAGAGGAGGGAACTTGTTCCCGGCGCCTGTGAGTGTCGCAAAGTTGAGACTCCAGTACTAGCCTGGATAGCTTATAGCTCTGAGCTGGCAGGCGGCCCGACCCAGGCTTTGTATGGGGAGGTTGCCGTGAAGGCAAACTGGGTTCCGGCTGGATCCGGACATCGGCCCGTCGGCGTCACGCGTCGGCGGGGGGTGAGGATTAGGGCCGAAAGGCTAGGTGCCCACTCGGGGGATTCGTCCCCCGATGAAGAATGCGTGCAACCCAGTAGATTGCACAAGTCCACCAAAAACGCAGCGACAGGAGAGTGGAAACGCTTCACCACGATATTTCCTAAGTGGCCGATGACATTAGGTCATTGTCACAACTCCTGCCTTATAAAACGAATATTTTTAACAGTGGGAAATAATAAATGCCTTTATTGATATGGCGAGGCTCCGGCCATCAGGCCCGCTCTTGCACCTAACCACATGTCAGATGTATACGAAGACCGAACATGTTATATTATATACAAATGTAAAAATATATTTATGTTGTAAGTAGTTAGTAGAAACCAAGTATAATTTAAGTGCAGCTTTTAAAAAGGTAAATGAAATATTAAAATAGACACAGAAATGTGGCAAATTTTGTTTGACGAATTATAAATTCATAGACGGAAGTCAAAAACAATTTGAGTTAAATAGCATTGCTCCATTGCGCGCTACGCGGCAGCCTGGTATTCAGCCCGAGCGACTGTAATTTTTTAATATAGAAACACACCATCTCACTCGCCGTTCTATTTCTAAACATATTAGTCACTTTTTAACATTCCTAAAATGAGGTAAAACTGACATTGGATTTGACACCCGAATATCTACAGTGATGTAAATTGTATAATGATATATTCTATTTTGTAAGAAAGTCATTCTGGTGTTTCTTAAAAGACGTTAATGAGGAGCAGTTTTTAATGTTGAAAGGCAATTTATTCCACTCTCGGGCTACCGTAATTGCGAATGATTTATTGTAGTAGTTTGTTTTACTTTTTGGAAAACCCATTTCTGAATCTACCAACCCTGTTGATGAGGACGTTCGCGAATTAATTAAAAAAAGATTCATTTTATTAGGCAGGAGGTGTAACAATGTCCTAATGTTATCGGCCAATTTAAAAAAATCGAATGTAAATCATTGATTCATTAGTGAATCTGGGCGCGTCAACTGCGAAGGTTATTAGTCCCGTAAGTGGTAGTGGATATTTTATCGCGAGAGGTAGCGGCGGTCTTCACCTGTCGAATGGCTTCGGGAATTTTCCCCAAACAGACATCTCAAGAAGCGGGGCACCTCCCCAGCTGGGACACACTGTAACCTACAGACATGTGTGGTAGTGTAACAAATGCGAGTGTATGTTTTGGTAAAAAGGGATGAAGATAGGGCATGAGTACAGACGATCCATAGCCCGTTTATTAAGGCACTGCTCCGGCATTGGCGTGGTGTTGGTCGGAGAAACCACGGAAAACTACTGATCAGAACAGCCGGCCACCTGGAATTCTCTTCCAGATAGCATCTGCAATCGACCTAGCTCTGAAAGAGTCGAAAATCCTCCCACCGTTGTAAACGGAACGCTAGGACCTCCTGGTAAGAGGCATTACAGTAACATCAGTTGACGCCTTGAGCCACCTCCCCGGGCGCTTGTATCACTTGCAGTTTTTAAGTAATTTTCCAATTTCGTCAGCGGAAATTTATAAGTTTTCTAGACTAGAAGCTCTGTTGCAGACTCAAGAGTTCTTTAAATTAATGAGCGAACAGCGAGTGCTCTGCCATTTCGAAAGCTGGCTGGCGGCCTAACATACGGCGCGGTCCTATACTACCACAATTCTCATCCTAATTTCCTCAAGTCACAAACTTACGTTTTACTTGTTTGTACTCAAGAAGAGACTGTGGACGGAACGGGTGCCCCGCTGGTGGGAGATACATGGTTGGGGAAACTCCGGCTAGCAGACCAGTAGTTCGACGCGAGATCTAGCCATCCAGAAGGGGAAGATCTCCCATCATAAAACATGCACTATTTACGGGCATAAAGAACTTAGTAGTTGACGCGACCGGAATCGCTAATCCATCGGCGGAGCTCCACTGTTTTTGACGCTGTGTAAACAGAAGACAGGCTTTAGTAACTGGCCTGAACGGCTCGTGTTTCTATCTCGGTCCGTAGCTGTCGAGCTGTTCCGTGGGCCCGCCGCCCCCGCCGCCCCTCCAGCGCCAGCGGGCTTCGCGGCAACCCGTCGCGCCCCGGCGCGGGGCTTCCGGGCTCCCCCCTCTCCCGCCCCACCCCCCCCACCCAGGGCACACGAGCCACGCAGCAGTTCATTCACAGCACCTCATGACTCCAGAACCCTGCTCTCCTCGCGCTCAAGCCCCGGAACACCGCCACTCCTTCCAAGCACACCCTTGGCGTTGCGACGTCCTGCACACTGGTCGTCTGGATGGTTCCTCCTGCACAGCACGTCAACTGCTTTGGTCATTAGTCCCGTTCGTGTAGTGCATGTTTTTTCTCGGGATATGCGCGGTGATCTTCCCCCGCTGGATGGCAAGATCCGGCTCTGACCTACCGTCGGCTAGTGGGGTTACCCCCTAACCAGGACTCTCCCACCAGCGGGGCACCGCCCCAGCCGGGACAAGCTCTAGGCTCTCGACCGGTCTCCCGGAGTATGTGGTAGTGTAGTACATGTTAGTGTGTATCTGTGTGTAAGAGAAGAGGACAGGACAAGGAAGAGGAAGGACAAATCGCGGTTCGTTGCCCGTTTGGTAGGGTACTGCTCCCGCATTCGCCTGGAGTTGATCGGAGAAGCCACGGAAAACTACCGATCAGAGCAGCCGGCCGCTAGAATTCTCCTCCTGACAGCGACTGAATTCGACCTCGCTGAAAAGCTAGTGTCGAAAATCCTGCCGGCATCAGGACTCGAACCTAGGACCTCCCGGTCAGAGGAGCTGCAGCGATATCAGAGTTATTTACGGTGAAATAATTACACCTTAATATTAATGAAGGCTAAAATAACACCGTCGTGTGCTTCAGAATATTAGCAATAAATGATGTCTGCGTTGTTTTGACCTCAAAAGCATAGATTCTCGTAGAAAATGGTTTTCGAATTTTTTCGACTGCATTTTTAATCCTATGTTATTTCCAAGTCCAATGCGCTGTTATAGGCACGGGCATCATTCATGAACAGCGAGTGCACTGTAATTCAGGTGGCCAACTGGCGGGAACGAAATATGGCGCGACCGCTCAGTCGCATGCGATTCTGGGAGTCGTAATTTTGTTGTCAGAATCCGACAATTCACACAGTTTCTTTTTTCGTCCTTCGTATCTGAAAAATGCAGTACATTCTGTGTTCACACTTAGAAATATCCCCAAATCTCTTGAAGCACACCGTTCTGGACGGCAAAGAAGAGACTGCTGTACACTAACGAAGAATGTCGCAGCAAAATCACATGTGTGTGTGTGAGAGAGAGAGAGGTGTGTGTGTGTGTGTGAGCATGATTGAGAATGTGTGTGAGAGAGAGAGAGAGAGTGTGTGTGTGTGTGTGTGTGTGTGTGAGAGAGAGAGAGAGAGAGAGAGAGAGAGAGAGAGAGAGAGAGAGAGAGAAGAAATGGCTTACCAGTATTTTTTCTCCACTATGATTCCCTGCATTTTCCTTTTTTTTTGAATTACCAGAAACTGATGCTCGGTAGGAAATAATCAGTAGTGTCTACACAACAGGGATAGGGGTTAACGCACTCGTTCCGTAAACCGAATTCCGAGGGTGCAATCGAGGCCACACGCGGTGCAACTCTGAAGGGCACAAAATACTCAGGGGGCCATGAACCCGAATGCTACATCATCCCGTAATTCCGTCCAAGTCATTCTCAGGTCGGGGGCACGTGTGAAGGCCATAGGGGCTTACAGCGGTCAACCAATGCCATCTGATTGGCAACAGGATTTTAATCGATTAATTATATTAGATATGAACCGCGAGTCGCCTATCATTTGTTTGATGAGACAACCCAAGTCACGTTTATGCGTTTGCAACGTTTGCAGCGACCAATCATTGACATGGAACGTTCATATTAGCTGGGGCACTCAAGAAAAGAATAAGAAGGGGGAAAGAAGAGAAGAAACACGAGAAGAAAAGGAAGGCGAAACAGAAATAAAAAACAAGAAATGAAAGAAAATAAAAGAGTAGGCGAAAGCTTGAAGATGAAGGAAAAGTAATTTGGACTTTCCTTAATAATACTACCTTCTCGCTACAAATCATGTATTCCTCACTATTTTTATTTCTAACCTATTAAGTTCCGTGGCTGTTAATAGAGATAAAATACTTTCCCAATTGTTCCAAATGTTAACAAAAGTACAAAAATGTTCTTAAGTAAATCAGTACTCGTGCTTTTTAAGTTCTGTGCATAATTATGTAAACTTCTGAATTGTTTTGAATTCGCAATGTGTCCAGTGCCTTGGGTACTTCCCCGTCAGCGACAACAATGGGGGCGGTGGGAGGGGGGGCGGCGTTGCGCCAGCTAGTGGCGGCGGGAGCGCGCGAGGGCAGGGCTGCCAACCTTGGCCTCTTCCGCCCGCCCTGCTCGGACTTCGCCCAACGAGGGCGGGGGCGGGGGCGACAGGTGAAGGGGGTGTGGCTGTCAAGGTTGCGCCGGCGTCTCTGGCACGGAAAGGTGTGTGGGGCGGGAAGGTTTCGGCTGAGAGGTCATGGCAAAGTTGCCACTGTAACGTCTCGTCCGGAAGTTCTAGGGGTTCGAGTCCTGTCAGTGGCAGGACTTTCGACAGATACGTCTAATTTAGCCGCTTTCTGGAGGAGAATTCTAGAGGCCAGCTGCTCTGATCGGTAGTTTTATCCGATCAACACCAGGCGGGTGCCGGAGTAATACCCTATCAAACGGGCGACCGACCGCGCGTTATCTTTCCTTCCTCTCCTCTCCCCTTACGCACACACATACTTACAAGCACTACGCTGCCATAGAAATGTGAGTGTCTGTGCTCCATACCTCAGGCGCTCGGATGAGCCACAGTCAGAAATTACATTAAATGTAATGTAGATTTAATGTACGACTGTAAATGAATTTTAATGTACCTTGTACATTAAATATGATTTTGTTTAAATTAAATCAATGTTAATAATAAATTATAATCAATAATTATAATCAATTTAACGTATATGTACATTAAATTTAATCGTACACGTACATTAAATTTATGTCCACATACATTAAATTTCATGTCCACATACATTAAAGTACTGTACGTGTACATTAAATCTAATTTACGTACATGAAAATTCCTTTCAAGTTCACTTTCACATTAAAAGCAATGCAGAAATTTCTGACAATGCACTGGGACTTCCTCGCCAGGAGTGTAGGTGGGTGGGCGCAGTGAGTGCAAGAGAGCACCTGTCGGCAGCTGCTTGCTCAACCTCTCAGGCGGATGCTCTTGGCACACCTCGCTGGCTCTTGACCGCCTGCGCCCCGCCCCGCCCCGCCCCGCCCCGCCCTCCCCGCCCCGCCTCTCGCCTACGCCACGCGGGAAACACTATTCGATCGAAACAAAACAATAAAAGTCCTATTTTTTGGTTATTAAAGCTCGCACCAACATCTAGGTCATTAGCGACCACTATTGGAGTTAACGTTACGGTAACTATGAAGATGAAACGAAATGGTGGTGATAAGAGGTGCAAGGACGAACACAAATACAGCCATGCCCGAGGCGGAGCTCGAACCCGCGACCCTTCGGTCCGAGATCACTACGACACTACTGCCTTAGCGATCTCGGCCACCGTATCGGCAAATTCCACTTGTTAAGCCCTTTCCAACAGTCCAAAACTTTGCCTACATTAGCGCAAACTCTGTGTAACTCTAACAATAATATGAAATTGGTCCAAGAAGAAATATCTTCTACCTACTTAGTCCCCAGTCTAAACTATTGATGAAGCAAACGACTTCCTTATCATTAATGATTAACAAGATAAAAGAGTTTTATGTTATGTGTATGTCATCATAAAATGCTTTATGTTTCCTGAAGTATTTTCTTACCATTTCGATCCTCTTTTAAAATTAAAAGGAAGACCGAAAAATGATTATCTCTTGAATATTATTACGTAGTGATATCCTCTAACATAAAAGACAATAAAATAATTTTTATTTAAAACAATTATTTTATTGACATCTATCAGTAATCACGTTTCACGAGCCAATTGGTCACATCATCAGGTATTTTGTAATACAATCAGTTTTAAACATTTACAAATATTTATTTCGTCCCAAAATTTAAAATTTAAATAACATTAATAAATATATAAACATAACAAATTCAATAGAAAATAACATTATAAACACAGCAAGAATTAAAATTACAATTTCAATGGAAATTTTAAAAACAATTCAATGAAAAAGCAAGAACTGTGGTTGCTAGAAATTATCTAATGGAATAAAATTTTTAATTTACAAGAACGAAGCACGTCTTATCCTAAACAAAAAAGAAAATAATATTAAAAACCACACGACGAAACCTTAAACTAGTACCCTACCTACTACTAACCTTAAATATAATCAAATAAAACGGATGGAAAATACTATAAATGAGCCAGTTCTGTATGTTAGTGCATAGATGCAAAAAAATACTGTTTTAAACATGAATTGATTGGATTGTCTTCAATGTACGAGGATACCATTATACATAACTTCTTTTAAAATGCTTATAGGTCCAAACATTCAAGATTCAAAATTCAAAATTTATTGCTTATTTATTCTTGAAAATAATTTTATTACATGGGAGTTTTTTTGTTGTTTTTTTCTCCCTTTCAAAATTCAAAATTTAAGTAGTATATGACTTAGTGTAGGGATCACAGAATTTTGAAAATGTGCACACAATACACTTTTCCCCATAGCACGTCATACGCAGTTTTTAACTGTTTTTTTGACGTAAAGTAAATAAATAAAAAAATTTGTCTTCAAACCCTATTTCGTAGATATGCACATTACATTTTCCACACCATTACATCGTCATATTACTTATTTGAACCTTCAACAGGAATTGAAAACAATAGCATAATAATGTTTCGGACGAACAATCGATATCAACAATACCCCATTTTACTACGTGACGTATACAATGACAAAAATGAGAGATCAGGCAACAATAAAGAAACAAAGAAGTTTCTATACCGCTAACAATACGAATATTGATCGTGGGTTGCATGTAATTTTAGAACATACCTGTTGGACTCTCCATTGTAATCTCATGATGCCTACCTGTGGCCTCATTCTCGCTCATAATTTTGATCCAGCGAACAATAAATTAATGAGATTAATGAGCAGTAATGGTGACAGATTTGCGGCGGTGACAAGCCTGCTCAAACAGGAGCGGATGACGAATTGAATAATTTAATTAAACTGGCACAATGATTTATAAAATAAATAAACCCCCGCTGTGGTTGCAGAGGGGGTGGAAACTGCGGTTGGGTTGGCTTCGTGACGAATATCTTCCTCGTGTTTCATATTCAAAATGTTATAAACTTTGTAGGTTTTATATAACACGCACTACATTTACGGGACTAATGTTCGACTCATTGACGTGTCCGAAAAACCAATTAGACAGAACTTACGAACTTTAGAACACATTTTGAAAGTATTTGTACTATTTGAGACTTAATACACACAGTTTATACATTACTAAGTTATGGAAACATTAGATTTTATTTGACATAAAAATATATTAGGTCCTCTCATCAAATACAAATGTTGATGCGAAAAAGTCGTGTTTTTTAGTAAACTGACAATGGATTTTGTTTAAATGAATACATGTATTTATTATTAAATATAGCAATTTATTAATTTATCAAAAGCGTCAATAAAATAAAAATACAAGCTAATGACCGCCGAATCCCTTCAGCGCTGTCAATGCACGGGATAAATTTTATGGTTTTGCTAGGGTTCATTTAATGCGTTTGTCCGCGTTTCCTCTCAATTCTTTTGTAACGCAACCCGTGAAAGGATTTCTAAAGCCGATGAAAATCAGGTATGTAAATATAAAACATAGGAACATTTCAAACGAACTAGAATGATGTTTCCGGTATTCTCAAGAGTTTACAATTTTATTATTCAAAGAAAATTGCATATTAGTCTTCATTTTTACAGTACAGACTAATAATCCGAAATTGAGGTTTCAACTAGCAACAACTTTTCGCTAATAGCAGTTTGTGGATATATTAAAATTGGACCATATCCAGCAGATAATTATATTTTTTTTCTCTCGCATCAATCTTTTGTTTGGGATTTTACTCAAGTGGACGATGCGAGATGATCTTCATTATAATAAACATTTACATAAAAACTTCTGTATTAAGTGATGACAAAATTCGAATAAGAAATTAATATCAATAAATTTGTCGTAATAGAATATGTTAGATATAGTCAATTTTTATTTCAGGTACCCCTGATGTGATCCTCTCGTGTTAAATATTGAATTAAGAACCAATCATAAAAAAAAATTGCTATATATTCATCAAAGAAATATCACACTCTCGACTGGAAATTACTTATTCATATTGAAACATACAAAATGAATTAATCATTTACAGAACAAAAAGTACAAACATTATTTTGCCTGTGTTACAGACCCCAACAAATGGATGGTGTGACGCCATTCGCTGTCATGGCGACTGTTCGTTAGCTAGCTGTTCTCAAGTTAACAGAGCTTAAGTTTAGTCCGAGGAATTAAGATGGCGGCCAATAACGACAGAGAAAACAGCCACTCTTTTCCTTATACAGTACAGAGCCTAATCGACACCACTGACAACATTGCTAACCCCATGCTATCTACTCTAAACCTACTTTACTAGTATGTCACGCAAAATGACCGAAATTGGGTTAATATTAAAAGGTAGGTTAAACTGCGCGTTAACTACACAATTTGGATAAAGGCGTATGAATGAAGAAAAACTGACGATTTCGGACTTTATTCGGCTAACGTTGCATTATCCTGGAGTCTCGACCCTAATTAGGATATCTGTGGTGTCAAATGAATTGTAGAGGAAAGTTTGGTTAGGTTTTGTGGAACAGAGTCAATACAAAATGACTGATAACAATGGACCTCGAAACTATAAACTTACTCACCATCTTCGAAAACTTCTTACTAGCAGGCTGATTCCGGTTTATCGTATACCTGCTATTTTTCGTCACCATAAAATACAAAGTTCATCTCCCTACAACCTCCTGTTGGCTAATGCCAATTTCAAACGACGACAAAAATCCGAAGCATGCTTCGTATGTTTCTTACTTCGGTCTTTATCCGCCCATTCTTGACTGCAAATATTGACGGACTAATTCTTAATAGCAGGATATGCATGTATCTATAACATATATTAAAAGAATAAACACATAGAAAGTATCTTAAAAAAAACATCAATATTACGAAAAAATAAATGTAAACGTGGGCAACTTAAAAATAAGCATACAAATGAAGGACTCAATTCTTAATGGTCCTATGCCATATTTTCGTTAAAATTAAGATAATCCAACAAATGGACTCGCAATATGTATTATTACATTTTGGGTAAATATTTAAATGCTGGTGTAACAAATGTAGCCATACAACGAAACCATTTGTTCTTGACTCAATGGCGAGGAACGTCAAATTCAAATCGTTACCTTCTGGTTTCTTAGAATGAACTCGAAGTGATTATCTAGAGCCAAACTCTTCAATTGTATTCTTTGAAGCAAGTTTTGGCCTCTATCGTGTCAACATGAAAGTTTATCATCCAATATTAAAATACTCCCCAATTTCGAAGGAAACAAACGAGAGGTTCACTTCCAAGACAAGTATCTTATACACTCATCTATCTTCGCACGGTCTTCTTAACTGCCAACCGACACCAGCCAGACTCAATGAAGAGCGTACAGTTCTGCACTAGTACTCCGAAGAGGCTGTTAGCACATCGTAGACGCTCTAAACAGGAAGCCTCCGTCAAATTATCGAGTCACGTGCAAGGTGCTGGCAACAGACAGGCTTGCGTCGCGAGATATCATACATCACTGCTCCAGCGAAGCGCTAGCACCAGGGATGCGACGTCGCCAACAAAACATCGATGTTTCTAAACATCGGAGATCAAATTTGACATTTAGATGTTAATAAAACTTCGACTCAAATGTTGTTAAACATCGCTGTTTTTAAAACTGCAGTACTAACACTGAAGTTCACGCAGGGGAGGATTTAAATAGTAGAACGTTGTCTCGTTTATTATTGCAATATATTTAATTGAGATTTAACTGAACTGAAAAACCAAGTCAAAAAACAACAATAAAACATTAGGACAATTAACAGAATTTGAAGTAAGTGATTCGATTATTC
The DNA here is from genome assembly GCA_964035755.1 of Teleogryllus oceanicus. Classification (NCBI taxonomy): domain Eukaryota; kingdom Metazoa; phylum Arthropoda; class Insecta; order Orthoptera; family Gryllidae; genus Teleogryllus; species Teleogryllus oceanicus. The sequence continues at coordinate 86,225,494 of CAXIVR010000013.1, read as the reverse complement.
GACTAGTAATGCAACGTACTTTCTCGCCAGTACTTTCACGCAAAATTACGCGAAAAGTACTCACATTTTCGAAACACTATACTTGACCTTACATCACAATCTATCTTTAAGAAACTATTTCATTAAGGGAAAATCTCTATTTTCAGAATTGTAGTTGTAGAAAGACGCCGAAATTTTTTTGAATATTTGCAATTTTCAAAAAGTCAGATTTTTAGAAAAATTTGAGTTTTCAATGAAAATGAGACCTGCACTATTCTCTTAAACGTCCTTCGCACTATTCAACAACTAAATTTAATCAAAAACGATGGACCAATTTTGTTTTGTTTAATTTAGAAAATGTCCAAGGGGCTTCATGTAAAATACCCCCAAAATTAAAATATCGGTTTCAAATTCAAGGGTTCGCGACATCAGTCAGATCGATCAGGGTATATCAATTTTAGAGAAAATGAGCTGCACAGTTCAGCTGCTAGCATTGTTCGCAGACGGATGGAAGTTTTGTTGTCATTTGATTTTTCGGTATCAAGGATTCACAAAACATGGATGCAGCACGTTTTAGAGGATTTTTTATCTTATTATCAACTAGATTTATCCACTTTTCCTTTACCAAAGCCCCGAAATAACAGTTTTCCTGCCGAGACTTCGCCGTTTTTTCCCGCAGCATTACATAATTTTCTCTCTACTGTGTAAGCGGTAGCGGGAAAGTAAAAATAAATATCTCCGAGTCTGCTATTGTAGTTGCGAAGAGACTTTTTTAATATAATAATTGAAATAGTTGAACACATCTCTCAGTATTTCGTCCAATGCCATCACCCTCTTTACCGCTTCGTTGCCTCTTAAAATATGCTTCATATCTCTGCTTTGTGTGCTTTAAATCTGTTTCAAATTGAATTTATTTCCTGCTATAATTCAAATTAATTAAATGTTTTCGAACGTAATCATTTATACTTATTTTTAACAGGTAATATATCAAGTTAACGTAAACTTATTAATTTTTTACTGAAGTTAATGAAGTAAAAAATGTATTTGTCATTGTGTAATACTTACTTTGCTTGATATATTTTGTAGTCTATAAACAATTATATATTATTATTTTATTATTATTATTATTATTATTGTAGTTGTTGTCGTCGTCACGAGAGACTCTGGAGAGCCAATAAAACAAAAACAACGCATTCGTTCTCCCAGCCGTATATAGAACACGCCTTCTTCGCGACTTGACAATTTTACACGTCAGGATTTCTTTCGGAGTCAGCTCCTGAATATGTGAACACGAGACAGGAAACGGAAAAGCCCAGAGAAATCGGCTTTCCCGCGGAGGTTGGAAAGTTCTCCTCAAGTTTGAATGGCCTTGACTTCATCACTGTTGGAACACTCGACTGTCGCAACTTCGCGACGCCACGGCGTTCGCGATGTTTACAGTAGCTGACAAATGAAACCTGGATTTCGAAACAGATTATGCCCACTTGTCGCTACTTCCAGAAAGTATGGGACAACTTTAATTGTAAAAAAATTGAATAAAACTATCATAAAACCTTGTGCTCAAGATACCAATTTGTTTCGTGTAATTGCGTGTTCATGTAGACAATATTTTCTCTCTCTCTCTCTCTCTCTCTCTCTCTATATATATATATATATATATATATATATATATACACACACATACGTAATACTCATATATAAAACATATATACATATGTACACACATGTATTTTAGTTTTCATAACTCCCCCTTCAAAATTGCGACAGAATATGTGGATTATTGGTTGGACTTCAAGTTATCGGACTTGCTTTACTTGTGTTTTGTTGTAGCGTCAACAGAGAAAACTTGGAGGAGGAGATACAGGGCAAGAAAGCGCGCGCGCACCCGCGAGGGAGAGGGAGAGGGAGAGAAAGGGAGAGGGAGAGGCAGGGAGAGAGAGGGAGAGGGGGAAAGGGAGAAAGAGGGAGAGGGAGAGAGGGGAGGGAGAGAGGGAGAGGGAGGGAGAGGGAGAGAGAGAGGGAGAGAGAGAGGAGAGGAGGGAGAGAGAGAGGGAGAGGGAGAGATAAGCAGGGGAGATAAGAGAAGATGTGGGTAGACGGAGATTGCGGAGAGGGAGGAGAGGCCAGAGGGTCGACAGCGAGATGGAGTAAGAAACAAGGAGAGGAGAGAGGGATGGAGAAGACGAAGGAATGGGTGAAGGAGATAGTGGAAAGGAGGAGGAGTGGGAGGTGAGAGAGGAGAAGAGAAGGCTGGGTGGAGATGGAAAGGCAGTGAGAGCCAGTGGGGGGGGGGCCAGTGCAACGTGCGTGGGGGGGGGGGTGGCGCTGCGTCGCAGAGGCGGCGATGGGGGCGGAGGGTCCGCAGCGCGCGTCGCCATGGCAACGCCCCCCCCCCATGGGCCTCTCACGCAGCGGGCAGCACGCGAGGGCCAGGGCAGCTGCACGCACGGGAGACCGGCGCTCATGGCGCCGATGGGAGAAAAAGAAATTACAACTCCAGAAAGTCAGAGTACACTAGTCTATTTCATAAAATTTTCAATTAATTTTTTACCTTATATAGTTCATTATAGAAATATTTTATAGGACGAATCAAATGATGCACATTAAAATAGGTTCTACTGAAATTCATATAATAGTGATATTTATTAACCCTAAACAGGATTTTTAACTTTCAAGCTCACGGTGTTTTAAAAATTTAAAATTTCCAAACATTTTTCTACCTTAAAATTGTTTTTTATTTGTTGAAATAAATAAAATAACTCTTATAGTTTCTTGGTGCAACTTTCACATTTTTAATTTATTTCGGGGGAGAGGGGCTATTTTCAGCATTGCCTCGGTTCCCAAACTAACTTCATCACTGACGGAGTCAGTGGGTGGGCAGGGCAGGGGCGGGGCGGGGAGAGTAGAGTGACACACTCACGTGATCATCAACTTCTGCTCCATTGCTTCTTCTTCTCCTTTCAGAAAATAAAGGTGTTTCTTCATAACACAAAACATAACATTTAATTTCAAGGTTTCTGACTGTCAGTTGACAAGTTGCAACTTTTTATAATTCCCTTCAAACATTGAGTCCGTTGAGTAAATCAGCTGTTACGGTGTCATCCAACCGGGAGCTTCGATGACACCTATAGTAGTGACGTTTAAGCTCACGATTCGATGGCACCGTAGCAGCTGATCGAACGTCAACGGACTCTTAAATAAGTCTAAGTATAAACCCTCTGGTTATTATTGTGTATGCATTTGCATAAATAGCACGCATTGCCGTGGATCTAAGAATCTTTTGAGGCAGTCTCCACGACATCGCATGGCATTCTGCTCGTTTATTTAGGTCTTCTATCACAATACCCCGCTGCTAGGAGGCGACAACTGACAACGGTTGGTTGGTTTGTTAGTGATTCCGGGCACGTCAACTACCGAGGTCATTAGTCCTGTAAGTCTAGTGCATGTTTTTTCATCGGGAGGTGGCGGTGTTTTTCCCCCACTGGATGGCGAGATCCGGCGCCGACCTACCGTTCGGCTAGTGGGGACCAGGACTCTCCCACCAACGGGGTAACCGCTCCAGCCGGGACAAGCTCTAAGGTCTAAACATGTGTGTAAGTAAGAGGATGGGAGGAAGAAGGAAAGGTCGCGCGCGGTCCGTGGCCCGATTGTTACGGTACTGCTCCAGCATTCGCTTGGTGTGGATAGGAGAAACCACGGAAAACTACCGATCAGAGTAGCCGCCCGCTAGAATTCTCCTTCAGACAGCGACTGAATTCGACCTAGCTGACAAGCTATCGAAAATCTAGCCACAGTCGAGAGTGCAACCTTCGAGGACCTCCCGGTCAGAGGCGCTGCAGTGACACGAGTCGCTGCCCTGAGCCACCTCTCCCGGTGCTAGCAATGGAGGCGGCGAGGGCGGTGGGGGCGAGGCAGGCTGTGAGGGCGGAGGAGTCTGCAAGGGCGGGGCTGAGGTGAGTGACAGCGCTTGCGATAGCCGAGACGCAGCGGGGAGTGGGGGGCGCTGATACGGCAGCACACAAAGCGCCTGCGTTGCTCCAGTGCTCAAACACACAGCGGCTCCGGCTACCTCTGCCCCTTTCACAAACAATCTAGGCTGTTCTTTACGCAAAAGTTCGGCGGGAACATTATTCTTCGGATTATTCACTAAGAAAGCACGGCGGGAGACGTAGAACGATTGAAAAGGTTTTTGAGAACATGAGGTTTCACAAAGTGATTTTCGACCGCGAGGAACCTCGACAACTCCAACATAAGGTATGGAATAAAACAAGGCTTCATTCGAGTTGGCAAACATTCGAGTTGTCAAACATTCGAGTTATCGATCATTCCAGTTATCGATCATTCCAGTTATCGATCATTCCAGTTATCGATCATTCCAGTTATCGAACATTCCAGTTATCGAACATTCCAGTTATCGAACATTCCAGTTATCGAACATTCCAGTTATCGATCATTCCAGTTATCGATCATTCCAGTTATCGAACATTCGAGTTATCGAGCATTCGAGTTATCGAGCATTCGGTTTGTAGACCATTGGTGTGTTTGAATTTCGGATTGTTCGCAAGTAGGATGAGTGGAACGTGGATCCGCCGCAGCCAACGCGAGCGCTTGGCCGCGTGGCGTGGTGGCGCGTGGAGTCGCTGAGCAGCCACGCGAGGCCTCTCAATGGAGCGCCCGCCCTCTGTTCTCCTCGCTCGGCTACGCCGCGCACGGGAGCCAGGCAGCTCGCCCGCCCACTGGCACCGGCAGGATAAGAAGAGGTAGTTGCTTGGTTGGTTAGTGAATCCGGGCGCGTCAACTAACGAGGTCAAAAGTCCCGTACGTGTAGTGAATGTTTCCTCGCAGCAGCAGCAGCAGAAGAAGAAGAAGAAGAAGAAGAAGAAGAAGAAGATGATGATAGTCGTGGTGGTGGTGATCTTCCCCGCTGGAAGGCGAGATCCGGAGCCGACCTACCGTCGGCTAGTGGGTTTCCCTCACCAGGACTCTCCCACCAGCGGGACACCGCCCCAGCCGGGACAAGCTCTAAGCTCCCGACCGGTCTCCCGGAATATGTGGTAATGTAGTGCATGTTAGTGTAAGTGCGTGTGTGTAAGGGAGAGGATCGGACAAGGAAGAGGAAGGAAAGGTAGCGTGCGGTCCGTGGCCCGTTTGTGAGGGTACTGCTCCTGCATTCCGCCAGGATACACGCTCCTCTGCGTAAAGCACGGCTGCATGAGGGCAGCTAGCTGGCCACCGCTTCGCACGACAGTCGCTGACTTCTTCGTTGCCTTTAAAGTTCTACGTTTTCAGAAACGCTGAAACGGAATTTTATCAAGGACGGCTCCAAAGTTTTTAATCAAAAATTGCATACAGGTTTACGTTTTATTCTTCTGTAATATTCTCAAAGACATATTTCCGTATTTCAGTTAAACTACTACGGAAGCGAAAAATTGAGCAAATGTGAAAACATTTTCTGGCACCGATAGGTAACAGCTGGGTCAAGGGTGAAGCAATACTGAAAAGCTAGCCCACTCCAAAGATATTAGAGAACTAACTAGTGCGAGAAACACTGTGTTGACCTGTAGCGCCGCTAGTGCACTCCGCCTTAGTATTAATTAAATCATTACGATAAATTCGTGTGTTTCTCTATTTGCCCCTCAGAGAGCCCATGCTCAGCGTACTATCTTTCCGGGAGGAACCCCGGGTTCGATTCACATTCAGGGCAAAAATAGAGCTACAGGTTTCAGTTTGTTTGTGACGAAACAAAAACTCACGGAGGCTAAATATGCTAGTTATGGTGACGCGAATATGTTTTGATCACCACATGTTTTCTTTACCTTCGTTTCCCAGACGTGGATAATATACAGAAACGGCCCAGGTCTGGGAACATCTCAAGCTGACAAAAATTCGGTTAATCCCATCCCAAAATTCCAAATACATGCACATCCACGCCGGTAAAAAAACTATAAAGTTCCTTTTAAAAAATCGAACATACTCCAATTTGTTTACAAAATACAAATATTAGAACGATATCTCGCAACATTACTTTCCCCATAAAAAAAACAGTGTTACACGAAAATTGCATTTCTACATCACGAACCGTTTAGAGGTATGAGAGTTGTCCATAATTGGTGGGACATCAGAATATTTTATATTTGCAATTCATTTTCTACAAAATAAAGAATAAAATAACATAAATCATTCGATAAGAGGGCTATATAGATGGTGCAGAAAAGAGAAGGAAAGAACACGTAAGGTATTAGTTAACGCATCATTCGATAAGAGGGCTATATAGATGGTGCAGAAAAGAGAAGGAAAGAACACGTAAGGTATTAGTTAATGCATCATTCGATAAGAGGGCTATATAGATGGTGCAGAAAAGAGAAGGAAAGAACACGTAAGGTATTAGTTAACGCTATTAAACTAAACGGAGATCTCGATACAACAATCTCAATGAGTATGCAAGTCTTGTCGCCAGAACAGATCTCAAGTTCGGATGAAGACCATTCATAACAGGCTTATCAGAAAGACATGCAAGCTGCAAAGTTCGTTCACGAACTACGATGCAATCTAATAATGAGATAGTGAGGATGCAAATGCTGAGAAATGGTTTGGTCTTCTAACCGCGATGTCAAGTACGACGCCGCCAGCAATACGCCAGTTGAGCAATTGAGTCGAAAGAAGGTGAAGGTAAATCAATAAAACGTATTCGTCAATCATAATAAATTCAGTACAAATCAAGTTTATTCACTCACAACTCATTGAAGAAAGAAGATATCAAACTATTTCTGACTCAGAGAAGAAAATAATAAATACTAGTAGCTTGCAGCTGTAAAAATGATGCTGAATCAAATCAAACAATTTAGTTTTCTAAAAAGTAGAATTCATACTGTCAAGAACAAAAAATAAAATACCCTCATGCTTATTGCAACACGTAAATTAACTATTTTAACAAAAAAAGTCTTTACAATTCTACAATAACGTGATATAGTATATACGCATATAGAATACAAAAGCTTTTTACAATACAAGATTATCAAAAATGTTGATGTTTTGTAACGCAACATTTGAAATAGAATATTTAATGGCGAGATGTCACTTGTTTTTAGCGCTTCGTGACACAAGTAGAGTAATTCATTAGGTCGCACAATACAATAAACGAAATAGCAAATCAAATATTTGCATTTCAAAGTCGAAACTGTTTCCTTTTTTTTTCAATTGTCTGAGAATCTCACGAAACCACACGAGCCAGAGGCCGCACATCTTTCCGTTAACTTACGAATTTATTGTAAATTAATAATAAACTAGATAACCCAACGACCACACAAGTATTGAAAGTACGAGACACTTATTTTTTAACCTCCTTGCTGCAGTGTAAACGAACACACAAACCTGACGAAAGATTACACTTCTCCTCCAAACAAACGTTAAGGAAGTCATTCAATTGTAGAACAGTTTCAACAGAAGCTCCCAGAAGGTGCTACGAACACACCGCTCCATGTCAAACAATTCCGAGAAGCGTTGCACCGCGTCCCCACGAGTTGCAAAACATTTTGGAACACAGCTTCCGTCCAGCCTCAAGGCGCTTTTTGGTGTAGGAACAAGTACAGACGACTCTGGACATCGTCAATTTGAATTGAGTGATTGATTACACTAGGGAACAAGAGTTTTACCTCTAGGTAGGTGCAGTGAGCAACATACTCAATTCTATTCGTAGATTACGATTGTCACAATAAAAACGTCACAGTTTTTAAATTTACTGTACGTTTATACCGCATCGTACCGTATTTTGCCAATACAAATAATTTAAATTGCACTGTAAGATAGGTAGATTAGTACCATAAAATCTACAAAAATAAAATATTTGTTCAGTTCATTTATGTCACTTTCTTGAGATATGAACAAAATTAGGCATTTGTGTTGTTTGTGATCTTCTGTATTCGAAGATGGCCGTCTTGATTCTCGCGTCTGATAGTCGCGCTCAATTACGAGAAGGTCTTCGTGGTCATAGCGGATGTTTTGAAAAAAAGTTGTGTGCACCACCATATTTCCTACTGCGTATCAGTCACCAAAGGAATTATTTTAGCCCCTTACCTTATTGGAAGCCTACAAGTGCCCAACTGTCGGGGTGGCAGATTCGGAGTCAGTCGGTGTCATGCGGAACTGTACCCGCAGAGCACGTGAAGTTGTGTCTGGTTTGCGTGGGCTCATTTCCTGCGTTCGGTATAGCCGAGGTTCAGGTTCACTATAACCGAATTTTCTTATGCTTATTTGTAATGTAAGTGAAACGAGACCAATGACATAAGTTCACTATAACCGAGGGTTCGCTATATCCGGATTCACTATAACCGGAGTGAACTGTATTTAATTTTGACATCAGCTATAGTGAAGCAAACATGTTAGTCCTCAGAAGTTCGCTGTAACCGGAGAGGAGTGTACTTGGGAGAGTCCCACGCGGTCACTGGCGGCGAGCGTGACGTCACATGGCCTTGCGACACGGCTCGGCTCGGCACGGCACGGCACGGCACGGCGAGCCGGAGGCCGGTGGCTGATTTCACGCGCGCCTCCGAAGGACACGCTGCGTTGCAACGCCCCCGACAGATGACAATCGGCGGCGAGCAGCACGCGTGCGGACCACGGGCCGGCAAGTGCTGCAACGGAGAAGACCTTCTCAAGGCGTCACGGCAAGCAGGCACTTCGACCACTCGAACCTCCACCATCAATCACTCCAACTTCAACACCAGTCACTCTAACCTCATCAGTGATCACTCGAACCTCATCTCCAAGCACTCGAACCTCATCACCGATCACTCGAACCTCATCGCCGATCACTCGAACATCATCTCCAAGCATGCGAACCTCATCACCGATCACTCGAACCTCATCGCCGATCACTCGAAACTCATCGCCGATCACTCGAACCTCATCACCGATCACTCGAACCTCACCATCAAGCACTCGAACCTCATCGCCGATCACTCGAACCTCATCACCGATCACTCGAACCTCATCTCCAAGCACTCGAATCTCTTCACCGATCACTCGAACCTCATCTCCAAGCACTCGAACCTCATCACCGATCACTCGAACCTCATCTCCAAGCACTCGAACCTCTTCACCGATCACTCGAACCTCATCACCTATCACTCGAACCTCATCACCAATCATTGAAATCTCCTCCACTACATCATCAATCGCTCCAACCTCGATCGCTCGAATGCCTCAACGGATGACTTGAGTATTTTCTCTTCACCTTGTTTACACGACACAGTAAGTCGACAGAGTAAAGAACTCAATTTTTGTTAGTTTCCCTCCTCAGATGTGTTAATAAAGTTCTTTGCAGAAAGCATATTTTGGAAGATATTACTACTATTGTTTGGAGGAAGTTCTTTATACCCTGTTCATGTAACAATATACACTGCTTGAAACACTAGAATTATTATTTTTCTTTTTTTCTAGGATTTATACGCAGCCGACAGCCGGTGAATTTTTGCATTCCGATGACGTTGCATATTCGACCATACAATAGACACAAACACACTTGCGGGTTCCTCTCATTTAGGAACAGCAGAACGCGAGGCTCTCCGTGACAACACATAAGAGAGACAAAGAACAAACAACTATGCCCAAGGCGGGACTCGAACCCGCGATCCTCTGGACCGAAGCGCCGAGTCAGTAGACGCTCTTAGACACCACGGCCACCAGGGTCGGCACTATTATTTCTAAAATGATTTCAAAATATCAACCTACTGCACGAGCCATCAATGTAATTTACATTCTTCAAACCTCAACATCCAAATAACCATAAAAAATCTGTTACCGTTCTAACAACGCTCGAAAAACAATACAGCTTTAAGTACACACATTAATCCAGTAAGATTTTCTGTTGAGGAGAGTGTGAACTCCCAAGACAACACTCTCCTGGACTCTGTCTTCTTCACAGCAGTAGAGGTCTATGCCCTCCCATGTCCTTCGAGTATATTTCGCAGGCGCTCACTGCAAATTTATCTTACGAGAATGTAGGACAAGTTATCACGTCGTTTATCGCGTTATTCCTCTATCGGCAGACGATCGAATGTAACTGACACACAAACGAGCTGAGAACGCAATGACTTTCTTCGACAAAATCACAGCTACTAACTCCCCCGTTAAAATTCCACCGTTTACGTTTAAACGTAAGTTGAAACAATTTGATGTTAATTTCGTATCTTATCAAGAGCGACGGTAAGCAAATACAGTAATACTTTTTTTATGAGATATTACGCAATCTTGTTTATAAATTAAGCAGCAAGTCTTACTTTAATTTAAAAAGACTGTTGAGTAAAGTTCAGGAGATATGCTAATGCATTCAAAATTGTTTTAAAATGATTAGTGAAAGATGTCAACCTTTGTTCTCGAGTAATTTCTTGTTTTTAAAAACCAAAAAATTTTTTTTTAAAAAAATTTTTAAATTTTTAGTAACCTCCTACCGAGTTTACTCATTCGTGTCAACAGAATTAACACAAATTGTTTACAAATATTTATTAGCAGAATCAAGCATATATTGTCCTGCTCTCCCTCCCGCACCCTACCTCCATCTCTCCCCCCTCTCTCTTCTGTATCTCTCCATCCCGCCGCCACACGCACACACACGCACGCACACACACACGTCTTGCGGGTTTTCCCTTCCAGGTATCCCTGCAGAAGTGCTCTGCCACAGCTGGCACCCATGTAAGTTTCCGACTGGTCTCCCACATGTGACGTAGTGTGGGCATGTAAGTCTGTGTGTATGTTAAAGGTGAGAAAGGAGAATTAGGAGGAAGGAAAGATCGCGCGCTCGAAAGTCGGGGCTCGAAGGTCGTAGGGACGACCGGGCGGTCAAAGACGCTGCAGCTGCAACGGTTACCCCTGAGCCATTTCATCTCGTGCCTAAACAGATGATATTTATAAACAACATATATGCTCTTCATCTTAATATCAATTGCAATTATAATTAAATTTGTTCAAAGAATTGGTCGCCTCCGACCGGGATTCGAACCTGGGCCTTCGTTCGGTTTACGCCCAGAGGCTCTGACCACTAAGCTACCGAGGTATCCAATCCTTTGAACAGTTTTCACGAGCGCAATTATCGCTCCTTGTATGTATGGAGTAGGCGACTATTAAATTATAATTATATTTTTATATACAATATTTACACTGTTTTAGACACAAGCTTCATTTAGAAGTTTTTCAATGACGTAAAAATGAAGCATCAGCCTACCATCATGATTCTTACAAATACGCAACATACTTTTAAATTGATAGCAAGGAACGAAACACAGAATTATCTGAAAATCCAAACCCAGATCATCTTCGTCAAGTAGGTGGAGATATCTCCAACAGCTGTTCAGTTTAGAGAAGTGAAACCCCGAATGGCTTGTATCTTCCATCCGCGGCCTGCTTGTATAATATCCGCCCGCATCCCTTGTAGATCCGACACGCGTTGTCGCGTTGAATATCCACTTCCCGCCCATTGTGCGGCGCGAGATAACCGCCAAGGTTGGGTCGCGTTTCCTTCCACGCGCTCGGGACGAGGTCGTGCACAGACAGGCAGGTGGTTGCACATTTCCTTCGGACCACGTACGAAACTGCGAAGCCAATTACAGCCCACTCCGGTTATAGTGAATTCGGATATAGTGAACATCGGTTATAGCGAACTTAACTTCGTCCCGTTTCACTTACATACAAATTAACTTAAAAAAGATTCGATTATAGTGAACTTGAGCCTCGGCTATAGTGAACGTACGAAATACGTCTTGGACGTTAATTATCTCCTGCAAAAATATATCGCTTGGTGCCACAAATTCCAGTCCAGGTACTTGAAAAAACGTCCCGTTTCACTTACATATCAAATTAACTTAAAGCCGTAGCTGAAGGTCGAACTCGGAATGGGGGACCTTACTGATGACCTTATGCCACTTGATTGATTGATTTTTTCGTGTTTCCGGGCGCGTCAACGGCTTCGGAAGTCCGATTAGAGTGCATGTTTCTCTCGGAGAGCGGTAATCTTCCCCGCTGGATGGCAGATCCGACTCCGTCGGCTGTGGAGTTCTCAACCAGGACTCTCCACCAGCTGGGACAAGCTCTAAGCTCCGACCGGTCTCCGCATTTGTGGTAGTATAGAACATGTTAGTGTAAGTGTGTGTGTGTGTGTGTGTGTGTGTAAGGGGAGAGGATAGGACAAGGAAGGCGAGGAAGCAGACTGTGAATTTGATTCAACCCATCACATCCTAGACATTGTAATATCTAACTCATTAAATCGACGGAAGTAAATATACATTAAAGTAATAGTTAAAAAAATAGTTATGCATTAAAAGGGTTGCAATGATCGAGCAGCAAGAAAAGGCCCGTGGTACATACATGATTTTATTTTTTACCTAATATTATTGATTCAGATTTACTTATTTACTAATCAACTAGATGTTAACTTGACTCGATTTGTCTTTTCTTGATTTTGTATCACTTTTGTTTCTTGTCACGATTTGGTATCGAGAGTGACATTAAAGTAAATCTCAATTATTCCAATTTTGGAGAAATCTACATCCTTCTAAACACAATTGTATTGTACAGATATTACGTTCTGAATAAAACTAAATAATAAAACACCATCATTTTAGAAAACGCATAAGCATAATTAAAATATTTTTGTAGAATTTAAACACCATAATATTTTAGTCAATTGTGTTTGAGAACATTCTGTATTTTCTAAAACCGCTTTTATTAACACAGCTATAAAACAATACAATTGTATATTCCTTCTCTCGATTATTTTATCAAACGCATTACCTGGAATTGAGTGTGCATTGTGTTCGTCTTTTACGGCTCCTTATTTATAAACAACAGAAAGTCGTTGCTAAGTTGATGAGTAGTCAGATCGCCGCCTCTTGTTTTGTATTCAAAAGATGATCGATCGTGAGGAGATTGCAATGCGATACAGTCTGCAGTCACGTTGGCAGTATTGCAATTCTAGAGCCGTAGTAATGATTCGCATGGCATTTTAGTGTCTTGCAACGCAGAAAAACTAATTTTAACATGCTACAGGGCAAAAACCCTCACTTCACCTCTGGTATTCGCACGACAGTTTTTTTTTTAAGATTTCGTGTTTTTGATAGTTTCAAAAACACTTACGAATATATAGGTGAAGCGTTTTGAATTACCATAACCAGCATTTTTACATGTACCAGACGGGGTTTCTATCATTACATTGACGACAAATAAACCTAATTTTGTAATGAAACACTTATTTTACTCGATACTTAGTCATGTGACTTGTATGTCGAAAATGGACAACCCGGGAAACTGTAAGATGTTTAAAATTTATTTCCATTATGAACGTACAACGATCAAAGAAACTTTTTTAGCAAGAAAATACTGCCACATTATGTTAGTTTGAGTGTTTCACTAACCAATGCAACACATGTTTTCGGAAGTGTTCCGGAGTTATACGCATTGAAGATAACCTTAAGGATGATTTTACAACCGTTTTAGCCAGTTTTTGTTTCTTCCCTGTCGACGAACGAAGAAAATTGCCCTGGGCGCTTCGGCAATGAGTTTGGAAAGTAAAAATTAAGAGCTCCCCTCCGTTTCTGGGAACATGGAGGCGTCCTGTTCTCATTCCCCCTTCGAGATTTTTTTCCGTTAGAAAGAAAATAATGAGCTTAAAGGAGAAATGAGCAATTTTTTTGAAACTGGGATGATACTCTTCCTGCGATAGAGTTATGCCCAGATCGATATTTGACTTGACATTCGTTTTCTATGTTAAATTTTAAACGAAGGTTTGGGACGTAACAAAATGAACCAGACGATTGAAATGACACCAACGATAGAAAGCATTTCGTTATTCGTATATTTAAATATCTCTATTTTGGGTGAAGTGTCTGTCCATTTATGTGGTCTCTTTGAATCCGGGAATCTAACCTCAAACTCTCACCCTCAGAAGTAGAAGGAAAGAGAGAAAGAGAGAGAGAGAAAGAGAGAGAAAGAGAGAGACAAATAAGGAGAAAGAGTAATGGGAGAGGGAAGCCACCAAGAATAAATAAAGGAAAAAAAGGGGAGAGAGAGAGAAGAGAGAGAAAGAAAAAGAAGAAAAAGAAAGGAGAAATGAAAAAAACGGAGCAGTGAGAAGAGAGGGAGAGAGAGAGAGAGAGCGATAGGGGAGGGAGAGAGATAAAGGCACGGGACGAGAGTGGGAAAGAGATTAAACTGAATATTTTAATATTCCATAGTGTTTCCATTCATCAAATAAATTATTCTTCTGCACAAAACAAAATAAAAACAAACTTATCAACGACAGTCATTTCAATACATCCCTCCCTCTCCCTCTCCCTCTCTCTCTCGCTCTCTCTCTCGCTCTCTCTCTCGCTCTCGCTCACACACACACAGACACACACACACACACACACACACACACGCATCCAACCCATCCAACTGCCGAGAGCTCCAATCTGCTCATGCCGAAATTCGCGTCGTCCGACAGGCAGACGGGGCGGAGGTGGCAGGGCGAGTTCCCAACTCCGGTTTCGCCGTCCGCTGTCGGCTAAAAGCCCTTCCGCTCGCAACAGATGACCCTAACTTTTTAACAAGATATTCCCCGCACATGCCGCGCGGAACGCCTAGCGGCGGCGACGGCGACGGCGGCGCAATCTTTACAAGGTGCGCCAAAGCACAGGCGAAGGCTCTGCTATCCAATTCACTGCTGCCGTATTGTACGTGTCGAAACCCAAGCCGCCAGGCCTGCACTTCCCGTCTGACCACGCACATTTCGCTACGCTCCTTGCACCATCTAGTGGAGAAAGAAGGTATCACAGGGGTGAGGAAACGGGCGACTTTGAATTTACCTCGAAGGCTTGCGGATCTTTTACATGATGTAAATCTATTTCATGGGGCAGCTGGCTTTACGTCACCTCTAAAGGAAAGTGTACGAAGGGTTTTTTCGCTCTTATAAATCTATGCTTTCCATGGGGTTTGAATCCGCAACGTATAACGTCTGATAAGCTACAAGGTTACATCACTGATATCCCAAGATCATCTGTCATCATCGCCACACGACTATTATCATCACCGACATCAGCATCGTCTACATCACCATCAGCAATGTAATGGATAACGCTGCTATCGTATGATAATGTTCATGTGAGTCATTGATTAGTTGCGTTATTTACAAGTAGAAGTAGCAACACAAAAGCAATGCCAAATGATGAGTCAGAAGTAGAAGCAGAAGATGCAACAGAAGTACACAAAAGAAGTAGAAGCAGAAGAGGCATCGTCATGAGAATAACCAACAGAAGAAACGGAAGCCGCAACTGAAGCAACAGGACAAGAAACAGAAGTAATGAAAGATATGAGAAAAGAGCAAAGATGATGAAGAAAGGCACAAGATGATGAGAAAGAGCACAAGATGATGAAGAAAGAGCACAAGATTATAAAGAAACAGCAGAAGAAGAAGAAGAAAGACAACATTTTCTTCGTTCGTTCCCACGCGTGTCCCAGTGTGGTCGGGGCGGGTGAGGGGCTGTGTCTCAGCGGGAATTCGCGAAGTCATTTCAGACGCGTGGCTGCCGCGACTAAGTCGACCGAAGCGCCTGCTATGGGCTCCGCTCCGAACTTGACGGAAGTTGCTCGGCGCCTTGCTTGCGCCAGGCACCGCCCCGCCCAAGCGAAATTGGCGGGCGTCCTTCTCCTACTCGCGCCATCCGCTTTGGAGCGCGCTGAAAGTAAACGATTAAGAGGAAGGGAATGATATTGACCTGCTGCCTCTCATGCGCTGCTACCGATGTAGGGGGCTTAGGGCATCGACTGATGTCTAGGGCCCGGATTTTAATGACCTAAAAATCAGCGAAATATGCAACCATTTATGACCTAAAACCGATATAAATATGACCTTAAAAACGAAAATATGACGTTATACAACAGCTAGAGTTGTTCATCTGAACAGATTTTGATTAAATTTTTTTTACGTCATTTCCTTTCGAGCATTAAAAACTTTTAAGAGCATTTTATCGATCATTTTAGGCAATGTTTTAGGACATCAACATCCACCCCTTCTACTTATTACCCATTGCCCCAACGCCCACCCGCAAGCGGTTTACTGCTCCGAGCGCAGCCGACAGCGCGTCACCGTAAAAAAGGAAAAACAAATGCAGGCGGCGGCGCTTCCCTGGGAGCGGCACGCACAATGCGCGCGCCGCTTCTCAGCTGTTCGCGGGCGCCGCCGCCGCCTTTCCCCGCGTGGGAGCGCGATTTCCGGTGGCCAGCCCGCGTTCGCTGCTTCGCGCACCCCACTCCTGATGCAACATCCACGTCGCCAGACATCGATTGATTCTTTGATTGTTAGTGATTCCGAGCGCGTCAACTACGGAGGTCATTAGTCCCGTAAATGGGGGGTACTTCTTTCATCGGAATGTGGCGGCGATCTTCCCCAGCTGAATGGTGAGATCCGGCGCCGACCTATCGGGGCAGCGCCCCAGCCGGAACAATTTCTGTGCTCCCGAACGGTCTCCAGGAATATGTGGTACTGTAGTGCATGTTAGTGTAAGTGTGTGTGTAAGGGAGACGATAGGACAAGGAAGAGGAAGGACATCGCGCGCGCTCCGTGGCCTGTTTGGTAAGGTTCCGGTCTGGCGTTGATCGGAGAACCCACGGAAGACTACCGATCAGAGCAGCCGGCCGCTAGAATTCTCCTCCAGGCAGCGACTGAATTCGACCTAGCTGAAAAGCTAGTGTCGAATATCCTGCCGCCGTCGGGACTCGAACCTAGGACCTCCCGGTCAGAGTCACTGCAGTGACATCATTTGATGCACTGGGCCGGAATGTGCTCGGTTTGGGGACCCGGTACCTCAGTCGAATTCATCCGCTATCTGGACGAGAATTCTACTGGACGCCTGCTCTGATAGATATCCAGATCCAACTGTGGCAACAAACGAGCCATTCGATTCTTTCCCTTCCTTCTCCTTGTCCTATCCTCACCCCTTACACAGGCACACACACAAACACACATTCACTGAGATGTACTACTCTGCCACACATGTCGGGAGACCGGTCGGGAGCTGAGAGCTTGACCCGGCCGGGGCGGTGACCCGCAACCGGAGACACCTGTACAGAAAAAATCCCCTGGACGCCGACCTGCCAGGCGGCGTCCGTTCTGCCTGACCACATCGGGGGGATCGACACCGCCAAACCCTGGACACAATTTTTGCGGATTCGGTGGTGTAACGGTTAGCGTATCGGACTGTTGTACCCGAGTTTGCGGGTTTCCTCGTACGCCTTCCTTCGGACGGGAAGTAAAGCCGGCGTCCCATGTCGTAGGTTTACTTCATGTAAAAGATCTCAGCCTAAATGAAGCCTCTGAGCAAAATTGAGTTCCGCCTCTTTCGTCGCCCAAGAAAATACCTCCTTTCTCTGCTAGGTGGTGAAAGGAGCGTATCGAAATTTGCGTGGTTAGACGGAAGAGCGGGCCTGATAGCCCGAGTCTCGCCACGTAAAATAAGGCATTAACTATTAACTAACAACATCCACTCCACGTACGAGATAGGGAAGCCCGCCACAGCGACCTCCAACCGCGCGCGGCCGGTCCGCGGGCGCCGATGGTGCCACATCCGCCCCCGTGACCCGCGCCGCCCGCGGAGACGGGAGGAACCGGTTGGTCGGGCCCGCTGCACAGCCTGGGCCTCCGACGCGGCTGGCGACCCGCACCTCGCAGAGGATCCGCGTGCCGTTCTCCATTTATTTGCGCGGCAATTCAGGGATATGGTCGTTAATCCCTTAAGTATAGTGAGTGTTATTGGCGGGTGTCCTTCCTCGCGGGAAAGACGACTTCCGGCGATTGTTTTGTTTTTGTTTTTTTCGTGTTTCCGGGCGCGTCAACTGCTTTGGTCATTAGTCCCGTTAGTCTAGTGCATGTTTTTTTCTCCGGAGATGGCGGTGATCTTACTCCGCTGGATAGCGAGATCCGGCGCCGACCTACCGTCGGTTAGTGGGGGTTCCCCCTAACCAGGACTCTACCACCAGCGGGGCACCGCCCCAGTCGAGACAAGCTCTAAGATCCCGACCTATCTCTCGGAATATGTCGTAGTGTAGTGCATGTTAGTGTAAGTGTGTGTGTAAAGGGGAGAGGATAGGACAAGGAAGAGGAAGGAAAGATCGCGCGCGGTCCGTGGCCCGTTTGGTAGGGTACTGCTCCGGCATTCGCCTGGTGTTGATCGGAGAAACCACGGAATACTACCAATCAGAGCAGCCGGTCGCTAGAAAAGTCCTCCAGACAGTGAATTCAACCTAGCAATCGGGATCCCACTTAGGGATGCGACATTCCTAACGTTTTCACATCGATGTCTCCATAACTTCATCGATATATTTAACATCGATTTTTATGTAGATTTTCTTGACATCAATGTTTTGCGTTCGTAATTTTTACGAGGTCACATTTCGTTCAAAATGAAGTCACTCTAACAAATCCTTTATAATTTTCAGATATCCACAAATTGAATATTCTTGACGCCCTTATCACCAAGAGTGAAAAATAAACAAAATGAGTTTTCATCAATAAAGAAAGCTATATTATTTTCGAGTAATGCGATGAGTTAGTTCTAGTTTTGATATATCACGCGCTACATTGTGACTGTTTTGGCACTTAAACCTCAATTTAAAATTAATAAACGACATGACATTTAAATTAAATCGCCTTCGCCTTAACATCAACGGTTACTAATCCAGTGTTCATGTCTAAAAACACAAATGGTTTTGGGTCGACGTTTTATTAATATCGATGTTTTAATTTTGATAATCGATGTTTAGAAACATGGCCGTCGTCATCTTGAACATCGATGTTTTAAGTTTTAGCTTCGACGTCGCATTCCTGAATACTAGACCGTCTTAGCGTCTTCACGACATGAAGAACATTTGTTCAATCATTGACCGTAGACTCTTTCTTCTCGGACGCAATCATTGTCTGTCAAATGCTCACCGCCGTATTTTAAGACCTTTTGTGAAACACATGTTTATGTTAGAATGACGTCTCAAGCGTGTTCATATGTGGCTACAGTGTGCAAAGATCTTTTGCTGTGTTTACGATGGGAAGTCCTGGAAGAGTTCCCTTGATAGTAATCTTCCGAAACGAAAAAGTGTCCGTCATTTCCTCGGCGCTCATCTGACGCGGAGGGGGCGGAGCCTCGCAGCAGAGGCAGCGCCACAGTCTAGACGCGCTGCGGGCTGCTCACGGGAGAAGGTCCCGCGAAGTGCTTGGCGGGGGAGGAGTGGGGGTGGAGACGTCGATTTCTGCGGATTACCGTCCCCCACCATTTCCCACCCCCGGCGCGGGGGAGGGGGTGCGTAAACAGTCCTATTGCCGGCCCACCGCCGGATGGCGGGGCGGGCGGGCGAGGCGGGGAGCAGGGTGGAGGGGAGCGAGGGGAGGAGGGTAGGGAGGAAAACGGACGGCAGTTTGGGGGCGGGGGGCGGGGAAGGGCAGGACAGACGGGGAGACGGGGGGTGATGGGGTTGGGAAGGGAAGGGCGGGGAGAAACGAGATAAGAATGGGAAGGCCGGGAGAGGCGGGGCGGGGCGGATCGGGCGGATCGGGCTGGGCGGGCTGGGCTGGGCGGGGCTGGGCGGGCGGGCTGGGCTGGGCGGGGCTGGGCTGGGCGGGGCTGGCTTGGCTGGCTGGGCGGGAAGGGCTGGGCGGACGGGGCTGGGCGGGAAGGGCTGGGCGGGAAGGCTGGGCGGGAAGGGCTGGGCGGGAAGGACTGGGCGGGCGGGGCGGTGCGGGCGGGCGGGCGGGCGGGCGGGACGGTGCGGGCGGACTGGGCGGGATGGGCTGGGCGAGGCGGGCGGGGCGGGGCGGGCAGGAGCGGGCGGGGCGGGGTGGGCGGACGCATCGGGGCGGGGCGGGCGGGCGGGAGGAGCAGGGCGGGGCGGGGAGCGGGCGGGCGGGGCGGGGAGGAGCGGGCGGGCGGGGCTGGGCGGGGATGGGCGGGGATGGGCGGGGATGGGCGGGGCGGGCAGGGCGGGGCGGGGCGGGGATGGGCGGGCTGGGCAGGGCTGGGCTGGGCGGGGCGGGGCTGGGCGGGGTGGGGCGGGGTGGGGCGGGCGGGGCAGGGCTGTGCGGGCGGGGCGGGCTGGGCGGGCCGGGGCTGGGCGGGGCGGGGCGAGGCGGATCGGGGCGGGGCGAGGCGGGACGCATCGGGGCGGGGCGAGGCGGGCGGGGCGGGGCGGGCGGGGCGGGGGGGCGGGGCGGGGCTGGACTGGGCGGGGCAAGGCAGCGAGAGATAAGCCCCAGACGCGGCGACATCCGACTCTAAGGGCCTCCCTTTTCACGACCGCCGCCCGGCGCCCTCCACGGGCGGGGAACTCGCCCAAAGGGCGGACGGGCGAACGACCCACACAGACAAGAGGGGTGACTCCAACAAAAATTACAGAAAGAGCAGAGTTGAAACAAGACGAAGGAAATGATGAAATGGATGACACGGAACTAACTACATCTGTTCATGCGCCCACAAAAAAAAATAATAATAATAACACTCGTCTCCGGTTATAGTGAACTTCTGGGGACTAACATGTTTTGTTCACTATCTCCGATTATGTCAAAATTAAACAGAACTTCTGATTTATTTAATATAGAGATACAGCAAAATACATTAACAGCACGAACAGAAAATTTCATTATCTTTATTTGAGCTCAAAAAAAAAATTCAATTGTTTCCTTCGTACTTTTCCAAGAAGCAATTAATTTCCAGGACGTTATACTTTCTACGTCACTATAGTCGAAATTCAGGGTCACTATAACCCAATCTTCTTATGCTTATTTGTAATGTAAGTGAAACGGGACCAGTGACACGTTCGCTATAACCGAGGCTCAGGTTCACTATAACCTAATCTCCTTATGCTTTGTATTCATTCAGTGGTGTGTTGTAGTTGACATTTACATAATTGGAATGATTGAAGGCGTTGTCATTTCAACAATTGTTGACAATGACAACGCCTTCAATCACTCCTTTGCTTGTTTGTAATGTAAGTGAAACGGGACCAGTGACACGTTCGCTATAACCGAGGCTCAGGTTCACTATAACCTAATCTCCTTATGCTTTGTATTCATTCAGTGGTGTGTTGTAGTTGACATTTACATAATTGGAATGATTGAAGGCGTTGTCATTTCAACAATTGTTGACAATGACAACGCCTTCAATCACTCCTTTGCTTGTTTGTAATGTAAGTGAAACGGGACCAGTGACACGTTCGCTATAACCGAGGCTCAGGTTCACTATAACCTAATCTCCTTATGCTTTGTATTGATTCAGTGGTGAGGTGTAGTTGACATTTACATAATTGGAATGATTGAAGGCGTTGTCATTTCAACAATTGTTGACAATGACAACGCCTTCAATCACTCCTTGCTTGTTTGTAATGTAGTGAAACGGGACCAGTGACAGTTCGCTATACCCGGAGTCCACTCGGGCGCGAGGTTCCGGAGCAGGCTGTGCGCCGGGGCCTGGCTACAAATTGGAGGCGACCTGCTCGTTTCTCGGAGTCCTCGGCTGGCAGGCGGCGTGGCGGTGCGGCCTTATCCGCCTGGGCCAGCCCTCCGCCCTTCCCCGCCCCTTCCGGGGGGGCCCTTGAAGGGCCGGTTCCCCTTCCCCCCCCCCCCCGGGGCCTGGGCCGGCCATTCGCCGCGGGCAGGGAGGGGAGGCCTCCGCCCACCCCGCCCCCTCCTCAACTCCACACTGCAACATCTTTCTTTCTTAGAGCCTTCTATACTTTCCCTTCACCCGCCTTCTTCCCTTCCCCTCCTTTCAGTCACAGCCGGCCTCCACTCCCTTCATATCACCTCCTGACCCTCCTTTTCCCATTTCCACACTTCTCTCACCTTGTGTCCCTTTGCTCTCCAGCCTTTTTTAAACGGCTCAGGACATCAACTGATTTCACTGCAGTGCCTCGGATCGGAGGTCCTCATGTTCGAGTCCCGACAGTGGCAAGATTTTCGATAGTAGCTTGTCAGCTAGATCGAATTCAGTCGCTGTCTGGAGGAAAATCTAAGCGGCAGGCTTCTCTGATCGGAAGGTTGTTGTGCTTTTTTATCAAAACCAGGCGAATGCCGGAGTAGTACCCTAACAAATGGGTCACGGACCGCGCACGAACTTTCCTTCCTCTTTTTTGTGTTATCCTCTCCTCTTACACCACATCCAGTGGGGAAGGATCACTCCCAATCCCCAAGCAAAAACCATATACTACACTTACGGGACAAATGACCTTAGCAGTTGACGCGCCCGACATTTCTAATCAATCAATCAAATAATCAATCCTGCCTCTTACCTTTCACTTTTCGCCTCAAATCATTCACTACCCCTGACTCAGCCCCTACCGTATCGTTTCACTTCCCACTTTGTCCTCTTATCTCTTCTTGCTCTCATTCCATTGCACATACACCCAACCCCTTACATTCCCTGCTGTCCTGTTTCCCACCTCTATCCTTCTTTCGTTCACCTGGTGTTGATCGGAGAAACCACGGAAAACTACCGATCAGAACAGCCGGCCGCTATAATTCTCCTCCAGGCAGCGACTGAATTCGACCTCGCTGAAAAGCCAGGGTCGAAAATCCTTACTCGAACCTAGGACCTCCCGGTGAGAGGCGCTGCAGTGACATCAGTTGATGCCCTGAGCCACCGCTCCCGGTCCGAAATGACGAGAAGGCGTTAGGGGGAGCCGGAGGAACGCCATGAAGGAAGTTCGGAATGCCAACGGCGACGAGCGAACGAAACGACGAAAGGAAGGAGGCGGACCAGGAAGTAGACGAAATTGCCGAGAGGAACGTAAAACATTCAACGCGGCGCATATGAGATGAGGAAATTGAAAATGAACAGAGCGAACTTCATAAAAATAAAGAAAGAGAAATAAGAGAACGAGAAGTTGTAACAAAAAGGAAAATATAAAGTTTTATATTGCGAGCTGGGGGGAAAGAAAGAGACGCAGCTGAAAGAAATGGAGGAACTTAACCCTAGCAATACCCGCCCCCCCCAAAAGGAGAGGAAGGAATTCAAAAGTCCACCGATGATTGTATTTTTTATAGGTATAATTTTTTCTAGAAACCTAAGAATCATGATCTTAATTATAATTTTCAAAATATTATGCAATTTTTTACAAGTGTTTCTTAGAATTTGAAATATTTAGCGTCTTTCTAAGAAAAGAACAACTAAGAACCAACCACTCGAAAGAATAAATTTTGGAAATATTTCATTTTAAGTCTATACTTATTAAACTACATTATACTAAGTTGAAATGAAACATCTATCTTTATTAACACAACAATGAATTAGGTTTAGTGGTTAAAATTAAATGAAATATTACAGTGATTTTCTTTCAATAGTAGAACTTGAAAATCGAACATGTTTTTGTTTAAATTAGTAAACTTGTATATTAATTTATAATTCAATTTATTAATTTAGCAACGGTGTCTAATACTTCCAAAGAATCAAAAACTTCCCAAACGGGCCTCGGCACACACACACACACACACACACACACACACACACACACTCACACTCTGGTAATGTACGAGAGCATATATACCTCGCGATTACGCAGCGCTTTTTTTTAGTAATCCTCCGTCAATATTCTCTGTCGCGTCTCGTCGCAGTCAGTTGTCAAGAGGACCGCCAGGTAGCATCTCCGCATGCGCACCTCCCACCACGCGCTCATTCCAATAACATGCGAGGAACACAATAACATTCATTTTAATATTACAAAAATAGTATGGATATTCAAGACAACTGGTTCCATGTGATTTCTGACACTCTACTTTTAAGACGGAGTACAATATTGACAGGATAGTTGAGGAATAAAGTGGATCTGAGCAGAGCGGGGAGGTTGTGAGAAGAAAGTAAATAATATTACTTGCAATTTACGCTGTGTATACTTGGGTTCAAGCCTCAGCACAGCTCTTGATTTTTATCCGGTCATGTCCTATTCAAGGCGGTCCTGAAGCCCATTCAACCTCCTTTCCAAGTGAATGCCACTGTTTACTGACCTTTTTAACAGTGAATATCGAATAAATGGCATTCATTCAGCCGAAACATCTTTTCTCCCCTTCGGAAGCTATAATTAGACCTACTAGAGATATCCGATGCATTAGTTCTGCAGAGGGCAATGGAAGTGGCTAGTTACTAGAAAAAACGCAAAATGATCGATTTCTAACATCCATCTAACCCGAAACCGGCAAATACCTAAAGTACTGAAATACAAAGTATAAAGAAAACCACTTATTTTTCCTATTAGTCTGATAGATCATTGGATAAATAAAAAACCTCAGTGAATCAGCCAGTTTTCTACACAACGTTAAAAAATCAAATACTTTCCCAGTTTCCAGAGGACAACCAGCAATTTCTAGCACATTAATCGGGCGATGTCCACTGCTGTAACGGAGGCTTTAACGCGGGCAGGGCAGTTTATTGATTCACGAATGTTTCCCGGACCGTCGACGTCTCTGGTCATTAATTTGTGAGTGTAGAGAATGAAATATCCCGGGAAGTGGGGGCGTTCCTTCCTCATTGGTTGGTGAGATCCGGCGCCGACGTAAAGGTCTCCTCGAGATATCTCTCACACTGGGCCAAAGTTCTGAGAAGGATAAGTTCCATAATCCCAACTTCACTCACGACATTTGAGTTAGTGTAGTACACGTAAATGAAAGTTTCTTCCAGTCCACCAGTTGGTGTCAGTGTCTGAAACGGATTTCGATCCCGTGAGGAGGACGCATGGACCCAGGGCAGGGGATGGAAGATGAGGAGGGGATTGGAGGTGAAGAGATGGGAGGGGAGGGGAGAGGATGGGAATAGATGGAAGGGAGGGGAGACGAAGCGAGGGGTTGAGATGGGATGGGAGGAAAAAGGAAGGAAAGGGGTAGGAGGGGCTGGAAGAGAAGAGGTGGGAAGGGAAGGGAGGGTTTGGAGGGGATAATAGGGAGGGAGAGAGAGAGGGGAGAGTGGGAGTGGTGAGAATAGAAAGGTGGGAGGGGATGCAGATGGGAGAAGTGGGCTGGGAAGAGACGGGATGTGATGAGATGGAGGGGAGGAAGGGATGAGGAGGGATGGCAGGGGATGGAATGAGAAGCGATGGGAGGGGAGGAAGGGGATGGGGAGGGAGGGGATGGAGGAGGAGGAGGGGTTGGGGTGGGAAGGGACGGAAAGGATGAGAGCGATGGGAGGGGAGAGGAAGGGCTGTGATGAGATGGAGGGGAGGAGGGGATGGGAGGGAAGCTTTGCCCGCTGCGCGTAAACGTACTGTGGGCCCTCACGTCCCGCCTTCACGGCCTCCTGAGCTCGGTCGCAGATTGGACGCGCGCCACCGCAAGGGCAGGGGGCCCTGGGCAAATTGAGTGGGAAGCCACAGACTCCATCGAACCTCGAGATGAAATGACCAACATCCAGCGCCGACTATTCATGTTCCGAACACAAAGGAATCAAGTCACAGTAGGAACCTTGGAAAAAATAGACATGCAATTTCTACATTACATGGTTCAATCATTACATGGAAGGGTTTACGCTATTTCAAAACGTCATAATACGAGAAGCAACTGAATAATTAATATTTTTAACCTCTGAAAAGAGTTTTGGATGGAGATTTTTAATGCGGAATGTGTCCGAAATGGCAGCACAAGTGGACTTGATTTTCTCGTGCACGGAATGGATCCTGTGCTATGAATAGCATGGTCAAACAAAGTAAAAAAGTGGTGTTGGTATTTTCTTCCAAATATTACAAATTACTTTGCAAGTCAATTGTAAAGAGTTGATTCTTCTCACTTTTACATGTTTTCAAATGTGCTTAAGTTAGATTAAACACTAGATGTTATGGAGTATAAAAAGCATGAAAAATACCTGAAATATATGATTTCACCGACAATAATACTTACTCCCTTGATTAGGCAAACACCAAAAAAATTATACTAAAAATTCTTAAGCTTAATTAACACAACTTTTCATCTCTTTCATCTCATGAAATATTTAAAAAAGAATACGAATGGAAAGACGAAGAACAGTATAATTACGAGGAAATACAAAAAAAATCAAGGGGTGCTTTTTAACAGAACCTACGCCTTACGGCTTAAACGTTTCTTAATCCAGGATTCGAGAAAGTTAGTAAAACCATTAAAATGCAAAAGCATTAATGAGGCCCTCGAAACAAGTGCTACAAGACACGGTCTGGAAAAATTAAGAAATAAGACGATCTTCGCAAGACTTTTGTGCTCGCCTTTCAAGATCCGCACTTGAAGTCTCCGGAGAGCCGTTGGAGCTTCAGCAAAAAGAACGACAGCGGGAAACAAAATCTCGCGCAGGGATCTGCACCAACCTGAATCTTCACAGAAATGAAGTCTGTACAGGTTCCAAGTACGACCACTAGTGAAAGAGGGTAGTTTTCACTCACGGCAGTTTCATCTTCATTTTTCACACTTAAACTCCGAGGAATTTTCAACAGAGAAGGTGGCTCAGTGCATCAACTGATGTCACTGCAGCGCCTCTGACCGGGAGGTCCTAGGTTACACTCCCCACGGCGGCAGGATTTTCTACACTAGCTTTCCAGCTACGTCCAATTCAGTCGCTGCCTGAAGGACAATTCTAGCGGCCGGCTGCTCTGATCGGTAGTTTTCCGTGGTTTCTCCGATCAACACCAGGCGAATGCCAGAGCAGTACCCTACCAAACGGGCCACGGATCGCGATCTTTCCTTCCTCATCCGTGTTCTATCCTCACTCCTTCCTCACACACACTTACGTACAATATACTCCCACACATGACGGGAGACCGGTTGGGAGTTTATGGCTTGGCCTGGCAGGGGCGGTGCCTCAACCGAGATACTGGTTGAGAAAATCCTGCTGGTCGACTTGCAGGTCTGTGCCGGATCTCGCCATGCAGAGGGATTAGGAACACCGCCACCTCCCGAAACAAAACATTCACTACATTAACGGGACCAATTCCCATAACAGTTGAAGCGTCCGCAAACCCTAATCAATGAATCTAAGGGATGCACTCTGGCATCCTTTTAGCAACGCCCTGTACATTTTCATAAACTGCCTACAGGATTCAACGCAGCAGAAGTAGAATTTTTTCTTACGCAATTAAAGTAGTACGCAACCGGAAAGTGCCTTCGTAATGAGCTCAATGCCCCACAATGCCCTGCTTATTCCTCCACGGTCATTGGGCAGGGAGAGGGGCGGCAAGCGGAAGAAATGGGCACGAAAGAGAGAAAGGAGAGACGAAAATAAAACGAGGAGAGAGATCATTCCTCGCCTTGCATCAGACACGATACGGGAGAGTGCTCGCGTTTACGAAACGGTCGCGGGAGGAAAGGCGGAAAAAAATGATTCGAAATGGAAACGAAAGGGGGCGGGACCACAGCAAATGGAAAATAAATAAAGTGGATAAGGAGGCCGCGGAATTTAAAAAGGACCGTTCACGGTCATAAAACCCTCAGCCAGAAAAAAATCTCTGTAGATTTTCCGGAGCCATCAACTCGAAATGAAATCCTTACGTATACTGCGGTGGCTGAGAGTAGTAAAATTTAGCCACCACCCGTCCGGTCAATGGCTACTGCTTTATCTCGGCCGCTGGTTGGTGGAAGATGTCGCTGGTATCACGCCGTATTCTTATACTGGGGAAGGAAAAAAAAATAAAGCTAGAGGGCACGGGCGGTGGGAATCGCCCGACTGCATCCCCTTTACAAGAATTCCAACGCATTGCAGATTCGGTGGTATAACGGTCAGCGTACCGGACTATTGTACCCGACTTTGCGGGTTCAACTCCGATCGAAGCCGTGGACTTTTAAGGGCGAAAATATCCCTCGTACGCCTTCATTCGGAGGGGAAGTAAAGCCGGCTGTCCCATGTAGTAGATTTACTGCATGGCAAATATCCTCAAGCCTAAAAGAAGTCTCTGAGCAAAATTGAGATCCGCCAGATTCGTCGCCCAATATAATACCTCCTTTCTCCGCTATGTGGTGAAAGGAGCGTATCGAAATTTGCGTGGTTAGACGGAAGAGCGGGCCTGATGGCCCGAGTCTCGCCACGTAAAATAAGGCCTAAACTAAACTGAACGCAGGTGAAAAGATGAGAGTCTTTGGAATTGTGAGAGTTCAAACAGCGTGGTAAGATGATGTTCTTCATACGAGGTTTCAAGTTTTGTTTTCACGTACTTTTATGCGGAGGTTTTGAACGATGGCAGTGCTCCAAAAGGTCGTACAAAGGTTTCATGAAAACAGAGAGAAGTTAATAAATTATAATCGTTGGAACTAATACTAAGCAGATTACGGTGAACGTATTCGTAAAAATGAGTCCTTACATCAAGGAGGAAAGCACATAGGGATGCAGTCGGGCTGAATCTGTTTGGGGAGGAAAGTAAACGCCTTAGAGGAAGTATACCGCGGGATGCAGTCGGGATACGTGCACATCCAAACTTTTCCTTCTGTTTGATATTATTCAACAACTATTCACATTTCAAAAACAGTGCATGTAACCATTTGAAGATCTAGAATTCAGGGATTAAATTCCACGGAGACGGAAATGTCTAATTTTAATATTGGAAGATTCGAAAATATTTGTACTTTTGCAGTTTTCAAAATTTCAGAAGATATAAGGAGAATCTGAACTAAACCATATTTCTAAGTGCACCTCCTTCTGTTCAAATGAAAATTTGGAAGAAAAAATATGGAGCAATTTTCAAGAAAAAATTGAAAATGTCACAAGAGATTCATGGAAAGTACCCCTAAAAATTAAAACATCTAATTGATCACCGGAACATCACAACTACATGTTATTCCAAAAGTAATTCAAATTTGGCGCCCTACTTGGAATTCAATCATTTATAGCAATTGTTTGGCGCTAACAGCAAAGGGTATACATTTCGGACGTCCCGCGCTGGACGTTTTTTCTGTAAAAACCGCGAGCGGGCGTCCTGAAAGAGAAAGGCAATACATTTTTCGTATGAAACTCTTTGGAACGACTGAACTTCTTTGAAATTTTGAACTGCTTTCCAAGAAAGGCGTCAGAGCGCGCCACGGGGCGGGCACGAGGAACGAGCAAAGAGATTATACTGCATATTGTCGAAATTTCGCGGAATCCTCGCCTCCTCCTACTGGAGACGCAACACGATCGCATTGTTGAAGATCTAGAAACCGAGTGGTTTCGTGTTCGACGCGCCGCGCTGTGTAAAGAATTAAGGAAAGAATTAATTAATTTATTATCCTTGAAAATAGATTTTATTACATGGGAGTTTTTTTGTTTTTTTTCTCCCTTTCAAAATTTAAAATTATTGCTTATTTATCCTTGAAAATAGATTTTACTACATGGGAGTTTTGTTTTTGTCCCTTTCAATTAAAATTTAATTAGGGATAATTTTAAAATGTGCACACAATTAACTTTTCCCCAAAGCACGTCATACGCAGTTTTTAACTGTTTTTTTGACGTAAAATAAATAAATAAATAAATAAAAAAAAAACGTTGGTAGTGAATCTCGTTCACAGCATTGCAGAATCCGTTTACCTGTGTTTTGGCGGGCAACCTCTGCATAACATTTATCTCGCCCGAATTACGAGAGAAAACTATATTCTTTTCACCCAGACCAAGGTAATACTGACAACTTCAATACTGAATCATTATTACGCTGATGTAAACTAATAGTTCTTAAATAATTAGCTTTCAGAATTTTTCCTCGTGTTAAAGGAGTAAAAGGCGGCAGGAGTCATGTTTTCAACACGAAACATCTTCCGATGCTCTCCCAAAAAACTCACGCTTTTTTGCAGCCTCGACAAACGTATTTCCCAATTTTCAGAGGAAACGCTTCTAATCTGACAGTTATCCCTGACACATGCTTCCACGCGGCGGATTTGTCTTCCAGTGAAGACAACGGCTTGATTCGACCTACACAGCTACATCGAATCCAGCCACTGCCTGGAGGAGGATTCTAGGGGGCTGCTGCTCTGAACCGTGGTTTTCGTTGGTTTCTCCTATCCACACAAGGCGAATGCCGGAGCAGTACCCTAACAAACGGGCCGCGGACCTCGGGCGATCTTTCTTACTTCTTCCTTGTCCTATCCTCTCCCCTTACACACTAACATGCACTACACTACCACATATTCCGGGAGACTAGTCGGGAGCTTAGAGCTTGTCCCGGCTGGGGCGGTGCCCCGCTGGTGGGAGAGTCCTGGTTAAGGGAAAACCCCGCTAGCCGACGGTAGGTCGGCGCCGCTGGTGGGAGATACACGAATGGGTAAACCCTTTTAGTCGACAGGTAGGTCGGCGGTGGATCTCTCCATCCAGTGGATAAAGATTACAGCAATCCCACGTGATAAATCATGAACTACACTTCCGGAACGAATGACCATACCAGCCGATGCTTCCGAGTTCATTAAAGAGCGAATTAAAACTGTCGTGGGTGGGAACCGTTTCTTTGCAGACGCTCGAGCGCATGGCAGGTGCGCCCTTCGGCCCCGCCCTGTGGCCCTTGGGCGGGCGGTTAGAGCAACTGCCGGTCGTCGCGCGCGCCCGTAATCCCTCGCTGCAAATTACCGGCACGGGCGAAGGGCGATGGGGCTTTTTTCCCCTCCGCTGGCCGCGTCCAGAGGGCCCTGCAGCGCCCTCGCGGACAAGCAGCGCAGCAGTCGACGGCGGTGGAGGGGAAGGACGCGATGCGGTGGGTGGGTAGGACAGGGAGCATTTGCAGGAATGAGGGGTAAGATGGCGGGGGGGATTAATCCATTAGTTTGTTTCCGCGAGTCTCAACTCCTATCATGTGTAGTAACGCAAGCGAAGTACATGAATATCCCGAGAGATGATCGCCTAGAACGACAGATCCAGCACCTACCTACCCAAAAGGCTCGGCAAGGTTTCCGCTTCCAGGTTCCTCCGTGAGCGAGCCAGCGCCCCAGGGGGAGCAAGCTCTAAGTCCCGACACGGCTCCCGGCATTTTTGGTGGTGGAGTTCACGAATGTTTGTGTACTTAATGTTGACATACGGCATCCGGTTTTACTCACGGAATAACTACTTGCAATCTAAATAAAACTACCGATCCGCTGCTTGGCCACTGCTGGTGTCCTGAGCTAACCTCGCTGAGGAAAATTCATGGGATTGGGAGATTGATTGATGGATCGATTGAAGTAACCCGGAACGTTAACTGCTAAGGCTAACGGACTTTTTCATCCGCGCTGGATGGCGAGATCCGGCACCGAGCTACACGTCTCCTTGCGGAACGCTTCCCTGAGAGTCGATTTGGGAGGACGGGATGGACGCAAGGCTAACGGGCGAGGAGAAGGAAATGGAGGATTACGCAAAGGTGAATGGCAAAAGGTCACGCCAGGGGTGGAGGAGGATGGATGGGGGAGACGCGGAGGAAAGTGGCAGGAGGGCGGCGACACTGATAAAGAGGGGAGGGGAAATGTGTCGAAGACGCGGGGACGCGGGGGGTCGAGGTGAATCCAATGCCCTGCGGAAGACGAATCTCGGCCCAAGAAGGAATGGCACGGGAAGGGCCTACGGAACGAGTAAGAAGGAAGGAAAATGGACACAGTTAGAAAAAGGGAGGGAGAGGGGGCAGGACGGGATAAAGAAGAAAAGCAGAGAAGAATCTACTTGGAACGGAGAAAAGAGAGTATGACAGGAAAGGGGGGAAGAGAAAAAGGAGGAAAAGGGGAGAAGGCCGGAAGGGGGGTGGGGGAGGAAGGGACGGGGGGAGCGGTGGAAAGGAAGGAGGGCGGGCGGGAGCGATGGAGAAAGGAGACGGAGGAAGGGCAAGAGTGTCGGAGAAAGGGACGAAGGAGAGGCAAGGGGGACGGACGGGAGGGAGGGGGTCGGAGGGTGGCCTGAGGTGGCAGCCTCCAAGAGGGGATTAAAATATTGAGGCGGAGCCTTGAATGGGCGCGGGAAGACGCGATGCCCTTTAATGAGGCGGCGCCCCCATGGGCTCATAGCGCCTTCTTTTCAAGAGCACCGGAAGGCGACACGGCCTGCACTTCCCCCAAGGAGCCCTCCCCTCCCTCTCCCTCTCGAATTACCAGAGGAGGGGCAGCTCAGCAATATTCGAATTAGCAAAAGTGCACATCTGCTGAGTTACCTCCCAGCCTTGAGCTTCTGCAGCGCCTCTGACCGGGAGGTCCTAGGGCTCCTCTCCCGACGGTGGCGGGATTTTCCACACTAGCTTTTCAGCTCGGTCTAATTCACTCCCTGTCTGGAGGAGAATTCTAGCGGCCGGCTGCTCTGATCGGAAGTTTTCCGTGGTTTCTCCGATCAACACCAGGTGAATGTCGGAGCAGTACCCTACCAAACGGGCCACGGACCGCGCGCGATCTGTCCTACCTCTTCCTTGTCCTATCCTCTTCCCTTACACACACACACTTACACTAACATGCACTACACTACCACATATTCCGGGAGATCGGTCGGGACCTTGGAGCTCGTCCAAACTGCGGTGGCGTCCCTTTGGTGGGAAATATCTGGAGAAAATTCCTTTCAAACCACGGTGTAGGTCTGTACCGGGTCTCACTTTCTAGTACTGGAAGAAACCCTCCATCTCTCGGGATAAAACATTCACTACAGTAACAGGACTAATGACCACAGCATTGATGTGACTGCCCATATCAATCGATCAAAAATAAAAAATAAAACTACAAAAAAATCAATTTGAGAAAATAGTGCATATCATTAAGTAATTTGTAAGCAAAAGTCAGAACTGTTCAACTCTATTACTATAATATGGAACCCCCTCTCCCTGGATGAATTATAATACATTATATAAAAAACCGAAAGGAGTGAAAAAATTGAAAATAGCGAATCGGTAATGAAAGTGAGACTTCGAAGAGATGCAATGATGATGTGGAAAATGAAGTGAAGATGACGGCCAGAAGCGAAGAGGCTTGAAAAAGAGCAAACAAAGTGAAGATCACAATGATAATAATGAAGACGAAACAGTGGATTGTACGGGGTGGAGGACGTCACGGTCGATAAAGATAGTGAGGACAAGTATTCCGGTGAGAGAGTGGGGATAAGCAATTGGGCGGCAGGACGCGACGCCCGACTGCATCCCACAGTCATTTTCCCCCACTTCCGTTTCCGAGCTAATTCTCTTTCACTTTTCGTTATCTGAAAAGGCACAGAGCGACTGCTTCCCGTTTAGTACATCCGGTGTTTCGAAAGGCGTTGTTACAATTGGACATATTGTTAAGTTCACATTCATAAGTAGAACATACACGAGATATTCTCGCACCAGTCTAAGAGAAAACCTCGAACCTGTTTACCAGGACAGAACCTCCTTACCTGGCTTACTTAACAAACAAAAATTCTGAAGATTCTACCATGTTCACCTGTGTTCGAGGTTTTCTCTTAGACTGGTGCGAGAACATCTCGTAGATGTGCTACTTGTGAATACACAGTTAATTAAAATATTTACTCCTTCAGAAACCCTGGATGCAGTCGGACCATGCCTTTTGAGGTAATGGATAGTGAAATTAGATTAGCTGAGAAGGGGAGCGAGGGAAACCGACATCGAGATGCAGTCGGGAGATACCCGAACGTGAAAGCGAGGTGTAACTGGGAAGCAGGGACGATAGATGGTAAGCGGGCAACAGCAGAAAACTGGCCCGGGATGTAGTTGGGCAATCCCGCACGAAACGGGATGCAGTCGGGGTATGCTTTCTCAGGAAACTGAAAAAAGGGAATTAGCTGGCACGTAAACAGGGAATCGGTTAGTAAAACTGACCGCGAGATGCAGTCGGGTGATTCCCGCACGAAACGGGATGCAGTGGGGTATGCTTTCTCAGGAAACTGAAAAAAAGGGAATTAGCTGGCACGTAAACTGAAAGGGGACTAACAGGGAATCGGTGGTTAGTGGAAAACTGACCGCGAGATGCAGTCGGGTGATTCCCGCACGAAACGGGATGCAGTGGGGTATGCTTTCTAGGAAACTGACAAAAGGGAATTAGCTGGCACGTAAACGAAAGGGGACTAACAGGGAATCGGTGGTTAGTGGAAAACTGACCGGAGATGCAGTCGGGCAAATTCAGCGCGAGGGTGAGGGGGGTGAGGGGCGGTCTGTTGAGGAAATAATAAGACGCCAGGAGCCGCGCCCACCTGAGGACGGAGGACGGAGGGGACGGCGCTAAGCGGCGAGGGGGCGTCCCCCGGGGGCAGGTGGGGGCGGGGCTTGCGCTAAGCCCCACCCAAGCACTCCGCCTCGCTCTCTTTAAATACCACGGCTCCGAAAAGAAGGGGACGTGCACAATCTTAGTCGAGGAAAATTTCGACTTTTCAAGGGCCGAGTGGAGAATTCGCTGACTGAATGTAGGGGAGAAATTATCTACCTACAAGTCCGAGTTAGAGAGGAGCAAACCCGGAGAAGTGGCTCAGGGCATCAACTGATATCACTACCGAGAGCCCTACGTTGGAGCCCCGACGGCAACAGGATTTGCGACACTCGCTTTTCGGCTAGGTCGAATTCAGTCCCTGTCTGGAGGGAAATTTTAGTGGCCGGCTCCTCTGATCAGTAGTTGGCCGTCGTTTCTCCGATCAACACCAGGCGAATGCCGGAGCAGTACCTTAACAAATGGGCCACGGACTGCGCGCGATCTGTTCTTCTTCCTCCTTGTTCTATCCTCTCCCCTTACACACACACACTTATACTTACACACGAACCGTCCGCGAAACACACTTATGAAAGACAAGGGACACATAAGATAACGGGAACTTTTTATCTTGTTAACATAAGGCTTGTCAAGCGAAACTTAAGAAACTGTAGTTTACTAGAGACGCATCAACTGATGTATGCACGCCTCTGACTGGGAGGTCCTAGGTTCGAGTCCTGTCGGGGCAGGTTTTCGACTCTGCTTTTAGCTAGTCGAATTCAGTCGCGTCTGGAGGAGAATTCTAGCGGCCGGTCCTCGATCAGTAGTTTTCCCTCGTTTCTCCAATCAACCAGGGAATCGGATTTACACGGGCCACGGACCTCTCTCGATCTATCCTTCCTCCTCCTTGTCTTATCCTCTCCCCTTACATACACTTACATTTCCACGCACTACACGACAAGACTTGTCGGGAGTTTTGAGCTTGTCCCGGCTGAGGTGGTGTCGCGCTGGTGGGAAATCCCCGCTACCCGACGGTAGGTCAGCGTCGGATCTCACCAACCAAAGGAGAAAGATGACCGCCCCCTCCCGACGAAAATACATGCACTACACTTATGAGACTAACGACTTCAGCAGATGACGTGATCGAGATATACGATATCGAGATAAACGAGTTCGATATACGCCAGTTCGATACACACGAGTTCATGACGGAGAAATTAGTGAAGTTGAAGTTCTATACGGAGAAATTACTTTTTTTTAAAAATATATTAATGGTCGAAAACAATAGAACTGTGTGGAGTATGGAGAAAAACTGTAGTTCAAACAGTAACAAGTTCGACAGACAAGTTCTAGTAACACAATTCAAACTACGAGTTTTCTCTTGCTTTGAGTCCATTATGTCGTTGCTTTTCTTCGCATTTACGAGAAACGAATGTGGTTGATGGAGAACATCGGCGGATTTTCCAAGTCTGTCGATAGAAAGGAAAGAGTTTGCACAGCATAATCATAAATGTGCCGGTTAATGACACGCACTTTCAGTCGAGAGCTACCAACTACGATCGAGTGCTGCCGCTCTCTATATCTTCCAGCCTGACGACCCAAACCGGCAGAAGAAAGTTATGAAAGTGACCGCGCCACCTCGTATGTGACCGGGCGTGATATGTCACACTGCTTTCATCTCCAGGGAAATAAACAGGCTTTCGACCTTCCCCACACGGCGCAAAAGCAGATGGAAGTTTAAAGAAGAGGGTTCGGAGAAGACCGATGTATTCTCAAACATCACAGTTTCGGTAGATTATCTTGGCTGTCCAGGTGACGCCGCGTCGAAGGCTGTGTTGCACAACAGCTCTGAGGAAGACCACGATAAGATGGTCGAAACGTCGGCAACACAGCCTTCGACGCGGCGTCACCTGGACAGCCAAGATCATTTACATGACTCTGGCCGCGGAAGCCTACGACTTTACTTCACAGTTTCGGGTTTGCAGAAACCACATTCCTAGATACTTGCAAAGCGATCTCTAAATATCCGTACTCGAGGATTTAGAAACTTTCTGCGAGCGTTGTGGACTGGAGAATTGGGAGTGTTGTAATGGATGCAGATCTAACGTTTTCAATACTTTTGTTTTGCAACTAAAACTTCCCTTCATTGTTTATTGATTGGAAGAAATTACTTTGCGGTACGAGTTTGGCAAAACAGACTTTGCCGTATGCGGAAAGCAAAATTTCATGACCATGAAACAATCGAGTACTGCAATGTAAACAAAACATTGGGGCGACATGAATCAACATTGCTCTCCTCGCATATTGACAATGATCCGACAATATAACCTAGGAAAATTACATGAATTTAAACTAAAAAAGAATGTAGGTAATTTGTAGAAATTTCTTGGCTTCCTTCCTTACTAATTAAGATCACTTACGTACTCTTAATTAGTAAGAGAAAATCCTAAAACTAAATCAACCAGCTACTTGAAGTCTAACAAGAGCCTACAATAGGTCCGAGAGTGTAATAGTTATTACGCAAACACTACAGCCATTCTTTGCACATCTAAATACGTCTTCGTGAATTCCGATCACCAGTCCGGTCTTGAACTCTGTCATTCCAGAAAAATTCAACGACACTCCGCGACACATTTTGTATCTTTCTATGAACTTCTGCTAGTGCCCGAAGTGATTGTAGACGTTTGACATTGTCAGAGTTCAGTTCTTAATCTTCATTTCTCGAAAGACGTATTGTGTGGACATAATTCGGATCATGCAAGTACAATCTTTAGATGGAGCTACTTTATTCCTTATATATTTGCATACTGAGGGCCTATCGAGAAACTGGGAGGAAATAGGCTGCAAAAAGAATAACGTATTGCACACATCGTGAAAATGGAAGACGAAGTTACTGTAAAGCATGTTCTAATATTGAGCGGAAGCCACATACACATACTGTAATAACGCGTAAGGTGCAAAAATTAAGATGCTCTATTTAGATAACTTAATGGTTTCACAAAATAATTTCATGTGGAGACTCACTTCATTATTTCCTGTCTTTTTTCATTTTAAAAATTGTGTTGTATGACATCATGTAAATGATTAATAAGTAATGATTTTGTAAAGTTCTATTAAGTTTAACAAAAATATTGGTTACTATAGAACAAATCAAAACCTATTTGAATACAATTTGTTCTATTGATGCACCGAAAATTCAAAATAACTGAGTAATGAACAAACTTCAGCGGGCCTCGTAAGTGAAACAGGCGCGACACCCTAGAGCAGTTATTCTCAGCCGAAACAAGAAAGACACAGCAGTCGCGTTCATCTTCCATCGTGGTTTTTGCCGACTGCCTAAGTAACCAACTTTTCCGTCCGACAAGTTCTTCCACTATTTGCAATGCCAAGGAGCAGATCAAGAGAAAGAAGAGCTGCAGACAGCAACATCAAGCGACGAGATACCTCCTTCTTTCCGTGTGTATCTTTGCCCCTTTGTTTGCTCGCTGCTTTGAACTTCGCGGTCCTTTTCTTGCGCAGCTGCCCTATATTTAGAGGCCCCCTTAATTGACCTCCCACGCGAGTAGGCGTTCCGCAGGGACAAAGAAAGGCCCCAGGGTCGGAGCGCAGATGACAGGCCGGCGAGAAGGGGGCGGGGCAAATGAGAGCGAGCGTCTGCGTCAGAGCCAACATGTCCGCGCTCTCTCTAGTGCCTCCGACCGAGAGGCCCCAGGGTTCGAGTCCCGACGGTGGCAGAGTTTCCACACTAAAAAAAATAGCTAGGTCGAATTAAACCGCTGCTTTGAGGAGAATTATCGGGAGAGATGGCTCAGGCATCAACTGATGTCAATGCAGTCCTCTGACCGGGAGGTCCTAGATCGAGTCCCGACAGTGGTAAGATTTTCCATACAAGCTCTAGGTCGAATTCTGTCGCTGTCTGGAGGGGAATTCTAGCGACCGGCTGCTCACATCGGTAGTTTCTCGTGGTTTCTCCGATCAACACCACACGATTTCCGGGTCAGTAGCCTAATTAACGGCCTACAGACCGCGCGCGATCATTCCTTCCTCTTCCTTGTCTTATACTCACCCCCTACTTACACGCACATGCACCACACTTGTCGGGAGAACGTGTCTTCCTGAGGTGGTGCCACGCTGGGAGATACCTGCTTGGGAAACCCCCCAACGAGTAGATTGGCGCCGGACCTCACCATCCAGCGATGGGATGTCACCACGACATCCGACGATAAAGCATGTCTTACACATACGGGACTAACGAGCTTGGCGGGCGACGCTTTCTATTGTCAGTTGCCAATTTCAATCCGATCTCCGCGAACGCGAAACCAATGATGAGGCATGGGTTGCGATGAAAAAAAAAGAGATGCTTTAAAACAACGAAATTTTCAAGCAAAAATCGATATTATCGATATTACAATATCGATGTTTTGCTTTCTATGTTTTCTTCAGATCAATGTATGTTCAAAAACATCGAGGTTTTATTTCAAAAAGTTTCAAAAATAGATGCTCGAAATAAAATATTAAGTATCTATTTTTCATAAGGATTAGGATAAGGCAATTAGCATGAATCACAAATGTCACTATTGTCGATCCCCTGTGGGCTCGACAGTTTGCTATTCACAAACATTCCCCAGTGTTATTACCTTTTTTGATTATTTGTTACGTGGTAATATCTTTAAACTGCGTTTTGAACCTTGAACATTGATTAGAAAATTCAGATGACATTCAAATCATAGGCAAAATATAAATTAAACTAATATTTACCTGTTATGTACCGCATTAAAATATGGACAGTTCACTTCGATATGTTTCATCATTTTTAAAACATCGATATTTTAAACAATGATGTTTTGATCGAGAATATTTTGTTGATGTATCGATGTTTTACTAAAATTTGTCATTACTGGGCGTGGGTGACACGGGGCTGGCGTTGAATATGCTCCGACAACGCTTCTGAGGCGTGATGACCGCTTGGAAAGGGATCCTCAACGATGACCGCTCGGAAAGGGGGCGTGGTCCTCCTAGACGACCGCTCGGAAAGGGGGCGTGGTTCTCCACGATGACCGCTTGGATAGGGATCATCCACGATGACCGCTTGAAAAGGGATCATCCAAGATGACCGCCCGGAAAGGGAGCGTGGTCATCCACGATGACGGTTGGAAAGGGGGCGTGGTTCTCCGCGATGACCGCTTGGAAAGGGGGCGTGGTCCTCCAAGATGACCGCTTGAAAGGGGTCCTCCACGATGACCGCTTGGAAAGGGATCATCCACGATGACCACTCGGAAAGGGGGCGTGGTCCTCCACGATGACCGGCTAGAAAGGGGGCGGGTGGCCCCGACGGGGGGAAGAAGAAGCTCCGTGATTTGTCGCGTCCCTCTGGCGTCGCGGTGACGGCGCCGGTGGGCGGGGGGGGCGGGGCGGGGGGGCGGGGCGGGGCGGGGCGGGCGCCCTTTTTGCCCAGCGCGCACCCTCGGGAGCCTAAGGAGGCTGATTAACCCCGGTGGAGGAGAAAGCCAACGAGCAGGTGACGGTGTTTTGCCACACAGAGCGCCCTGCGAGACGCCAACGGGGTAAGTGCGATGGGAGAGCGTCATGGTGTGAACGAGGCAACAGAATGATGGAAGGAACAGATTAAGCCTTTTACAGCCACGCTTTTCTGCATCTTTCGAATGCGAAGGGGAATAACGAAGTTATCCGAAAGAGAATTCAGTGTATGTTAATATTATTACCATAAATGCAGTAATATTGTAAATCAGATTAAACATTCATATGAGTTTTTAGCAATTTTTGTTGTATTTAAGGTCGCATCAACATTTGGGTCATTAGCGACCACTATTGCTGTTAACGGTATGGTAACTGTGAAGATGAAACGATATGGTGATAAGGGGTGAAATGAACACAAATACAACCATGCCCGAGGCGGGACGCGAACCCGCCGCCTTCGGTCCGAGATCGCTACAAAACTGCCTTAGCGATCTCGGCCACTTTTGCGTTTTTAACACCAACTATACCACAATGTAACTTCATAGACATGTCCACAACACGCCCACGACCCAGATGTTCACATAACCTGAAATGTGATTACGAACACCCGATACTAACGACATTAACGAGGTACGACGATACGACATTAACGAGGTATAAATACCAGCTATTATAAGAAGCAAGCAAACTGGGTTTCGCCGATAAGATTTTTCAGGTTATTAAGAAGCAAATGCACAAGATATGGGAACCGTAAACGAATTATACAACAATAAATATAATTTAAAAAAGACCAATATGCCTCACAAATAATGTACTTCCGGGTCAATGACTTCACGATCGGGTTTTTGTCCAGTTTCCCTGATTCATTGAGCAAATGCTGGGATGACCCGTTGATTTGCTTCTGGACGTAAATGTAGCTTCACTATGCGCACGTTTTGTTGAACTTTCCTTTTGCTTGTAGTGGTAGTAGAGCTTAGGGTGAGTTTCTATTTTATTAACAATACAGAAAAATCAAATCTGTTTGTTCCTTTACCGTTAAAATAAGTTTTCTATAATTTGGCAACGAAAATATCTAGTGTTTGAAATATTAATCCCTCGCTTTTTTAAATTAGTTATTATTATTACTATTATTTTTCATCTTTCAACTATTAATAGTTAAATTGTTGGGAAGGGATTATGAAACTCAAGAAAGCGTGCGCAGATGATTTTCTCCCCCATACGCGACATACAGTTTTTGACTAAATAAATAAATAAAGAAAGAAAGAAAGAAAGAAAGAAAAAAAGAAAGAAAGAAAAAAGAAAAAAGAAAAAAAGAAAGAAAGAGAATGAATGAATGAAAGAAAGAATGACAAACTGAAAGTTCGGACAAGAGAGTTACCTGCGCCAGAAATCGAAGGGGTAATGATGGTAAAACGGAAGCGCTGCGATGTTGCAGCGACCAGAATAGTACCACGGGATTTGAGGATGAGTGAGACGTACATTAGGATGACAGGTTGACGATCTGAGAGGATGACTGAAGGTCGAGAGAGGTTGTGGCAATGAGAGGAAGTAAAAGTACGAAAGATGTGAGAGAAAAATAAACAAATATAAAATGTGAGAGAAAATGACAATGAAAGTTAAGCGAGATGGTGACCTCAGATAGAATATTATGACATAAGTAGAGGAAAAGATAACAGGAGGAGAAGCAGAATATGGTGAAAATATCTCAGACGGTGGAACAAAGGTTGCCCATATAGAAAAATGAAACACGAAATATTAATTTTGTCAGTCCCACATAAGATTGACTTAAAAATAGTGACATTATTTAATAAAATCTACAAGTACCGTATGGATTCTTATATTTCAACCAAAATGGCATTACGTCGCACGCTCTGAAACCAAATCCAATATAGATGATTGTAGGAATGAAATATTTAAAAAAATACTGGGTCCAGGAATGCTTCGCGAGTGCAACACATCACACACTACTGGTCCAGTGGTTGTTCATCACCTTTTACTCTACACTATGCAAATGTTCTAATAGATGATTCGCAGGTATGGGTTTGTTCTATATCCTGGTTTGGACAGAGAACGGTTGACCTATTGGTAAAAACGTTCTTCCTCAAATTTGGGCAAGCGTTCACTAAGACTGTATCTTGGAGAAATGTGATTTTCTTGCCCGCGATTCAAGTAACAATTTCAGCCGATATATCAGTCGCAGGGGCAAGATACTTGTATGTATTGAAGACGAGCTTAATCCTTGTCTGCACAGTGTGATGGGTAGGGTGAGAAGGGCTCTTGACTCGTCACGAACGAATAATCATTGACAACGCCCTCACGTGTCAAACTTTTTAAACCAAACTTAAATTCAAACTTCTTAAACCCTCCCATTGCTAATAAGAACAAAGGGTGATAATTAAAAAATCGGTGGAGTAGATTCGCGTAATAACCGTCAGACATATGCACATTCCCTTTTATTACTTTCTCGCTACGGAGTAGAGACAGATATGTAATGCCGCGCGAAGAAACGGCGAATTTTCGGCAGAAAAAAACCTGTTGTTACAGGGCCCTGGTAACGAAAAAGTGGATAAAACCAGTTGCTAAATATAGAAAAAAAATCCTCCAACACGTGATTTAGCCAGAATCCATGTTTTGTGCGACCTTGATATCGAAAAGTCGAATACCGGCAAAACGTCTGTTACTGTCTGTCCGTTTGTGAACAACGCTAAACCATTCAGCAGATATTCTCCAAAACTTAAAGTCCCCAATGGATCTGGCTCGTGTCGCGGCCCCTTGAATTCGAAACCGATATTTTAATTTCGGAGGGACCTTTACATGAAGCGCAAACATGGGCCCTCCCGGGGCAAAGGGCCGACGCAGGGCGTCTCGCCGCGTCGATGTTTGGTGAAGGCGCGGAGCCCCTTCCTTCCCGCGTCGCGTTGTTTCCTGCGGGGCGCCCCAAGGGCTCGTTATTGGGCGTCATAAATAGGGCGGCCGTCGCCGCGCCGCGCGGCTAAGGGCCGATACGCCTGATTTGTGGCGCAGGGCGACCCCGCCCCCAAACCCTCCACCCCTCGCCCTTTTGGTATTGACCCGCCCACCGCTTTCCCTTGCCTCCGCCCGCGCCCAGCCTCACACCGCCCACGATGTCCCCGTCTTCGCCCTAAACGTCTCCAGCTCCATCGCCCACAACACACTCCCCGCCCCCTCTCGCCTTCTTCCGCGCTCTCAACGTCGCCTCCGCCCTTTTTACTTTCTCGTATACACACGTTTATACGGAGTAATATTCGTAGTACAGAGAAGTTATGTAATGCTACGCGAAAAAAAAGGCGAAAAATTCTTTGCCGGGCCCTAACAAAGAAAAAGTGGATAAATGAGTAGCTAAATAAAGAAAATAAAACCCTCTGCGTAAACGGAATCCCTGTTTTGTGGATCCTTGATGTCGGAAAACGAATTGAAAGCAAAACGTCCGTCCGTCTGTGAACACTAATAGCGACTAAATCATCCGTACGATCTTTTCCCAATTGAAGAAACCCCTATCCATTTGGCCCTAGATTTATCCAGCCACGACCTCCGTTCCCCACCGCCCGCTATCAAGGCCCTCGCCCGCCCACTGCCTCCTCCTACGTCCATCACTGCTCTTGCCACGCCCCCGTCTCCCACCGTCCCCACTACCCTCGCTCCTCCCCACAGCTCCACCTCACCTCGCCTTGCCCTCCCCCGCCGCCTGCACGCCCACGTCGCCTCCCTTCTTCTCCACCCTCCTACTACCATGACCTCTTCTCCCGCCTGCCACGCCCACCCCGGCAACAAACCGACAATCAAATTGCAATTCAAATGGCAAATTCAATTCAATTCATACATGCATGCCTTGCCTCTTGCTGTCCGGGACAAGCCCGGCGATTTGCTCGTAGCTGACGTTTCGGCCAACAATTGTGGCCTTCCTCAGAGCGTACTGCCCTGAGGAAGGCCACAATATGTTGGCCGAAACGTCCGCTACGAGCAGATTGACGCGGCTTGTCCCGGACAGCCAAGAGACATACTCCGGCCGCGGAACTTACACATGCATGCCTTCTCTATAGTAGGCACCAACTGATGTCACTGCAGCGCCTCTAACCGGGAAGTCCTTGGTTCGAGCCCCGACTGTGGCAGCCGTTTCGACACTACCTTGTCAGCCAGGTCGAATTCAGCCGCTGTCAGCAGGAGAATTCTAGAGACCGGCTGGATCTACCCATTGAGCGGGGGAAGATCACCGCCACCGCCCGATGAAAAACATGCACTACACTTAGGGGAGTAATGACTTCGTTTGTTGATGTACCCGGAATCACTAACAACCAACCAAACTTCACAATGGATGCATATTTTTTGCAGTAGAAAGGGAAGAAACGAATG
This sequence comes from Teleogryllus oceanicus, assembly GCA_964035755.1. Lineage (NCBI taxonomy): Eukaryota > Metazoa > Arthropoda > Insecta > Orthoptera > Gryllidae > Teleogryllus > Teleogryllus oceanicus. The sequence continues at coordinate 86,181,594 of CAXIVR010000013.1, read as the reverse complement.
CAATATAAAAAAGGAATTCAGAAGCATACGTAGCATTTACATCAACAGTAGGGAGTGACAACGGTTATGGTCATTAGTCCCGTATGTAGAGCGTGTAGATTTTTAACACGGGAGGACGTCAGTAGAAACAAGATATTATTAATATTTTGCGTCTATTAATTTTTTTTCATTTTCCTTTTAATTATTACAATCCGGGGTCAATACCACATCAAAAACCCACAATTAACAGCGCACTTTCAAATACCGTCAGCTTTCGTTGTGGAAACGTAGGGTCAGAGGTATTATAAGTTGATGCGCTGAGCCACCTCAGCTGGTGTAAATAGCCCTGACAACGTCGCGTCCAAAGCAGAATATACAGTCAACTCCGTTTATAGTGAACGTCGATACAGTGAACCGTCGGTTATAGTGAACGTAAGTCACTGGTCCCGTTTCACTTACATTAAATTAAGCACAGGAACATTGGTTATAGCGAACCTGAACCTCAGCTATAGTGACGGTAGGAAAGGACAACGCCTTCCCTCCTGGAAAATAATATATCGCCTCAGTGCAACACTAGGCAGCTTGAAAAAAACATCGTCGGCCAAAGTTCATCATCAAGTCCCTGCTGAGGACTCTGGAGAGAAGGATCTAGAGAAATTACGAATGAAAAAGTACGAAGCAAACAACTGAAGAGAGACTGATTTTTAAGGACAAATAAAGATACTGAAATGTTCAGTTTCATGCTTTTATGAATTCTGATGTACCACTACGTTAACAAAATCAAACGTTATGGAGAAATTCTATTTAATTTTGACAATTTCGTACACAGTGAATCTCGGATATAGCGAAACAGAAATGTCAGTCCCCAGATGTTCGCTATAACCGAAGTCGACTGTGAACTATTTAGTGACGAAAATCCTCCCGGTCAGAGGCGCTGCAGAGACATCAGCTGATGCCCTGAGCCACCCAACGGGTCCACCGAGAGACGTGAATTGAATTGCGTTGCGTGGCGCGCACGCGCGTGCTGGGGCGAGGGCGGGGCGCGAGCGCCGGGGGTCGAACACGCGTCCAGGCACGCGAGGCGCTTCCGGCCCCCACCGCCCCAGCAGGCTCAGCACTTGAAACATTGCTGGACGGAATTTATTTACTGGCTGGAGGACAAACTTCCATATAATAATAATAATATAATAATAATAATAATAGTAATAATAATAGTAATAATAATAATAGTAATAATAATAGTAATAATAATAGTAATAATAATAATAATGATAATAATAATAATAATAATAGTAATAATAACACCAATCTGGATATCCGAAATCGCTAAGGCAGTAGATCCGTGGCGATCTCGGACGGAAGGATCGCGGGTTCGAGTCCCGCCTCGGGCACGGCTGTGTATGTGTATGTGTGTGCCGTCCATTCATCCTGGTATATTCAATGAGCAGGTATGTCCCTAGTATATTCTACGCGCCAATATGCGCCTAGTATATTCAATACGCGAATATGCCCCTAGTATATTCGATGCTCGAATACGCCCATGCCTAGTAATTCAATGGCATGATATATTCAATGGAATCGACCTAGTAATTCAATGCGCGAATACGTACTTAATATATTCAATACGTGAATACGTACCTAGTACATTCAATGCGTGAATACGTACCTAGTATATTCAATGCGTGAATACGTACTTAGTACATTCAATGCGTGAATACGTACCTAGTATATTCAATGCGTGAATACGTACCTAGTACATTCAATGCGTGAATACGTACCTAGTACATTCAATGCGCACCCAGTATCCTGAACGCGCGCGCTGTTCAATGAGCCTGCGAGGAAGGCGAGTGGCTGGCGCCGGCTGGCAACGCGGGCAGGAAGCGCCGCGGCGCGGGAGAGGAGTCTGAGGACGTCTGCCTTTGGCGGGGGCGGGGGGCGTTGTCATGGAGACCGGGGGCGGCCGGCCGGCGCGGCGCCGCGCTCAGACCGACTGCGGGGGCGGCGACGGCGCGGAAACGCAGCAAAGATACTCGCGCGGCGCGCCACGGACGCTGCCAGCACAGGGCAGTGGCGGCCCAAAGCAACGCAACCACTCCGGGCCAAGATGAAACCGGGAGCGGGAGCTCAGGCATCACGATGTCACTGCAGCGCCTCTGACCGGGAGGCCTAGGTTTGGCAGGATTTTCGACACTACTTTTAGCTAGGTCGAATGCAGTGGGTGTCTGGAGGAGAATTCTAGCGACTGCTCTGATCGGAGTTTTCCGTGGTTTCTCCGATCAACACCAGGCGTATGCCGGAGCAGTACCCTACCAAACGATCTTTCTTTCCTCTTCCTTGTCCTATCCTCTACACACATACAACACTAACATGCACTACACTATCACAATTTCGGGAGACCGGTTGGGAGCTTAGAGCTTGTCCCGGATGGGGCGATGCCCTGCTGATGGGAGATCCTGGTTAAGGGGAAACCCTGGTAGTCGACAGTAGGTCGGCGCCGGATCTCGCCATCCAGCGGGGAAGCGAAGAAACAGTCCATAAAGATGTAAAATGTTTATTACTTACAAAAGAAATGAATGTATTTGTTCAGAAAGAAAAATTATCACAAATAAAAAACACCCAATTTACACAATTCGACTACTTTATTAATTCGCAGTTAATTTTTGTTTCTGATCAAATCTATTCATTTTTGTATATAATAAACAATTTACATCTTTGTTGGAGTGTTTTTATGCTTCTGCAACGCAAATTTTTGGCTAGAAAGCATTTTCCTAACCAACTATTGGGTGCTTGTATACAAATGACACACCCTGCAAGTAAATAAACGGCGCTTGAAGTAGGAGAGAGTTATCTTCAATTAAGTTTTACTTTTGTCAAGGATCGTCACAGTCGGTGATTTCTATTCCTCGACCAGGGGCTCGACACCGTTAGATTCCGGGGTTCATAGCTCGTCACCGGAATATACTTACGAACTTCCGTGTCATCTCGGAGCGTAATTAAATAATTAAGCTAGAGACGACAGCATTTATTCAAGTTAATCCTTGCGGATGAAACAATCGATTGCACTTCTTCAAATATTAAATGAAAATTTCACAGATACGTTTCGCAGCTCAGTGTATCGTTCTACATTTATGCCTGCAATTATCACAACAAACAAACAACATGCGATGATTTGATAATGAAAACAATCTTTTATCGTGTAATCTATTATGAAATGTGCATATCTGTGTGAAATTGTGTATTTTAATGTTAGGAAAAACATTCAGCGGACATGCAACAGCTTCAAGTAGGTAGTTTAGAAAATAAGAGTCACGAAACGGCAGATCATTTAAGACGCTAGATTACGAGATGCTGGGGCACGATAATATGAAAACCAGAAAGAATCTCTTCGGCTCATCTCAATCGAGAATCTCATCGCAATCTCTATGGTGACATTTGCACCACAATAATATGCAAGGTACTGAATACATTCCCGTGGGGGAGAAGATTAGTTGAGAAAATTAAACTTACGTCCCAGTAGGAATTTTGTTTGGTTTATTAATTTTCTTACGGTTTTCGGGGAGGGAGATAGATTTTTTTTAAAATTTATTTTATAGAAATAACTGATTTTCTTCAGTCAAACACAATAAAACACTTTTAGCATAGTCCTGTAACATTTTTATAGGTATAAGGATTACCTCCCTCCCAATTTTATGATTTCAAACTCGAATAATCATTATCAGTTTCCGTTAATGCATTTATGTTTGAGGAATGAGATAACAATCACGTTATACTGTTCTTGTGTTGTCGTCGAATTTGTTTGTATGTGTTTGTTGTTAAAAATGGGAATACTGGCAAATGACGTCCTATTTTATTATCAATTCCTTTTTCTTTGTATTTGAATTGGTTTTGGAACTTCTTCCCATGCATAAGAGTTTTTAATGAATATTTCAATACAGAAATTATGAGTTTTTTTTATTTTATCTGAAATAATAAAATAATCATTAAAACATTAAAAACATTAATTGAATTTTTTATGTGGGCTTTAAAAAACGAAAGTTTTTCTTGGAGGGAGGGGTGACTGTGGAAAACTCGCCAACCCTGGGGGCCCTTTTCAACGCCCCATTCCAGCAATAATTCGTTTTCCGAACACCAACCTCTGGCCCGTGAAAGCATCCATCCTGCAGCTAAGACGGCCGACGGAGGAAGCCATTACGGGGACAGAGTGCCCATCGGCGAAATTGAAAATGCCGGAATTCTCAATCGCTGCACCGTAGGGGCGGCCTCGGCCACGAATTCAACATTTCCGCAGCAACTGTAGGTTCGATTTATACTACAGGACTCAGAATGCCGAATGCCGCATTGTGTACGCGTCTCAAATTGCAATAGCTGAGCAAAGCTGCCTAAGCATTGTTGCGAGTCGTGTTCTGTAGCTTGATGATCAAATAAGACAGAATAATGGATTGATTGATTGATTGGTGTTTCCGGGCGCGTCGACTGCTGTCATTAGGCCCGTAAGTGTAGTGTATGTCTTATCACGGGAAGTGACTGTGATATCCCCCATTGGATGGTGAGATCCAGCGCCAACATATACGTCATCTAGCGGAACTTTCCCCTACTAGGTATCTCCCACCACCGGGCATCGTCTCAGTCGATCCCACACGTCCCCAGTCCGTCGCAGATATTTCTTCCAGACTGGGCGATGGCAACGGAGCTAGAAATGACCGGCATATTTGCGAGAAGGGGATGTCAATCCAGGGCTTTCGCATCACAAACCCTATAATTTCCAAAATAAAATTAATGTTTCATGATCAATGTTCATCCAATGTTTCTGCAATACTGAACGATTACGCACAATATCCAGTTAATATTCAATGATTATGTACAAATCCACCATATTTAATGCTTCATGTCAATTAATTCAATTTCAAGTTTCGCGTCAAGCTTCGCGTTCAACTTTCGCGCAAGTTTCGAGCCACAACGTTTCGCGTCCAACGTTTCGCATCCAACGTTTCGCGTCCAACGTTTCGCGTCCAACGTTTCGCGTCCAACGTTTCGCATCCAACGTTTCGCGTCCAACGTTTCGCGTCCAACGTTTCGCGTCCAACGTTTCGCGTCCAACGTTTCGCGTTCAACGTTTCGCGTTCAACGTTTCGCGTTTCAACGTTTCGCGTTTCAACGTTTCGCGTTCAACGTTTCGCGTCCAACGTTTCGCGTCCAACGTTTCGCGTCCAACGTTTCGCGTCAACGTTTCGCGCACGTTAAAATTTTTAATTTGGCAGCTCCACCGCCATCGCTTTCTCCTCTCCAACCCCGCCTGGCCCCGAAAGCCGCTCTTTTCGCCCTCAGATTTATCGGCGGCGCGGCGCGGGGTAATGAGTGCTTAGTATGCGGTCGTGGGCAGGTGCTGCGTTATGCCTTGACGCAAGGCCACCGCTACATCGAAGGCAAAAGGGCTCGGAAACAGATGTTGCGGGGCGGGGCCCTTTAAGTACACGGCCGCTCCAAGGAGGGCTGAAATAGCGAAGCCACTGATTAAATCGAAAGAAACGTTTCTGTTTTTTTGGAGGGGGGAGAAATAAAATGAAAAAAAAATCACATAAACAGCATTCTGCGATAAGTGTCTGAGATGTCCCTGATTAAATCAAAAGGGATGTGTTTTTTTTTCGAGGGGAAGTATTCTAGAAATGAAAAAAATAATAAAACCCTGTCATATAAAACTTACTGTGTAATATAAATAACAACAAAGGACAGCAATAGTGAAGACGTACATTCAGTGCAAATACACTTTTATTTGGAGTGAGATTATTCGGATCACAAAGTTTTAAAACAGAAATAAATCGACTCAATCAAAAGATTAAGAAAATTTTCAGTAGAAAAAGTTAAAACTATGTATAATTATCTTCCAATAAAATCATTCCAAGAAATTAATTAATAGAAGTAAATAATTAATGGACAGTAATAAATTCATGTCCAGATGAATGCTATGAGATAAGATATCTGAGGTACTGAATTTAAAAATTGCTAATATCGAAAATTAAAACACACAATCAAGGCTTTACGAGACGTCAAAAACATTTCTTATATAAGGTCATATATACGAATAATTTCATGTTTTTAACTTGCCGTGCTCTGCTAACATCAAATGACTGTGAACAAAAATATTTTATAGACCCTAATCTTAAAAACAACTATTTCTTCGTAGTTTCTCAACCATAACACGTTAAAAAAAAACAGTCTGAAAGAGAACGTATTTTCTCAAGTGGAGGCCGGAAGCAATGTGGATATCAATTCCCGAAGCTTAGAGAGCTCCTTCTGAAAGTACAGATCCCCGATAACAAAATTAAAGGGAAAATGGAGGCTGTCGCAGACGCCAATTCAAATTAAGAACTTAATTCCGAGTTCGATAGTGATCGCGAAACGCGAGAGAGAGAGAGAGAGAGAGAGAGAGAGAGAGAGAGAGAGAGAGAAAGAGAAAGGAGGGGGGCTTCGCTGCATCGAGGCGAGTGGCGCTGAAGAGAGCTGTAATTACAAAATTACAGACTTGACTCCGCTGATCGATAACGGGAGCGCAAGACAATCCCGGGGAGGGGGGGCTGGTGAACTCATGGGCGCCGTGTAATCACCGGCCTTGGCAAGTTACCAAATGAATTACAATGGCTACAAACCTCCTCCCTTTGAAACTACCCCAGCGGCTTAGCATGACCGATTCCCCAACTACTTCCAAGTTAACTCTTCGACAGACAAGCATTTGTGCATCCGACGAGAACCGAGGAACGTAACGAAGCTACTCCACGGGAAATTCGATACACTATTAATATGTGTACCATTAAAATCCATCAACGAGATTAAGTTCGGCCAATGAGAGTTAATTTCGGTCAAAGAGATTAACCCTTCCACTCTGTTAATTCAGAAACTGATGTTATTTTTTTATTTTATTTACTGTATCGAACTTAATAACAAAGAATTATGTAGTTTCCCGAAAAAACAACATTCTAGCATATCATAACTATACGTAAGTGTTAATATTCATGTTTGAAACAGAGCTACCATATCGTAATAGACAAGTACTTGAAAGTACTATCACTCGAAACCGCAACATATCACTACAAAACACTACGGAAATGGACAAGTTTTAAGAAAATTTCTTTTGTAGTTTAGATGGCAAATGAGACATTTCTCGCCCAAACCGCATAAAAATCAAACTATTTCCAACAAAAAAAGCAACTTAAAAAAATCTGAAAAGTTTACCACATACGTAAAACTGAACATAAATAGCATATCCAAAAGGAGAAGTTCGTGTAAATAATTTTACGTGTTGCACAACATTATTTGTTTCTGGGGTCAGAAAAGACCCCAAACAGATTCTAAGGGTTAAACATTACATTTTTAAGTTACTAAAATATTTTTGGGCGATTTTAACAAAATTGAAACTATAGTAGCGTAACATGGAAGTGCAGTGCACATCAATACGCTCACAAACCCCAGATGTAAACAACCTCCAATCGCATTGCAAAAACATGATGCCAAGAGGATTAAAAAAGTATAATTGCAAGTCGTTGTAAAAGTGGTATTTTGGAACGACATCCGGTGGCACAATTCGGAAGTTTTCGAGGTGTCCAACGCGATTATCCAATTTCAATAAGTTTTGGGTTAGATTCGAGATCCGCGATGAGAAAATAAAAGTTACTTTATAAATCTACATTCAGAAAAACGAATCTGAAGTACAATAGATTGTTGACTTTTCACAAAATCCGAAAGAATTCCGGGAAGAAAGTGGACCAAATATAACATTTAAACGCAAACAACACGGTGTACCTATTCCGGTGTACATGACTATCACAAATATCGGAAGCACTTAGATTTCTCCTTGGGACTTTGCAACTAGTGGCAACAATCGCCAATAGCCGAAAATTTCATCTGCTGGGCCCTTCAGAGCCTGACTAAAATCGCTCGGCCGGTCCCTGGAGGACCGCAGAAGTCAGACTAAAGAACGCAATACTGATTAAAGAAAATTGAAAAAGAAAAAAAGAAAAATTAAAAAAGAAAATAGAAAGAGAGAAAAAAGGGGGGGAAATCTTAAATTCAGTATTAAAAAGAATTAAATGTGTTCTACAATTCATTATAATGCCTTATTAATACGGCAATATGATTCCGACTCGTCATTTTTGACACGCTACCACAAGTATTCCAGAATTAGCTTTTGCATGGATTGGCATTGGGGTTCATTTGGGAGGCATCCGGCCCCCGTGGCGAGGCGAGGCGAGGCGAGGCGAGACGGGGCGGGGCGGGGCCGGGCGGGGCGGGGCGAGGCGGGACGAGGTGAGGCGGGGCGGGCGGGCAGGGCGGGCGGGGCGGGGCGGGCAGGGCGGGCGGGCGGGACGGGGTGGGGCGGGATGGGACGGACGGGCGGGGCGGGGCAGGGCGGGGCGTGGCGGGCGGGGCGGGGCGTGGCGGGGCGAGGCGAGGCGAGGGCGGGGCGGGGCGGGCGGGGCGGGCGGGGCGGGCGGGGCGGGGCGAGGCGGGGCGTGGCGGGGCGGGGCGAGGCGGGGAGGGGCGAGGCGAGGCGGGGCGGGGCGGGGCGGGGCGCGGGGCCCACGTGGTTAAACTTGCATCGGCCGCAGGGTGACCTGGCGGCCCCAGAGCAGTAGGGGGATCGGGGAATCCCCGGGGACAGTCCAGCAGCTTCACCTGCGCCCTGCTTCCCCATGCACCATTGTTCGGCGGCGCAAATAAATCATGAAGAGGCAGATTGGATTTTTTAAGACTCTGGGAACCACCAAGATATAACGTTCGCGCTGCGGAAATAAAATTGTCTCGTTTAACTGTCATTTTATGGCTGAAGGTGCCCGTGCAACTAATAAAATCTATAATTACAAAATAAACGATTATTCCAGCCAACATTTTAAAATTTTCATCAAAGACGTTTTGACTCTATGTGTGAGAGCGTCTTCACTATGTAAGTACCTGAAAATACGTAGTTGTGATATAGAAAAAAATATAATTATTTTGATGGTCAAAATTATATTTTTAAATTTCTCAAATTGGTATATATATTATATATATATGATTAACTATAATTACATAATTAAAGAAGTACCTCTAACTATTTAAGGTTAACAACTCACGTACAATTTGTCAAAATGGAAATGACAAAATGCCTTTTTAAACGATAAAATGATTAACTATAAGATGTAGAAGCCTCCATGGATGACATTGTTCTCGAGAGGGAAACCTAAAGGAAGAGCACCACAATATCTTTAAAACATTCAGCGAGTATCTTACAACTGACTAAAGGCAGCAACCTGAACCTAGTCACTAGTTGAAAGGTCGGGACTCGAATCCAAGACCCGTCCGGTCAGAGGCACTGCGAGGACATCAATTAACGCCTTCAGCTACCGAAGGCGGTCTCTCGGATTCGAATCCACACTCAAAACAGATGTTTGTCCTCGGATATCGCGCGCCTATATGTGAATGTGTGTGTGTGTGCTAGGCGTGTGCTAGGCTTCGATTTATTTATGAGTTCGTTGACGTTTGATCAGCTGTTATGGTGTCATCCATCGAGAGATGAAACGCCACCACTGTAGGTGTCATCGAAGCTCCCGATTGGATGACACCGTATCAGCTAATTTACGTCAACGAACTATGTTTAAATCTAAGTAAAGTTCTACTAACCCCAGAGGGGCTGGCACTTCCTTATAGTGTCTAGTGTGCGTTTCTAATGGTATATTTGCGGAAAACGTCATGAGAAAAAAGTTCGATCACTTTATTCCCAGACGCTAAGCCGTTACTTTTGCAGCGGCTGCAAATGGGAATAAAATATTCAGTCGGGGCTTTCTGTAGGATTTACAGGGTTTTGCAGCAAAATTAGTGAAGTGAAGAGAGTTGGGACTTGGGAATAAAATGTTGGCGACCGTTCCACTGAGGGGGCGAAAATCCATACGGTTAAAATGATTCATTTGAGCATCAGGGTATGTTACGAGAAGAATTTGGAGAAATACAATCGATACATTTGTCCGTCCGTTCGTCCGCGGACCACGCTAGCACGTAAATTGTTGAGCCGATTTTCTCCAAAATTGATATTCCTCATTTGATCTGGAAGATGTCACGGTACCTGGAATTCACTCCGATATTTTAATTTTGGTACCTTACATAAATCACCCGGAACATTTCCAAAATTTTTTCAAAAGTGGCACCAATTTTGTTATTACGCTTTGTCCTCGAATAGTGGAAAGAACGTTTAAGACAAAGGTTCCGGTCTTATTTTAGTAGAAATCATTGATATTTAGAATATTGCAATTTTTTTTTCGGCGTCTTCTTGCAACATCAATAATGAAGGTAGAGATTTTATGTTAATACAATCTGTTCATTACAGGCAGATTTTGAAACAAGATCATGTACAATTTTTCAAGCAATTAGTTTTCATGCAATTTTGCGTGAAATAATGACAATTTTTAAAGACTTTTTTTTTAAAAAACCGCACTAATTTCTTTTTTAAATTTCCTCCTCGTATGTATGAAAGGACGGTTAAAACATTAATGCTATTCTTTTTTCAGGCGAACACACTGTATTTTCGAAAATGCAACATTTTAGCATTTTAAAATTACAAAGTTGAAAATAGAGATTTTTTCTTTAAAAATAAAACTTCACTAAAAAATCAGCTCTTTAAAAATGGCATGTACAATTTTCTGGAAAATAAGTAGCTTTTGCGTAATTTACGCTTGAATTTGATGCAATTTATATAAAAAAACATTTTCTTCAAAACCGCTTCAAATTTTTACTTTCTCGTATACATACGTATATATGGAGATATACGGAGCATAAAGAAAGTTAAGTAATGCGGCAGAAAATCAATTTACGGTTATATACGTTTTGGAGTCTCCCGATACCAAAAAAGTGATGTATTTTCAAAATGTCCGTCAGACTGTTTCTCCGTCCATCCATCTGTCCGTTCTCCCGTCCGTCTGTTTGTCTATCTGTTCGCCCATTCGATTTATTGATTGATTTTTTCGTGTTTCCGGGCGCGTCAACTGCTTCGGTCATTAGTCCCGTTAGTGTAGTACATGATATTTTTCCTCGGGAGATGGCGGTGATCTTTCCCTACTGGATGGCGAGATCCGGCACCGACCTACCGTCGGCTAGTGGGGTTTCCCCCTAACCAGGACTCTCCCACCAGCGGGGCACCGCCCCAGCCGGGACAAGCTCTAAGCTCCCGACTGGTCTCCCGGAATATGTGGTAGTGTAGTGCATGTTAGTGTAGTGTGTAAGGGGAGAGGATAGGACAAGGAAGAGGAAGGACAGATCGCGCGCGGTCCGTGGCCCGTTTGTTAGGGTACTGTCCGGCATTCGCCTGGTGTTGAACGGAGAAACCACAAAAAGCTACCGATCAGAGCAGCCGGCCGCTAGAATTCTCCTCCAGACAGCGACTGAATTCGACCTAGCTGACAAGCTAGAGTCGAAAATCCTGCCGCCGTGGGGAGTGTAACCTAGGAGCTCCCGGTCAGAGGCGCTGCAGTGACATCAGTTGATGCACTGAGCTACCGCTACCGGTCGCCCATTCGATCGTCCGTCCGTCCGTCCCGTTGGTCTGTTCGTCCAATCGTCCGTCCGTTTTCCTCTAGTGAGGGTCGTGCACATGTCTGGCGAGGGCGGCGGTGGAGGAGGGGGAGGGGCCCGGAGTGGCGGTGGAGCTGCGCCAGGCCGTAAATCGGCGCGGCGCCGGGGGGCCATTAGCCGAATTTACGCGCCAATAGCGGCGGCCCGCGCGACGGGGGGCGCGGGCGATCGCACAGCGCGCAAACGCAAGGCCTGAAGAAGGCCGCGTTGGAGCCATTGTTGAAAAACACGGTGGCGAGCACGATGCAGCACGTGGATGACGTAGTGAATGGGCCGGTAAAGTTCGCTCAGGGCATCCATTCATGTCACAGGAGTGCATCTGAAGACGTAGTGGAGGCAGTGAGGAAAAATCGTCCAGAAGAGACATACCGATAAGAGTGAGACGTCAATCGTTCAAACGAGTGAATGCACAAAATAAGGGGTGCAACCACTGCAGCAACTTATTTGCGATGGAAGTGCAGCACGGAAATGGGTCTGCAATCGCTTGGTACAGTCCAAGGTTGTCCAGAGTGTGCCCAGTATTCCGGCCCGCGAATGGATATTAAGAGGGAACGGATTTCCATAATTACATGTTTTTACCAACTAGGTAGCTGCATTCAGTTATATTTTTTTAGAGTTTGCAAGACTTTCTGAATGAATTAGAACCATTTTTATTTTATATATTTTGGTATAATTAAAGTTTTACATAATTTACCAATTACGACATATTTGTTACATATTTCGCTAGCTTTTAATACATGTATACGTCGAAACGGATCATTTCAGATGCGCATTTGCAATATATGTTACGGAATCATCTTTCTTAAAAATCGAATGTAATGCTGCTCCGTTTCTATTACCACCATATCTCCACATACTGCGTACTTGCGAGTCAACGATGAGCAGATTTTTATGAACTAAAGTAATTTCAACCACGTGCTTGTTCATGTTTCAAACAGCAAATTACTCGATCATAACAAATATTTTTTTACAGAAAATTGTCTTACCACGTTGTTCAATTTGGAGGGTGGGGTATATACCCTTTAATCCCATCACTCTCTACACGTACTATTATTCACCTGCACACTGGCTCCTCGTAAACATTGTAATACAGACAATGAATGTATTTTATATTTCGAATAAAATTCGTGTATGTGGTGCAGTCTAGTGTAAAATTACTACTGTGGAAGTAGAATCTACTTTCAGCCGCTCAGAATGCTTGTTAAGGCGACGCTCTATAGTCGAAAAAAGATAGTAGATAACAATTTTTATTTTATATTTTTTCTAGTTTTCTTCTGACATATTTTGCATTTTTATTACAATAAATTCTGTTTCCTAATTATTTTTCAAAAGTGCAAGTACCTTGCATTCATGCCCGGCAAGAACATTGCGTTTAGCCCACGGGGCCTGATGTGGTCAACATCCCCTTAAGACAAAAATGGGTTAAGTTTAGATTTAAGAATTATCTTTTTCGAGTAATTTCAGACATTCAAAATCATCCCAATGTATCTCCCTGCTTTAGGCTTGGTACGGCCTGATATCATGCATGATTTTATCCCCTCCCCCTTTCAAAACATTTGGGCAAATTGCCGCCATCAACAATTAGTCAGGTGTGAATCACCCAAATAATGAAAATATGGCCCGCAACCATATTGAAAATTTTTCACGTGGTTCTTGTGGTCTTGCAAGTTGGGCACCCCTGGTATATTCATTGATGTAACGTCTCTCTCGCAATTTGAAGTCGTAGGCTTCCGCGGCCGGACTCATGTGAATGATCTTCGCTCTTCGGGTGACGCCGCGTCGAAGGCTGTGTTGCCGACGTTTCGACCATCTGGTCTGCAGACCAGCCCTGGGGAAGACCACGAAAAGATGGTCGAAACGTCGGTAACACAGCCTTCGACGCGGCGTCACCCGGACAGCCAAGATCATTCATGTCTCTCGCAATGTCTCCAGAATGTTTCAGCTCACCCAGGAGGCGAGTTAACAGATGAGATGAATTATTTACAGTTCTTTTTTCGGTATTAAACATATCATTTCGTTTCATGTCTGCTTATTAAGTATAATTATTTGTATTATTATTGTCATAATTATGTTTTAAACCAACGTTCTTTCTGAATTTTTGTTCGGCCAAATCACATTAATTAATGACATTAGGAACGCATACCCGCTCTTTTCTTTTTACCACTTCCCACAGCATTCGACCCAACTCATTGTTCTACCTGGCAGAATCCACTCTTCATCAGCACTGTTACCGCAGCACTGACCTTGTGGCTTCGTTGTTATCAAGGCCATTACCGTCACACTATTCACCTCTCGATGCTGCGATATTTGCTCGCCACATCTCTCCTCTCCGCGACCTCCGAACTCGCAGTGATGAACTTGACTCCCACACTGGAACGCAGCCAATATTAGGTCCTCGCGGCCTATCTCTTGCACAGCACACATTATCAACTCCTCTGCTCCATTTCCTTCCCCTCGGCCGTGAATTCACGGGCTCCTCTGTCAGAATGGTTTCGTCACTCTAACATTGTAGTTTTCTACATGCTACATTAAATAGCACACACTTTCCACTTAAAATCGTAGTAACTAAGTACACCTTTTGGGATCCCCTGGGTTTCCTAGACTTCCCCAATGACCACGAATTCCTTTTCGCATTTACTACCAGCAATGCTAAATTGCTCCATCGTAATTTACAAATTGTGCGTAGGGCTTAATGGAGCTTCTGAGAGCAATTCACGAGATAGAACATCGCCTCCTGACATGATCCACTACGTCTACAGGTCGCAGACTGCGGATTTTAAAGCTTAAGCCACCTGAGTTACCACGAAGTCGACGTTCACGCTTTTCTCCGAAGTGACTTTGACCAGGAGGTCCAGCATTCAAGCTTCGATGGTAGCAGATTTTCCACACACAAGAAGCTAGAATTTGCCGCTGTTCGGAGGAAGATTCTACCGGCTGGATGTTCTGATCGGCAGCTTTCCGTGATTTCTCAGGTCAATACCAGACAAATGCCGGAGAAGTATGCTAATAATGGACCTCGCGCGATATTTCTTGCCCCATTGTTGTTTCCTCCTCTCCCATAACAGACACGCAGAAGTAGTCAGTCAGACATTTACGTGCACACTCTACCACACGTGGCGGAAAGCCAATCGGCATCTGAAAGCTTGTTTTGGCGGGGACAGAGCCCCGCTACGGGGGAAATCTGGGGAAGGAAATTCTCTGCAAGCAGACGTATTTGTCACGGGATCTCAACATCCTACACGAGAGGCACACTGCCGCTTCTCGGGATGAAACAGTCACTACACTAACGGGATTAACGACCATAGTAGCTGACGTTCCGGGAAATATAAACCCATCTATCAATTCCTCTCTTTAATTTCCTTCCAGTTAACCATGTATTTACGTGTTCCTCTCTGCATAAAGATTTCGTCAATCCAACCTCGAACTCTCTATATACTATTATAACTTTTAAACTATATACAGTTTTTCTCGCAAAGCCTATATGGCTTCTACGAAATGTCTCTTCATCTCCTATCGACATTATCTTCGTGCAAATTTCTTGACTTTTTTCTACCGTTTTTGAGTTCCTGATTCAAAAACCGTTTAGTACATGTACTACAATTGGATTGACTCGTATTTTTACATTCCCTAATCAATATACTAATAATAATATTTGTGACATCGACTGTATGTCGTTCAATACTTTATTTGGGGTGAATACAATAATTACAAAGGTAAGAACGCATTAGGATGTAAATATTATAAAGACTTAAAGTCCTTCAGCCTAGCCACATAGTATCAAATTATGTAATTATACATGTGATAATTACGCATGAAATAAAAATAATTTATTTAGTAATACCGCATTCTTATAGGAAGTGATAGAAACATATACCGTCTGGAATATGAGCCATTATTACCTCATTTCTTTGGATTACTTAAGGAAGGCTGACTGTTCCATCCGTAAAGACATCGGCCGTTATGCGTGGCTCATTTCTCTGTTTACTCACCTATCAGATTATGTTGATGTAACAGTACAGTATTACGAAAAATCCTTTACCAGTATGTACGTTTTTGTGAATTTAACAAAAACTGTCTTTGTTGACCTTGGCTCTGTCAGAATGGTTAACACATTATAACACATTTTACTTTACACAAAATTATATCAACTTGCATTCTTCCCTGTATTGTCTTATCACTCCATATTCCATTGTCCTCGTAGATACGACTTGAATTAGAACGCCTTTGTCAATCTGTCAACTAACCGAACTTCCGCTCTCTTACAACACCCCGAAACAATGTGGTTCCTCCTCTTCTTTCTCTATTACATTTTTAACGGGTGAAACGACGTGTGAAAACACCTCACCCACAACAAATGGCCGATCACACTAGTTTGGACGGGACTAACAACTTCTTGACACAGGAAATCAGAACAAAGCAGTTATTTATGTAACTTCTACAAAAGCGAGACTTTGGCATACGAATGAAGTTTTCACAGAGAAGACAACGATCGGATCTGTGCCCGGTGTTTTGAAACGAATACGTCAAAGTCACCTTCGTATGAGTCACGATTTGTTTTTGGCACGAAATAATGGAAACTTTCATGTACTACTCGCGCAACTTTTCTTGAACAATAGATTGAAGAAATGCGGGCGGAGTGGGGGTATTAGTTACACAGTCGGCCACTAGAGTACTTACAGTAATGATAACCTCTGGAAAATAAAAGTCAAATCTGCTACGTGAGCGGCGAGGCCATCGATCTGGGTAGGCAACAGCAGGGAAACTAGATATGCGTTTTAGGTACCTCCCTTGAAGGACCTGGACCTGCCTCAGCCATTTCTTTAGATAATGGTAATAAAACTGAACAGAAGTTCTCGACTATGAAAGCAACTAGCTCTGATTAGCGTGGAATTTTGAATGCTTGGAATATTGTTATCAGTGCTCGCTGCGAGCTTTTGCCTTCAACTGTTTATTGCTTATGGGAGGGGGAGGCAAGATCATCGTTCAAGAAAAGTTGCGCGAGTAGTACATATTATCGGGAGTATTCTCGACACGGCGAATACAATGTCGATTCATGTCGCTTCAGTGTTTTGTTTACTTTCAGACCCTGATGTTTTATGAGGCCATGACATCCGTGGTACATGTGCAGACGTACGGCAATATCAATTGATGCATTGATTGGTTAACGATTCCAGGTGCGACAACTGCTAAGGTCATTAGTCCCGTTAGTGTAGTGCATGTTTGAGAGATGATCTTCCCCCGCTGGCTGGCGACCTCCGTATGTCGGCTTGCTGGGTTTTCCACAACCAAGCATCTCCCAACAGCGGGGCACCGCCCCAGCCACGGCAAGCTGTAAGCTCCCGACAAATGTGATTGGGTAGTGCATGTGAGTGTAAGCATGTGTAAATAAGCGGTTAGGATAGGATAAGGAAGAGGAAGGAAATATCACACGCGGTAAGTGGCCCGTTTGCTAGAGAAATGCATGATCAGAGAAGCGGTTGCTAGAACTCCCCCAGACAGCGACTGAATTCGATCTAGCTATGTAGCTAGTCTCGAAAATTCGGTCACAGTCGGGGCTTGAACCGTCGAACCTCCCACTCAGACGCACTGCAGAGACAAGATATTGCTAGATCTGAGATAACTCTGTCGTTACAATTGTTGGGCACTTAATTAGCAAATGAAGTCAAAACTCCTTATACAGGAGGTGTTGCTGAGTTTCAAACAGTTTGTTGAAGAGTGTTATGAAAGAGACAGATAAAATGAACTTATTGAACAAATTTCAATACAATTTTAACGATTTCCAGTTATACTTTGCAAATACTCTGCGCTCTCTCGTACACCCAGAAATTTCTTCTCGGAATTCATAAAAAGTCTTTGTTTTATTTCTTACATTAAAACCAAAGAAATATCAATTCTATTATAACATTTCATAGGTTATGTTTTCTTTTGAATTTCACTATGCAAAATAAAATAAAATATCGGAAACGGAGCAGATTTAAAACGACAGCAAAGAAAATGATTCGGGAAAGCAACGGGCTCAAATGAGACTGCACTCCAAAAAATACTAGATACTGATAGCCCAGATTACACTACAGAGAATTGAAGCATCAAGAAAGAAGACATTTAATAATAATATCACGCATTAATAATGTCCTATTATGTAACATACAGACTGAATGCGTCTGTAACAATTATTGTAAACTTATTTTGAGTGTCTGATTCCCTTTTCGATCTGATTTTTCGCCCTATTCTCGCTTGATCTGTTGAGCAAATACCGAGTTGGCACCTTGCTTTTGTGTGCTCACCAGATGGAGGTTTTCTCGTCGCTCCGAAGTCTTTTTAGGTGCTTAGACGTAAAATAAATACAAAAATACCGACCTTGTTACAAAACAAGTTACAAACCCCATCTCGATCAGGTTTTTCGTCCAGTTTCCCTGATCCATTGAGCGAATGCTGAGATGGTCCCTTGTTTTGCTTCTGGACATAAATGTAACTTCATTTTCTGTGCACGTCTTCTAGAATTCAGTGGGAAATACAATTATTCAAATTATCGTTTCCATGTTGTCGCGGCAGGAAGTAATAAGAGCCAAAATTTATTGCTTATTTATCCTTGAAAATAGATTTTATTACATGGAAGTTTTTGTTTTTTTTCTCCCTTTCAAAATTCAAAATTTAAGTAGTATATGACTTAGTGTATGGATCACAGAATTTTGAAAATGTGCACACAATTCACTTTTCCCCATAGCACGTCATACGCAGCTTTTAACTGTTTATTTGACGTAAAATAAATAAATAAAATAAATAAATAAATAAACTAGAGCGAAAACAGCCTGCGTATGCGGCGTGTTATCCAACTAGAAGCATTCGCCTCCATTTTATTACACGAGAGTAACTACGAGTTATGATACCAGCACGTCAGAGACATCCGACGGCGTCCATTAGCATAACTACATGCGAGCCACACCTATAAATTCGCTTTCATCTTCGGTCATTTACTCTCCGCTACAAATGGAGTTTGCCCGCAGAGCTACATGCGTACAGTTCGGACCCGCCCACGCGATATCTGCTGCTGTTTGACACCAACGTGCGTCGAAACTGTCATTGCATGTGACACCAATTGATTGAAGTTTCCGAACGTGTCGTCTGCTAAAATCGTTCATCCTATAAGTGTAGTGTGCTTTTATCGCGAAATACGGCGGTGATCTCACGTTGGATGGCGAGATCCTGCGCTGTCTTCCAAATCGGCTAGCGAGGTTTTCCCCAACCAGGTATCTCCCACCGCCGAGGCACCGCGCCAGCCGGGACCAGCTGTAATCGTGCGAGTGATCTCTCGACATGTGTGGCCGTGTAGTGCATGTGAGTGTAAGTGTGTGTGTGTAAGGGGTGAAGATAGGACAAGGAATGGGAAGGAACGATCGCGCGCGGTCCGCGGCCCGTTTGTTAGGGTATTGCTCCGGCGTTCGCCTGGTGTTCATCGGAGAAACCACGGAAAACTACCGATCAGAGCAGCCGCTAGAATTCTCCTCCAGACAGCGACTGAATTCGACCTAGCTATGTACCTATCAATTGATGCCCTAACACCTTAGACGGATGGTACACCGGATGTTACACCGATGATACTTGCCACCATGCAGCCTCAAATACGTGCAAGTAAATAGTAATTTTAGTACCTGCAGCCGTGCGAAAACTCCGTACTTTGTAAATAATCGTTTTATGTCTGAAAACTGCTTTATTGAAGAACCCAACCTCGAACTGCTAGCCTCTGAACTGTGCGTTACAGCATAAACACGAGAGTAACCATTCTACACTTTGCTTCTATACTAAGCTTCGAGATTAAATTGCACAAAAGTTCGAACAGTTCCTTCACATTTATTGTGAAATAATATTTCTGCCTTTATACTTCAATTTAAATTTAATTATATGTCTGGTTTGCATGTTTCTGACCCTCCATGTTATGAAGAAGATATATATTGAAAATTTCAAAGAAAGCTCAAAAAGGTCTCATATTGTAGAATACTGCTTAAGACCATACTTTGCTCCTGAACTGTCCATTTTATTTCCCCACTCATGTTCCACACTTTCATTATTTATGAGAAACTATAAATATTCAACATTCAACCTGCATGCAACAGTGGTATGACGGGATCACATCATTAACTAGTTATTCATTTATTCTTTCAATCGTTTGTTCATACTTACATTCATTTGTTCATACCTACATTCATTTGTTCGTAGTTACATTCATTTGTTCACACCTACATTCATTTATTCGTTTTACATTCATTTGTTCATACCACATTCATTTGTTCATTCTAGATTCATTTTCCTTTATTTTTCATAGTTCTTTGTTCTTTCTTCACACATAATTACCACGTTGGTTCGTTCCCTGACTTACGTATTTCTTCTCAATTGCGGCGCAGCGGAGGTGCGCGAGCGGCCCAGCTGTGCAGGTGAGGCTGCGGGGGCGGGGGCGGGAGGATAAACACATGCAAATGGGCCGCGCAACACTCGCGCGCATTACGTATGCCGCGCCCCTCCGCTTTCTCCCTCCAGCAGCGGCCCATCGCGTGCGCCGCACTCGCAGCGCTCAAACAGCGATTCACTCGCGACGGCGGGCCTGCGGTCACCAGAAGGAAAATAAGAGTTTAACCGGTATATAAATTGGGGACCGACCCAGAAAAGAGCGTACGTAAATTGGGGGCCGAATACCTCATTCCGGTCCAGGTGAAAGAGGAAGGAGACACTTTATTTTCCAAGATCATTTTCATTGCTATTATAATTATTATGACTTATGCACTTCTCCCACGCGGGGGAAACATTCACCTGCCACAGATGTCAGTGTGGCTAGGCTCACTCGTACGGCTCAGAGCAAGTAACGAGCAAGATCTTCATTTACTTCCAGCACCTCTAACACTATATATCAGACACATCAGTGACAGTTTTTCTGACAATGTGACAGGTGTCTAGAATGACTGCTTTTTGTACTGTAATTATTATTAATATTACTATTATTATTATTATTATTATTATTATTATTATTATATTGTCATTATTATTAAAACACAATTCCCTTGAAGGGAATTGGAAAGTCCCAATTTTCCAGACTTAGAACTGGCATTTTTCCTTCAAAATGTGGTTTGCTTCAAGTTGCTTTTATTCAATTCAAACAAGCTGATTGTAATTTGACAACTTGACATTTTTATATTCTTCCTTTTTCTCAGCTAATTTTCTATAACGGTGAACCTGAAATTTAGACAATCTACTAGTGCTTTCTTCGTGTTTCATTTTAGTGTAGAAGCGAGTCTTTCAGCGAGATTTCCAAAAAGGCAGAAGGAAAAGTTGGACAGCGGCGCGGAGGCGGCGGCGGCGGCCCGCAAAACGCGCTCACCTGCTCAATCGGTCCTTTTCCTTACCCGAGTTGGCTGGTTTCCAATTTGCAGGCAGAATAGTAAGTTTTGCGATAAAAGATGAAGGGGTTATTTGGTCCCCAATTTACGTACGGCCACGACGGCAAGAATTTGTCTATTAAGTATGCCTCGCGGCGGCGATGCTGTAACGGTTAGTGTTATACAAAAGTTCTCGGGTTTGAAGCCGTGGATTTTTAAGGGCGAAAAAATCCTACGTATGCCTTCCTTCGGAGGGGAAGTAAAGCCGGCTGTACCATGTAGTAGGTTTACTGCATGTAAAAGATCCTCAAGCCTAAAAGAAACGTCTGAGCGCATTTCCAATCGCCTGTTTCGTCACCTGAGTAATACCCGTCTTCTCCACTAGTTGGTGAGGAGCGAAAATTGCATCGTTAGCCCAAAGAACAGGCCTCGTGGCCCGGGACTTCGCACGCAAAATAAGGCATCAAGTCAATTTAATTAACCCTTCGGAAGCCCTTTTCTTTCCAATATTTCTATCAATTACTATCATTTTTTCTTATTTATTCTTCGTGATATTCAATTTCCTTGAAAAAACATTGGTAATTTTTAAAATCTAAAATTTAGAAACGAATTTTGATTGTTTCAAATGCAACATAATCTACGGGGCGATCACACATTTATAGTAACTACTACAATATGTTTTAATTATGAATTTAAAACCCACACACTAACAGTCATTTTTGTTAAGTATTGTTGTCACCTATCTCTCATTATTGACAAGAATCACAAAAAATTCAATTTTTACGGACGAATCTGGAGAGGCGTGGAGATTGCTGGAGTTCCACGTTACAAAGAATGCGTTCTTTTTTAAGCCCATAAACCCGTGCATCCGATTTTTTTCTTGGAGGGAAAGTAAATTAGCTGTTGAGGGATACTGTAAATTCCTGAGGAGTAGGA
Organism: Teleogryllus oceanicus; assembly: GCA_964035755.1. NCBI lineage: Eukaryota > Metazoa > Arthropoda > Insecta > Orthoptera > Gryllidae > Teleogryllus > Teleogryllus oceanicus. The sequence continues at coordinate 86,159,722 of CAXIVR010000013.1, read as the reverse complement.
TAATGCCATTCTACTTGGCAGCTACGTATCATAAATGGTCTGGGATGCTTACAGTTCCCATCTGACTACTGAAGAGTTATGAAGGTCAATTCTTTTTAGTTTCGTATTCCTGCTTTCTCAACATAATGTTACATCCGCGTATGCCCCACAAAGAAAGAAATACTCCGTTACTTGACAGTGACATTTCCTGTTTACAACATTGCTGGCACATTTGGCGCTGTAACCCTGTTCCCTTGATAAATGTGACTAATCTGTATGAAAATTCTATTCATACATACATGTATATACTTTCCCTGTTTTAATGGGCTAAACATTTTTAAATATGTTGAAAAAAACTTGTATATTCTACTTGCGTTCCCTGTGCAACCACAATGCTCATGAATTTCAAAGCAAATTCACATGCGCAAAAAATTGCAAAAATTTCAGCTTTTATATGCAAAGTACACTACTCTTCATACTACAGTTCATTTACTCTGTCGTAGCCGCATATCCTTTCAGATTCAGAATTAGGCATACGAACGGAGAAGATGAAATTGGCATTTTTATAGTAACCTTCAGCAAAATCAAGTTACAAACTACTATCAAAAGCGTTGAACATTGTTTTTGGGGGCCGTTGAAAGTCTTCTCCTCCCACTCTCAACCACAGGAAAACAATAAAACATCTCGCAGCTCTTTGTAACCTCAAGCAGAACTTTCTGTAACCGCAGGTGAAAGCGATTTGTTGAAAATGTTTTGAGTTCCTTTATTGAGAACATAAAAATTGAAATTTAATACACAATTTTGAACACAGAACTTACTCTTCTCAAACGAATCTCAAATGTGTAGTCCTTCACATTCAATTACATGCTTTCCTCTCGCCCGGATTAACAACTTTGCATTTCAAGGAAATAACTATGACCTTCACATAAACCATTTGCGGAGGTATTTAGAAAGCGAATGCAAAATTGGTTTATTTACTATTCAAGTCAATTTAATGAGCCATATTGAACGTAGGGAGGCTTACGGCATGAGGCCAAGTCTTCCGCCAGGGTAAGCAATGTTTACAAGAGACAGAAAACAACGAAGAGCGTAAAGCACACTTTTTTAAAAATTCATTACTGTTTGACAATATGTTTTTCAGAGCATTGAAATTTACAAAAAAAGGGACAGTCATTACGAGCACTAACAATAACCTCTTTAAGAGGATGTTTAAAGGTAAAATTATGAACACTTTTGAGATGGGTTATTTTATTTTATTTTAATGCACTTCAAATATAAACAAAAGTTTAAAGTAGTATTTTTTCTGATAATTTGCTAAATGGCAGATATCACTGGATAAATCATTACGCCATTTTTAATTCATAGACAAAGTAGTTTAACTTTACTTAGTATCTAGCATCAAAAAGGAAAGTAATATTAATTTTAACAATGATGTTTTCGGTGTTATTTACCATTTAGATTGTATAATTCTAAACAACCTGTAACAAATATTGTACTTCAGCTTCTGGGTCAAAGACCCCCATCTCATCAGGTTTTTCGCCCAGTTTCCCTGATCCATTGAGCAAATGCTGAGATGGCCCCTTGTTTTGCTTCTGGACATAAATGTAACTTCATTTTCTGTGCACGTCTTCTAGAATTCAGTGAGAAATATAGTTATTCAAATTATCGTTCTCCATGTTGTCTTTGCAGGAAGTATTATTCCTTTTCGAAGGACGCGGTGAGGGATAAGAGCCAAAATGTATAGCTGATTTACCATTGAAAATAGATTTTATTACATCGTAGCGAAAAACGCTCATTTCTTTCTGTATTCAAAATTCACCTTGTATTTGGCTTAGGGTAGGGATCCAGAATTATGAAAACGTGCACAGAATTCACTTCATTCCGTAGCACGTTACATACAGATTTTAACTGTTTTGAGTAAATATTTTTTAAGTTAGGAGAAAGTGGAAGAAAGGGCTAATATTTTTGCTAACGAGTATAGCCTTTCTATCTTGTCATATAAGTTCTCAAAGTAACACGGAGTGTGCGCACTTTGAGAGCTGTGTAATATACGCGAAAGATTTCTTGGTATTCCATAGCCGGGAGTTCGGGGAGAGAAGGGCTCTGGCTACGTCACTGCTTAAACGGGCGTACCAACTGTTGGCATTAACTCTTCACCCAAACCGCGACACGAGAAATACCATGATTACCTTAAAGATGCGAGTGCATGTTGGCTGAATTTGAAACAGCCGTTCGGAGTCTGACCGAAGTATTTCAACGGGCCGCGCTATTCCACACTTAGTTTAGTTTAGTTTAGTTAATGCCTTATTTTACGTGGCGAGACTCGGCCCGCTCTTCCGTCTAACCACGCAAAGTTCGAGACGCTCCTTTCACCACCTAGCGGAGAAAGGAGGTATTATCTTGGGCGACGAAACAGGCGGATCTCAATTTTGCTCAGAGGCGTCTTTTAGGCTTGAAAGGACACTTGGCAAGGACTCGGGGCACGTGTACCAGGAAAAATTACGTGAACAAATAACTGCGAGATTCAAAATAACTATTACGAGCGACGCTATTCATCCTGCCAAATCCCACGTTTCAATTTCAACGAGAGCAATTACATCCTTTTCTGAGCACGGGATGATTCACGAGGTGCCATCGACACGACGCGGTAATCAAGTAATTATGACTAATACCCCGTGTAACTATGACGCGCCCTCCCCCCTACACTTAGGCGCATAGATCACGCGGCGCCCTGCGAGCCACGTGACAAGCGGGAACAATGGAGGGACGCCGGGCGTCATACTGGCACATTATGCGCACCGACTGGTAACGACGCGGTGGGATCTAGTACATCGAGAGGGGGATCGTGCGTACAATAGAATGGGCTTGTGGCTTCGGTGGTATAAGGTTGCCGTGTCGAGTTGTTATATCCAAGTTTGCGACCGAAAGCGTGGAGTTTCGATGGCGAGAAACATCCTTCGTACGCCTTCCTTCGGAGATGTAAAACCGGAAGTCCCATGCTGAAGATTTAGTGCATTTAAAATATCCTCAAGCCGAAAGGATGCCTCTGAGCTAAATTCAAAGTCGTCTGTTTCGTCGATACCTTCTATCTCTGCTAGATGGTGAAAGGAGCCTACAAGAAAGGAATAGAATGAGCTTGTGACTACGGTGATACAACAGTTAGCGTACCCATCTGTTGTACTCAAGTTTGCGGATCCAAACCCGATCAAAGCTGTGGAATGTTAAGGGCGAAAAAAGTTCTTTGTACGCCTTAGTTCGGAGAAGTAAAGCCGGATGTCCCATGTTGTAGATTTAGTGCATTTAAAATATCCTCAAGCCTAAAAGACGCCTCTGAGCTAAATTCAAAACCGCATGAAAGCGACTGAGCAATAATGTCAGCTAATGAGCATCTGAGCAATAATATCGAAATCGCCAGAGCGATACCTTCTGTCTTCCCTAGGTGATGAAAGGAGCCTGGCGGAATTTGCGTTATGAGACGGAAGAACAGATCTGATGGTCTGAATCTAAAAGGCATTGAATTGAGTGGAATTGTAATGGACCGCAAGGTGTGAAGCTGCTGGTTCGATGTCAGCTGGTATATGGATTTTCAGGAAGAGAATCATCTGAAAGATCCGTAGGCCTCTCTTCCACGTGAATAAAGGATGCTTCAGAAGAAGTGATTTTTAATGCTAGTAGTACCTCCGCGAAACTTTAGTTTAGCAACGAATTTTTTTGATGAATTGCAGTACACAAGATTTACTCTGAAGGTTAATAAATGTATTGCAGCTTTTTTTTATTTTATTAATATAATATTAATAATTTTATTATTATTATTATTTTGCAAACGTAAAGATACGTTTTGCCGAGTAAAACAAGGTGCTTGCTTACATTACATTATTACATTACATTTATTTGAACTGCAATTGGGTATGACCCGGTGGCAGTTAATTAACAATAATTACAATAATAATAACACTTAACATTAATAATAACAACAATATTAATAATAATAACGATATTAAAAAAAACAATAATAATAAAGGAGTACAGTACAAGCCGAACATGCAATAATCATACTATCACTAATATTAAGTATTATAACAAATATTTCAACTCGTATGATATATAATAATTATAATTATATGTCGGTGATGCTAAAATTTAATACAAGCTACATAAATATTGGCTAAATTTATTGTTTTTAATTCATTGATCGCGTTCACTACAATTAACTGCACGACACTGCACTGCACAAATGAAGAGAATTTTCCTAAAGGTTAGCTATATTTATCAAGGGAACAGTTAAAAGAACAAAATATGCAACGAGTGTTTGTAAACAGAAGTGTAGCTATCAAGGACCTTTAAGTCAAGAGAGACAAGTGAAAACATCTAGTAGTCATACAGGAAGTTGAAACAAGAAACTGTTCCCTTATTAATGTAATTACTTAATATTCTAATTTCATTTCAATTTTATTAGTGTTATGTGTGTTTTGCATATACTGGATTATGATGTCTTGCTGTACAACCTTGGAAGCATCGTAAATATACATAATTGCAGAAGTTAATTAATGCCTATTTGTGTTTTTTGACGTGAAATACTGATCATACTGCATCAACACTTCACAATCTGAATTCTAACCATAAAAACTTCTTTCAGTCGACGCAAAACAACATTCCTAGAAGCATCTGAAAATTTTGTTGACCAATTGTTCATGCATTCATTGCATTGCAGTCAAAATCAATGCAGTGTTTAATTGTTTTTGGATTTTTAGTGAGTTCCTGTGCATTTAACGACGCACTATACACATGTCTTACGTACCCAGAGGCTGCATAGTTTTCTATCAGTTTCAGAGTACATCGCAAGTTGGTGACATAGACATGATGTTTGAAACATGACAACTCCGGGATCTTTTCCACTCGATTTGTCTAATTTGCCTGAGCTACTTCATAGAGTGCCTTCGCGGATAGCTCACTGCTTAGCCTGCTCGCTTTTCATGACACAACCCCGGTTCAATTTCCGATCGGGCAAGATTATTGTGGGTTTTGCTCCAGAATTTGTTGTGCGTGTGGCGGTGGGTGGGCAGGGCAGGCGGGCTAGGTTGGGCGGGCGGGGCGGGACGGGCTGGGTTGGGTGGGCGGGGCGGGACGGGCTGGGCTGGGTTGGGTGGGCGGGGCGTGGCGGGACGGGGTGGATGGGCGGCGGCGGGGCGGGCGGGTGGAGCGGGGCGGGTCGGGCTAGGGTTGGGTGGGCGGGGCGGGGCGGGACGGGCTGGGTTGGGTGGGCGGGGAGGGGCGGGACGGGGTTGGGCGGGGCGGGGTGGAGTGGGGCGGGGCGGGGAGGGGAGGGGGCAGGGGTCCGAGGGGGAGGGGCGGGAAAGCGGCGGTGGGCGTGTCGCGAGCCGAAAAGCCCCGAAAAGCGGCGCCGCGCTCCAGTTCCGCTGCCGGGGGGCGGGGCAGGTCGCCCGCGGAGAGAAAGTGGCCGCCGCCCGCCCACGCGCCGCCCAACAGCACGCAGACACTTGCCGACCGCCCAGCGCACGCATCGGGCCACAGGACGAGCGTTCAAAAATAAACAAACAAGCAAAGGGGTTGGCGCAACAATCAACGCGATCAACACTCAACACTCAACAAGCTCAACCGTCTACACCCAACGCGTTCAACCGTCAACAATTTGCGCTTTCAACATTCCATGCGTTCAACCGTCAACACCCAACACGTTCAAACGTCAACAATTTAGTTGTTCCATCAACATTCAACGCGCTCAGCATTCAATGTGTTCAATATTCAATGCATTCAACATTCAATGCATTCAACATTCAATGCATTCAACATTCAATGCGTTCAACCGTCAACACTCAACGCGTTCAACCATCAACACTCAACACGTTCAACCGTCAACACTCAACGCGTTCAACCGTCAACACTCACCAGTTAAACCGTCAACACTAAACTAGCTCAACCGTCTACACCCAACGCGTTCAACCGTCAACAATCTAAGCGTACAACCCTCTACACCCAAAGCGTTCGCCTGCCGTCAACTTATTTTTTAAAACCTAGTAAATAAATAAACGAAAAAAAGTTAAGAATAATGTGCGAGGCCTCTTCAGGTAATTCAGAAATAAATAGTAATAAAATTAGGCGCAAAAACGATTTCAGCAACGAAAATTAAATTATGGTTGATAATAGAAAGTGATAAGTGTTAGTGGAAATTAGATTTGAATTCGAAAGTTGAGTGTTAAGGTGAGTGAAATGAGGTTTTCTATCGTACGAGTATTCACACAGAAATAAATTGAGAACTAGAATACACTGCATCACACAATCTGCAATTAGAATTTCCATAAAATATTAAGTGAGAAGTAGATACTTTTCACAATTGAATAGAAAAACTAAAGCTGTCTACATGAAGTACGTTTAATAGCTCAAGCTCTTAAACCACCTTCATAACATTCGTCTTTTTTATATCCACCAAGACGTGATATACACATATTTCAGTTCGTATACAAAAAACTGAAATAGAACTACCAAATACAAACGCAATAATTGGATTGTGAAATTTTTGCAGCACCCGCCTTCTGTTTAATAGTTCGATTTTCTCATTTAATGTTTGTATTTTCCATTGAATTGTATCACTTAAAATGTGAAATGCGCGAACAAAAAAGAAAAATGGAATAATTGGAGTGCGAGTTAAAACGTGGCATTTCCAGTCAGTTAATGAAGTTAGCAGATTTACGCACAGTTACATAAAAATAGAGGCTATCAACATTTTTCAATTGGATTTTTAATTACTTAATTCTGTTTAAATAATTCATTTCAGGGAAAATTTAATTAAACATAAAAATACGATTCAAATTACAGCTCGTTTTTTTCGACTTCATTTAACGTACACCGAATTATACCACCAAATAAATATCCACTGTTTTCATGTATCATAGAATCGTGAGTAAGATAAAACATTTTTTTTCTCACTTAGCTACAAAGCGTTTTGAAACGGAAAATTAGTTTCCAAGAACGCAATCTGTTTCAGATAAATTATTAGTTTTGACAATATTCACAAGTCAATGAAAGGTCCTAGTTTAGAAATGAAAAGGTAAATTTGAATTCAAACTACACGTCAAAGCGAGCTTCTTACAGTTAATCGACATTCATGTACATCAGCTTGTAAAATAAATCAGCGACAGCATTTATGTCCCGATACGTTTTTCATATATATGTAGACATTTCTTGAATATTTATTACAATTAATAGCATTTAATAACAGAAAATATACTTGAATCGCATGAAATTCATATTGAAGTACCTGTTATTGGGTGCTTTCTATGCCTATTTTCATCGATATACAGGTCAATCGTGACATTTTCTTCACAAATACACGTTACATTCAAGGTAAACAATTTCCACAATAAGTGCCAACCGTATTTTTAGCTGTTCTGGGTAAAGTAAAAAATCGAATGTTTAGTTCTTAATAGTTACTATTTCTCATTCCATGCAAACCTCATACGAAATAGTTTATCATACATAAGCTTCCCATGAATTGCTGAAAAATTACGATTGTTTAAAATTACGTTTTTTTCCCCTTGTCTATCTCAAGTATTGCTGTATGATCAGTGAAAAAATAGTAAATAGTGATAACAGATCTCCAACAAAGATACTGAACATTCTAGTGGTTTTCAAGCATGGAGATAATTCCTAGATCTTGTACTTACATTGAAGCATGAATTGCGACGAGATTTTAATACACTAATGCCGGAGGTACGTGTGATTCATTTTGAAAAACATCGAACTGCTGTATTTGAAGATGATATTAATACAATAATCCCCAAATAAACAACGCGGGTACGAGAACTTTGCAAACATATGTTAGTTACTACTTTTATTGTGCAAGCACACCAGTCTGAAGAAGTTCTTCGATTCACGTCCTAGAGAGTCACGTTTCGGTTTTTATAAAAGAGTAAAAATTGAAATAAGTTGTAACTACGAAAATATGCTTCATTTCTTGATTCTAAAAATATTAGAAAACAAAAATTTTGTTACACCTCCGTTCAATTAATTCAAAAAATATTGGAAAGTGAATTAATTCAACCAACGAAGTTCTCATTTAGCGTCCTCTCTTTGCGGACAAGATAGACATTTCAAGGTTAGGATGGAAGTTGATCTTCCCATTTAAAAGGAACTGATAATAAAATGTACACTGCCAAGAGTGTCAAATATAATTTCGTAAGCTTATTAGTTATTTCTTAAAATCAGTCATTACATAACTAGTTCACTTTCAATAAATAACCAATGCAAATTATATTGAATGTCATCAGCATTCATGATCAAACATTATACGGTATAAATATTACATTTAGGAAAGTTTGATAACCGTGTTCAGTAAAATGAGTTTTTGCAGAAATTGCAAAAGACAATAAAACATACAATAAAAATTTTTCATTGGTTTAGGAAGCGTACATCTTAAAACATGTTTCGTAAGTTTAAATTACAAAAGAAAGGAGTTCGCAAGAGTGTGTTTGGATTCAACCGTTATCGTGCGAGTGAGGCATATACGAGAAAGAAGACACTGCATATGCACGGTACTGCCATCTATGCATACAATCACCCTTAAGAAAACATAACCTAATACGAACTAGGGTTTGAATCGAATTGAAGAAAAAATTGCCGCTGTCTTATCGTAGCTTGACACATACAATGCCCCATGCGATAGTCAAAATGGCGCTCTTTTACTGTAGCTTGACAGTAATACAACGCCCCATGCGAAAGACAAAATGGCCGCTCTCTTACTGTAGCTTGACAGTAATACAACGCCTCATGCGAAAGACAAAATGGCCGCTGCCTTAACTGTAGCTTGACAGTATCACAACGCCCCATGCGAAAGACAAAATGGCAAGGCCCCTTCCGTAGCTTCCACACGCCTATCTCGGCGTAGCGGCCTCCGCCCCCAGGCGAAGACGCGTTGCTTCCGTTGGCGCTCCGTTGCTGCTGGCGGTGTTTGCCTGTTGCGTGCGTTGGTTATTGTTGTTGTTGTGGATGTTGTTGAGGATGACGAGCGCGTCCCCTTCGGGGTCCTCCGACATCGGAGGCAACATGGCGGCCGGCGCGCACTCCGCACACGATTCACCGCGCGATTCACAAGCGCTCGCTCCGGCGAGCGAAACTAGTCACTACAAGACTGCGCCGCGACATGTTTGTCATTCGTAATGGGTTCTGAGATTTCCAACGGATCCCTAATGGGTTCTGCGATGAGTTGGTTGCGTTTGCTACGAGCGATGTGCTTGGGGTACGAACGCCGCAATTCTGCAACGGAAATAGGCGTTCGTTGTGGTTTCAGCATTATCGAATATGATGAAATTAATGGCCAAATCACAATTTCTTTGTGCGTGCAACATTTTGATATTATTTCAGTGTAATTCTATCCAATGAAATATTTTCTTACCATTATTACAACTATTAGACTGCAAAAGTATAAAATGATGTTGTCTAGAATATTCATAAAAATTCTTAATAATTAACGAATTGAAATTCGTAAACTCAATTCGACAATATTTTTAATTGCATTTTCCAAGAGCACAATACATTTGACTTATAAATTTTATGTTGTAGAATTTTTTTTTGGAAACACCTCATCTTACGACAAACAAGGAATCAATATTTCATCTTATTTAAAAGCATATTTTATTAGATTGTGATTTGGCTATAAATTTTATTGTTTTATTTGTAGAGCTTAAACCCTGATATCGAGAATCAACATTTAAAAACTCTACTACATTTCTCGTATTCGCAGTTTGAACAGTGAACTTCAGCTTCAAGAAATTGCCTAAAGTTTTATTTTGAAGTACTACAAATAACAGTTAAAATTTTGCATTATCTCCAGATAATTTACGAATAAAACTATATTAATTTCATATTTCTCTAATTCCATTCTTCCAGATCCAAATGAAGTTAATAAACCGTTACAAATATCCAACCTTTCGCATACTCCAACCGTTGCATACGAACGAAATATCAAAAGCTTGAAATATCCATAGTTCCTAGTCTCCAAAGTTCAAATAACCAAAGTTTAAAATATTCGAAATATCAAATTCGAAATATCCAATATTCGAAATATCCAATATTCGAAATATCCAATGTTCGAAATATCCAAAATAACAATAACCGACGCATTCACTACCTGAATCCTTTGCGTGCGGAAATTCGCCAACTCTAAGTGGGGCGAACGGGCCCACTTGGAATTCTGCTAGCGCGCGCAGGAAGCGGGAGGGAGAGAGAGAGAGACAGAGAGTCATTCGCTTCGCGGCGAACGAACCGTCGCGCCGCTTCTCAAGGAACCGGTTCTCCGCGCGCGCAGCGAACCGAGCCGTCGGCGCCGGAAGCCCCGAGTCTTGAACCCCGGACTGCGGCGGGCGCGGCCGCCGGGGAAAGCGCCGACGGCAATGACTCACCGAAACGGCGACAACGAGAGCACACAACGGGCGCGGGGCGGAAAAGAGACGGAGCTAACCAGATTAGTGTTTTTATCATCTCAACATTCATTGACTCGCTGAAGAGTACCTGCAGAAATCTCAGCAGCAGGGCTAGGATTTGTATGTAATTGTATGTTTGTACATTATCTAAATGAAATTGAGGCATTGTTTTGTCGTATATGTCTACAAAACAACGCCTCAATCTCATTTGGGTGAACTCCACACAATTCCCTACCGTTTGTACCTTAGTTATCATCATCAAACGTCTCTCATGTCTTGAGGGATCAGGCAGAAATCTCTTTTGCAGGGCTAGGATTTGTATGTAATTGTATGTTTGTACATTATCTAAATGAAATTGAGGCTTGTTTTGTCGTATATGTTACAAAACAACGCCTCAATTCATTTGGTGAATCCACACAATTCCCTACCGTTTGTACCTTAGTTATCATCATCAAACGTCTCTCATGTCTTGAGGGATCAGGCAGAAATCTCTTTTGCAGGGCTAGGATTTGTATGTAATTGTATGTTTGTACATTATCTAAATGAAATTGAGGCGTTGTTTTGTCGTATATGTTTACAAAACAACGCCTCAATTTCATTTAGGTGAAATCCACAATTCCCTACCGTTTGTACCTTAGTTACCATCATCAAACGTCTCTCATGTCTTGAGGGATCAGGCAGAAATCTCTTTTGCAGGGCTAGGATTTGTATGTAATTGTATGTTTGTACATTATCTAAATGAAATTGAGGCGTTGTTTTGTCGTATATGTTTACAGAACAACGCCTCAATTTCATTTAGGTGAAATCCACACCATTCCCTACCGTTTGTACCTTAGTTATCATCATCAACGTCTCTCATGTCTTGAGGGATCAGGCAGAAATCTCTTTGCAGGGCTAGGATTTGTATGTAATTGTATGTTTTACATTAGTGACCATCAAAGGTTAGTCATGTCTTTAGGAATTAAGGATTTGAAGTGGTTTTAAATTAATTTCTTTATCAATATTTGTCCAGGTCTTTATGTTTACTTGTTTTCTTGTGAATGTGACGTGATATATAGTCGTAGAGATTTCTTCGGCATCAGTGAATGCTAAACTCTAGACAGTTTGTTATTAGTAGTGTCGTCACGACCTATAACAGCCTTTCATTCTGGATACACTATTCGTTTCGTACACACAGGTGTCAAAGGTTCTAGAAGGGCGTGACATCTGTTTAGTTATACTTGCTTCATCATGAAAGAGCAGAGCATTAGAGTTTTACACTCATCCGTTACTCATGGTCTGTTAGCTACTCAATGATGTTTACCTATAGTACATCTGATTTTTTTTATGCGTGAACACAGACTAAGCTTGTTAAGTGCGGATATTATGGGCATAATATGTTGCGTCCGGAATACAAAATAATTTCTTCACATCTCCCAGAAGCATTTACGAGATCAAGAAGGATCTTAAAAAGATACTGTTCGCAGTTGGTCACTTTTTATGCTTAATTAAAAATATTATATTTTCTCCTCGCACATTGCACAGTTAGATAAAAAAGGCGGCTTATAAAGCTAAATTTATAGCCAGAAAAGGAAGTTGATTCACTCGCCAAGAAGATATCACAATTCCAAAATATATTTTGAAATAAAAGAAAACAATGGACAATACTTTCTTGATGGCTTTGCAAAGAAGAGCAAGGTTTTTACTAGTCATTGTTCTCTACCAAGAACAAACTATTCATCACAATACCGTATTACATTGTGCTCGTGATTTCAGAAACCACGATCAGCAGTAATTAGTTGTCAGTCGACTATCTCGGAAACGAAGAAGCAAATAAATAATCACCATCAGGCAAGGATTTGTCCTGAGTTCGCAACGACGTCGGTAGCTCAATGGAGGTCAGCGCTGTGGCTGCGAACGACCGGTCCTAGAGTTCGATCCCAGACGGTGGTTATCAACAGTTGCAGCATGGCTAGGTCGGGCTCAGTCGCCGTCTGGAGGAGAATTCTAGCGGCCGGCTGCTCTGTTGAGTTTTCCTTGGTTTCTCCGTTCAATATCAGGCAATGCCGAGCAGAACCCTAACAAAGGGCCACGGACCGCGCGCGATCTTTCATTCCTCTTCCTTGTCCTATCCTCACCCTTTCTAGCAGCCGTCCGCTAAAATTCTCCACCTAATACGGCTGAACTCCACCTAGGTAGTGTCGGAACGCTGCCATAGCCCTGGGATCTCCCAGTCCGAGACACATCAGTGCCATCAGTTCCCGAGCCACCTCTCCCCTGACTCGACAAGCAGCGCGCCACACGGGTCCGACCGCAGATAAGCGACGGGGCGGGGCACTGGAGGAGCGCTGGTGTAAGTGAACGCTCAGTTCAAGCAGACGCTGATCGCCCAAGGATTCCTTCCGGCTTGCGGGGCCCAGGGCGACAGCTGCATTCACTGCAGTGTCAGTGTCTGGGATCACATGAGGCTATACCCCCCCTCGGTAGAAAAAATGTAGACACTGGCTAGTCAGCCGCTCTCTGGAGGAGAGTTCTAGCGGCCGGCTACTCTGATCGGTAGTTTTCCCTGGTTTCTCCGATCAACACCAGGCGAATGCCGGAGCAGTTCCTTACCAAACGGGCCACGGACCGCGCGCGATCTGTCCTTCCTCTTCCTTGTCCTATCCTCAACCTTTTTTTCAAAAATACACTTACATGCAGTACACTACCGCATATTCCGGGAGAAGCGGATAGGGGAGCTTAGAGCTTAGTGCTTGTCCCGGTTGGGGCGGTGCCCCGCTGGTGGGAGAGTCCTGGTTGGGGACCACCACGACCTAGGCAATTATATGGTGTCGAAAATTCTGTCACCGTCGGGAGTTGAACACTAAGACTACAGTACCGGCAGCGTATAAGCAACTCTGCCAGTTCAGTGCGCTGTTGCCACACATGACTATGCTCATGGCACCACCTATATCACAGATAAATTGCATCTCAAAGCATTAACATTAATTGCTGAGAAGCGATCACATGTGTTGGTATCGTGTTCATAATTTTCGGTAAAGCCGAACCTTATTGTCTTCACGACTTCGTGTGAGACAGATGAACGAAAACGCTGAACCTTGGCTGTGAGGAAGTAAACAAATCCTCGCAAGCTGATTGCTTCAGAGCAGGTCACATGACGCATCAAAAAACGTGACGTCAGAGTCGCTTATACCCTGGCGCTAATGTAGTGTGGAAAATACGGCGCTGCTGTCGGAAGTAGTGATGGCAAATTTTACCAATACCTCGATACATCGATGTTTCGATACATCGCTAAAGGGTTTCGATATCGATAAAACAAATTTTTAATTACAGTGAAAAAGGTATATTTTATATTGGTTAACACAGTTAGAAAAAGTAAAATAATTATCGAATGTAAAGAATAAAATTAAGAATAAAGAACATCGCGTTTTGCTATCGATTTCGTGTATCACTGTCGATTCAAGCAATGACACGCCTGGCGATAACATACATTCATAACACGAGTAGCTCCCAAACTTCCTCAAATTACACAGGCGAAATGTGCAGCGTGATGAAGAGGATGACGCAAAACAACCATATTGCTGTGATTGCGGCAGCACTACAACGTGATAAAACCCCTTTATTTACAAAATAAAAAGAAAAAAAATCGATGTTTTTGCAACAAAATATCGATGTGAAAAAAACATCGAAACTAAAATATCGATGTTGTGGTGGAAAACATCGATGTTTTTTTGCCATCCCTGGTCGACCTCCTCCCGGGCCGAGACGGCGCGACGTGGTCGGTCGTGGAGCTGAGGGACGGGCGACTCCACTCATTGTCGGAGCGAGGCCCATTGAGATGTTCGCGCGAAGTGGCACTTCAATGGAACGGGCGGCGGAGGCGGGGGAGGCGGCGGCGGCGACCGGAAAACCGCAAGAGCGCGCGGCGGCGCGGCGCGACCGTCACGCGGCGGGCGGCGCCGGCGACAACTTCCAGAAAAAGGGAGGGGCGCCGGTTGAAAGCGCCTTCTTCGTGCACACTGCCCCCTCAGGGGTTAGCACTAGTGATGTGACATCGGCATACATGCACCAAACGTGAGTGTTCAAAATTAAAACATCGAAGTAAATAATTCATTTGCAGTTTTAAACGTCGATGTTTTAAAGAAAACAATCATTAAAATTAAAACATCGAAGTAAAAATTCATCGACCAAAAATCATTTGCAGTTTTAAACGTCGATGTTTTAAAGAAAACAACATCCAAACGTGGGTGTCAAAATTAAAACATCGAAGTTAAAAATTCATCGACCAAAAATCATTTGCAGTTTTAAACGTCGATGTTTTAAAGAAAACATACATGCGCCAAACGTGGGTGTTCAAAATTAAAACATCGAAGTTAAAATTCATCGACCAAAAATCATTTCAGTTTTAAACTCGATGTTTTAAAGAAAACATACATGTGCCAAACGTGGGTGTTCAAAATTAAAACATCGAAGTTAATAATTCATCGACCAAAAATCATTTGCAGTTTTAAACGTCGATGTTTTAAACAAAACGTACATATGCCAAACGTGGGTGTTCAAAATTAAGACATCGAACTTAAATATTCATCGAACAAAATCATTTACAGTTTTCAACGATGTTTTAAAGAAAAAATAGATGTGCCAAACGTGGGTGTTCAAAATTAAAACATCGAAGTTAAAAATTCATCGACCAAAAATCATTTGCAGTTTTAAACGTCGATGTTTTAAAGAAAAAATAGATGTGCCAAACGTGGGTGTTCAAAATTAAAACATGGAAGTTAATAATTCATCGACCAAAAATCATTCTCAGTTTTAAACGATGTTTTAAAAGAAACCATAGATGTACCAAACATCGATGTTCAAAATTAAAACATGGATGTTATTAATAATTCATCGTTCAAAAATCATCCTATTTTAAACTTCGATGTTTTAAAATACGTTAGGTAATCGCCAACATGAAATTGGTGCAGAACAAAATTTAATTTGTCAGTAGTCGAATAATTAATTCGTAATGGTAGGGTTTCTCGCAAGAATCGGACATGTCCAAATTAAGATTTTTCAAGAGGCACCAAAAACTTCGTAACACAGACGTGCGTAGTAATGCATTTACGATTTTTCTCCGCCTTTTACCTTTCGAAGTGTTTGGTGATGCCGAAAGGAAATGTACTGGGAGATAACCGAGTTGCAGGGATAACTCGGTGAAATTCTCAAAACATGGAATTTTGGACTTGTTTGGTTCTTGTAAATAAAGCCTGCTCAATTAAAATGTATCTCAAAATAAAGTCCAAATCGTCTCTCCATGTAAAAAATACGATGAAAGAGGAAGGAATACAAGGACAGCCGGATCATCTTGGACGAGACAATGAGCTCGATGAAAGTAGTAGAAAGTCAGTTTTTTCATATTTTAACTTTTGACAAATTGTGATTATAGAAATGTTCATTTATGAACAATATATCGAAATCGTAAAAACATCACGCACAAAACCTCGATATTCAAAAAACATTGATTCATTAAATCGATGCTTTGAAAACATCGACAACGAGTCGCATTCCTAGATGGCACACATTAAGTTAATGATAGTCGCACGGGGGTGCAGATACTTGCATTACAGTTCACAAATTCAAATTATTGTAATAATAGTTACATATTGTACAGAAACCTCAAACGATTTGTAAAACGCACATAAAGAACGAATCATTTCAGTTAAGAAAAAAAATCTACCACTGTCTTCTCCTCAGTTACAAGAAAATTGTTGACGCTGCAAGCTTCTAGGTGTAATAAACGCTTAAAAAAAACATTTGTGCGATGGTGCATTAATAAAACATCGCATCTTTAGATCAGTGAGGAGGATTGCCCAGACCCTCCAACCGTTAATGTAACTTACGAAGAGTAGTCGTGAAGGAACTGGAATGAAGGTGAAAAACAAGAGCGGGTGGTCCATTAGAGAATGAGGAGGTCGGGGGGGGGGGATCGAAAACGAGCAGCAGAGATGGCGCAAGTGCGTTGGGGAAATGGGCTGGAAGGTGCTAAGGGCATTAGAGATATGGCAGGGGCCACAGGGAAACGGCCTGGGTCCATCCAGGCAAAATTGCAGGAAAGGCTGCGGGAGAGTGCCAGAGTGCTAAATAGCTCACGATGCGGCAGAAATAGAGTTTATGGTCGTTATTGCACGTAATAATAGATATTAATATACCAAGGGCGTCATAAGGGTTCCAATGATGAAGCGGCGATAAAAAGCCCGAGGGCTTTGTGTCACTAGAACCCGTGAACGCCCTTAGTACATACCTGGTTTTATTTTTTACCTAATCTTACTGATTCAGGTTTAATTGTTTACTAATTAACGAGATGTTAACTTGGCTCGGTTCGTCTTTTCATATTTCTCTCCCATAATTCCCTTTCATAATTCCCTGTTACAATTCCTTCCATAAGATTAGCATCATTCAACTGCTTTCATATGTCCCTCGAAACCACGATCCTTTTCATCCAGGTAAGTCATGCAGTGTATATGGAGACCCGTATCGAAGGCAATATGGAGCTATAAAGAATCAGTAAAAAATAAAAATAATTTACGGGCCGGGACATTAAAATAGAAATTTACTCACAAACGATAAAGGACATCCCCAAAAGCAACGTCAGAAGACGAGGGTATCTAATATTCTCGACTGAATAAAACATTTTTATTCACCAATAAATTATTAAATTTGAATTATTTTGAACAACATTAAGTAAATGAAATACGCAAACACACTGCGTCTGTTCAAATACAACACATCTTTCATTCCTTTAATTAGATTCTTGTGAAAGATAAATTCTCTATAAACGTGTGTACACGAAGGCGGAAGACACTTAAACGCACTAATTGCTGAAGGGAGCTCTCATACGCCTCGATGTAGTAATTATGTTGACGGTTAATTGAAGTGCGGAATACAAAGTGTAGAGCACGAAAGAGTGAATAAAGATTGCAAACAAAATAACAGAAGTGTGAGTAAATTCCACATTGCATTGAACGTATTGGCAACAACATGAACTATACGTGAAGGCGTACTATTCGTTTTACAAACACAACAGTTTTTTTCAATTAAATGTTTTCTCGTTGCGTTTGTTAAATGCTTCGCCGTTGTTTTCATAGACATCTCGAATTTAAAGACAAATGAAAATTCCATTTTTCTCAAAGGAGGACACGAAACGAACAGACATTAGTTTCTGCATAGCGTAGCGTAAAGTAACCTCGTGTAACGTAGCGAGTTACCGTTGTCAGTTGTCTCCATATAGCAACGGGGTATTATTAAAAAAAGCAGTTATCGTTGTCAGTTGCCTTCTGCAAGCAACGGAGTATTATGATAGAAGGCCCTCAATAAGCGAGCAGAATGCTTTGCAGAATGGTTTCGAGGAGACTACTTCGAAAGATTCTCAGATCCCTGGGAATGTGGGTTTATTCAGATGCACGCATTTTATGACAGAAATACTAGTATGTATACTAGTATGTGGAATATAATAAAAAATACTACCAAATCAACTAGAAAACCCGTAGAGAATGTTGTTTTAAAATATAACGATATAAATGTGAACGATCCGGCAACAGTGGCTAATCTCTTTAACCAATACTTTTCGAGAATTGCTGCCGATCTCACTAAAGGTCTTCAGGCACAAAAAATTCAAAATAGTAGTAATAACGTGCTAATAATAAATAGTTTTTACACGTTTTATTCAAAACGGAAATAGTTCCTTATAGCAGCGTTAGAGTGTTCACTAAATTTCCATAATGCCACATCCTCCTGATTCGAATTCGTTCGATTAGAGATACCCATCAACGAATGATCTGTATGTTTATATATAATTATTATATACATTTATTATATTCTTAAATATGATTAACATCATGTGTACAGATAATTATTACGTACAGATTATTGCCTCTCGTATGAAGTTGCATAATAGGAAGGTAGAGTTAGGAGCCACAGATGGGAACAAATTCCGAATAGCGTGATAGTTGGAATGTTTAACTCTCGATTAAGTCGTTCGCTAAATCTTGCGGAAGAGTGACCTCCGATAACACTCCGAAACCGAGACCCAAACCGAGACCGATCCCGAGACCGACCCTAAGACCGAACCCCAGACCGTAACCGAGATCGAACCCCAGTCCGAACCAGAGTCCGACCCCTAGTCCGACCCCTAGTCCGACCCCTAGTCCGACCCCTAGTCCGAACCCGAGATCGCACCCGAGACCGGCACCTAGTCCGAAACAGAGTTCGAACCAGAACCCGAGACAAAGCCCGAAACAGCCTGAAACAGGGCCCGAAACCGAGTCCAAGTTGACGCATGCGCAGAGGCTGAAAGGCGGTCCTCGCTTGCCGAACGCTCTCGAGCGAATCCTGATTCGTCGGTGGGGGGAGTGGAGGCGGCTGGAACCCGTTAGGCGGTCGCAGGAAGCGGCTGTCAAGAGCCGCACAGTGGCCCGCCACGACACACTTGGCGCACGAGGAAGCGACGGAGCACAAACACACAAACGTTTACTACTCTTGCTTTTCCCACACAATCACTCGAAATGGCTTACGTTGCAACGAAAATAAACATTACCATACACGATATGATAATACCGTAGTGTTATATCCACGTAACGCAACATCCAGGTATGAAAAGCCATTCTTAACAACAGGCGTGGGTTAAAGATTAGAAATTCCCATCCGTTAAGTACAATGCAAACAAAAGATTACCTAGAAAACGAAAAGTAATTCTTTTATATTATTTTTTGTGATAAGAAAATGCTAGTATGGAAAATACTCAACAACGCACGACCGATTACACAAATAACAGACTTGTCTGGTTATTTGCGGTTTATCGGCCTAAAAACGTTAGGTTCAGTTCCGCCTTTCGCCTGGCATTGCTCGGAGAAACCACAAAAAAATACCAATCGGAGGAGTCGGGCGCTAGAATTCTCCTCCAAAGAGCGAATGAATTCGAACCAGCTATGTAGCTATACTCCGATTTCAACGGTGGCACTTCAAGGACGAGAGCTGGACGGAGAGGCGGGCACAACCTTCCAACCGTAAGCTTCGTTACTGGTTACATTTTTGGTATTGGAGCGCACAATTGGATGATCAGGTCCCGTGCCACCTCGTGACCTTGTAGTGGCACTGTTTAAGTAAAAAATACTGCCACCGCCGGCACTCGAACACTAGAGTGTCTGCGGCGGCGAAGTTAACGCTGACTGTGAGCTCACTCATCCACATGAAAAACTCTTCTGGCTTGGGGGTGTGGGGTGGGTCTGCATAAAAGGTTCGCGACCGCCTCCCGCCCCACAGTGGCAACTAATTTTAATTCGAAATAAGTTAATTTTAAGTAGTTTATTTGAGATAGGCACATTCTAGACCCCAACAGCCTAATCAGCTGCGGCTAAAACGTGTTTCCCATTAAATAAATACATTCCCGCCCCTTCAGGGTAAAAAACTCCCGCTCCCAAGAGGGGCCACTGCTAGTGATGTCAAATTTTAGAAGAAACATCGATACACTACCATTTTCAATGTCGATGAAAACATGAACAAAAATCATCGATCTTTACGCTATCGATGCTTTAAATATGATGAAACATATGCTAAGTAAAATGACCTGGTTCTAATGTGATACTTGACACGTCTATATTAGTTTCATGTTTATTCTGTCGTAAATTTGACTGACATCTTAATTTTCTAATCAATGTTCTACGTAATCAAAGTTTAAATTCCATGAATTTGCATCATGTTATCACGTAACAAATAATGAAAAAGATCACAGCACTGGAGAAAGGTTTCGAATAGCAAACGGTTCTGTGCCATCAGGGATGGACAACAGTGACATTTGTCAATGGTCCTTGATTGCGAGCAATCAAAACAAAATTAGATACTGAAAATTTTATTTATGCCATGAGAATGTTTTTTTTGAAAACATTGATGTTTCAGGATAAATATATGGATTTGAAGAAAAAAAACAAAACACGGATGTCATAGTACATGTTTTAAACCTTCCGTAGGGGTGGGCCAGCGTCAAAGGTGCGCCAGGCGCCAGCCTCTGCCCCAGCAGGTGCCAGTGGCCGGCGGGGCGGGGCGGCGAGCCGGGTCGCCCGCCACGCCACAGCTTTCTCCGGCGCCCGCGGCGGCGTGTGTTGGGGGAGGGGGCGGGGCGGGCGGGCTGTGCGTTCCGTTGGGAGGAGGAGGGGGGGGGGAGGATGACTCACAGCGCCTGGCGCCAGCGCTCGCCGCCTCTCTCACGCTGCTCGCCAGCACTCGTCCGCCCCCCCCCCCGCCCCGCCCCCCGCTCCCTCCTCCGCCCTCGCCATCGCCCTCTCCCACGTCCTCGCCCTCGCCCTGGCCCTGGCCCTCGCCTCGCCCTCGCCCCCCTCGCCCCCTGCCTCGCCCTCGCCCGCCCCCGCCCCGCCCCGCCCTCCCCCTCGCCCTCGCCCTCGCCCTCGCCCTCGCCCTCGCCCTCGCCCTCCCGCCCTCCCCCCCCCCCGCCCCGCCCCGCCCTCGCCCCGCCCTCTCCCTCTCCTTCGCCCCCGCCCTCGCCCTTTTCCCACTTCTTTTTAATAACAAATTAAGATATTAAAATTTTAACTTCGTGCTATTAATGAATTTTGCTATATCTCTGTATAAAAAAATCAATTATAATGGAGAAATTCCATTTAATTTTGATATCTCGGATATCGTGAACCAAACATGTTAGTCCCCAGAAGTATACTATACACGGAGTCGACTATATTAGGGAGTTTGTGGATACTCGTACGTTAAAGCAAGCGAAAACACTATCTTCCGTGCACGCGCAGTTCAAGTTTCTTTAGTGCACCTGAGCATGTCCAGAAGATCAAGATTGCAGTTGCTTGCTGCCCGCTAAGGCGTGCACAAACTTCCTATTGATATTCCAAACATGGGCTGTTCTAAAATCGGCTTTTGAGGCTCAGAACATTAAAAAACATTAAATTTTCTCAAATTTCGAATTTTCTGAAATCTCAAATTTTCTGAAAACTCGAATTTCGCCATTAAATCAAAATTCCCCTCAGCTATACATTTTCAAATAAATCAAAATTCCAAACAACTTATACCTTAAACTTTTAAAATAAATTTCTGACATTAAAACAAACATAAAACAAAGCAAAATACATAAATAAAAATTTCACCCTCCTGACCACTCTAAGAGTCAGAATTTTGTACAAGAACTTGTCCATGTTCCCTTCAAACACCCTGTAGATATCATTGTACGAAATAAGTGTTCTTTACATTCATTTACACGTAGTTTTGCAAGCACTCACTCATACGTACCGACTAAAAGCAAATTGCGGGTGTTTACATAGCCTCTGTAACAGCAAACCACGCCTCCTGTAGCGAAGCGGGCTGGATTGCGGTGCATGGGGCCGGGGAGGTTCGTTCACCGCGTGTGCTTTCTCTCCGGCTGGCGACGGCGGGTGGGGGAGGGGGTGAAGTGTCGCACGCGGCCGCGTGACTCACGCGCCCCGCCGCTCCGCGTGCTCTATCGCAGGCGACGGTCGCGTGCGTCACCCAGTCGCACGTGCGACTTGTGGCACGGCTCACGCCGACGACACTAGGCAAAGGTTGCACAGGCACAAGCAGGAAAGTTGGTTCGTTGGTGTTTTTTCTTTTGTTGTTGTTCTTCTTGTTGTTTTTGTTTGTTTTTTTATTAAATCAACAACAATTATCGACAAATCATTAGCAACCACTACTGGAGTTAACGTTATGATTCAATTGAATTGGCCTTATTTTACGTGGCGAGACTCAGGCCATGAGGCCTGCTCTTCCGTCTGACCACGCAAATTTCGTTACACTCCTTCCAACCAATCATGGGAGAAAGAAGGTATTACTTGGGCGACGAAACAGGAGATTTGAATTTAGCTCAGACAGCCGGCTTTACTTCCCCTCCGAAGGAAGGCGTACGAAGGATTTTTTCGCCCTTAAAAATCCAGGGCTTCGATCGTGTTTGAAGCCGCAAACTTGGGTATAGCAGTCCGACACGCTAACCGCTACACCATCGCCGCCGCATAAAATGATAACTGTGAAGATGAAACGAAATGGTGATGAAAAGGGGCGAAAAGACGAACACACATACAACCATGCTCGAGGCGAGACTCGAACACACGACCCTTCGGTCCGAGATCGCTACGGCTCTACTGCCTTGTCGGATCGGCTAAACGGTAAAGTTTGTTGGGGCGTTTACCAACTTATATTTTAATTTATCTTATGGCATGCGCACACCCCGCAAATTACAACGAATGTAATTAAAAAAATGACATATCACAATCAAAAACTATACATCACAATAGGACTTCACAACTATAAAATAGCGTGTCTTCAAAGCGGCAACAAAAGTCATAAAGGTTAGTTCCTAGAAGGACAGGTCCAGCCTCTGAATCCAGTCAACAGCTTTCACTGTCAGACATCGCGGCCCCTTGAATTTGAAAGCGATATTTTATTTTTGGGGCGTAGTTTACATGACGCCCCTGCGGTATTTTCCAAAATTTCAATAAAATAGTTACATCGTTTATGATTATTTTTGTTGTTGCATACTGTGAAGGACGATTAAGAGAATGATGCGGTCTCATGTTTGTTGAACACCCTAATTTTTCGAAAATTCAAAAGTTCAAAATTTTTCAGCATCTTCAAGTAAAATATAAAATATAAGTTTTTTTTCTCCTTAATGGAATGGGTTCCTTAAAGATAAATGTTGATACACGGTAAAGAACAATTTTTGGAAAATTAGAGAACTTTTCGTGTAATTTTGCTTGAAAGTCCGGGCGAGAATTTCGTGCTGTTTTAGCGCCATTAGTTTGTTTTTAGTAGCGACCGGAATATGCGATGGAAGATAGCGCAGAATGAGAAGCTTTGCGTCACAAGGGAAGAACAGGAACTTGAAAAGACGGAACCTCCACGGAAAGTGGGAGCCAAAACGGTGGTTTCGAAGGAAGCGGAATGGTGAAGGCTGAGACGCAGACGTCCCAAGTCACTCATGTTGACAAGGAAATCCTTAGGGGGGGGGAAGGGAGCAAACCACGTTTTCTACATTAGGAAACACATTAATGGTGATGTGGCATTTAAAGGTGTTTATTTAAATTTAATGTCGCATCAACATCTAGGTCATTAGCGACCACTATTGGAGTTAACGTTATGGTAACTGTGAAGATGAAACGATACGGTGATAATAATGAGCGAAAGGACGAACACAAATACAACCATGCCCGGGGAGCGACTCGAACCGCAAACCTTCCGTCTGAGATCGATACAACACTACTGCCTTAGCGATCTCGGCCACCGGATCGACGGAGTGTGTTTTTGCTACCTACAAATTCCATAATCAAAATATGCAGTCAACAGGCGTTAACACGAATTGTAAGGAAACGAAATAATCCTAATTAAAAAAATTCTTTTATCTGATTATTATGTAATAAATATGTACTATTAAATTTTCTTGCCGGATCCAAAATTCTGTGTTACGGCACATTCGCGTGTTATAGAGCACGTCTTAACGGGGAGTCACTGTAAGTTATACGCAGATTTGTTTCATTTATTCTTAGTCATAATGGAACCGCAAACGTCTAACATTAACTGGCTTATTAGTATCAACACAATGAGAGACGTCAGAATTATCGGCTTGAGTATGCTACAGCAAAACGCATATTTTTTTCAGTATTAGACAAGATTCCCCATTGCGTAATGCTATAGTGCATAATATATGTTTGGCTGGACGTGATTTATGTTCAAATTAGACACATTTTAGGCGACACAACGGTGAAGCACAGGCTACGACAAGCTGCAACCTTGCATCGGAGGAAAGCATGCATTGATAGACCGGTGTCAATTTACTTTGGAACAGAAAACATACACATTTCAATAGATATACATTTTTTCTCACATAAAACTTTAGGAAACACTAACGCTTTAAGACTTTCGTGATGGACGAGGTTCCGTGGAGAATTCATGAATCTTTTCAAGCATCCGCATAGATTCACTGGAGACAGTTAAATGGGTCACACCGCCTTGTTTTTAATCACCATCCGGTACAGGTCCGCAATGAGTGGTGACCAGGACACGCCACTAATTAATGGAGTGGGAAATCCTACGTGTTAAGCGATCGCCCGCTGAATCCCGAGTGGTGGGGATGACTATTTGCGACCGCCCAATACACGATGCTCGCCTATTCGCTGAGTGTCGGGTTTGGGGGCACGTCAGAGTGTTTGCCGACCACCTCGACTACTCGCCATGGGGGAGCAGGGGCGCCACAGTCGCTCGCTGCTCCCAATACATCAATTGATGTCTCTGCAGCGCCTCTGACCCGGAGGTCCGAGGTTCACGCCCCGGCGGTGGCAGGATTTTCCACACTACCTAGGTCGAATTCAGCCTCTGCCTGGAGGAGAATGCTAGCGGCTGGCTGCTCCGATCGGTAGTGTTCCCTGGTTTCTCCGATCAGCAGCAGGCGAATGCCGGAGCAGTACCTTACCAAATGGGCCACGGATATTTACTTTCAGTTCCGTCTCCTTTCTCCCGGAAACATTAATCAATTAATCAATACTGGTCGTATGTGTTTTTGTAAACCATCCCATTCCGAGGTAATTGATGTGGGATGTATGGCGACCAAGGCACTTAGCGAAGAGCACTCACCCACACGCGGTAAGGTGTGTGTGTGTGTGTGTGTGTGTGTGCCCGAATGCGTGCGAACGTGTGTGTGCGTGTATTTATGTGTATGTGTGTAGTGCTCCTGGGAGCGTGGTACGTGTGTTTGTGTGTGTGTGTGTGTGGTGTGCGTGGGTGATGTGCGTGGGTGATGTGTGTGGTGGTGTGCGTGGGTGATGTGTTGTGGTGTGCATGTGCGGTGTGTGTGGTGTGACGAGGTGTGGTGTGTGGTGTGAGGTGTGGTGTGGTGTGTGGTGTGAGTGCGGCAGCGCCTGGCGTATGGAAGCTGGTCGTGGCGTGCTGTGCGCCAGTGCTCTTGGAGACTCGCCCGCCGTGAGGCCGTTTGGCGTTGCGGGCGCGGCCCCGAAACAGCTGCACTCCCGACCTCTCTTCGCTTACCTCCGGTTCAGTCACTCAATGACTATTTAAGGTTTCCGGGAGTGACAACTTCTCTGGTCTTTAGTCCCGTATGTGTAGTGTATGTTAGTTCCGGGGGTGGGGAAGGTCCTGCGCTTAAACACGAGATCTGCCGCCGACCCACATTCGGCTGACGGGTTTTCCCACCCCCGGGTATCACCCCTAGTGGGACACTCGTTCGCTGGTACAAGCCCTTACCCCCGATTGGTCTTGTGTAGGGCGAATGCCGGAGCTGGAAATTTTTGGGCCCGGGGCAATGATGAAACGTAGACCCCGAAAAAAATGAAAATGTGAGAGTTGCATCAGGAAACTCCTTTTTTCATTTTTTTACTAATTTTTCCTATCCGTGCTACCAACGGGCTCCTTGACTTACACAGCCCTGGGCGATCGCCCTGTCGGCCCATGCCTAGCGCAGTGTAGTGCATGTAACTGTGTGTGTGTGTGTGTGTGTAGAGAGAGAGAGAGAGAGAGAGAGAGAGAGAGAGAATGAGAGAGAGAGAATGATAGAGTAAGAGAGTGAGAGAGAGAATAAGACAAGGAAGAGGAAGGAAATATCGTTGTGCCGTTTGTTAGGGTCCTGCTCCGGCATTCGCCTGGTATCGATCTGAGAAACCAGTAAAGAAACTAGAGAAACCAGAGGAAGCGAGTGTCGAAATTCCACCACTGCCAGGACTCCAATCCTAGGTCCTGCTCGTCAGAGACGCTGCAACGCCAACGTGGTTGCACTGAGTACCTCAGCCGATTGATGACCAACAGGATCCGAGGCGCGGTTGTCCAGTAGACGCGATGCCATACGCTGAGTTTTCTGGACCCATTTGGATGCGCGCGATTTATCCGATTTGAACACTGGTATTGGTTAATGCACAAACGTGTGAAGGTGGGACGTAGAACTTTCCCTGCCTCTTTCTACTTGTGCCGCTTCTCCTTATCAACTGCGGTGACTCTGGTATAAGCAACAGGTCGAAAAGCTTTCATATGTGTGTTTCACGTTATACTTTCCTACTAACGAAAGCAAAAAGCAAATACGTGTTTTACGAAAATACAAACCGAAAATCTGAGACGCCGTAAAGTGTTATTTCGTGAGTAACAAGCTGAGAAACGACTTCACATGACTACTGATAAAACAAAATCCTTCTTTATTTCAATTTTAGGATATTAACTGTCAATTTCGTTCGAAAATCTGAACATTTCCCCCCAAGAGAACAAAATTTCGTGATTAACATTCAACTGCCAGCCAATCGGAATTTCCGAAAAAATCGGAGAGAAACAAATCACACAATTGGGAGAACAGTTGAAGATCTTCAGACGACATCTCTCAGTCCTTCCATTCGTCAGAAGTTAACGCGTTTCATACGGAGACTGTATTCTACCAGCAGTAATAAATAAATAAATAATAAATAAATACACAAATAAATACATAAATAAATAAATAAATAAATATTTCACCAGAGGTGTTACTACCAATACCCATATCGATAACTCAATGTACCACAAATACTGCGCTATTTTCTTTGTAAGAAAACAAAATAGATTTTTTGCATACTAAATTTATTTTAGTGTTTTGTGTCAGGACTGTTGCTGACAGGTTTATTGTTGACTCGCACATTTAGCCATGTCCAATTGATCGAAGTACGTTAGAAGGGCATGATAATCTGAATCGAGCACCCAACACTCTTATATCCCTATTCCTAGCTTTGTCAAATTCACTCGAAATTCTGACAGGTCTTCGACAAGAGAGCATAAACCAATTGAGCACATTAAACTGCAGTGCAATGAAAAACAAGGAAGTTCAACTCCCACCTTCTCGCACTATAACCATAAATGTCGCTAAAGAAGTGAAAGCTGGGTCAACCACAGTCTCTCAGACGAAAAGACAACAGAAGCTAGGGCCTCTGTAAAACCTTAAACATCGATTGCTGATTGCCAAGGCGAAATATTCAGCCAAAGAAAACAATCAGACCGATGAAATACATATTTAGTAGCAGCCAACGTTGTACAGAGAAAGTTGCTTCATGCCCCACTGGAAAGCTTGCACAGGATGGATTCTGTAAGGCTCCAACCATCGAGTTAGCACAAATCAGCAACTGTTAACGCTGCAACGACTTTGACGGAAAAGGCCTAAGAGTTCGAGTGCTGACAATCGCGGGATTTTCGACACTAGCTGTACACGAGTCACACTCCGCGACCCACAATTCTAGCGACCGGTTGCTCTGATCGGGAGTTTTCCTTATTCCTCCAGCAAATGCCGGAGTAGTACCCTAACAAACGGGCCACGGACCGCGCGCTATCTTTTCTTCCTTTCCCTTGTCCTATCCCCTTACTTACACACACACACACACACACACACACACACACTTAAATGCACTACACACACCGTCGGGTTCTAAATAATATCGGTGGAGCCATTTTTTTGAAAACTTAGAATAAAGCCCGGGGGCTTCTTGTAAATCCCCCCAATTAAAATATCTATTTCAAATTGAAGGGGACGCGACATCAGTCCAATCGATTGGGATATATCAATTTTGGAGAAAATCGGCTGAACGGTTTAGCCACTAGCATTGTTTACAGATGGACGTTTTGCCATAATTCGATTTTTCGGTAACAAGGACCCACAAAACATGGATTCTGGCAACACCACGTGTTAGAGGAATGTTTTCTAAATTTAGCAAAAGGATTTTCGTTACCAAGGATCAGTAAAAAGGGGTTTTCAGCCGAAAATTCGCCGTTTTTTCGCGCAGCATTACATAACTTTCTATCTACTGTGCAAGCAGTAGCGAGAAAATAAGGAACAATCCGATCATTCTTAATATGGATACATGATAATTTGTTTCTTTCGTAAGATGTGATCGTCAAATTACAGATATTTAGAGTAGTATTACTTATTTTCTCAGTTGACATGTTAAATTTGGCAACTTTAAACGTCACCTGCACTTCAGAAATTCCATCATCCTACGCGACTACACACGAAATTAATTTTCATGAAAGAGGAATGAAGCTGTAAAAATTGTATAGAAATACAAAATGCAGCAAAATTAAAAAGCAAATGGTTATTCATTCATAATTGCAAACCTAATACATTAATGAATTTACATCCACCATGTATCATGTAATAAACATTCATTAACTGTTCTTAATCAATGTAAATAATCGTAAGAAAATGCGATTGTTACAAATCTTCAACACCACATTGAATGGAGAAACGAATTCTACCATTATTTTAAAGATAAAATTGAAAACAAAACATTGAGAACGGATTGAGAAAAAAGAAAGGAAACATACAACTAAAATACAAGAAATGAAAATCATACGGAAGAACAATATAAATTCATGATTTGCAACGACAGTAATGGTTATTGCAAACCTTTCATTTCGAAATCAAAGGTGCAATAATAGAGGGGGAATTTCCAAAATTTGAATAATTCACGGTTATGTTTCTGCTTTCGGCAATATTCTGAAAGATATGTACGAACCGAAAGCTTGGCATTCGTTCTGAGATACACGAAGGTGTGATTTCGGTTTCAAATTGCGACGCGGGTGATGTTAAGAGTTATGAATTAACCTGAATTCCATGTTCTCGAGGCGGAAGTTTCTCTTTTTATGAGATATGATTGTAGATTCACATACGAGTCTGCAAGTCTCTTAGCCTTTGGTGTACAAATTAATCTAGCATTACGCAACTGCTCAGGGGTATCTAAGAAACATGGCTCCAGGACTCTCCCACCAGCGGGGCACCGCCCCAGCCGGGACAAGCTCTAAGCTCCTGACCGGTCTCCCGGAATATGTGGTAGTGTATTAGTACATGTTAGTGTAAGTGTGTGTGTGTGTAAGGGGAGAGGATAGGACAAGGAAGAGGAAGGGAAGATCACGCGCGGTCCGTGGCCCGTTTGTTTGGATACTTCTCCGGCATTCGCCTGGTGTTGATTGGAGAAACCACGGAAAACGACCGATGAGAGCAGCCGGCCGCTAGAATTCTCCTCCAACACCGACCGAACTCAACCTAGCTATGTAGGTAATGTCGAAAATCCTACTGCCGTCAGGACTCGAACCTAGGACCTCCCGGTCAGAGGCGCTGCAGTGACATCAGTTGATTCCCTTAGCCACTTCATCCGGTTCCAAAGATATTAATGAAGCATCACGCGAATGGTAGAACAATGGTTTGAAGACTCAGGACGAGGTGACGACATCAAACCACATGAAGTCGTAACAAACCAGAAGCGGTTTACACTCTCAAGATTTACTGAATTGATTGAAGTTTTACCAGAAGCTTCATCGTCTTGCGTAAAATGAAATTGGGCAATGTGATATGCAAGCGAACTCCAAAGAAAAAGTGACCCACCATGATTTTTTTTCTAATCATGTGTTGCATTACTGAAAAGCAACTTCTTTGTCTTATGGGTAGGTAAAGAACTGTTGTACTTGTTCTGTGCATACGTATACTATGTTATTCCAGTATTCGTGAAGACTTTGGTTAAAACATTTATCCAGTTTAAATATTTTGCTAAAATATTTATCCGTAGAGCTGTCTAAACCGCCAAATATATCTTGTTGTCCCTGACAACATAAATAATTTTGTATTCTCTTGTGAATTAAACAATTAATTTCACGGTTAGAAGTTTTAACTCACTGCTTCTAAGCGTTCACACTCACGTACACGAGCAGGTTTACTTATGTTTTCTTGACAACAAAATAGTAAACAATTGAATGGCAACTTCAGCTAAATCTATAATGACACATGAATATGAGAAGAAATTTTGAGAAATGTAGTAAGGCTAAAATAATGTGAGGCAGTGGGGATCGTAAAGATTTTATTCGCTCGTGAAAATTAGCCCCCTCGGCTGGTATCGTCGCTTTG
Source organism: Teleogryllus oceanicus (assembly GCA_964035755.1). Lineage (NCBI taxonomy): Eukaryota > Metazoa > Arthropoda > Insecta > Orthoptera > Gryllidae > Teleogryllus > Teleogryllus oceanicus. The sequence goes on along the minus strand of CAXIVR010000013.1, from coordinate 86,129,410 downwards.
GGCCCAAACTTTCCACTCGCGATTAAAATCTTATTTTACTTCCTTGGACCTTTAATTACTATTATTGCAGGGTTATGTGAGAGTATTTTCTTTCTTATTCTTGCGTGTGACAACTACTTTTTGAACAACTATTGTGTGTTTTTTCCAGCAGCATTTTTGCTGCTGTAGACCGCTAGTATTCAAATAAATTTGTTTCAAAACGTTGAAAATGACACAATTTCAGTGTTTAGAACCCATTACTATTGCTATATAATATATAACATCCAAAATGCGCAGTCAACCCGAATAAACACGAACAGTATTTCAATGCAAAACGTATTTACTCAGCGTACAACTGGAGAGCTAAACTCGCGGAAAATGGCAGCAAATTTCAAAATTAATTACTGTTTGTCTTGCAAAGGCCGCACAGCTCATGAAAATGAAATATATTGCGGAGAGAGAGAGAAATGCAAACGAAAACGCAATTTGAGGGAAAGTGTTTATATGAATTCGGTTTAGCAGCCTGCGGAGTGAGTTTGGCGAACGCGGAAAGTCTGACCGAGAACTTTGTGGTCAGTAGCGTTAATAAACAGACCGTTCACAGAAGCCAATTAACCGTACACCACAAATGCTAATGTAATAAACAAAATCGCTGGAAGGAAAGAAATTCCTAGAAACTTATGGACGATACAATAAATTAAAAAAAAAAGGGAAGGAATTAAAATTAAAATATAGAAATAAAATAGTAATAATAATAATAATAATAATATCAGCAATAATGTGTTACATAAAATCGTAATATAACATACTACCTACAGTGTGTCCGTTCGGGGAGGAATAAACCTATCAACTCTCCCCAAAAGCAAAGGACCATCTGAACATTCGCTGTATGGATCATCACCGTGAGGTGGCTCAGGGCATCAACTGACGTCACTGCAGAGCCTCTGACCCGGAGGTCCTAGGTCCGAGTCTCAACAGTCGCAGGATTTTCGGCATTGGCTACATTGCTGGCTCGAACTCAGCCGTTGTCTGGAGAAGACTTCCAGCGGCCAGTTACTCTGATCGGTAGTTTTCCGTAGTTTCTCCGACCAACGCCAGGCGAATGCCCGAGTAGTACCCTAACAAGCGGTCCACAGACCGCGTGCGATCTTTCCTTCCTCTTCCTTGACCTATCCTTTCCCCTTCCTCATACATAATTACATTTACAAGCACTGCAGTCCCACTCATCCCAGCGGTGTCGGGTTGGTGGGAGATACCTAGTAGGGGAAAACCTGCTAGCTGGCGGTAGGTCGGCGCCGGATCTCGCCATCCAGCGGGGGACGATCACCGCCAACTCCCGGGGGAAGCATACACTGCACTTTCGGGACTAATGTCCTCAGCAGATGACGCGCCCGGAATCATTAATCAATAAAAGTACGAATCATCACATCTATGCGACGTATATTGAGAACCTGTATTACGTGGTTAGGCGGAAGAGCGGGCCTGATGGCCCGAGTCTCGCCACATAAATAAAGTTGTTGTTGTTATATTATTATTATTATTATTATTATTATTAACCTGGGACTAAAGCTCTGTACATCTTCACGTCCTCATCTTTGAGTTCTCAAGGAGCAAGCGGGGACTATCAATAGACTTCCTACGACGAATCTGTACTCGGCTGACGACACAGAGAAGGGAGACAGCTACTCTAAACACCGAGGCAAAAACATCGACTTCATAGCTTTCAGACAGACAGCATCCCTACAAAAAAAATTCATTAATATTTCGTGTTAGAAAGAACCGAAAAAAACCAACGAAACAAATAATTAACGCAGGTAAAATAAATGTGTAGGCGATAACAATCCCAACTCGAGTTCTATCGAAAGAGAAAGAGAGAGAAAAAAGATATAAAGAGAGATATAGAAAAAGAGATACAGGCAATGAGAGGGATAGAGAATGAGAAAGAGAAGAGATAAATAGAGAGGAAGAAAAAGTTAAAAAAGGCAAAGAAAGAGAAAGAGAGGAAAACAGAAAGCGGAAGAACGAAAGAGGAGAAGGCAAGGAAAAAAAAGAAAAAAGAGAAGAGAAAAGAGAGAAATGGAAAGAAAAACAGAAATGAAGCTTTAAGTCCAATTTGAATGGAAGTAGACAAACGATTTTCTCTTAACAGAGTGCATCGAGCTCCCGACGTCAAACTCTCGAACTGTGCGGCCCAGTAGCGCTCACAGCCATCGAATTGAGTGTGGAACCGCCGCGCTCCATGTTTACTCCATGGAGAGGTCGGCGCGCAAGAAAGTTTAGTTTGCGTTTTGAAACGCAGCCAACGTTTGCTGCGTACACACACACGCGCCGACTTCCGCAACATTCGCATGCGCGCATTCCTCCAGCGCTGGCTTCGATCTGCGGGCTCAACGAAGCTCTGATTTCACTGGAAACCTCAGCGGAATTCCAAAGCGACAGACAAATAGATAGAACTGAGGTAGAAAGAGAGACAATGACTTCTCGAAATCACGACCCACGATTCATTCTAGGTATAGTTAACTGAGTAGCACATATTAACTATTCCTAGATCATAAAATTACGTCAGCTTAGATGAATAGTGGTATTATATCAAAAGTTTTTATTCCAGAATGTTCCAGTATACGCCCAATATAGCAAAGCAGAAAACTGGAACTTGATTTTTTTTTAAGAAATCGTAAATAACACATCAGATGTTTCAAATTAGTTCCGGGTTAAAAAAAAGACAATTCTGTACTCCATTGAAAATGAACGGTCAGCGATTGACAATGTTAAGTTAAAAAAAATTAGGTCTCTCAATTCAGTCAAACCTCAAATGAAACGTCCATTTAAATGAATTGAACAAAAAATTAAGTTCATTACGCCACGCGTTCAGAATTCTTGCAAATTCAGTCAGCCTTCATACTGCTCGTTGTGTATACTTCGCGAATGTTCACTCCCGCCTGAGATATGGCATAATATTCTGAGGGAATACATTGATAGCTCCTAGAGTTTTAGATTACAAAAAAGAATTGTTCGAATAGGAAGCAAATCCCACCCACGTCATTTTTGTAAGCCTCTCTTTTTTAATCAAGGAATGTTACCACTATTTTGTCTCTTGATTCAGGAATCAGTGGATTTTGTCAAAAATGACTTACGTAAGGGGCGAGAATATATTTTCAGAAAAGTATCCGTATCCGTTTGTTAAGGTACTGCTCCCGCATTCACCTAATATTGATAGGAGAAACCACTGAAAACTACCAATCAGAGCAGCCAGCCTCTAGAATTCTCCTTTGTCTTCCTTACGGTCTCGTGAAGTTACCGTTGTTCGAAACACTCTAATTCATTCATTCTCCTCAGCGATACTTGTGAAATTAAAAAAATAGTGTTTAAATTTTTTTGTGCATTATTTTTGTATTTCCGAATAGAAGACACTTTCTTTAAGACTATAAGTTAGGTATTTATTAAGAAAAAGTGCCAAATAATCTTATGTATATTACGGCTGAATTCTAACGTTTAGAGCGTAACAATGTTAGTCGTGAAATTGTGGATTATATTTTTTTCTGCTATTCCTGCCTCAACATTTTTTTTATTTTCAAGTAGAATGCCTTAATCAGAATAATACACGTTTAGCTGCACTTAACTGCACCTTTTTGTTTTTAACCTCTTTACCGCAATGCTACATAGTAAGATTTAACACTAGATATCTCGAAATTGCGTTCTACGCCACGGAATTATTTTCTCTGTATATTTTTTTTCTATTACTCCTTCTTATAATTACTTATAATACGAAAATTACTGTTATAAATTTTTGGAATGATAACAACGTTAACCCGCGACCGCAGAACTATTGTATCCATATTTCTACACAAATCAGTATTTTTGTGAGTCAGCCATTTCCAAACGCCATTTTGAATTTTAAATTTTTCGAAATTTTTTTAATAGTTCCATTTTATCGAATTTAGAAATTTATTTCTGATATTCAAATTCAGCGACCTCAAAAACCCATTGCTACCCACTTTTACGCAAATCCACTCGCATTTGCAATTACGACGAGGACTTGGGCCCGATTCAACCGGAGCGCGCGCCGAGGGCACCCAAGCAGCGGCTGTGCCGGGCCCGGGCCAGCGGCAGCGCATGCGTCAAGCGCCGACATGGTTTGTTCGCGAGAAACTCGCTTTCGTACGGCTCGTGTCACTGCACGGCCTCCGACCTAGGTCCTAGCCTCCCACTCTCGGCGACGGCAAGGTTTCTCACCCTGGCTACGTAGCTCGGTCGAATTCAGCCGCTGTCTGGAGGAGAATTCTAGCGCCCGGCTGCTCTGATCGGGAGTTTTCCGTGAATCAACATCAGGCGAATACCGGAGGAGTACCCTAACAAACGGACCACGGACAGTGCGCGATCTTTTCTTCCTCTTCCCTGTCCTATCCTCTTCTCTTACCTATATGCTCTACACTACCACATACGCCGGGAGACCATCGGAGAGCTTAAAACCTGTCCCGGCTGGGACGGTGTCCCGCTGGTGAGAGATAGCTGGTTGGGAAAACCCCCCGCAACCCCTAGTTGCGCCGTTCCAGTGATCATTAAAATATTTTAATATTACGCGGTATTTCATTTACGCCCCCCATAACATTTTCCCATTTTTTAAAAAAAAGAGGCAATATTTTTTTAATCTATTTATTTCGTTGGCAGAGAGGAATGTGTACTCATAAAAATGTATTTCCGATTTTCATTAAAACCAATAAATTTAGAAAATTAAAAATTATAAATTTATTTTCGAACCTGGCCTACTCCGATATTACAGACAGATATTCATTTCTCAATGCAATTTACCTCACAATTTTAGATCATTAACTAATAGCTTGCTATTTTTTTTAAAAAAAAGAGTAGTTGTTGAGCAATAACATTAAGGAAAGGAAACGTTTCCGTACGGCCTGCATTCCCACAAGTTTATGTATTCTCTTTGAAATAGACGACCTAAACAGTGGCCAAAATTCTGTGACCACACCCCAGAAGGGAATTGCTGCAGCTAGTGCTCCGGCAGTGGTCTCGCGACAAGGCCTCCTGATATGTGATATCGCGTCGGTTGCGCTGCCGCGGCGACACGGTTGGGATGCAGAAGGCCTTGGCAAGATCTCTCTCTCTCTCTCTCTCTCTCTCTCTCTCTCTCTCTCTCTCTCTCTCTCTGTTCCAGAGTGTTTCTGCCTCTACAGTGGCCTACACTAGAAATGCGACGCCGGTGACGATATTTTCAAAACATTTTAAACATTTTTTAAAACATGGATACATTAAAGACGATGTTTTTTAATATCAATGTTTTGTGATCGATGTTCTTAAGTTTTCGATGTTTCCTGAGCCCTAAAGACGTCTCAACCATGGACGGAGTCCTAAACATGGGTGCCAGAAAGTAGTGATGTTGTAGGGGCAGGTGTCCTTGATAACATATGGTGGTTCAATTTTGTGTCATGCTCTTCAATATTCAACAAGAGTATGATCTGAGGAGGAAAAAAAAAGGACCAAAATGTTGGTAAACAAATCGTTTAATTAACCAACACCAATTAAGTATTCTCAGAATTAAATGTGGTCGTGAATTCAAGAATTATTATTATTATTATTATTATTATTATTATTATTATTATTATTATTATTATTAATTAATTATTGGAATATCGGCACTTTTTGAGCATGCTACACGATTAACGTGTATAATATCTAGAATCAGCTTTTCAAGATGTATCCCTCGGTACGACAAGGTTTGAAGTGTGAATAATGACGTGATAGGATGATGATGATGAGGGATGGAGGGAGAAACACAAATATGATCATGCCTATAACAATAATAATAACAATACTAACAATAATAATAATAGTACGAATTCATGGAAACTTACACGAATATATTCTTGGGATCATTCTCAATTCGAGGCAACAATGTTGATACATGTCGGCCCAGTTTTGTTTGTTTACTTCGCAGCACTCGATTGTTCTGAACGGGCACGACTTCTCTGAGGTACGTGAACGGCAAAAGTTATTTAGAAAGGTAACACTTTCTAGTCAATAAACAGAGAATGAAAACAATGAACGGTTAACACAAGTTCCAGTTACCACGCGTGAGTACTGAAAACGTAATTACACAGAGCTTTACCGGTTAACTCGCGTTCCAGCTTTGCTAACAGCATCCAGTCCTTTTACACGCACACGTTCAGCGCACGGCATCGTATATGGTGATTACAAGAGGGAAGGGGAACCATTTTCTCGCTTTCGGATTCACTCGCATTCGCAGAGATATCTATCTCCCTGTTCGTCACTGGTGTTTACTAACTGTATTCACGATCAAAAACATTCCGAACAACGCTCGAAAAAACAATGCAAATAATTGTTGCTATTATTTGCTGTTTCAGACGTCTGGAGAAGAATTCTAGCGGCTGGCTGCTCTGAGATAGATTTCCGTGGTTTCTTCCATCAGTACCAGGCGAGTGCCGGATCAGTACCCTAACAATTGGGCCACTTTCCTTCCCATTCCTTGTCCTATCCTCTCTCCTTACACTAACACGCACTACACTACCACATATCCCGGGAGACTGGTCGGAAGCTTAGGGCTTGTCCCGGCTGGGGCGGTGCCCCGCTGGTGGGAGAGTCCTGGTTAGGGGGAAACCCCACTAGCCGACGGTAGGTCGGCGTCAGATCTCGCCATCCAGTGCGGGAAGATCACCGCCATCTCTCGAGAAAGAACATGCACTACTCTTACAGGACCTAGCAATTGAACCACCTCCATACCTGCACCAAGAGCGTGTGGAGGTGTGGTGTGGGGGAGTGGAGTGAAATGGAATTGAGTAGATTAAGGATGAGTTGAGTAGATGGAATGGAGTGGAATAGGGTGGAATGGAGTGCGATGAAGTTGAGTAGATTGGAATGGAGTGGAATAGGGTGGAGTGGAGTGCGATGAAGTTGAGTAGATTGGAAGCAGGCGGAGCGGAGTGGTGCGACTTCGCAGGAAGGCACGTGGGAGCGGAGGCGCGGCCGGAAGCGGCTGGGAGCGCCGACCGGTACCGCTCGCCCCAAAGCGTGCGAAACAGCAGCGCAGCGCGCGGCGCGGCGGCGGAGCTCCGCGTTCGACCCCGCCCACATCGCGGCTCTAAGCCTCCCACAGACCGGCGCGGGAGATCCGCAGCGGGTGCGGCGCAGAAAGTTCCGAACACGACGCGGCCGTGGAATTCGCAGGACCGTTCACAACGGGGTGTCATTTGTGAGTCACCGTTTGGTGACGGTTGGCAAGGTCGCTCGACCCAGAGGGGAGCGATGGCTCCCGAACACGGGCGAACTTCCACGATACTCGAGCTGCAGCGGACGAAACGCGTCTGACTGCTTTTACAAATTTCGCCCGATTAAACCTGCCAATCCGTTGCCGCGACGCTCGCCGCCGCGCAGTCTGAACGTGCTCTAAGGCAACACGAGACGCAAACTTCCGCTGTGGCCAATCCGCGTAGGTTGCGAATCTTCCGCGTCGGTCTGTGGGAGCCTTTACCCGCACCATCGCCAGCCGCGTCTTCTGTGCGATGTCAAGCGACCCGTAGCATCAGGAGCGGGTCTATTCCGCGATCTTTACATTGCTGCCCGTGACATTTCATTAGCTGTTACCGTGCCATCCAATCGGGACCTCGCACGTCACTATGGTAGCGTTCAACCTTCCAATTGGATGACACCGTAAGAGCTGATTTACTTCAAACGCAGCTATGTAAAAATCGCAGTGTAGCATTTGGGCGAAGAGAGGGGCATCATACATTTTTGTTAAATAATAAACACATGTTATTATATTGAATATTATTTTTGTACTGTGCATAAGATACTGTACAATATTATTGTTTAAATAATTACGTAATTTTAACTATAACATTTAAATCAATTTTCCCAAATAAAGGAAGGTAACAAAGGAAAATTGTGGCAGCACATCGTTCAGCATTGTTCATTACTTCATGGGGGTCAGCTGCTACGGTCAATTGTTTCTTAGGTGTAGGGCATGTTATAAGTTGACAGGAGAGAATATGGGAGACACACCGCAGACCTACTCGTCGGCTTGCGCGTCCGTGTCCCTAGCCAGGTACCTCCCCCACTTTAAGCTCCTGTCCGGTCTCCGGACATACGTGGCTGTGAAGTGCAGTAAGTGTGTGTGGTGTGAAGGGGAGAGGATAGGACAAGGAAGAGGAAGGACAGATCGCGCACGGTCAGTGGTCCATTTGTTAGGGTACTGCTCCGGCATTCGCCTGGTGATGATCGGAGACACCACGGAAAGCTACCAATCAGAGCAGCCGGCCGCTAGAATTCTAGAGACTGAATTCGACCTAGCTGACAAGCTAGTGTCGCAAATCCTGCCGCCGTCAGCATTACACGCCTCCCATCCAAGCAACCTGTACAGCAAAGCTTCCAAGTTGTTGCAATAACAACAGATGGCCAGCTCACCCGGTGAACTCAGACACATGCCCAAAAATTCTTTACTTATAATCATTTGAGAAACGTTTTAGGAATGCAGTTATTGTAACGGTTGCATATCCTTCATGCTGTATTTTGTTTAGGTTTTGACGCTCCTTTCTTTTCTTACTACTCACAAAATCCAACATTTACTACAGACAACAAAATCCATTAAATAAAATTTAAATGTGTACGTTTCACAGTTTTAATGTATCTTATTATTAATTCAATAAGTAGAAAATAATGTGGATTTAGAGTGATTCAACTTTCCTTCCCAATGTTTTATCGAAAATAGCAAAGAATGTCCAAACTTCCTGCGTGATCTAATTTGACGTTACAGCTTCTACTATTGTTATTTAAATGAATATTTTGAAAAGAATTTCGTTTCCTTGTGTTTACGGACATTTTCTAACTTGCACAAAATCACAGATTCATTGAAACTTCCCTCCATTCACATGCACCAAAGAGAAAAAGGCAGAATCACGTAGTCAGAGAAATGTTTCCAATTTTTTAAAGTCACGCGAACAAAGAGGGAAGCCTCTGGCCGTTTCCTATCTCGTTTTCTTTCCTCTTTTTTTCGGTAACGTCGCCAAAGGAAAAGAAACCCCCAGAGCTTTTGCAGAGATTTACCCTTTGACAGACTGATCACGTCCTATTGTGGGCCTTTTTCCTTGCTGGCGGCCCTGTCACAGGGATGTCAAAATCATTTCACCGCCCGTCCCGTGTTTTATAAATGCTGGCGGGTGGAAAATCTGAACTCGCTGAGTTAGACCTCAGAGCCTCTCAGCATTAGCGCTGTTTCCGCTGTGCCTCCGACCGCGAGGGCCTAGGGTTCGAGCCCCGATGATGGCAAGATGGTTGACATTAGCCTCATAGATCGAATTCCGCCGTTGTCTCGAGGAGAATTCAAGCAATCAGCAGCTCTGATTGGTAGTTTTCCGAGATGTATCCGATCAACACCAGGCGAATGCCGGAGCAGTACCTGAAGAAACAGTTCGCGATTTTTCCTTCCTCTTCCTTGTCCTATCCTCTCCCCTTACACACACACACACTTACATGACTATACTACAACACTTGCGGGGAGACTGGTCGGGAGCTTGGAGCAAGTCCTGATTGGGAGGCGGCCGGCTACGGGAGTGCGTGAGAGGGAAACCACCAACAAACCGACTTGTGGGTCGGCACTGGATCTCACTCTCCAGCAGTTAAAGAACACCGCCATCTCATAACACCTACTGAACTAATGTCTATAGCAATTGTCCTGCCCACAAACAATCAACCAACATATTGTCGGTCGTTTTTGTCAGCACGTTTGCTTACCACAGGGATGCCAAAATCATTTCACCAAACAACCCGTGCGTTGTAGTGAATGAATAAGAATAAATTTTAGAAACTGCTAGGATATGCACAGGGGTCAAGGATGATCATTTTTTTGTCTGTGACTATACTATAGTGAGAAATTTCTTATAACACAGTTACACGTGATATTTGCCCCTGATTCGTTTAGACAACACCATATCTAGATGTGTTCTGCAGGTACATGAAATTCCCTTGACTACATGAGAAAGTAACCGTTGGATAACTCGTGCAAAAAAATCCTTGAAGTTCAGGAGCCTGTGTCATACCTGTAACTGTTATATAGAAGTTTCCACAAAATGTTCGTCGGAAAAATATCATTTTTGACCCTCCACATGCCTGGAAGTTTGTGACATGATTTCAGAGACACTGTAAATGTCAGATAAAAGATGACGTTGTTTATCATTCAGGTTTACAAATAAAACATTTGCTTTTGAATATTTAATTGAAAATGTATTTAACGCAAATTGGAGTCGTGGCTTAATCCAAATGTTATTTGTTCACTGAGCAATTCCTGGCGGATTTTCGTGTATTTAACCAGCTTAAAAACATTATACTGAAAACATTGAAACGAATTAACTGAGAACACATTGATTAGTAACGTTTGGCAACTCGGTGAATATAACTGCCTCTTAAATACATGATGAGTAGTCTCAGATTTTAGGATAAATGCCCATTTAGGAGGTTGTTGAAAATACTTGCAAATGTTAACGAATCAAAAAACAATCGACTTAACTGAAAACGTCTAAAATACCTAAAATGTTCTAAAACTGCTTGATCCATTTTAATATTTTGTGCCTAATTCTACCTAAACAAGAATTTTGGATAAATTACAAAATTGAATTATTCATTTTATTTTTTTTCTTCTTGAAAGGCAAATACTTTCCCGAATTTCCCAAACGTGAATATTTCCTATCGAAACGCAATCGACTATGCACTGAAATCTCTCACCCAACACACCGAATACAAGGAGCTCTGATATTTTTGTTTATTTAATAGGTAATTATACAGACAAATTAGATAACTTGACACTGTGTGGCTATGTTGAAGGCCTTTAAGCCATTACGATACCTACTCTCTACGTGTGTTATAACCTTTCGAATTCTTGTATTCAGCCGAAATGGTTTCTCCACCGCATCAAAGCCACGGAAAAGAGACCGTAAAGTACGGCTGAGGAAAAAAAAAAACCCTGAAGAAGGAAAAACCTGCCATCACCAGAATAATACATGTTGATCTATTCGGCTACAGCTGAGGTATTCAATATTAAGAGAATGTTTCACGCTCGTTCTCCGATCAGCACGCACATCTTAGGCAAATGCGCCGAATCTCGATGCAGCTGCACAGTTGACAGTGTTGAAAAGTGTGAAAGAATGAAGAAATGAAAAGAAAGAAAGGAAACAAAATAATACGCTTGTAGTCACTTTCATAAAATAATGTTAAAATACTTGACGTTCATGAACAATAAAAAAAAATGCCTAATTTAATTCTTTAGTGATCATCTTTAGGTGCCAGAAACATAACTTTTCATTAGTAATGTTTTTAAATGCATGGTTTAAGCATTTCGTAACCTATTTTAATGCTAAAACGACACATTCCATGCCTAATTTCATACTTTTGTTACCTATTTTAGGTGCCTGTATCATCCCTTTTTTGCCTAACGTCCGAGGTCTAATGATGAGGCACAAGTTGACTCCCGTGTCCCCCTGCGTGACGCCTGCAGGTCGCGCGCTGCAGCACTTTCGAACGGGACTGTACGTCTCCACCCGCGCCGGAGCGGCATCGGAGCTCGACGAGCGTTCCATCGGCTGAGATGGCTCGGGGCAACAACCGCCACTGCAGCGTCTCTGAACGCCAGGGCCTCGGCTCTGGACTTCGCCACGCCTGGATGCTGGCCGAATTCAGCCGCTGCTTGGAGGAGAATTCCAGCGGCCGGCTGCTCTGGTCGGTAGTTTTCCGTGGTTTCTCCGACAACAGGCGAATGCCGGAGTAGTACCCAAAACGGGCCACGACCGTGCGGATCTTCCTTCCCTTCCTTGTCCTATCCTCCCCCCCACGCACCACTTGCACTAACATGCACTACACTACCACATATACCGGGAGCTTGAAGCTTGCCATGGTTAGGATAGTGCTCTGTTGGGTAGGTACCTGGAGAGGGAAATTTCCCACAAGCTGTTATGAAAGTCGGTGCCGGATTTCACGTTTTAAGTATTTTAGTTGTCCTATTGCGGAGATCATCAAAATATTGCAAATTTGATGGTGAACAGATACTTTACCCTTTCATTAATTTTCTGAAAAATGGAAATTTTTGTTTTAGATTTTTCCCTCGATTGGAAGAAAATGAATATACAATGACCGTTGAGTTCCGCTTTTCATTAAAACCTCAATTTTCCAAAAACGCAGAAGATCAATTATTTTTTACCCAAACGTACGCCTAGGAATAAGTTCAACTCTGAGCTGACAAGTAATAGTAATAGCAATAGTTCCAGAATTTGTAAATCTCTCTCATTTCATTCAGTATTCGAGAATAAGAGCTGACTGACAGTCCCGTCGTAGTACTAATTGTTGTGTAATAACACAGATTGAAAGTTTCATTATGTCGCTCATTCCCATCAATTGTTGTTATGGTGTCTACGTCGGCTTGACTGGGTTGCGCGTACGTCAGGCACGCAAAAGCTCGAAATTTACTATTAGGAAGTAAAAAAAAATTAAAAAGTAGGAATCAATTTCTCATTCCTACTTGCTATCAGTGTCAGGTAATCAAAAGCTCAAAATTAGCTATTACGACGTCAAGAAAACGTATGAATCAATTTCTCATTCCTACCTGCTATCAGTCTTATCTTTTCCGAGTTCTTCGCGCTTCGGGCGAGAAATGAAGAATGGAAACCCAAATGCTGCCTTCGAGGAATTTCCTCCCTTTGCCTCCCCCCCTCCGATGGCGCGAAAGCAGAACGGACGCCCGCTTCCGGCGCCACCGGAAGTGCCCGGAGATCGCAGGAATGCCATTCTCTAACGAGAGAATGTGTAGTAATCAGCAGGGGCCCACTTGCTGAAAGGTATTTTTAAAATGACCTATAAACCGCCGGCAAAAGTACGATACCTCGACCGCGTTCTCTAAAAAGATTTTGACCTAATTATTTGGATAATTTAATTTAAACTTACTAATCATTTGCGTGTCAATGCCACTCCGGCATCCAGAAAGTTGAGCAACGTACCTCGGAATCAAGAGCAATGTTATGCATGTCATATATTTAAGAACTAATTTTATCTGTATTTAGCGAAATACTACGATAATTTTCTACAAATTTGTGTTAACACTTTTTTCTTAAGGTACGGAAGGGAATAACGTGCATTTTCAATATTTTCCGTACTTCCTGTTCATATCGCTGGAACTAGGAACGCGATATCAATGCAGAAGTTTTCAAAACGTCGAAGTTACTATAAAAATATCGGTTTTAAACATCGACGTATTGAAGACAAAGTTTTTTGAACATCGATGTTTTGTGCTCCATGGTTTTACATTATGGATTTTCTCTTCCTGAACGAAAAACTCCCATAGTCATAAGTTACAATACGAAAAATAATAACTGATGGTACCACTATCTTTTTGTGTGTCCAAGCACGCAAATGTTTGCAGTACCTTAATCGAGTCGACTGTTCCTCGCCCGAGGTGATCCTTATGCTGTTATTTTCTTTCGCAAATGAAGATGCGTTTTATACCTCTATTTTGAGTTAAACTATAATTATAATTTCATAAACTTGGTCACGTCAAATTACATTTTGTTGTGTATGAATTTAATATCAGAAATTACTAAATTAGTTTTAAAACATCGACGTTTAAAAATATCGCTGGAATTCTATCGATGTATATTAATATCGTTGTTTTCATTTTAAACACAGTCGTTTTGTTGTCAATGTCGCGTCACTAGCGGGAACGTAGAAGGCCACGTCCTTCTTTTGAAGAACCAATCGAACTTTATGTCACTGCAATTGTGTATCTTTTCTCAACACACAGGTTCTTCGTGATTATAGGCAGACCTGGCTGTAAGAAATCACCACAGCTGCCATTAAGCTATTAAGCATGGTATCCAATTGTTACTATCTCGCTACAGCTTACGCAGTAGAGGGAAAGTGATGTAATGCCGCGCGAAAAACGCGAATTTTCGACAGAAAAACTTATTGGCTGGCCCTGGTAGCGAAAAAGTGGATAAATCTTGTTGTTAAATTTACAAAAAAATCCTCTAAAACGTGGTGTAGCCAGAATCCGTTTTGTGGGTGTTTGATACCGAAAAATTGATTGACGGCGAAACGTCTGTCCGTCCATCTGTTCGCCTGTCTGTCCGTCCGTATGTGAACACTAGATGCTAAATTGTTCAGCTGTTTCTTTTCCAAAATTGATATTCCCCCATCGATCTAGCAGATGTCGCGACCACAACTTCGATTTTTTCCTCCGAGTTCTTGTCTATCAAACGAAACCCTAATCACCACCGACTTGGGCTGAGACTGCGTGGTTCACTGTCAATTTCCGCGCACATTGGAAATCAGTTGTTTAGGCAAAGCGAAAGTAGTGGTCCAGTTCCCACAAACTAGGCGTTTCCCTCCGAGTCCTGACAGTAGCACATACCGACTCCAAAAGAAGTCACGACAGCGTGTCCTCTTTTTTCCTCCAGAGCGAGTACTGCGATGTCACCGCGTACGTTAAACACGCCACCGTCCCTGGTCTCATCTCCTCACAGGTGACTGTTGTCGAGGCGGTGAGAGGGCTGTTCAGAAACCTACTTACAAGAATTCGAAGGGGGAAAGTGATGCAAGGCCTGGCCCCTGTTCATGAAGGAGAAAACCCTGACTTTCATTGCTTAAAATAAAGTAGACGCCCAGAAGGGTCCAATTATCAGCATCAATCTGTATAAAATCCCGTGCGTTATCAAAACGTGGTGTGTTTATGAAGCTCACTGCTAAAATTTGAATTTAATTTTTGCTGATTTTTTTTACGATTTTGATGAATTAACCACCTGATATAACCAATAATATACGAGTGCATTCATTTAAACATTACCATTGTTCAATTTTTAACTTTGTATTTTAAAAAATGCCCACTACTCCCATCAGTATTTGCATCCAATGACAAAATCTGTAACATATTTACGTCAAATAAAGGCTGATTTACCGACATAACACAATGTATTAAACTATTTTATACCAAGACTTCAAATACTACAAATATTTCCGAAATTTAATCTGAGTTCAGTTTTCGAGTGAATCGTTCTGATTTTTTTATCACAGCCAAATACGATGTCGTAACTCAAATTATAACAAACACTTATGATAAACTGCATCAAATCTTGCACGAACAGATCAGACGATTTTCAACATATCAACGATTTTCGGTTTTCTAAAACAATTAACTAAAACTTTAAAAAGTACACAATGATCTGTGGGTCACTGACCTATCCAGAGGGAATGCAAGGTTTAATGTCATGTTTTATTTCGCGTTTCGCCGACGTTCAATTATGTATGAGGTAGACACTCTTTAAGAAGAAACCCTCCATGGAATGCATGCCTCAAAGAAACCATCCCTGCATTTCGGAAATCGAAAATCCCATGGCTCAAATACACGCGAATATCTGCTATCCGAATGTTATGATAGCTTGCTAAATAGAAGTGATGAACTAATACTTAACTTTAATAGAAAGGTATTTTGCACACAAATATTGAAACCACGGTCTCAAGATAGAGATTTATTTTTATAAGTTTTTTTAATAACACTTTAAAAAATTATTTTGGTCCCTGTCACGCCATTTTTTATGAATTCACATTTCTTCTTGCTTTTGTAATGTTTTGACGAATTTTTTTGTTTTTGAATGATTCAAGTTATGATGTTCTCGTTTGGCGTAAATGCGTAAAAATCATTACAATGTTTTGGCTTGGTTGTTAAAATGTGTATGTATGTCACAATTTGTGATCAATTTATTCCAACATAATTTACTTGACATTCTTTATACTTTCATTATAATTGTCTTCCTTCATTTCCTGGAGGTTTTGTAGTTATTCCATTCTCAAATACCAGTATCAGAAATGTTCGTCGTTATGTTACGCTTTATTACAAAACGAATATTTACACAAAGGTATTCATTTTGCACAACAGGTTATAATCGATTTTTTTTCTTGAAGGATGCATCCCTCAGAACAATGAACAATTTTTGTGAAAATTACACGAGAATAATGTCTATTTTGTTTCATGACACAGGTATACTTTTATGAATAATTAAATCTGAAGAATTGTCGGACATAAATCGTTTTGGAAAGTTGCGAAACGAATTTACAACGATAGTTCTACAATATTGGCCACAGCAAAAATTATATCTCAAGAAAATTAACACAAGAAAATTACATCTCAAAAGTCACGAGTGTATATTTGCGAAGAAAAAATATAAAATGTGCAAAAGGAATGTTTTATGATGGGATTACTGATCTAATTCACGATATTAAATTACTTTAATACATTTCTTATGTAGATTTATTATTCATTTGTGAAATGTTTGAGAGAAAACAATTTATTTATATATTATGGTCACAGCTTTAATCGATACTTTTTTAAAGTAACAACGAAACGTAACGACTCGTCAATTCTCAACATACTCTAGCAGCAGAATATTCAGGAGAGCATTTTACCATGAACGTATGTTCACATACGACAAGCCATTTGAAACCAAATTTCGTTTCAAAATTAATTATTTTTGCTGAGTTCACTGTTCAGTACTGCAATACCATAGTTTCAATAAACATAATTTCAAATATTTCTGTCAGTAGAGACCGGATTTTAAAGGGAATTTCTATTTCATTTCAACTAACAATTTGTGTGAATTAACTACACAATCATCTACATATTATAAATATGTTGTTCTAGCAGCAAAATTAAATTTAAGTACCTTTTTTTAATTAAAATTTTTATAAAAACCAAAAAAAAAAAATTCCAAATTTGCAAATGTATTATTTTCTTAAATCATGTTCCTAAAATTAACTATGCAAATGCGACAGAAGTGAAATTCACGCACAGACATCCGATTCCTCGTCGATTATTATTACCCAAACGTTAATCTTTTTAAATAAAAGTGTCAGATTCAAAGGGAAAGATTTTGTGCTCTAACGTGTCCGAATATCCCTGTACTCCAACCGTATGAACACAATTAAAGTAAAAATAAGGAAAAAAAACTACTATTATTTTTTATACCGTTTGGTTTATTTTTTTAATCTTTTGTGAGAACAATTTATTCCCATTTTTGTCTTCATTTATACACACGTTTGTGAGCAGTGTTCGGACAGCATGCCGGTGAATTAAATTTCTCAACAACCGGCCCACGCCAGCCTTCTCAACATCATCCCAGCAGACGACAGATGGCAAGATTCAGGGCATAGCCACCAGAAAGATGTCTGTACATGACTACAACAATAAAATTCTCTAGCACACGACGAATTACTTCTCACGCGTTTGGCTCGAAAACATATTATAATCATTTCCCTTGAAAATCCGGTCTTTAGTCATTAGGAAAACCTGCTCTGGGGCCATTCACAAAATATGTTCACTTTTAGGGGGTTCCCACATACGTGGCAAGAGCGAACGAGATGATGGGGGATGGACAATGTACTTTCTCGCAACATTTTGAAATTGTAATAATACTAGTAATAATAATAATAATAATAATAATAATAATAATAATAATATCAAAGATGAAATTATTGTTAAAATAAATGAAAAATGGATGCGTTTCAATTTGGAAAGAAAAAAATTAAAATCTCCATGAAATTTTAACCATTTTTTAATCAAATCAGTTCTTTAAACACGTAAGCAGAGAGGGGACTATTAATAAATGATACAAAATGCCACAAACGGCGGATGGGTGCATTGAAAAAAGGGCGCAATTTTGCGAACGCATTTTCTGAATGGCCCCCTCCAACCAGCGCGGCGCTCACCTACCAGCAGTCCCGAGCGGCGACCGGCAGACGCCCCACGTCGCACAAACATTCACGCATTCAGCTGCAAGGCGCGATGAAGCAACTTGCCAGCCCAGCACTGCGAAACGCGGCGGCGCCGTCACGCAGCAGCTCGCTCTAATGGGCGCGCACAGACAGACAGACAGGCGCAGCGACCTTGCGCTCACAATGCTGCACTTGTTTGGAGCCCCAAGATAAAAGTTGCTCGGGGCACTATCACTCGAACCGGGCTCGATTTGTTTTGCTTCTCACACGCACGCGGAAAATCTTCAAGGTTTTTGAAGTTTCCGGGAAGGGTGAATCTTGGTATGAAAGCGGTTGATCGCGGCTTCTGTACTTGTGTATTCTGGTTTTTGGGATCCTCCAAATTCACTAAAAGGTTTGTATTTAGATTAGGCTTCTACAATTGGGTATACTGCTTTGGCGTTTCCAACCTCGATGAATGTTTCAGGTGTTCCAAATCTTCGAGACGGCGCACAGATAGGAAGAGAAGCCTAGCTAGATTAGAACTTCTGCACTTACGTACTCTGGATTGGCGTTTTTGATACGGATAAATTTGTCAGGATGGTTCAAAGTGTTAAACTCCGTTACGATTTTTGTACGAACTACAAGGTTCAGGAACACTTGGATAAATGATTCCACGAGTCTCTTTATATAGCAATTCATAGCAGTTACTGGAACCTACCCATTGTGTCACTGCGTGCTCATGCTTTAGATTTAGCAACTGACACACGAGTTGCTTTAGCTCGCAACGCCTGTGTTATAGGTTCCTTTGTGGATGGCGAACTTCTACACGTCAAAATATCGAGTTGTTACAGACAAATTAAATTCTGTACAAATGTCAACGTTGATAGAAGATATTTCTTTGATAAGAGAGCTGAAACACGTTAAACTTCTTTTCGAACTTATTCTTGATTATAGTCCAGAAATACTCGTTGACACACGAAGAAGTTACTTCCTTCACGAACAGTAGAAACTCGACGCAGTTTTAATAACTCGTCTCTATTTTGTACTTCGCCACTCAAAATCGAGACTTAACGCTTCTTGAGAAATGAAGTTGCAATCACACAATACTTTTGTTGCGACAGTCTCTTCCTTGAAGTCACTAACTCGTAAGTAGTATATTCCCTACTTCTATCTTACGATTATTATCGTCTCGAAACCAGAACTAAACGACCTTCTAAGTTATATCGTAAAATGATCCTTCGCTCACGGAAAACCGACTTCCGAGTTTTTTTTTCCTGCGTATCACCACGATTAAATAAACAGCTCTATCAACTATTTTATTACTAACTTACATTTGAGATTCGCGGGGAAAAAAGAGCGGTTGTTTCAACGACGACCAACCGGCGATATTTTCTTCAGCGTCACAACGGGCACAAACCAACAACAAAAATTTTATTTCTTGCTTATCTTCGCGAGCAACGGACTTGCTCCGAAGCGAAGTTAGGTGGTAGTTTTCTTCTCTCCAACAGCTCCCTTTATTTTGTCGGTGGAACCGAAGTGTCCCGTGACTATCGACGTGTCCGTGCGCCACGCACGGCAGCGCGCCCGGGTCGAAGGCAAAACGCGTGCGGGGTGACTATCGATCGCGGGGGCGTCAAGGCCCTCTGGGAACTGCGAGGCTGAATCGGCGCTTCGGAATGCGTCGGCGGCGGCGGCGCACTCGACAGTCGAAGCACGACTGCCGCAAGATGACGAGAGGCGGAGGCGGGCGGTCTTATCTCCGGCGGACGAGAGAGGCAGAGAGAGAGGGTGAAGGATGAGTTGGGATACCTAGGCGTGCGGTGGGTGAATGAGTGGGCAGACGGATGGGTTGAGATAGTCGGCTCGCTAGTTGGGTGAGGGGAATGTCATACAGGGCGGTGATTTGTCGAAGGTAACGCACGACAGAAGAAATACGACTCCAAATTTGGCGTGGTTTTTATCCACGCTATGAGTTCCGGTGATGGAGTGTGCAGGTATCTCTTACGTTACGTGATTACCAAGAATTTCAGATCTCACAATACCGAAGTAAATGTTTTGTTTTTGTAGCATTCGTCAGATTTAAACAAGAAATGCTTCCTTGTGGTGTTATCTCCTTCAGGTTTTTTTCTCTCACAAACCTAATGACGAATTCTGTTGTTGATCTGACGTGAAGCAAAGTTCGTACGAATCGTAGAAGCACAGTTGATTTGTTAGCGATATCTGTATCAGATTATAGATAATTCTGCACTGGTTATTGGAGAGTGACAAATTTAACGAACGAGAAGATTTTTTCCTACAGATTCTTCACTTCTGACTCTTAAAAGATGTGCCGTTGCAGTGCATTCAGTTGTCCGTGACACAGAAGAGACGCTGAATACTTCGTTGTTGTTTTCTTTTAATAAAAAAACTTTTTGTAGCTGTCCAAATTCAAATTCCTTTTTCTTTTATAGGCCAAAGAAAAATTCTGATACTACGCTTCGAAAACTTCCTGGAATGTCGAGGGACTCCTTACACAACACTTCACAAAATGCCACTCAATTCACGGTTGGGATGCGGGAAAAAATGTTGCGAGTCTAATGGTTCTTTCTAATGGTCTAGTGTTTCTTGGTCGAGCTTCCACTCGCAATCACACGAGCGGAACGATTGAACTGCTTCGCTTCCTACTGCGCGATCCCATTCAGCAACACGAGCAACCGGAAGTTCAATGCCATGAAATGCTCGATCGAAGTATCTCAGGATTTCTTTTCTTAGGTCTTGACTTCATAAGGCGCTCCGAATGACAGTTACAAATCTGAACGTCACTCGACGGGCCTGTAACAGGAAGCTGAACGCCTTTTATTGGTAGTTGTCGATATTCCGCTGAGATGTCAAGTTTCCGAGATTGTTTGTTTTTCTCCGAAGATACTCCGCACAAAGTAGGTTGAGCGGTCCGTTAACGTCGGCGGAGCTTCGTAAGGCAGCTAGACGAACGTGCTTCAACTGCGTATGTTGGCCACAGGACACGAGGCAGATGTGACGAATCTTGGTAGGACTAGGTCGCAGGACAACTTTAAACACACGTACGCTTCTTTTAAAGCACCGTTTCTAATAAAAAATATTTGTAATGTTCTTAGAGCAACTTCTTTGGCGTGAATCTTGAAATAAACACGTGATGGCACGAATACACTCTACACACACACAATTCAATTTTAAAAATTTAACTGACTAGAGAACGCCAGACTAGAAAGACATTTGGTAATTATTTTAAATATTGTTAATTTATTGTTGGGTGGCAACTATTTGCTACGATATTTGAAACTCTTTCGTAATATTTTTAGTTTATCTTTCCAAGAGAAAATGTACCTCAGGGAGATACTCTTGAAACAGGTGAGCTTGAAACGCGACAACCCAGATACGAAATTGCCGCAGCGGTTGGGTTGAATGTACGATAAACCGTAATTTGTTTTACGGATAGCAAACACGACGACAAGCCGTGTACAAAAAAACGTTTCCGTAATCCTGCCGTGTCCTCTTTAAACTTTATCGAAACTTCAAATCGGAGTATACACACACACACATACACAAAGAATCGAAAGACCCTATATTTACACAAAAACGCCACAGACAAGACGGCACATGAAGTTGAGAATGATTATTCAGCGAGTGATTCACTAGCTCCTTTCGAATCAACTCGTGCGTTAAAATTTCATTTAGGTTCGTTTGGCTTCAAACACGTGGCTTCATTAACCACCCGGCCTCTAGTAATTCTCACTTACTACTCACGCACTTGAGTTTCCGCGCTTGAGTTGCCCGCACTTCAGCTTTTTCCGCACATGAGCTGCCTCTTGGATTAATCGGGCGCACGTTAAGAATTCTATTTCTGAGCTCTGATATAACGTGACTGGCACTTCCTGCGCGGCCAGTCGCCGACCCAACCGAACGCTTGGTTCGTTCCTCCAGCTACGTGCTTTACATGTGTAACTCCCACACGCACACCGTTGCACAACGGGCTGTAAAGAGGACGAAGTTTCGAACAAGCCTAGAAGCAGAAACGGCGCATTTGATGTGCGTTGCGAAAATGTTCTTGCTGTTCCAGAAAACACTTGCACAGATGCTGCTATTGTTCACTACGCTCCAGTCACCGCCTTCTGTGAGTCATGAATGGGAGAGAAAGTTTCGTTTTTACGGAGATACATGTTTTCAACACTTTGAGATCCAGATATTGCAAAATGGTGTTCTTACTGTAGACGTATCTTTAGCGTGAGAACCGTACGTGAGATGGCAAGGTCAGTTCGGCGTGCTCAACAGTAAACAGTGGGAATCCAGTATTACTAAATGTTATTTCGAAACTACCTGACAGGTCTATTATTGAAATACCTACTCCAGTTTTGGAAGAAAATATTTCAGATATTAAAAGAAGGGATTAAAACTTCTCGACGGTGAAGATGTTTGTTTAGATGACAGGACTAGATTCTTCATATACACAACACACGTGCAGCAAACCGAAGATATGACTATCAGTTACTCTTCTTGAGTGTTCTAAGCGTCGGTCAATGGTTTTGGTCACGGTTCGATCCACTACGATGAATCGACGCTAAACTGGTTGACGTGAGGATGGAGAGTACCACAACATCAGACGGGGAACATAGATTTTACGTTATCGCGTGTGATTATTTTATTCCGCAGCTTCTAGAAACACGTACGTCCATAAACTCCAATTACTAGACAAATGTTGGACGAACGTTTTAGAAAAACACACCAAGAGAAATTGTTATGCACACACAAACATACGAATACTGCGACAAGGGGCAACCGTTGAAAAATGTAGCGTGAACCAGACAAATGGTACAATTATTGAGTACACTTATTTTCGAAACAATGCAGATATATTCGCGCCGAATAGCTGTTGCCAAGATTCTGATACCACGAACGAAGACTCCGTCGTAGGTCTGAAGTATCAGAAGAACCCTTTGTGAAGCATTGGAAGAGATGTAGGAAGAATTAAACACTTTTTTCTACACATTCGCACGCAAGGGTTGAAAGAATGTATCACACCAGGCCAACCGCGTCACGATCACGGTACACTATTTTTTTCCGGAAGGAAGATTGCAAGCGAATTCACAAATTCAAACACTGAGCGACAGAATCTCCCCAAAGTGACGAGACAAATCTTTCTCCTAAACAGTGGTTTTGCAGCAGTTGGTTGAGAGTGCACGGAAAGGCAGAAGTCCAACAATTACGCCAAACACGCAGGCAAAGATTCAAATCACGCCCACCGGTCCATGCACACATCGACAGTCCTTGTTAACACTTGCTTCTCCAAACGTTGAGTGAACTCACGTGGGAAACTGTCCATCCAAACACGTGCTGAACAGGAACGCGAGATCGTTCGAAGACTCGGCAGAAGCGGAATCACCATGCCCGACACTGTCTGCCGCACGAAGCCAAAACGCGAATCGCACCCAGCGGTCCACATAAACACGGCTTACGAACACTTACGCGAACCAAGCTCGACGAGGCGAATGGTTCAGGGGGCGAGAGTGTTCAACAGAACGCGACCAATGACTTCCCACCACAAGTCAAACGCTTCTTCCAACTCCGCACAGGTGCTCGTGTGCGTTCCCCCCGGCGCGAGTGCGGAGCGAGAGGGCAGCGGGGCGAGGTCGCTGGCCCCGGGTGGTCGCCGGCCGGCCGGGGGGGAGGCCGCGGAGGCCGACGGCGGCGGCGCTGCGCCGACGAGCGGCCTGGCCGGCGCGGAGCGGAGTGGGGGGCGGAGGCGGTGGTGGGGGGCGCGACGGCGCGAGCGCGCGCGCACACACACACTGGGGCCCGCGCACCAAGCGCCGGGCGCAACAGCCTTGGCCCAAAGGGCTAACGCATGTCCAACATTCACGGTAACCAATGTCCAACATTACGGTAACGCAATGTCCAACATTAACGGTAACGCAATGTCCAACATTCACGGTAACGCAATGTCCAACATTAACGGTAACGCAATGTCGAACATTACGGTAACGCAATGTCGAACGATTAACGGTAACGCATGTCAACATTCACGGTAACGCAATGTCCACATTGACGGTAACGCAATGTCGAACATTAACGGTAACGCAATGTCCAACATTACGGTAACGCAGTGTCCAACATTAACGGTAACGCAACGTCGAACATTAACGGTAACGCAGTGTCCAACATTAACGGTAACGCAGTGTCCAACATTAACGGTAACGCAATGTCGAACATTCACGGTAACGCAATGTCCAACATTAACGGTAACGCAATGTCCAACATTAACGGTAACGCAATGTCCAACATTAACGGTAACGCAATGTCCAACATTAACGGTAACGCAATGTCCAACATTAACGGTAACGCAATGTCCAACATTAACGGTAACGCAATGTCCAACATTAACGGTAACGCAATGTCCAACATTCACGGTAACGCAATGTCCAACATTCACGGTAACGCAATGTCCAACAATAACGGTAACGCAGTGTCCAACAGTAACGGTAACGCAATGTCCAACATTCACGGTAACGCAATGTCGACCATTGACGGTAACGCAATGCCCAACATTCACGGTAACGCAATGTCCAACAGTAACGGTAACGCAATGTCCAACATTAACGGTAACGCAATGTCCAACATTACGGTACGCAATGTCACATTCACGGTAACGCAATGTCCAACATTAACGGTAACGCAATGTTCAACATTAACGGTATCGCAATGTCCAACATTCACGGTAACGCAATGTCCAACATTAACGGTAACGCAATGTCCAACATTCACGGTATCGCAATGTCCAACATTCACGGTAACGCATGTCTCACGGTAACGCAATATGCAACATTAAGGTAACGCAATGTCCAACATTCACGGTAACGCAATGTCCAACATTAACGGTAACGCAATGTCCAACATTAACGGTAACGCAATGTCCAACATTCACGGTAACGCAATGTCCAACATTAACGGTAACGCAATGTCCAACATTAACGGTAACGCAATGTCCAACATTAACGGTAACGCAATGTCCAACATTAACGGTAACGCAATGTCCAACATTAACGGTAACGCAATGTCCAACATTAACGGTAACGCAATGTCCAACATTCACGGTAACGCAATGTCCAACATTCACGGTAACGCAATGTCGAATCTTGTGTGAAGGTCATAGAGACTTTTTTTTGCACAACGTTTACGCTTATAAGTGCTGAATCTGTAGCAACAATATTAAGTTACACATACGTTTGGCGCCTTCCCGATTTGTTTTATCAATTTTTACACTTTGTATGCCGTAGTTTCAATTTAGTACTTAGATTATTTACATAGTAATAATTTGTATCCGGGAAAGCAACAATGAGAAGCGAATGCAAAGCGTGACCAGGTGTTCTCGTTTTTTACTCTCTGAATGTGTTACTCCCTGATAGAAAGAATTAATTGAAAGATGTGTACTTCGGAAAACTGTATGGACGATGTAGAAATGCAATGCTGCCCGAAATTTTAGAACAAATCGACTGGTGTTATAAAGTCTGTAAAATTTGGAACGTGAATTACTTATTTTAAAGGGCTTCCCCATTTGCGAAACGAAAAGACCCGCCTACTGGCTCCCATAGTGGAAGCCAACACATCCTTCAATGAAATACATTGTTTTGCAGAAAACCGCGACGGCTTTTGTCCGCGTTCTTAGTGTACTAAGAACCCAAAACAAGTCCTAACCGGCAACCGAGTCTGTAGTTATGAAGCCTCGTTTAGCAAACCGAGCCCGGTTAGCGCTTATGTTTGCTACGCAGACCATGATTGGTGTTTCAGGCGCCACGTGACAATAGCCGGGTCCGCCTATCTTTATCGGTGCAAAACCTCTTTATTGGCGTTCGGCACGGAACTACAGTACCGGCAGCGCTGTTGCCAGTCATTACTTTGCTACCGACATCACAGATAAATGAAATCTCAAAACATTAACACTACCGACAGCCGATGAGACATGTTGATATCATGTTGGTAATCTTCGCTCAAGCCGAACCTTATCGCCTCCGCGACTTCGTGAAACAGATGAATGGCAACGCTGAACGATGACCGTAAGAAAGTAAACAACTCTTTCCAAGCTGATTGCTGCAGAACAGGTCACATGAAATACCGCAGCACGTGGCGACAGAAC
Source organism: Teleogryllus oceanicus (assembly GCA_964035755.1). NCBI lineage: Eukaryota > Metazoa > Arthropoda > Insecta > Orthoptera > Gryllidae > Teleogryllus > Teleogryllus oceanicus. Next base: position 86,103,537 of record CAXIVR010000013.1, on the reverse strand, counting down.
TGTCAAAGATTCGCTTACGTGCTGCTGGTACTGTAGCTACACTGCTAGGACGAATTCAGTCGCTGTCTGGAGGAGAATTCTCGCAGCCGGCTGCTCTAATCGGTGGTTTTCCGTGGTTTCTCCGATCAACACCAGGCGAATGCTGGAGCAGTACCCTAACAAACGGCCAGGACCGCGCGCGATCTTTCCTTCCTCTTCCATGTCCTATCATCACCCTTACACATACACATCACACTAACATGCACTACACTACCACATGCTGGGGGGGCTTAGAGCTTGAACCAGACGGGGGCTTAGAGCTTGTCTCGACTCGGGCGGTATCCCGTTGGTGGAAGATACCTCACGGACGTTGGTGGGTGATAGCAAACTAGAATTTTAATTAAGTGACCAACCCGAATAATTAAAGTTACATGTGGTGTGTGTGTGTGTGTGTGTGTGTGTGTGTGTGTGTTTGCGAATTTCATGGTTGATTGATCATGATGCCATGGAGAATATTTAAAGCGTAATTAATAGTGTGGTCGTAAATTCAAGAAGAATCTTTTAACTTTCGCGTATACGCACGTATACACAGGTAATATACGTATATAGAGAAAGTTAGTAATGCTGCGCAAAAATGCGAATTTTAGGCAGAAAAACCGCATTACTGGACCCTGATAACGAGAAAGCGGAGAATCGTTGCTAAATTTAGAAAAAAGTCCTCTAACACGCGGTTTACCCAGAATTCCTGTTTTGTAGGTCCTTGATACCGAAATATCGGTTGACGGCAACACGAACTATAGTCCATTTGTGAACACCACTAAAGCCTAAACCATAAGTAGTTGTTTTTTATCAAAATGGATGTTCCCCCGTCAATCTGGCTCGAGTGTAAGCTTTCAGAATTTGAAAAAACATTCTTTAAAATTTGGGGGTACTTTACATGAAGTCCCATGGACATTTTCATTTTTTTTTCAAAAAAGGCTCCAAATTTTTTCTTTCAGTTTATTGTATGAATAGAGTCAAATACACTTACAAATATGGCATAGGTCCGATTTTCAATGTTAACTCTGAATTTTCGAAATTTGAAAATGTCGGATTTTTTCGGAGTCTTTCTACGACTACAAAAGTAAAGATAGAGATTTTCCCTTCAATTGAAATTTGTTTCATAATAAGTTCTTTCATTATTTTTAATTCTTTATATTTATTTTAATTCTTTACAAATTTGAAATTCTTTACAAATTTTGAAATTCTTTACAAATTTTGAAATTCTTTACAAATTTTGAAATTCTTTACAAATTTTAAATTTTTTTAACTTTAATTTTTTTAACTTTAATTTTTTTAACTTTAATTTTTTTAACTTTAATTTTTTTAACTTTAATTTTTTTTAACTTTAATTTTTTTAACTTTAACTTTAAATTTTTTTAACTTTTAAATTTTTGTAAATGTTAATTTTTTTTTGAAATTTTGCGCCGCCCGTTGGTGGGTGGTGCGCAGTGTGCGCGGGGGCGGGGGCGGGGGGCGAGCGCGCAGGCGCCAGCAGCAGCAGAGGGCAGATGTGGAGGAGCAGCGGCGGCCACCGCCACGAGCCAAGTGCACGCGGCAGCCCGCGCCAAGGGACAAGCGCGTTGTAATACAGCGCTATACGCCACCTGCCAGTCAATGAGCAAAAGAAGAGGCAGGCAGATAGAGCGAGAGCGAGAGAGAGAGAGAGAACGAGGGAGAGAGAGAGAGAGGGAGGAGAGAGAGAAAAAGAGCGAGACAGAGAGGAGAGAGAGCGAGGAGAGAGAGAGCGAGGGAGAGAGAGAGCGAGGGAGAGAGAGCGAGAGGGAGAGAGAGCGAGGGAGAGAGAGAGAGCGAGGGAGAGAGAGCGAGGGAGAGAGAGAGAGCGAGGAGAGAGAAGAATAATGTGACAGAGATAGAGAGAGTAACGATTTGTTAAGTAAAATTCCAAAGAATAAATTTAAATCCATAAATTAATAAGCTTAAAAAAATCAATTTATGATTTTGGACAAAAGTATGTATCTGTAATGTTATAAATACTTTTAATTACAGGAGGATTTACTCTAGGGACGCTAAATGCCCAAGTGGGGCTAAGAGACGTGTTGCGAGAACGCTCCCGAACCATTAGAGAGCTCATATTTATTTATTTAACGCCAAAAACAGTTAAAATCTCCATGACGTACTATAAGGAGAAGTGTAATCTACCTGATCGACCCACAAATCTCTTTAGAAAGAGTCGCACTTGACATTATTTCGTACATTTCCTTTTTCACTATCAATTTTTTCAGTTGTACAGTTGTACAGAAACAAAATGACATTACTAATTAACGCAAATTGTGCATTCCCTACACTTGGGTAGTCATTTTACAATAAAAAAAATCATTTTGCATTAATTTTAAAGATCAGAAGGTGGTGTTATCACTATATCAAGCTATTGAAATAAGCCGACAAACATATTCGTCAAATAGAAGGGCACTATGTAAGTAAGTACAGCAATTTACAAAATAAACATCATCTGTAACATACACAGTAGTGGCGATGAAAATCGCATCGGCAATAAACTCAGCACTGTCCGTAACCATTAGCAAGGTAAAGATTTGTTTATTAACACTCGCAAACCTCAATGTGCAAATGTGAAAAACAATTGGCGGATTAGCAACACAGATCAAACAATTAGCAGATCGACGTTTCCAGATTTTAATTAACGCAAGCTGTAACATCCCTTTACATATACGGCAGCCATTACGGATGAAAACAAATCGCACCTCTAACCTTTGTGCCGGAGATTACACGCAGCTCCGTTCGCCGATGAGAAACAAAAGACTGGCCATAAAAACACAATGTCTGGACTCTCAAAAATCCCAGATTACCAAAACAAGCAAACAAAAGAGAATACGTACCGAAAGACCATTTACAATAGCGAAACAAAGGGTTGGGTTTACGTGGAAAAGGGAATTGATTAGAGGGATATTTTTTCTGACGGATGATTGCTCACCAACAGATAAATGCCAATTGCACAAAGTAATATATTGTGTAAATATTTTTTTTAAATAACACATTTTATAAAACAGGAATTTTTAAAATCTAGCTTTCACGTGGTAATATTAAAGTTTTATAAAAACATTATCAAAGAAAACATGATCTATTTCCATCCAACAATTTTACTCCAATCAATCAGCATTCGCCTAATATGGGCAAAACCAATGAACCTACTGAGACAACTGCGAACCTCAAACGTCAACAAACTGCACCATTTTACTTCCGTCCGGACGTAAGTTAGGTTAGTTTTATGAAAGAGTATAAATGGGTTGCCAACAGTCAGTGTCGAACCCTAGAGAGTCGGTAGAATTGTAAAGTGTCAGTGATGATGATGTCTCTTGTCTCCCAACAGCCGAATATGCAAAAAGTGACTGATCGGCGTAATCAAGAACAACACCCGATTCATTTAAAAAAATGTTATAATTATTATATTGCTGGGAAGTTTGATTATCATTAATGGGAATGATGGGAAATCCCGAGCAAGAAGGGAATTTGTAAGTTAGAGTAAACCCTCAGTAACACGAATTCCAAGGGATCGAAATAATCGGAGTTCGTGTTATAAAAATTCGTATTATCCGATTATTATAAATGCCCGTATTACTGTATTCCCTTACCGGGGCCGAAGTTTGTTCGTAGATCGGGGAAATTCGTGTTAAGCGAGTTCGTGCTAATGAGGGTTTACTGCATTAATATGTTTTGGAGTTTCAATCATCAATCCCGTTAATCAAATTTTTCTGCAATTACAATCTGTAATTTTCATGACGAAAACGTGTTTTTACTTGACTTTAAAATTGTAACAGTAAAATAATAATAATAAACAAATTATCAAATAAATCATTTTTTTATTGTTCGTCTAAATTCTTACCTTTACGCGGATCTAACAATTTTAAGAAAAAAATTGGCAGGGACAACACAGTGTTGGTGCATTAAGAAGTGCACTTCTTCAATGAATCTTTCCATAAATGTTCTTCAAAAGCAGTTTCATTAGAGTCAGATGTTTGAGAAATCAAGAGAAGTTAACAGTTGAGAAGTAATTAATCATTTACCATCTTTCTATTAAATGATTCGTTGGATTATGTGCATTACTATCCAGAGAAAGCATAAGGGCGTGACTGTTAAACACACATGCCCTTCTTTGTAGTAGCTAATGAGAGTGTATCAGTTATGATACAGTTAATAATATGAACATAAATACGAACAGATATTGAACGTTGATGACACTTCTTCAATAAATTGTATCCTAACTTCCTCGTTTGAAGTCAGATTGTTGTTCCGTTGCTGACTGAACCATATCACCTGGGGCACCTAGCATTTTAGCCACTTGTGAATGTTTATTCACTTGTGAATAAAAAAATAATTTTACCATCAGGAGTTTCAATTAACTACTTCCATATAATGTTAGGTCATTGCATTAGCACAACTATTACATTTCATTTATGTGTGCCTGCCAAACAAACAGCAAACAATGAATTGGCGACTACGGCTACAGCTATAATAAAGAAATTATGAAAAATGTAGTAATGGATAAAATAATGTAAGGAGGAATTCGAGAGTTCAAAGACTTTATTCGCTCGTGAAAATTTGACTCCACGCCTCCTATCGTCGCCTCGAAGACCAAACTTTTTACTCGCGAATAAAATATCAGTTTACTTCTCTTATACCATAAATTACTACCATGTGCGTTTCATAAAACGAGAGGCGTCCAGACGGGGGGGGGGAGCTAGCAATTTGTCCCTGGCCCCGACTTAATTGGGGCTCCTAATTTTTTTTTCGATCAACAGAAATTAAAAATATATTTCTCTCTAAACCAGACTTAACGTTAAATGTTATTTCTGACGCACGGAGAAACGAATTCGGCTTATGAATTGGGGAAGGAGGGATTTTTTTGTTTAAAGTAAAGAGCTCCCGATAATCAACATCCCCAAGTCCCTGGTTCCCTCTGGGCGCCCATACATAGAACTACATTGTCAGAAATGTCCGCATTACTTTAATGAAATACACATTAAAGTAATTATCACGAACGCATATTAAATTTAATGTACTTATTACACTAGGATGCAAGAGTCAAAGCTTTATGGTCATATCTGGAATGAGTGAAAGAATGAAAGATTGATTGATTGATTGATTGATTGATTGAATGAAAGAATGAAAGATTGATTGATTCATTGATTGAATGAATGAATGAATGAATGAATGAATGAATGAATGAATGAATGAATGAATGGTCATCGGCTGGTGATTTTAAATTCACGAAATGAAATGGGATTAGCAGTAAGGTATTAGGAGAAGTCTGTAAATAGTATTTATAGTTATATTTCCTGAGTGATGTAATTTTCTTCAAAAACAATTAACATTTAAAAAACATGAGATGAATGATTAGAGGTAGGGGAAACGGGAGAACCTCTAAATTAAATCTACACTGTTTTCAACTTGTGCATTAAATTTAATGTACACATCTATTATGCTCTTTTTAATGCACAAGGTTACATTAAGTTTCGTGTACAGTAAATGAATCTACATTAGATTTAATGAAATACCTGACAGTGTAGTTTTATTGGATACCTGACCGTGTGGAGCGGACTCAAGGCTGCAACAGCGTCAACGGAGCGTGGACAGAAACTTACCTGAAACAAAAGACAAAGCAGCATAAGAATCATTTCCAACTAGAAATTTGACTTGAGAATGCGAGAGGGCAGCGGAACACGTTCTGACTCCTCCGCGCTGCCTCAAAGCATCTCATTTCGTCTAATGGATTCAGGTGTAAAGTAGTGTTTCCTCTGATTTGACAATGGATCAGATAACTTGCTGCTGAAGGACTATGTAAATGTATGCAGTCTATGAACAGACTATGGAAACACTGAAACCACGCAGTTAAGGAATCGGGCTTCTAATGACAGAGTAACGTACCATTCGAAATATATGTGAACTCATTGTGAATTAGTGAACTGTAAACTCATTAGTCCTCTATCCTTTTGTAATTATCATTTAATTCGTTATTCGTCTCTTTTTATTTCCTTCCCGTTTCTATTTTCCTTCACATTCACTCTATTCCCCCTCCTTGTTTTTCTATACAGATTACTTCATTTCTTGTTTAGCCTGAACACAACTCATCAACTGTCGGAAAGACAATTAAGAGCCTTATTTTATTTTGGTGAGATCACAGCCTCCATTCCTAACTTTATTTTTTTTCTGACTACTCGAATTTGAATTCCATTTTGAGTGTGTGTTTGTGTTTTAATTACGATAACGGTAAGTTTCTTGTGCTTACAGAATAGAGTTAGATTCCTTTATTTTAAAACTGTTTTCAATCCATTTATGTTCTCAATGACGATTTTACTGATTTCAAATGATAAAATTTAATGATTTCAATATTCACTTGTACGCCAAAATTCATTTTATGTACTAGTATCACTTGTACTTAATTGTTTGGAAAGTTTGATATTAATAAATAATATCCTCTTCCTACTTTTAATTGAAGGGGTCAGTACAAAAAGTGGATTCACCACATTCTTCTACTTTTGAGATATTGCCTGTTTTACTAGAACTTGCATAATGTAATTCAGTACATTTTTGTTTAACTTTAAACACAGTATACTTACATAAAGGGATATATTGGATTTACAAACGTTACACTAAAAGAATAATAATAATAATAATAACAATAATAATAATAATAATAATAACAACAACAACAATACAACAACTCAATTTCACAAAAATGTAGGATAACCACTTTTTCAAGTGAGCCATTCAATTCTACATCATAAATAACTTTCACAACATCGAATATTCATTACTCGACGAATATTTTTCAACTCAAAATAATATTTCGATAAGCAATTATTTCTTCAAAGTCATGTTCGAAATTAGACAAAAGCAAGTTCAGAAGTAAACATTAAAAAATAATATTGCAGCTAATAATCATGACACTTATTGTTACTACTTACTATTTATATCAGTTCAAAATTTTGGGTATAAAAATAAAAAATACATTAATTAGATTCTGCATTTATTTATGTCATTAAAACGTTCATTTGAGTAATGATGCCATTACAGAACAAAATTACAGTAATTATTGACAAAAACACGACGAATTTTTCCCCACATTTAGCAGTGGTCGATCAATGTTGGCAGTACTCCAACTCTGTCGTAGATAAGTGCTTGTAATTGCTGCGAAAAATTAATTATCAACTTGCATATCAATCAGGAAACATGGCCAAATTAATACTACATACTACAGTACTCAAAAGTTCTGTAGCTTTTTCTGTTGAATAGCACCGCCAGATGGCTACAAATCAAAACGAATGTGGACCAACTGCGTTGCATATGTCATTAACATGCCCAGCAATATATTTAAATGGAAAATAATTAAAAAGTATGACATGAATCCTGGAACTCTTAATGCATTTTACAAAAGCATGAATACAATATAAAGGAAATAGGTTTCTCATTTGCAAGATTGTCGTTGCAATGTATTACCTTGTAACAGATTACAATGCGATAGTTATAATGACAGAATTACTAGACAAGGTGGTTTGGAATGTGTACGTACGTGATGGTGGTATTGGTGATGGAGGGTGACAAATGAAGACTTGGCCGGGAGGGCACAGGAGGCGTTCGGTTTCCGTTGTATTAAATATACTGTTCTAGAGAAGGAATTAAACAACCATTCTGAAAGTGGTTCGTTTGCTGAGAAGAGAAAAATCTGAGTTCTGCTTACAGTTTAAGAATGCATACATGTAGATCATGAGAAACGAATAATTTAGAAATATACGGAGGGAAATTGTTATAGACAATGGATGGCAGAAGCAAAGCAAAACCATGTGCGGATATTGTGGGCAAAATTTACAGCGACGAAGAAGTTAGACAAGATTCGTGAATAACATATAGTGATATCAAGTTACTTTTAAAAATTCGTTAAAATGTGTGAAAAAAAGGCAATAGCAATCATTGGGAAAATAGGAAATATAACTTCTGGTTTTGTTACATCAAATTAGATGTTAGATATTAATATTTCCGAATTTTTGTTCTTAAATTTCATTCTTGCATATTTAAATATTTAATAAATACTTTTCTTTGAAAATCAACGATGTTTTCTTAAAAAGGGATTATTTTCCGAATTTTTGGAGTACGCCATTAGCGTGTGCTGTGGAGGTTACCGCCCCTTATACTTCGTATAAAACTGGCAAATAATACTAAGTTGTCGATTCATTACAATCAATATTACTAATTAATAATGCGCGCAGAATTTGAAGAAAAGTATCCAGTCTCCGGCTATCTGAGAGGTATATGGTTATTTTTGTTATGATGAAACACGATCCAGGAACTTGGGAAAAGTTTAAAAACAATTAAACAATTTCGACATTATTGCTGTATTCTTGAAGCATATTTCATTGAAATATTTAATTTATTCCTGTGTTACCCGATGGTATTTTAGTTGTCATATTCTTGAGTTCTGTGCGTCCTTTTTGGAAAATAATTTTCGTCAGTTTGTTCAACAGCATTTTTTTGCCAGTGCAGGCCACTGGTATCTTAGTAGAGGAATTACTTATTCAGTCTTCACGTTTTATTCGCATTATATAATATTTCTGAAGAAGCTATTTCCAAACAGATATACAGTGAAATTGCCAATAAGATAATTCTGTGAAAAGTGCTGGATCAGGCCCCTCGATTTAACCCGACATCGCAATTAACAGTCGTCGTTTCGTGGAAACGATTTATTTTCCCCATAAGTTGTGTGTAAATGTTCCCTCTTTTACTCGTTCACCTTGCCCGCAGTCTATGCCCAGCAAACAGGCCTAATTTCAAAGATTGACCTCTATAAAGCAGTCACCTCCAGCGATGTTGAACTGTAATAGAATAAGCAGAAGAGAGATGGATCTTACTATCGATTCAGTATCTTTCTGCGACAACACGTATTGTCAGATTACTTCGAACACTGAGATCTAATGTAATCATATAAAATAATACAATAACAGTATATAAGTGAAATATCTACAAAGTACAAAATAGTTTTGCAAATAATTTAATATTTATTTTGTAATTCAGCACTCACAATACGTTATTTCTAAACAGAATATAATCTTTAATATGTAAAATGGCAGTTTTACCGCGACACAAGCGTGATTCCAGTAGAGTTATATCAAATCATTCAAAATCTGACTAAATGTGAAAACAAGCAAAAACCAGAAATATCTGAAAATGTTGTACAGATGTGCCTCAGCACCTCGAGTGTTGTGACCTCCATAAATCACTTAGTATTTGATGCCACGTCAATAACGGCACGGCTTCCTGCATCACGGCTTCTATCTCGACTTCCCAACCCCTTGTGCTCCGCCCCTGCACGCGAGTGAAAGACAGAGATAAAGTGAAAGACAGAGATAAAGTGAAAGATCAGAGATAAAGTGAAAGAGAGAGAAAGTGAAAGACAGAGAGAAAGTGAAAGACAGAGAGAAAGTGAAAGACAGAGAGAAAGGAAGACAGAGATAAAGTGAAAGACAGAGAGAAAGTGAAGACAGAGAGAAAGTGAAAGACAGAGATAAAGTGAAAGACAGAGAGAAAGTGAAAGACAGAGAGAAAGTGAAAGACAGAGAGAAAGGAAAGACAGAGAGAAAGTGAAAGACAGAGAGAAAGTGAAAGACAGAGAGAAAGTGAAAATAGAGAGAAAGTGAAAGACAGAGATAAAGTGAAAGACAGAGATAAAGTGAAAGACAGAGAGAAAGTGAAAGACAGAGAGAAAGTGAAAGACAGAGAGAAAGTGAAGACAGAGATAAAGTGAAATGACAGAGAGAAAGTGAAAACAGAGAGAAAGTGAAAGACAGAGAGAAAGTGAAAGACAGAGATAAAGTGAAAGACTAGAGAGAAAGTGAAAGACAGAGATAAAGTGAAAGACAGAGATAAAGTGAAAAACAGAGAGAAAGTGAAAGACAGAGAGAAAGTGAAAGACAGAGATAAAGTGAAAGACAGAGAGAAAGTGAAAGACAGAGAGAAAGTGAAAGACAGAGAGAAAGTGAAAGACAGAGAGAAAGTGAAAGACAGAGATAAAGTGAAAGACAGAGATAAAGTGAAAGACAGAGATAAAGTGAAAGACAGAGAGAAAGTGAAAGACAGAGAGAAAGTGAAAGACAGAGAGAAAGTGAAAGACAGAGAGAAAGTGAAAGACAGAGAGAAAGTGAAAGACAGAGAGAAAGTGAAAGACAGAGATAAAGTGAAAGACAGAGATAAAGTGAAAGACAGAGAAAAGTGAAAGACAGAGAGAAAGGAAAGACAGAGAGAAAGTGAAAGACAGAGAAAGGAAAGACAGAGAGAAAGTGAAAGACAGAGAGAAAGTGAAAGACAGAGAGAAAGTGAAAACAGAGAGAAAAGTGGAAAGACAGAGAGAAAGTGAAAGACAGAGATAAAGTGAAAGACAGAGAGAAAGTGAAAGACAGAGAGAAAGTGAAAGAAGAGAGAAAGTGAAAGACAGAGATAAAGTGAAAGACAGAGAGAAAGTGAAAACAGAGAGAAAGGAAAGACAGAGAGAAAGTGAAAGACAGAGATAAAGTGAAAGACAGAGAGAAAGTGAAAGACAGAGATAAAGTGAAAGACAGAGATAAAGTGAAAGACAGAGAGAAAGTGAAAGACAGAGAGAAAGTGAAAAACAGAGAGAAAGTGAAAGACAGAGAGAAAGTGAAAGACAGAGAGAAAGTGAAAGACAGAGATAAAGTGAAAGACAGAGATAAAGTGAAAGACAGAGAGAAAGGAAAGACAGAGATAAAGTGAAAGACAGAGAGAAAGTGAAAGACAGAGAGAAAGTGAAAGACAGAGAGAAAGTGAAAGACAGAGAGAAAGTGAAAGACAGAGAGAAAGTGAAAGACAGAGAGAAAGTGAAAACAGAGATAAAGTGAAAGACAGAGAGAAAGTGAAAGACAGAGAGAAAGTGAAAGACAGAGAGAAAGTGAAAGACAGAGAGAAAGTGAAAGACAGAGATAAAGTGGAAAGAAGAGATAAAGTGAAAGACAGAGATAAAGGAAAGACAGAGAGAAAGTGAAAGACAGAGAGAAATGAAAAACAGAGAGAAAGTGAAAGACAGAGAGAAAGTGAAAGACAGAGATAAAGTGAAAGACAGAGATAAAGTGAAAGACAGAGATAAAGTGAAAGACAGAGAGAAAGTGAAAGACAGAGAGAAAGTGAAAGACAGAGAGAAAGTGAAAGACAGAGAGAAAGTGAAAGACAGAGGAGGAAAGTGAAAGACAGAGAGAAAGTGAAAGACAGAGAGAAAGTGAAAGACAGAGAGAAAGTGAAAGACAGAGAGAAAGTGAAAGACAGAGATAAAGTGAAAGACAGAGATAAAGTGAAAGACAGAGATAAAGTGAAAGACAGAGATAAAGTGAAAGACAGAGAGAAAGTGAAAGACAGAGATAAAGTGAAAGACAGAGATAAAGTGAAAGACAGAGAGAAAGTGAAAGACAGAGAGAAAGTGAAAGACAGAGAGAAAGTGAAAGACAGAGAGAAAGTGAAAGACAGAGAGAAAGTGAAAGACAGAGAGAAAGTGAAAGACAGAGAGAAAGTGAAAGACAGAAAGTGAAAGACAGAAAGTGAAAGACAGAGAGAAAGTGAAAGACAGAGAGAAAGGAAAGACAGAGAGAAAGTGAAAGACAGAGAGAAAGTGAAAGACAGAGAGAAAGTGAAAGACAGAGAGAAAGGAAAGACAGAGAGAAAGGAAAGACAGAGAGAAAGTGAAAGACAGAGAAAAGTGAAAGACAGAGATAAAGTGAAAGACAGAGATAAAGTGAAAGACAGAGATAAAGTGAAAGACAGAGATAAAGTGAAAGACAGAGATAAAGTGAAAGACAGAGATAAAGTGAAAGACAGAGATAAAGTGAAAGACAGAACAGAGATAAAGTGAAAGACAGAGATAAAGTGAAAGACAGAGATAAAGTGAAAGACAGAGATAAAGTGAAAGACAGAGATAAAGTGAAAGACAGAGATAAAGTGAAAGACAGAGAGAAAGTGAAAGACAGAGAGAAAGGAAGACAGAGAGAAAGGAAAGACAGAGAGAAAGTGAAAGACAGAGAGAAAGTGAAAGACAGAGAGAAAGTGAAAGACAGAGATAAAGTGAAAGACAGAGATAAAGTGAAAGACAGAGAGAAAGTGAAAAGACAGAGAGAAAGTGAAAGACAGAGATAAAGTGAAAGACAGAGATAAAGTGAAAGACTGAGATAAAGTGAAAGACAGAGAGAAAGTGGAAAGACAGAGAGAAAGTGAAAGACAGAGATAAAGTGAAAGACAGAGAAAAGTGAAAGACAGAGATAAAGTGAAAGACAGAGATAAAGTGAAAGACAGAGATAAAGTGAAAGACAGAGAGAAAGTGAAAGACAGAGAGAAAGTGAAAGACAGAGAGAAAGTGAAAGACAGAGATAAAGTGAAAGACAGAGATAAAGTGAAAGACAGAGATAAAGTGAAAGACAGAGAGAAAGTGAAAACAGAGAGAAAGTGAAAGACAGAGAGAAAGTGGAAAGACAGAGATAAAGGAAAGAAGAGATAAAGTGAAAGACAGAGAGAAAGTGAAAGACAGAGAGAAAGTGAAAGACAGAGATAAAGTGAAAGACAGAGATAAAGTGAAAGACAGAGATAAAGTGAAAGACAGAGAGAGAAAGTGAAAGACAGAGAGAAAGTGAAAGACAGAGATAAAGTGAAAGACAGAGAGAAAGTGAAAAACAGAGAGAAAGTGAAAGACAGAGAGAAAGTGAAAGACAGAGAGAAAGTGAAAGACAGAGATAAAGTGAAAGACAGAGATAAAGTGAAAGACAGAGATAAAGTGAAAGACAGAGATAAAGTGAAAGACAGAGATAAAGTGAAAGACAGAGATAAAGTGAAAGACAGAGAGAAAGTGAAAGACAGAGAGAAAGTGAAAGACAGAGAGAAAGTGAAAGACAGAGAGAAAGTGAAAGACAGAGAGAAAGTGAAAGACAGAGATAAAGTGAAAGACAGAGATAAAGTGAAAGACAGAGAGAAAGTGAAAGACAGAGAGAAAGTGAAAGACAGAGAGAAAGTGAAAGACAGAGAGAAAGTGAAAGATAGAGAGAAAGTGAAAGACAGAGAGAAAGTGAAAGACAGAGAGAAAGTGAAAGACAGAGAGAAAGTGAAAGACAGAGAGAAAGTGAAAGACAGAGAGAAAGTGAAAGACAGAGAGAAAGTGAAAGACAGAGAGAAAGTGAAAGACAGAGAGAAAGTGAAAAACAGAGAGAAAGTGAAAGACAGAGAGAAAGTGAAAGACAGAGAGAAAGTGAAAGACAGAGAGAAAGTGAAAGACAGAGAGAAAGTGAAAGACAGAGAGAAAGTGAAAGACAGAGATAAAGCGAAAGACAGAGAGAAAGTGAAAGACAGAGATAAAGTGAAAGACAGAGATAAAGTGAAAGACAGAGATAAAGTGAAAGACAGAGATAAAGTGAAAGACAGAGATAAAGTGAAAGACAGAGATAAAGTGAAAGACAGAGATAAAGGAAAGACAGAGATAAAGTGAAAGACAGAGATAAAGTGGAAAGACAGAGATAAAGTGAAAGACAGAGATAAAGTGAAAAACAGAGAGAAAGTGAAAGACAGAGATAAAGTGAAAGACAGAGATAAAGTGAAAGACAGAGATAAAGTGAAAGACAGAGATAAAGTGAAAGACAGAGATAAAGTGAAAGACAGAGAAAAGTGAAAGACAGAGATAAAGTGAAAGACAGAGATAAAGTGAAAGACAGAGATAAAGTGAAAGACAGAGAGAAAGGAAAAGACAGAGAGAAAGTGAAAGACAGAGAGAAAGTGAAAGACAGAGAGAAAGTGAAGACAGAGAGATAAAGACAGAATAAAGTGAAAGACAGAGAGAAAGGAAAGACAGAGATAAAGTGAAAGACAGAGATAAAGTGAAAGACTGAGATAAAGTGAAAGACTGAGATAAAGTGAAAGACAGAGAGAAAGTGAAAGACAGAGAGAAAGTGAAAGACAGAGAGAAAGTGAAAAGACAGAGATAAAGTGAAAGACAGAGATAAAGTGAAAGACAGAGAAAAGTGAAAGACAGAGATAAAGGAAGACAGAGATAAAGTGAAAGACAGAGAGAAAGTGAAAGACAGAGAGAAAGTGAAAGACAGAGATAAAGTGAAAGACAGAGATAAAGTGAAAGACAGAGATAAAGTGAAAGACAGAGATAAAGTGAAAGACAGAGATAAAGTGAAAGACAGAGATAAAGTGAAAGACAGAGATACAGAGATAAAGTGAAAGACAGAGATAAAGGAAAGACAGAGATAAAGTGAAAGACAGAGATAAAGTGAAAGACAGAGATAAAGTGAAAGACAGAGAGAAAGTGAAAGACAGAGATAAAGTGAAAGACAGAGAGAAAGTGAAAGACAGAGAGAAAGTGAAAGACAGAGATAAAGTGAAAGACAGAGATAAAGTGAAAGACAGAGATAAAGTGAAAGAAGAGAGAAAGTGAAAGACAGAGAGAAAGGAAAGACAGAGAGAAAGTGAAAGACAGAGAGAAAGTGAAAGACAGAGAGAAAGTGAAAGACAGAGAGAAAGTGAAAGACAGAGATAAAGTGAAAGACAGAGATAAAGGAAAGACAGAGAAAAGGAAAGACAGAGAGAAAGTGAAAACAGAGAGAAAGTGAAAGACAGAGATAAAGTGAAAGACAGAGATAAAGTGAAAGACAGAGATAAAGTGAAAGACAGAGATAAAGTGAAAGACAGAGATAAAGTGAAAGACAGAGATAAAGTGAAAGACAGAGATAAAGTGAAAGACAGAGATAAAGTGGAAAGACAGAGATAAAGTGAAAGACAGAGATAAAGTGAAAGACAGAGATAAAGTGAAAGACAGAGATAAAGTGAAAGACAGAGATAAAGTGAAAGACAGAGATAAAGTGAAAGACAGAGATAAAGTGAAAGACAGAGATAAAGTGAAAGACAGAGATAAAGTGAAAACAGAGAGAAAGTGAAAGACAGAGAGAAAGTGAAAGACAGAGAGAAAGTGAAAGACAGAGAGAAAGTGAAAGACAGAGATAAAGTGAAAGACAGAGAGAAAGTGAAAGACAGAGAGAAAGTGAAAGACAGAGAGAAAGTGAAAGACAGAGAGAAAGTGAAAGACAGAGAGAAAGTGAAAGACAGAGAGAAAGTGAAAGACAGAGATAAAGTGAAAGACAGAGATAAAGTGAAAGACAGAGATAAAGTGAAAGACAGAGATAAAGTGAAAGACAGAGAGAAAGTGAAAGACAGGAGAGAAAGTGAAAGACAGAGAGAAAGTGAAAGACAGAGAGAAAGTGAAAGACAGAGAGAAAGTGAAAGACAGAGATAAAGTGAAAGACAGAGAGAAAGTGAAAGACAGAGAGAAAGTGAAAGACAGAGATAAAGTGAAAGACAGAGAGAAAGTGGAAAGACAGAGAGAAAGTGAAAGACAGAGAGAAAGTGAAAGACAGAGAGAAAGTGAAAGACAGAGAGAAAGTGAAAGACAGAGAGAAAGTGAAAGACAGAGAGAAAGTGAAAGACAGAGAGAAAGTGAAAGACAGAGAGAAAGTGAAAGACAGAGAAAGTGAAAGACAGAGAGAAAGTGAAAGACAGAGAGAAAGTGAAAGACAGAGATAAAGTGAAAGACAGAGATAAAGTGAAAGACAGAGAGAAAGGAAAGACAGAGAGAAAGTGAAAGACAGAGAGAAAGTGAAAGACAGAGAGAAAGTGAAAGACAGAGATAAAGTGAAAGACAGAGATAAAGTGAAAGACAGAGATAAAGTGAAAGACAGAGATAAAGTGAAAGACAGAGATAAAGTGAAAGACCGGGATAAAGTGAAAGACAGGGAGAAAGTGAAAGACAGAGAGAAAGTGAAAGGCAGAGAGAAAGTGAAAGACAGAGAGAAAGTGAAAGACAGAGAGAAAGTGAAAGACAGAGAGAAAGTGAAAGACAGAGAGAAAGTGAAAGACAGAGAGAAAGTGAAAGACAGAGAGAAAGTGAAAGACAGAGAGAAAGTGAAAGACAGAGAGAAAGTGAAAGACAGAGAGAAAGTGAAAGACAGAGATAAAGTGAAAGACAGAATAAAGTGAAAGATAGAGATAAAGTGAAAGACAGAGATAAAGTGAAAGACAGAGATAAAGTGAAAGACAGAGATAAAGTGAAAGACAGAGATAAAGTGAAAGACAGAGATAAAGTGAAAGACAGAGATAAAGTGAAAGACAGAGATAAAGTGAAAGACAGAGATAAAGTGAAAGACAGAGATAAAGTGAAAGACAGAGATAAAGTGAAAGACAGAGATAAAGGAAAGACAGAGATAAAGGAAAGACAGAGATAAAGTGAAAGACAGAGATAAAGTGAAAGACAGAGATAAAGTGAAAACAGAGAGAAAGTGAAAGACAGAGATAAAGTGAAAGACAGAGATAAAGTGAAAGACAGATAAAGGAAAGACAGAGATAAAGTGAAAGACAGAGATAAAGTGAAAGACAGAGATAAAGTGAAAGACAGAGATAAAGTGAAAGACAGAGAAAAGGAAAGACAGAGAGAAAGTGAAAGACAGAGAGAAAGTGAAAGACAGAGAGAAAGTGAAAGACAGAGAGAAAGTGAAAGACAGAGATAAAGTGAAAGACAGAGATAAAGTGAAAGACAGAGAGAAAGTGAAAGACAGAGAGAAAGTGAAAGACAGAGAGAAAGTGGAAAAAGAGAGAAAGTGAAAGACAGAGAGAAAGTGAAAGACAGAGAGAAAGTGAAAGACAGAGAGAAAGTGAAAGACAGAGATAAAGTGAAAGACAGAGATAAAGTGAAAGACAGAGATAAAGTGAAAGACAGAGATAAAGTGAAAGACAGAGATAAAGTGAAAACAGAGAGAAAGTGAAAGACAGAGATAAAGTGAAAGACAGAGATAAAGTGAAAGACAGAGATAAAGTGAAAGACAGAGATAAAGTGAAAGACAGAGATAAAGTGAAAGACAGAGATAAAGTGAAAGACAGAGATAAAGTGAAAGACAGAGATAAAGTGAAAGACAGAGATAAAGTGAAAGACAGAGATAAAGTGAAAGACAGAGATAAAGGAAAGACAGAGATAAAGTGAAAGACAGAGATAAAGTGAAAGACAGAGATAAAGTGAAAGACAGAGATAAAGTGAAAGACAGAGATAAAGTGAAAGACAGAGATAAAGTGAAAGACAGAGATAAAGTGAAAACAGAGAGAAAGTGAAAGACAGAGATAAAGTGAAAGACAGAGATAAAGTGAAAGACAGAGATAAAGTGAAAGACAGAGATAAAGTGAAAGACAGAGATAAAGTGAAAGACAGAGAGAAAGTGAAAGACAGAGAGAAAGTGAAAGACAGAGAGAAAGTGAAAGACAGAGAGAAAGGGGGAAAGACAGAGAGAAAGTGAAAGACAGAGAGAAAGGAAGACAGAGAGAAAGTGAAAGACAGAGAGAAAGTGAAAGACAGAGAGAAAGTGAAAGACAGAGAGAAAGTGAAAAACAGAGAGAAAGTGAAAGACAGAGATAAAGTGAAAGACAGAGATAAAGTGAAAGACAGAGATAATGGAAAGATAGAGATAAAGTGAAAGACAGAGATAAAGTGAAAGACAGAGAGAAAGTGAAAGACAGAGAGAAAGTGAAAGACAGAGAGAAAGTGAAAGACAGAGAGAAAGTGAAAGAGAGAGAAAGTGAAAGACAGAGATAAAGTGAAAGACAGAGATAAAGTGAAAGACAGAGAGAAAGTGAAAGACAGAGAGAAAGTGAAAGACAGAGAGAAAGTGAAAGACAGAGAGAAAGTGAAAGACAGAGAGAAAGTGAAAGACAGAGAGAAAGTGAAAGACAGAGATAAAGTGAAAGACAGAGATAAAGTGAAAGACAGAGATAAAGTGAAAGACAGAGATAAAGTGAAAGACAGAGAGAAAGTGAAAGACAGAGAGAAAGTGAAAGACAGAGAGAAAGTGAAAGACAGAGAGAAAGTGAAAGACAGAGAGAAAGTGAAAGACAGAGATAAAGTGAAAGACAGAGAGAAAGTGAAAGACAGAGAGAAAGTGAAAGACAGAGATAAAGGAAAGACAGAGATAAAGTGAAAGACAGAGATAAAGTGAAAAACAGAGAGAAAGTGAAAGACAGAGATAAAGTGAAAGACAGAGATAAAGTGAAAGACAGAGATAAAGTGAAAGACAGAGAGAAAGTGAAAGACAGAGAGAAAGTGAAAGACAGAGAGAAAGTGAAAGACAGAGAGAAAGTGAAAGACAGAGAGAAAGTGAAAGACAGAGAGAAAGTGAAAGACAGAGAGAAAGTGAAAGACAGAGAGAAAGTGAAAGACAGAGAGAAAGTGAAAGACAGAGATAAAGTGAAAGACAGAGATAAAGTGAAAGACAGAGAGAAAGTGAAAGACAGAGAGAAAGTGAAAGACAGAGAGAAAGTGAAAGACAGAGAGAAAGTGAAAGACAGAGAGAAAGTGAAAGACAGAGATAAAGTGAAAGACAGAGATAAAGTGAAAGACAGAGATAAAGTGAAAGACAGAGATAAAGTGAAAGACAGAGAGAAAGTGAAAGACAGAGAGAAAGTAAAGACAGAGAAAGTGAAAGACAGAGAGAAGTGAAAGACAGAGAGAAAGTAAAGACAGAGAGAAAGTGAAGACATGAGAAAGTGAAGACAGATAAAGTGAAAGACAGGATAAAGTGAAAGACAGAGATAAAGTTGAAGATAGGAGAAAGTGAAAGCAAGAGAAAGTAAATTTATAGAAAGTGTAAGACAGAGTATGAAAGTTGTATATTGAAGCAGGTACCTTTAGAAAGAATTCAAGTTGTAACAGCAAATTATTGCACAGCAGGAAAGTAAAGACAGAGAAAATTGAAATCAGATAAAGTTAGTCGAATAAATGAATCAGAGATAAGTAAAACAGAATAAGGAAAGACAAGATATAGTGAATCATAAAGGCATGATAAAAGTGAAAATAAAGCGAAGACGGAAAGTTTAATTCGATAAAGTGAAGACAGAGTAACGTTATAGTTACCTTGCCGCAAGCACAGAAAGAGCAATCAGAGAAATTAAGACAGAGATAAAGGAAACAGGATAATGAGACAGAAAGAAAGAAGAGAAAGGATAGACACTAGATAAAGACAGATAAAGGAAAGACAGAGATAAGTGAAAGACACGAGAAATGTAAATGACATATAAAAAAGATAAAAAAGAAAAGGAGAAATGAAAACAGAAGATAATGAAAGACAGAGTAATATTATTTGTAATTCAGACGAAAGTGAAAGTTATTATAAAGGAATATAATTTAAAAGTAAAGAAGAGAGAAATTGAAAGACAGAGAAAAGTGAAAGACAGAGAAAAAGTTATACAAAGAAGTAAAACAGAATAAAGTGAAAACAAGAAAATGAAAACAGAATCTGAAATGTAGACAGATAGTACACATGAGAGAAGTGAGCCAGAAGATTAGATTTGATGACGAGAAAGAGACGAGAACTGCAAAGACGGCTATAACAGAGATAAAGCTGATAGACCAGATAAGCAACAGAGATAAAGCTGCAAACCACCATCACCTTAACAGGCGCATGAAAGGCCAGCTAGCGCTGGAGGGAAGGAAAGCAGACGAATGACAAGAGAAGAAGAGTAAAGACAGTAAGAAAGAGAGAAAGGAAAGACAAGAAAAGGAAGAAAGAGAGAAAGTGAAGAAGAGAGAAGAAGAAAGACAGAGAAAGGAAAGAAGAGAAAAGAGAAAGAAAGAGAGAAAGGAAAGAAGAGAGAAAAGGAAAGACAGAGAGAAAGTGAAAGACAGAGAGAAAGTGAAAGACAGAAAGTGAAAGACAGAAAGTGAAAGACAGAGAGAAAGTGAAAGACAGAATGAAAGAAGAGAGAGAGAGAGAGAGAGAGAGAGAGAGAGAGAAGAGAGAGACAGACAGACAGACAGACAGACAGAGGGCCAGGTTTCTGTTTCACCTTGACCAAAGGTGGGCAAATACTGACCACGTAAAAAAATATTAAAATACCAGTGTTTGTGTAACAAATTACATTTTAGTAAAGGAATGATATTTGGATAAAATTTTCTTAATGTTTTGAAAATCATTTCAAAAGACAGTAAGTTTCTTCGCTTGTAAATTTGACTTCAGTTCTTACTTCACACTTAGGTACAACATAAGCAGAAGCAACTCTCCAAATAAATAAAAATTACTTGACTGAGTTTCGAATAGTTCAATAATGCGTTGATACAACAGAACGGTTACAATGAAAAAAGGTTGTACTCCAGATGTATTCTCATAGTGCCACGGTACACACAGGGCAGGAAAAATCTGCCCACCTGCAAAACATTAAATTAAAAGTCTATAAAATTCTATACAAAAAGCTGAAAAATATTACTAATAGTAGTAGTAGTATCATTTGTATTAGTACTGATGGTACTAATAAAGACCAAAATTGTTTATAAATTTCTACTACAAAAAGAATGAAAGTTAATTTGGGGAAAAAACTTTATGTGACTCACTGTATTTGAATTGAGAGGGAAAACGGTGGTCGCTGCTCTTTTTTACCGCTACCTCCCTACGATTCTCTCGCGGCGATTGGCTGAATGACTGATAACACATTTCTTCGTGCCATAAACGCCAAAACCTCACAATCTGTGCCGCAAGATGTCCTTTTATGAACGATTTCTTGTAACGAAAAAAGGACGCTCCTAATGCTGGAATACAAAACTATCCTATAAAAAACTAAACATAAGCTATAATAAATACTAATATACACAACTCGTATGACTTCAGCTTGCTCATTTCTAAATGCCGATCTGCTTTTCTATCATCGCCTCGTCTATGAACATTTCATTCTCACGCCAAAGACTGACTTTCTGAACTATATTTCGAGTATAACATTAAGTCCGTTGACACTTGATCAGCTGTGACGGTGTCATCCAATCGGGAGCTTGAAAATCACAATAGTGACGTCACTACAGTGACTTTTTGGAGCTCCTGTTTGGTTGATAGCGGACTTCACGATTTAATCGAAGAATAGTCACGTACATATACAGAGAAGTTACTCGAAGAAGGGACCATTTTGATTGTTGGGAAACAAAGGAACATATGCAGGGTGATGACATTGCAAGTGATAGTGATGAAGCCATTTGAAAATGAGCAAACTGTAAAGAACACACAGGACGTTAACTTGCAGACATGTTGCCTGTAGTGGCCAAACAGTAGCTTTCAGGTAGCTCAACAGTAGCCCCAGGCATGTCCTTCAACATAGGGCCGAGTCAGGGCCTCCTATTAAAATCGTAATGATGTTGTTAGCAACCAGCTGGGAAACAAGTGAAGGGGACAACACTTCCAGCATCTGTCATGATTGCGGTGAGTGGGTATTTTCGTTTTCTTTTGTCACACGCTGCTACCAACATAATCTTTGCTGCAAACAGCAAGGTGCCAGTGCGGAGAGATTTTCCCGGCGAGCTGTATTGCTGTCGTTTCAGGACCACTCGTCCAGAGAGCCATGCTAGAAGCGCCTTCATATGTCCCCCATCCAGCGAGCGACTTGCCATGCAAGATTCACGCGACACCTCTCACTCCACCAATGACGCCGGCTCACAGACGTCTCTTCGCCACTTCAGCGCCCGCGGCGGCGGCGGCGCCAACTAAAACGGATGACAAACGAATGGAACTCCCGGGCAAGTCATCTCCCGCGCTTCTCTTGTCTCAAAGCCTCCTGCTCCTCCCCCTGCCCTGCGGCGAAAGACGACTCCCTGTCAGCAACCGCGCCGCCAACCAAGCGCACTGTCACCAAGTTGGCAAGACTGCGGTGGTGGTTGGGGGAGTCTTGGGGTAGTCGACGAAGCCAGTGTTGAAGTGCAGAGGGATGAACTTGCTGAAGCGTGGATGACAGTCGTTGTGGAAAGACAGTGAACTGTGTGTGTGTGGGGGGTGTGTTTAGGAATACAACACGTACGAAGCACGTTGAAAACGTTCGCGAGGAAATGAAAATGGGCGGATGAAAACGTGGACTGAATCATAAATCTTTAGACGCACTGAGTAAGTGGTGAAGTCAAATTTCCCTTCTCTTGAGGACTTCATTCACCTCATTACTGACGGCAATAGCACCCGTTCAGGTGGCTCAGGGCACCAATCGATGTCACTGCAGCGCCTCAGACCGGGAGGTCCTAGGGTTACACTCCTCAAGGTGGCAGTATTTTCTTATTTTTCTCCATTCTATTTTTATTTGGATCCACAATTCTCCTTCATAAAATACTATGGAATATTCTTTCCTTTATTTCTTGACGACTATTTCCATTCCATATCACACTGTGCAGAACTTTTGTTGCTTTCTTTTCCATTATTATTCTGAAGTTAAAATATCCATCTCAAACAGATCCAAACACATAATTATTGATAAAAAAAGAACTAAGAGGATGTGGGAAATGCCGAAAAAAAATAACGTCTGGGAAATTTTGGAAGATGTAAGTCTTTGGGTTACGAAAGGGCGGACATAATACTGGTTTCATCAACAATCTTTCACAAGGCTTGTCTGCTGAGAACAGGATGCGTCTGAGTTCGGCATTACAATTCATTTATACGAATGGTAAGTTATCGAAATGACGTGTCAGGATCGTTGAAGGATTGTCAACGGCGTGAGTTTCGGAAGAAATGAATTTTCAATCGAAAGGTAAGAGGATTCGAGAAGAAGAAAGGAAATAAGTGACTATTTCCTTAGATATGCATCTAAGAGCGAATGTTGACTTCAAAAAATGTCCCTCCCGCCGCTGAATGCTCGTGTCGTTTCCATTTGTGGAATAATCATTTTCGATCTCATACCCCCCCCCTTTGCACTTGGCTCCGTGGGGTCGCAGGACGGCCAGTGTGTTGAATCAAATGAAGTAGGGTCCACCAGAGTACAGAAGAGCGGGAGAGAGCAAAACAAAAAGTAATAATTGAATCATGGCGACTATTGAAATGTTAATGTGTGGCGGCAGGAGACTTAGTTTCCAATAGCGAGTATCAATTTATTTTATTTATTTATTTTATTTATTTATTTTACGTAAAAAAAACAGTTAAAAACTGCGTATGACGTGCTATGGGGAAAAGTGAATTGTGTGCACATTTTCAAAATTCTGTGATCCCTACACTAAGTCATATACTACTTAAATTTTGATTTTTGAAAGGGAGAAAAAAAACTCCCATGTAGTAAAATATATTTTCAAAAATAAATAAGCAACAAATTTTGAATTTTGAAAGGGAGAAAACAAAACAAAAAAACTCCCATGTAATAAAATCCATTTTCAAGGATAAATAAGCAATAAATTTTGGCTCTTATTACTTCCTGCCGCAACAACATGGAAACGATAATTTGAATAATTGTATTTCCCACTGAATTCTAGAAGACGTGCACAGAAAATGAAGTTATATTTATGTCCAGAAGCAAAACAAGGGGCCATCTCAGCATTTGCTCAATGGATCGGGGAGACTGGACGAAAAACCTGATCGAGATGGGAATTATCATTATATCATCCTCGTTTCGCATAGTTTCTTTGCTCAAGACATAATGTCCCCTAATGACGTCTTTGTGTGAGTAGTGGCTTGTCAAGTATACTGGCGATTCGACGTTTCAGGGCTTCCCGGGAGGAGAGTTAACTGACTAACCACCGGCTTGTGCCTCCTAGAGCTTGTGAATGAAGCAAATGGCCGAATGAAAAGCTTCCTCTCCAATGGCCGAATGTTCCGAGCGGTTTCTATTTCGCCAATTATTATCCTCCCTTGTCCACGTGGTTCGATCAGGGGAGATGGTGATCGGTGTGTTGGAGCAAATGAGGTGGCGAGCGATGAGGGAAAATCACAGAGAGAGACAGACAGACAGGGAAAGGGGGGAGGGAGGAAACCAAACCCAAAGATGTGTCTGATAAAGAAATAACCAGGACGTGATGAAAATCCTGATAAATGCAATATGGTCTGGAAGAAATTGAAAGATGTTATTCCTACTTTTGATAAAACATAATATATTGTACTTAACATAATATATATTCACAGAAAACATAATACATATTCTTATTTAATCATCCGTCATTCACGCGGTTTGCTTGCTAAGAAGGGGATATGTCTCCGTAATAGGCATTACGATTCCTTTATACGGGTGTTAATTATCTACAAAGTATGTCTTAAATTCGTTGAGAGGTTTGCAGATAGAGAGCAATGGAAAGGAGAGAGAATTCAAGAACGGGAAAGGAGCCATTACGTCTGGTATTCTGCATCCAAGAGCTGCTGCAACGCGAACGTTGGCATCAAAAACTCGCAATGCTCCGTGCGGTTTCTATTTTGGGAATTATCACCCTCTCTGCTGCACGTGTTTCGACCCGGGAGATGGCGTTCGGCGTTATGAAGCAAATGAGATGGCAAGTGCTGACGGAGAGCGTTCGAAAACCGAGAGAGAGAGAGAGAAGTAAGCCTATACTTATACCCAATAAAGGAAGAACCAGGGGATGACAAATCAAATGTCAAAAACGAGTATAAAATTGGAAGATGTTAATCTTATTTTATGAAAACCATCTTAAATCTCATTTAATCATCCGTCTTTCACACGATTTGATGGCTAAGAAGGGGATATGTGTCCGTAATGGGCATTACGATTCCTTCACACGAGTTTTAATTCGTCTACAAAGTATGCATTAAATTCGTCGAGAGGTTGGAAGGAAGAGAGAAACGGAGAGGAAAGATGATTCAAGAGAGGCGTTACGTGTGGTATTCTGTCTCCAAGAGCTGGCTGCAACGCGAGCGTCGGCATCAAAAACTCGCAATGCTCCGTGCGGTTTCTATTTCGGGAATTATCATCCTCCCCCTGGCGGAGCGCGCGGGTCGATCGAGGGCGGGGCCGGGGGGGGTTAGGGGGCGGGGGGGGGGGGGCGGGGGCGGGCAGCCGGTGTGTCGGAGCAAATGAGGTGGCGAGCGCCGGGGGAGGCAGGTCGCGCCGCAGCTGGCGTCGCGGACGGGGCATGCGAGCGCACGTGTGTGTGTGTGTGTCGCCATCTGGGGGGGCGCGAGCGAGCGAGGGTGAGCCTGCTGTCGCTGCGTGTGGAAGCTCGGAGGGAGGCGGCGCGACTGTGGCCAGAGCAAGTAACGGATTGCAGGAGGACAGATATTGCAGGTCTCCTTTGCCGGCTTGGCGATGTTGTGGAATCAGTTGTGAAGTGGTGAAGTGGCGCGAGGTAGGGGGCTAGGCGTCGGGGGGAGGGGGTGGCGGGAGGGGGCGCGGGTGGGCGGACGCGAGGCTAGGGTCGGACGCGAGGCTAGGCGTCTGACGCGAGGCTAGGCGTCGGACGCGAGGCTAGCGTCGGACGCGAGGCTAGGCGTCGGACGCGAGGCTAGGCGTCGGACGCGAGGCTAGGCGTCTGACGCGAGGCTAGGCGTCGGACGCGAGGCTAGGCGTCGGACGCGAGGCTAGGCGTCGGACGCGAGGCTAGGCGTCGGACGCGAGGCTAGGTGTCGGATGCGAGGCTAGGCGTCGGACGCGAGGCTAGGCGTCGGACGCGAGGCTAGGCGTCGGACGCGAGGCTAGGCGTCGGACGCGAGGCTAGGCGTCAGACGCGAGGCTAGGCGTCGGACGCGAGGCTAGGCGTCGGACGCGAGGCTAGGCGTCGGACGCGAGGCTAGGCGTCGGACGCGAGGCTAGGCGTCGGAAGCGAGGCTAGGCGTCGGACGCGAGGCTAGGCGTCGGACGCGAGGCTAGGCGTCGGACGCGAGGCTAGGCGTCGTACGCGGGGTAGGCGTCGACGACTAGGCGTCGGAGCGGTAGGCGTCAACGCTAAGCTAGGCGTCGGACAGGTTTCATGTCGGTTCTGTTCCCGTCCGATTAGTTCAGTTAGGTCGGTTTCGACAGGTTGGTATTCCTTGGGGCACGAATCGGATAATACCGGGTAAGGACGTGAAGGAGTCTGTTGGGTGCGAGGAAGACACGAAACGTGTATTTGTCAGAATCAGACATCGTGTCCGCGAGATAGGGCTTATGTTGGGTTTAGAAAGCTCCAGTCTGACTCTGCAAAGATTAATCGCAATCAAGGGATGTGAGTTAAAGTCTGCATCTTAGTGCATGTAACATCAGCGCTACACATCACAAGTAATAAGAAAGTCTGCTCTCGCAGTACAACGCAGTTGCGAGAGTTGGGCAAAGGTACGGGATGGATAGACATGTTTCCGTATTCGTTGATTTATCGTCTTAAACGAATTTTCGATTCAGCATATGCAAATCGCAGTTTAGCAAAATAAAACAAGAGAAATCTACGATTAATAATAAACAAAATATTTAAATACTGATCAGTATGCTTGTTACTGAAAAAATATCAGAAGCAAACGAATGAGCAATGGAAGAATGAAAAACGAGAACGTCTACGTTAGTGTTGTCTGTTCTCTTTAATACTAATGGAGCACTAATGGAGACTTTTCCTAGAAACATCAACACTTTTAGATTAGATTAAATTCTAATAATAGTGTGAGCGATAGGATCAGTACTCTGTGAAGGGCCTCTGCATTTAATAGGCATGCCTTAAATGGACTAATTTTGTTCTGTTTATTAAACTATGTATGTTTAGTATTCATTATTTTATTATGGTATTAGATGTAAAGTAAGTGTATAGAATTTGCCACTGGGCTTATTGCCCAAAGCAAATTAAATAAATTATATATCTATAACTAGTAGAGTGTAAAGAATGGGACACGTGACAAAGAACCAGTCTTCAAGGTAAAAATAAAGAAAAGACGTGATGGTATTTTCTTGACATCTAATATATTCACATTAATATTCATTAGCATATATTAACGTAAAGAGAACAAAAGAATGTTTCAAGAATAATAACAATAAGTGTGTATGTAATTGATTTTTTAACCACGTACAGACTTTAAATGGGATCTATCACAAACCCTCTTCAACAAAAATAACCAAAGAAGATGAAGCTCTGCAGTATAATGCAACATTACAAAATGAACTTTCGTTCTGAAAACTATAGCTACGATTCACTCTAACAGACTTTAAACCAAATACTGTTGTAGTGACACAAACAAATGAATTGACTGATAGCTCTCAGTTGCTAGGCCATTATTCCCCTTAGTGTAGTGAATGTTTATCTCTGGAAGTGGTAGTATTTCTTCCCCGCAGAGATCCCGCGCCAACCTACACGAATGTTTGCTGTTTCCCCCAACAAAATATTTCCACCAGCGGGGCACCACTCCAGCCTTGACATGTTCTAACCTCCCGACCGGCCTGTGTGGTAGCGTAGTGCGTGTTAGTGTAAGTAAGAGTTGAGAAGGGAACAACGAAGAGGAAGCAATAATCGCGCGCGGTCCGTGGCCCGTTTGTTTGGGTACTACTCCGGCAATCGTCCGGTGTTGGTCGTAGACACCACGAGGAGAAACCCCGCCGATCAAGGCAGCTGACCGCCAGATTTGTCCTCCTGGCGGCGGGAGTATTCGGCCTACCTGTGTATTATACGCCCACGTTTTCTTGAGGCCCGGAATTCCTACCCCCACTCCTTTGCCAACAGTTGAATTAAGAATAAATTATGGAAGAAATCATTGTGGTTATCAGATTTTGTTCACGATGCTCGTTGCTGTGTAATAGAAACTATTTTGCATCGAAAAAATGACTACAAATTTGATATAAAATTCCTTTTGTGGAAAGAAGCAAACTCGCCACTCCTCTGGCAATTGGCGAAGCGAGGACTCAAGAAAGCGCGCGTGGAGGATCCTGCCCCCGCGCCGTCGGGAGTGGATCCCTAGGCCTGCCGCACCGGGGCGGTGCTCAGAGCATCAACTCATGTCACTGCAGCGCCTCTGACCGGCAGGTCCTAGGTTCCCACTCCCCACGGCGGCAGGATTTGCGACACTAGCTATTCAGCTGGGTCGAATTCGGTCGCTGTCTGGAGGAGAATTCTAGAGGCCGGCTGCTCTGATCGGTAGTTTTCCGTGGGTTTTCCGATCAACGCCAGGCGAATGCCGGAGCAGTACCCTACCGAACGGGCCACGGACCGCGCGCGATCTGTCCTTCCTCTTCCTTGTCCTATCCTCTCCCCTTTCCCACACACTTACACTAACATGCACTACACTACCACATATTCCGGGAGACCGGTCGGGAGCTTAGAGCTTCTCTAGGCTGGGGCGGTGCCTCGCTGGTGGTAGATACCTGGTTGGAGAAAATCCTTTAGCCTACGGTAGGTCGGCGCCGGAACTCGCCATCCAGCGGAGGAAGATCACCGCCATCTCCCGAGAAAAACATGCACTACACTAACGGGACTAACGACCAGAGCAGTTGACGCGCCCGGAAACAGCAAACCAAACCAAACCTAGGCCTGCCGCCCCCGCGGGCGAAGGAGAGCTTTGTCCCCTCGAGGGAGGCGCAGTGATGGAGAGGGGCAGTCGCCCCTGGAGAGGAAGCGATGCCATTTTGTTCTTCATCTTGTTTTATGCGCCAGCCCCACTCCGCCGAGGGCGCAATCGAAGGCCCATCGCGCCGACAGATTGCTCTGCCCGCGACAAATGGCGCGGAGACGACCGCCGCACCTGACCCGACCCGCCCCTCCTTCCCCCCCCCAGCCCCCCCGCCCCGCCCCTCCCGGACACCCTACCCTCCCCGCCCCGGCCCCCCCCCCCCCCCCGCCCCCCGCCGCCAAACTCTGCCCACCACCCCCGCCCCGCCTCGGTCCTCCACACACCAGCCCTCCCCGACCCTTCCCTCCCGGCCCGACCCCGTCCCTCCCTTCATCTCCCAGCCCCGCCCCGCTCCGCAACCCCGCCTCTCTCTCTGCCTGCCCGCCACGCCATGCCCCCCCGACTTTCCCCGCCTGGCCCACCGCTTCCCGCCCTCCCAGCACTACCCCCCTTTCCCCGGCCCGCCCCTCTACACCCTCCCTTTCCAACCCCGCGCCTCCCCGCTCTACCCACCTGACCCGCCCCGCGCCGCTCGGCGGCTAGTGTGGGGCGCCTATTGCATTAGGCTTCGGTGGGGACACTTGCCACAGCCCCAGCTCCCTTCTCTACGACGTACCTCCCCTATCCCGATCTCTGGTGGCAGCTGCCTGATACCTCCAACGGCTCATCCTTTGATAATACAACTACCAAGTCTCGAGTACCTCCACACTCCAACTCCGATAACACTTTTACCTTTACCTCTGCCATAGGCTGGTATCTCAAGTGGGCTACGAAAGCCTTGATATTTGGATTAACGATACTTGGATATCTCGAAATTTAAAACTTCCGAATCTTGATATCTGAAAATCCGCTCTATCCTCTAGCTCAACAGTCCTGCTTGTGATACGTAAAGCGCCTTCATATAACAAATTTAATGTTTATTTTGGACAACGTTCCCGTTAGTTGACTCAAACATTTAATGAAAAGTTTCAGCACTGTTTTTAACGTTCGTCTTTCACATTCATGATATTGAGATGCCATTTATCACCTGTAAGAGATGCCACCATATGTTGAATATCATTGAATGCTCTGAGGAAATGAATTAATTATATTGATTTTGATGATTCTTGTAAGGTTTAGGCATAATTTCAAGTAGTAACGGAAAAGGAATTTGCATAGCTAAAATTCCTATCATTAATTAAATAGGAACAAAAGGGTAAAAAGAAATGCAGAAAAAGGAAGTAAAAGGAAGAAAGACAGTGTGAAAAAAAAATTATAGAAGAGTAAAAATTAAAAAGCGAGGGGAAAAGAACTGAAAAGAAAAAACGACGGGAAATTAAAGGAAAATAGGAAGAAGTGAGAGCAAAACGAGGAAGAAGTGAGAGCAAAAAGAGGAAGAAGTGAGAGCAAAAAGAGGAAGAAGTGAGAGCAAAAAGAGGAAGAAGTGAGAGCAAAAAGAGGAAGAAGTGAGAGCAAAAAGAGGAAGAAGTGAGAGCAAAAAGAGGAAGAAGTGAGAGCAAAAAGAGGAAGAAGTGAGAGCAAAAGAGGAAGAAGTGAGAGCAAAAAGAGGAAGAAGTGGCGACAAATGGGGGCGGCGCGGCCACCTGCCTTCTGGGGTGCCGCAGGGGCCGCTTCGGGGACCACATCGCATTCCGGGATGGTCCCCTTCCCTACACGGCCTTCTCTCCACAGAAACACCGGGAGCGGTAGCTCAGAGCATCAACTGATGGCACTGCAGCGCCTCTCACCGGCAGGTCCTAGGTTCACACTCCCCACGGCGGCAGGATTTTCGACACTAGCTTTCCAGCTAGGTAGAGTTCAGTCGGTGTCTGGAGGAGCATTCTAGCGGCCGGCTGCTCTGATCGGTAGTTTTCCGTGGTTTCTCCGATCAATACCTGGCGAATGCCGGAGCAGTGCCCTACCAAACGGGCCACGGACCGCGCGCGATATGTCCTTCCTCTTCCTTGTCCTATCCTCTCCTCTTACACACACACTTACACTAACATGCACTACACTACCACATATTCTGGGAGACCGGTCGGGAGCTTAGAGCTCGGCCGGGCTGGGGCGGTGCCCCGCTGGTGGGAGAGTCCTGGTTAGGGGGAAACCGCACTAGCCGACGGTACGTCGGCGCCGGATCTCGCCATCCGCGGGGAAAGATCACCGCCATCTCCCGAGAAAAAACATGCACTACACTAACGAGACTAATGACCGAAGGAGTTGACGCACCCGGAAACGAAAAATCAATCAATCCACAGAAAACATACAGGGTAAGCCACGTCATTTTCTATAGCACCTCCTGTAATTTTTGCAATTCAGTTTCCACGAATATACATGAGGGAATGGGTCTAATTGATGCATACAATGGTTTCGATATTATCACTGGTATTTTAAAAGATACTGAGGTAACTGTGTTTTTCAAACGGAAATATACATATTTTTTTAAGTCTATCACAACGAGCCTAGAATGACGAATCCAATGATATACATGTCATATGTAAGACAAGGATTTTTTAAGAAATTTTGATTTTTTGCGACTTGTGTTTAACGTATATTTTAAATGCAACACTCCACCAACCAAGGAAGTGCAGCGCCTTCCCTGCTAACACGTGCTCGGAGAGTTACATTATGCATTAAATACGAGTCGAAAAAAAATAAAAATTACTCACGAAAATACTCATCTTATATATGGCAATCTGTATATTAGATTCGCCTTTTTACGCTCGTCAAGAAACATGTATTGTTCAAATTGGAAAACACAGTTACCTCTATATCTCGTGAAATAAAATGATAAAATAAAATAATACGTGTATCAATTAGCCTCGTCTTCATGCACTTCTGTGGAAACTGCATTTCAAAAACTTCAACCGTCCAAAAACGCGATAAGTGCTAAATTTACGTGACTCACCTGTATATAAAATTGGAGTTCGTTCAATGAAAAATATTAAAACTTCCTGATTTACCCTTATTACCGAGAATAGAACTGACAAAACTTTTGTTTTTACCGTCACAAATCGTCAGATGGACTATACAGATCATTCAAGGAATAGACACCAAAGATAGGAGAGGATTGGTGCATTATTGCGGCATTTTACGATGGGGGATGAGATTGAATGAAAAGTGTGTTTACATAACAAAACAAAGTCGCATTTGAAGACATTTTCACATAATAGACATAAATATTGTCTCAAAACCACGATTTATGGAATGAACGATGAAAGTTTTGTTATCCAGTAGAATCGTGAATGCAAAATGCAACACCTGTGCATGTAATGGCCATAGTAATAATGAGTAAAACCTTTGGTTAATGATTTAATGCATGTTGTAGATGAATAATTGTATCTCCTGAATATATCATTTAATTTTTTTATTATTGACATTGCATTTTCACATTCTTTCAATTGTAAAATGTTCATCGCATGTACGAACATTTGAAGCTTTTTATTACAACATTGCACTAAGGTGGGAAGGCAAAAAATGGAATTTTGTGAACGTATTTGTTCAACGACCCCTTATCAGGAAGGGGCGGGGCCCAACACATCGACCTGATCGTATGATGGCAGTGCGTTCCACATGGAGAGAAAAAAAAAGATGAACACAATATTTAATGAAAAAGTACACACAATGAATTCTGGATACGGTCATCGCGTCGTACATTCATAATACAAATAATCACATAAATGCATACATTCAAAAACACCCCCGCCCAAATTGAATTATCGAGAGAACATAAAAAGCACCACCCCCGTCCCCAAGTCGAACCATATCGACACAGCGAACGCACATAAACATACACACGTGACTGAGCTTGTCTCTCTGGACCGAGCGGGGGCGAGGGCGATATTCACGCATCGCTACGCACAAAGGGGCGCGTTCAAAAATTCGACCCTTGGCGCCCCAGCCCGCGGGAGAGGCCGGGGTGCATTCTGCAACGAGACTTCGCTGACAGTTTTAAAACGAATTGCCCTTATCTATGCGTGTAATTAAACATGCCCGGAGCCGGGAGAGATTTATTTGTAGAGTTTTTAACTTAGAATTATTTATGACGCTGGGACGCGAGATCGACGAGGCACGGCCGGTGACGGAGAGTTGTTGAAAAGCGACGGCATATTACGGGCCCCAATGAATTGGCACTTGTAATTGCAGGAAAGTGAAAAAATATACGTTTGAATGGAGTTGGCAAATCTATGGAACATAGATAGTATCTCGAAACTGAAGGAGAAAATGATTACAATTATTGAAATTGTCGGTGTGAGTCATAAAGTGTTTGTAGAGAGTGTGAAGGGGAATGAAAAAGTTCAAGATATCCACGAGTTATCTAGGCTACAATTGGAAATCAGTTATTTCAGTAACTGTTTCTATACAATTATAGGCTTTACTGAACTTCCAATAGTTTAATAATATTTATTCTAAAAATGATTTAGAATTCATTAGTTACCATTTAGAATGTAAAATATTAAAAAGACCGTATGCTTGTAACAAGCAATATACTTCAGGTTTCAGAATCAATGACCCCATCTCGATCACGTTTTTCGTCCATTTTTCCTGAGCCAATGCTGAATGCACCTTTTTTTGCTTCTGGACACAATGCGCACGTTTTGTTGAGCTCTCCTTTTGCTAGTTGTGGTAGAAGTAGAGCTAGCAAGAGTAGGTGGTATTTTGTTGGCAGTACTATAAAATAACATCTGTTATTCATTTACCGAAACAATCAAGTTTCCAAAACTTGGCTGCGAACATGTCTAATTTTCGCAAGTCGCTAACGTTGCTTTGTTGGTAGATTTTCGAGCTCAAGAAAACGTGCGCAGAATATACTTCTCCCCCAAACGTCACAAAGTTTCTACGATTTTTTGTTGAAATTTCATCAACTCAAATCAAAATCCCGAAACTGAAGAAGGAAAAAAGTTCCACTTATCAAAATGTTCGACTCATATTGATTCTAGTAACAGAGCATCATTTATATTAATGCTTCAAAGAGGTGGATTTCGATGTCCCTCCTAATCGGCTATCAGTGAACAGTTCTAAACAAATAAAAAAGAGAACAAGTAGGAGTGGAGAAAATTATATATTGAATAGATTGCGGAACGCGCGGCTACAACGGGCAAATGGCGTCATGTGCAACTCGGCCAGTTCGCCGTAAATGGAAGAGCACCATTAAGACTCCCACAGACCGACGCGGAAGATCCGCAGCCGACGCGGATTGGCCGCAGCGGAAGTTTCGCGTCATGTGTTGCCTCATGAGCACGTTCAGACCTGCGCCGCAGGCGAGAGTCGCGGCTACGGATTGGCACTGTTTAAGGCTCCCACAGACCGTCACGGAAGATCGCAGCCGACGCGGATTGGCCGAGCGGAAGTTTCGCGTCATTCCGTGGAATCTTGCGCGTCCGCTGAGCGAGTGCGTGAGCGCCCGTGTTGGGAGTCTTCGCTCCCCCTGGTTCGAGCGGTCTTGCCAACCGTCACCAAACGCTGACTCGTAATGGACGCTCCGGTGTCAACGGTCCTGCGAATTCCGCGGCCGCGTCTAGCTCGGAACTTTCCGAGCCGCACCCGCTGCGGATCTACCGCGCCGGTCTGTGGGAGCCTTTAAGCATGTGTGTGCCGATCAAGCACCAGTCTTGCTTTGAGAACGCGTTGTGTTATCGTTAGGACTTTTATTATTATTATTATTATTATTATTATTATTATTATTATTATTATTATTTATTACCACATTCCTAGCTTTGCATATTGAGGATGTGCGAACAATTCGGCAGGTTTCAAGAATGACTGACTTTTGAGCTTTTGGGATAATTTTATGAGGATGAAGACCTATTTTTTCTAAAATTTTAATCCAGCTGTTATTACAATTGGTATAATTTCAACAGACTCAAGTTTGTATATTTCTTTATATTCTATTGATAGGGGAATGTATTTTGAGATTTTTTCTGTTTCTGCCTTATTGATGTTGTGATCTGCAGGGTGTGTAACATCAATTTATTATTATTATTATTATTATTATTATTATTATTATTATTATTATTATTACCGACGATTTACGATAAATGATTATTACCTATTCTAAGTATTCAATGAACATTCTTAAAAATAATTTTTGTGTTATCTACGGAAAACACCAAAGAGGCGAGGGGATTGTGATTACTATTTGGAAATTGTATTTCATACATTTCGTTGTGTTTCTTGAGATTATTAATCATAAGTGGTGTGGACTAGGCGATGGGATCCCTGATGTAGCGACGTATTGAGGATGGTACACGCTGATGATATTAAACATGTGTATATTTCATGCAAATACAGTATTTTCTGAAGTAACTTTTCTCCAACTCTCCTTCTGTACAATACAATCGCACGGGTTCAGCTAGTTCTGTTTACAGGAAGAGTGAAGGCGTAAAAAAATTTCGAGATACATTCTTTTACGTTTGTATGTTTAATCAACAATAGTTCTGATATTTCGTTTATCTTCTTTCCAGAAATATCGTTTCTACAAACCTTGTTTATAAACATTCCTGTTTGAGCATTAATGAATAGTACTGTCAATATTCTCTGAGACTTATACGAGCAAAAACGATATTACAAAAATGAGGTACTAAACCAAAATTCATTGGAAGGTAACCACGAAACATCCACTCGTATTTCTTCGATTTTTGTTATCGATTTGTTTGTTCATATTTCCTTAGTAGAGACGTACAGTTAGCAACTCTCACATCCAATACATCTTAACAAACGAGGTGACAAAAGATATACATTTACACAGAAGCGACGAAGTGAAGTTTCCGGTTATATATTAAAGTATTTCTTCATCATCATTAACATCATCATCATCGCTGAAGTCGTTGTCCTGCAGACCCTCACACAATCCGCAACACACTAAAGTTTAAGTTCCGCTTCCCGACAAACCGATTGTGCCTGACTGGAAATCTAGGAACTGCGTTCTACGGACTTAACTCATTGTTTGAATTTTAATGGTTTTATGATGATTGTTTGTGTTTTCTCTGTGCCCAAATTTTCTTCATGTGTTTACTGTCTTGTTTCTTTCGCTACGCTGTCCATTTACATCCTGACCTCTTCTGTGTTGTGGTGTGCTGTAAAATTTGTTTTGCAATAGCGTTCTTGAATTATTTTCAATCTTCTGCTAAATTATAGTTATGAATGCTTGTCTGAGGTCCTCCTTGACTTCTTTTGTCAATTCTTTTTTCCCCTAGCTGAGTTGAGGTTGTCTCGCCTTGAAATTGTTTTCATTCATTTTGTGAATATGTCAGTAGAACTCAGGGTTCAAATAGAGTTCTGCCACCAGGTTGTATATACCTATCTGCAGAATAATAAATATCTATCTATCTATATGTCTATCTATCTATAATATATCTATCTATCTATATGTCTATCTATCTATATGTCTATCTATCTATATGTCTATCTATCTATATGTCTATCTATCTATATGTCTATCTATCTATATGTCTATCTATCTATATGTCTATCTATCTATATGTCTATCTATCTATATGTCTATCTATCTATATGTCTATCTATCTATATGTCTATCTATCTATATGTCTATCTATCTATATGTCTATCTATCTATATGTCTATCTATCTATATGTCTATCTATCTATATGTCTATCTATCTATTGTCTATCTATCTATCTGTCTATCTAACTTATTGCTTCCTTTAATATTATCTAGCAATATTTTTTACGGTTCACCTATCTATTGGACCTGTTTGGGAAGCGGAATGACATTGGTAGCCACGTGTTAAAACATGTTTCGTCGGAGGAGGAGGAGGAGGAGGAGGGAGGGTTCTCCCACAGGGTAAGTAGGTAATTGTGGGGCCGCCCGTTATCGACGACGGCGCTCTGATCGCTGGGCGCGCGCGTCGTGAAGTTGCGGTGCGGGGGGCGGAGGGGGTGGATGGGCCTCCGGAGGATGCGTTCATTAGCGCGCCCCGCTGCTTCAAGAGGGCGCGGGCGCTGAGGCTAATTTACTTAGGCTGCGCGCGGAGAGGGCGGCCAACTATAAGCGGGGGCGCACCCGGGATGGAGGGCCCCAAGGAGGACGGCGCTGGAGGAAGGGCTCAAATGGAGGAGGAAGAGGAGGAGAAGGGAAGAGGAAAAGGAGGAGGTGAAGGAAAAGGAAGAGATGGAGGAGAGGAAGGAACTGGAGGAAGAGGAGAAGGACAACGAGGGGGGGGGAAGAGAAAAGGAGGGGAAGGAAAAGGAAGACCGAAGGGGGGGGGGGAGAGAAGGATAAGGTGGAAAAAAAGAAACGGAATAGAAGTCAAAGAGGAAAGGGGAGAAAGGAGGGGGGGGGGCTGACAGATGAAACGGGGGGGGGGGGGGGGGAAGGGGGCGGGGGAGAAGGGTGTAGGCACGGAGGGACGCTGCAGTGTTGGTTCTGATCGAGCCGGGCGGACGCAAGTTCGAAGGTTCGAATGATGGAGGAGCACAAGACAAATGGGAAGGAGGGTGAGGAGGAAAAAGGAAGAGGTGGTAAGGAGTGGAGATGGAGAGTGGGGACGGCACGGCCGGTGGCAGTGGTGATGGCGGGGGAAGGGTTGGGGAGTGTTGGGGTGAGAAAAAGGGGCGGTGAGGGTGGCGCATGGTTTTGGGGGTGGACCGGTCGGTGGGGGAGGTGAAAGGATGGGGGTTGGGGCAATGGTGAAAGTGGGAACGTGGGGGTAGAGTGCTACCATCGGGACCTGCACCCCAGGGCCGCTCCAATGGCAAAGCAGGCAAGGTGAGGGTGAGTGCGTGCGGTACGACGTCGTCTCTTTCAGAAGTGAAACGAGGGTGGGACAAATATTTATATTACTATTTACTAATTGCCTCTGGGATGGTTCATGAGCAGCGTACTAGCTTCCCGTGCTGTGGTCCCTGGGTTCCTTTCCCGGTCGAGGCAAAAATACAGTTGTAGCTTTCCTTTAAATTCGTCCCAGTTTCTGTAGCTGCGTGACGAAGAAAAGCTCAAGCAGGCATGTTACTAGTTACGGTGCAGGGAATAGGTGACGTTCGCCTCATGTCGCTCTTATCCCCAAGCATGAGAATTTGAGTACGCTCAGGCAAGGGGAACACTGGTAGCTAGCCGGCGAAGTCGGACTACCGAACCAATAACGCCAAACACCTACATACATTTACTAATATCGAATATACATAAATATTGTCAGAAAAGTATTCAGTCTTTCATCGTGGAAGAAATGTCGTGATTTCGTTAGAAATACTGCAAAAACACAAAATAATTAAACCTTTTGGCTGAAAAATGTAATATTTGATTAGAGAAACCGCCATTTCTCATACCCGATACATTTTCATTGACACTAGTCACCAACTACGACCCACTGCGTTTGCGAGAGGAAGGAAGAAGCTGCGTATTCACGCGAGTCGTTTCAGTTGTGTAAATTTTTGCTGCTCTAGGGCTGCATTTTCCACACAAACCACAATATTTTCGATGCTGCTAGTTACTTAACATTGTCGGAAGCACGCAATAATATTTCCTTTACGTTCGTGTTTCATTTTCTCGGTTAATTCCTTTCAACTTTAACGTTTTTTTATTTGACATTAAAAGTGGATTCACACTGCCTCTTAAAATGTTTGCTATCTGAGTACATTTCCTTTTCCTCGTAATAATGTTATATTTTCTAACCATTTTTATCGTAGATCAGAGGTATATGAAATTTTTGTCCTATAAGCCGATGAAACGGTATTTCGGTCACAGAAAAAAACAATACTTGCGATGTACGTTTTATTTGGTCCTTAGACAAAGAGGATCTTTCCCCTTTTGTGTTTGGGAGTTGCGGAAAATCTCCCATTTTATCTCGAGGTAGAACCTTCATCTTTCCTGCTACCTGCACGTTTGTCCAACACACATTTTTTGTTTAAGGTTTATATAATTTCCTTTCAGATTATCTGCAATTTTGGCATTACCGGTTTTTGCTTTCATAAATTATGACCTGCCTGTTAAAATTTCGCGAATGCCTAAGGAATTACGTCATTCAATTTTCCACTTCTCGTCTGCAGATATATTTCATGACATACACATTTTCCCATTCATTTCCTATTTCTGCTAATCTAATTCCTTCGGCCACGGCCTCTCATAATTAGTTCCTTATAAAACTACGTCTATCAGCTTACCTCTATCACAATCTCCATAATCGGAATGTACTCTATGCAAATGGTCTTGAAACCTCAAATATCTTTTAATAAAATGTTAGGTGATCTCTCCGAGAAAGAAAGTCGATAATTTCAAAAAGATTTATGATTTTGAAAACGAGTAATACTCATTAGAATGTCTAAATATTTCCAAAAAAATTGGTGAATTTTATTTTCTTTAAAAAAATGAAATTTAAGATGAATTTATCAAGTTAATATGGTAAATAATATTGTACGGGAAATGTCAACCATTGGTAAGTGATTTCGTACATTTTCGTTAAATCGAAACCTGTTTTTCATTCCCTCGAAATGAGATATGATGAAGGTAGAAGAGAAGCAGAAAGATACAAGAGAAGGGGAAGGACACAATAGAAAGAGGCAGATAAGAGAAGGAAGAAAGGTAAGGGAATACAGAGAAAAGAGAAAATGACAGAAGAGAGAAAAGTGACAGAAGAAAGAAAATGACAGAAGAGACGAAAAGTGACAGAAGAGACGAAACGTGACAGAAGAGAAGAAAAGTGACAGAAGAGACGAAACGTGACAGAAGAGACGAAAAGTGACAGAAGAGACGAAAAGTGACAGAAGAGACGAAAAGTGACAGAAGAGACGAAAAGTGGCAGAAAATACGAAAAGTGACAGAAGAGACGAAAAGTGACAGAAGAGACGAAAAGTGACAGAAGAGACGAAAAGTGAAAGAAGAAACGAAAAGTGACAGAGGAGACGAAAAGTGACAGAAGAGAGAATTTCAGAAGAAATGGGAAAGGACAGAAGAGAAACAAAAGAAGAAAAAGGAGATACAAGTGGCACAAGGAAAAGAACGAACAGGGAAGGCCGATACAACTACAAAGAAGAAACTTTTCCAGAATAAGACGCAACAGCAGCTGCCGAGAAGTCGCGTATTGCGTGGCGCCCCAGCGGGAGCATCCTCCACATCCCCACAGCAGCCCCCCACACGACCGCACGCACACAAGCAGAGCTGGCACGCGCCTCACAGCCTCCTCACTGCAAGCACCCTCCCCCTGCCCCCAACCCTCTCCGCCACCGCCCTCCTCGATCGCTGCGCGACGCACTAAGCAGGGGAAGGCACGGGTTGGCGACATTGCACGAGCGGCGGCGAACCGACTCCCTCGGCGCACACGAGCATCCCCATCAGCTGCACAGCTTGCTCCAACTCTACAGGCCAGATGCTCTCTTCGGTAGTTGTTTCTTGGCTTTGTGCGATGGATTCATTCATTGATTCATTGTTAGTGGTTACGACCGCGTCAACTACGCAGGTCATTAGTTCCGTACGTGTAGTGCGTGTTTTTACTCGGTAGGTAGCAGTGATCTTCCACCGCTGGATGGCGAGATTCGGCGCCGACCTATCGTCGGCTAGCGGAGTTTCCCCCCAACCAGGACTCTCCCACCAGCGGGGCACCGCCCCTGCCGGGACAAGCTCTAAGCTACCGACCGGTCTCCCGGAATGTGTGGTAGTGTAGTGCATGTTAGTGTAAGTGAGTGTGTAAGGAGAGGATAGGACAAGGAAGGGGAAGGGCAGATCGCGCGCGGTCCGTGGCCCGTTTGGTAGGGTACTGCTCCGGCATTCGGCTGATGTTCATCGGAGAAACCGCGGAAAACTACCGATCAGAGCAGCCGGCCGCTAGAATTCTCCTGACAGCGACTGAATTCGACCTACCTGAAAAGCTACTGTCGAAAATCCTACCGCTGTCAGGACTCGAACCTAGCACCTCCCGGTCAGACGATTAACACCAGTCGAATGCCGGAGCAGTACCTTAAGAAACGGGCCACAATATTTCCTTCCACGTCTTTGTCCTATCCTCTCCCCTCACACAGACACACACACACACACACACACACACACACATACACATACACACACACACTTACACACTCACACACAAACGCGCACGCGCGTACACTAACATGGACTTCACTACAACACATTCCGTGAGACCGGTCCGGAGCTTACAGCTTGTTCCAGCTGGGGCGGTGCATCTCTGGAGAGGAGACTTGGAAACAGAAATCACCGGCACGCCGATGTGCACATCGACCCCGGATTTTGCCAACAAGCGAGACCGCCATCTCCCTGGATAAAGAGCATTTAGTATATTCACTCGAAAAGCGAATCAAAATTCTAGAAATAAAGTTTACTAGCATAGGCCTGCGAGAACTCTCGCATGTTAAACCACACCCTCTTCTCTATTTTTCCATTTCCATACCAAGCCTGTAATATATATTTTTCTTCAAGACCCTCTTATCCGCCGTCACTTGTTCTCTAAGTCTCCTTGTAATTGATAACAATGCAATACACCCTCGTCAATACAAAATATTCTTATTTAACGTTATTATCGAGCAGAGAGGTACATCCATGTAATTTAATTACGTAGAATATCAAGAAATTAGTTTTTCTCAAACAGTGACCGATTCTACAGGCTCTGAACAGGCGAGGTAAAATTGAGAAGCGTCAAACCAGCAAAAATGTAATACAATGTTCAAGAAGATGTCATGAATTCTAATGTCAAAAACGTTTGTTTGAGGCCTTTGGTCTGAAAATTTTTGTTTTTAAGGCCCTAGAGCGCTTTGTTTAGGGAATTATTTAACGATATCGAATCAAAAATACGACCGAAATTTGCGGGTGCATTTGATATAAATATTTAGATGCGTTTAGAAGATTTTTTAAACAAATCCTTCATATTTTTAAAGCGAAAGTGCAATTCGTTACGTCTCCGTGAAATATCTTTGTTTAGAGACCTCATTTATAAATATTGGTTGTCTGTGACAGCCGCAAATGTATACTACTGAAATAATATAGGAGACGAAATTTAGGGGATTTTGACAATACAAATGACTTCGATGATATCATGACATGCAACTGTCACAGCGTTAAACTAATGTCCAAAGTGTCAGACTCCACCGTTAGAAAAGGCCATCGGAGATACCCTTCTGCATCAGTTCAAAAGTTCCCCCATCCGAGAACCGGGAAAACAGCAAAAGTTACCGAGCCAAAGAAAGGCGAGCAAACATCACATCCGTTATTTTGTAACATTTAAAATGAAAACGTTTTAATCAATTACATACGAATACCTCTACAGTACAATTTCATACAAATTCAATAACGTTTTTATATTCCGGCCATCTTTTGGGGAGTTGGCCCTACTGTTTCCAGCGGACTAGGAAACGATAGGAGCAAGGTAACCTGCTTGCATTAACCCTCTCGCTGTTCAACCATCATGATCCAAACAAGCAAACATACATAAATATCTGTTATCCCGTTAGTTATTTCCAATTCAGAGTATCATCACACGTTTTGCACAAGTATTATTTTAATACAAAGCCTTAATGCAAAGTTTAAAGGAAAGTACAATTCGTCACGTCTCCGTGAAATTCTGTTTCTTTAGAGTGCTCATTTATAAAGATTCTTTACATGTGAGAGCGGCAAAGGGCTTTTATCCAGCCAAACAGCCGGTTACCCTTTACGTCGCGATGGGACGCATATTCCACCATACACTAGACCAACACATTTGCGGGCTCCTCTGATGTGGGGTCAGCGGCTCTCCGCGACAACACATACATACAAAGACAAGGGACAAACAACCATGCCCAAGGTGGGACTCGAACCCGCGACCCTTACGGACCGAAGCGCTGAGTCGGTACTCGCTCTTAGCCACCTCGGCCATCCAGGTCGAAAAGGTATCAATACTACTGAACTAATAAAGGAGACGATAAATACATTGACAATCATATAAATAAATAAAACTACGTCTTTCGTAATGTTCCTGCCCGCAGGCAGAAGCGGCGAGCGACGAGATACGGCGTCGCGCGGGACGCAGGCGGTCCCACGCGGCCCTAGTCACCCCGGGGGCAGACAGGCAGGCCCGTCGCCCGCGCCACCGCCTCCTCCTTCTGCCCCCCCCGGGGGGGGGGCGCACTGAATATTCATGCGACGTTTCGCCTCCTCTGCCCCCGCCAGCGGGGCGGTCTGATTGGGGGCGTTTATCGCGTGCGCCGGGCCGAGGCCGGTCGTGCGGCTAACCCGGCGGAAAAGCCCTGCGCAAACCTTTGCCCTGCCCTTCACGCAGTCACTCGGACAAAGGGCACCCTGAGGAGGGCCGGCGAGGCTGCCTGCTGACGCTGGATCTTCCTTCCGGGAGGGTCCGGGAAAAATTAAGTCACACGAAAAGAAACCGGGAGGCGCAAGATCACGCGTCGGTCATTCGAATCCTGTGACCGGAAGAGGTAGCTTAGGGCATCAACTCATGTCACTGTACCACTCCCACGGGTTCCACTCCCGATGGTGGCAGGATTTTCGACACTAGCTTTTCAGCTAGGTCGAATTCAGTCGCTGTCTGGAGGAGAATTCTAGCGGCCGGCTGCTCTGATCGGTAGTTTTCCGTGGTTTCTCCTATCAACACCAAGCGAATGCCGGAGCAGTACCTAACTAAGGCTCATCGATGGTGTTGGCGGTCGTCGTCGTAACGGTTTGCGTATCGGACTGTTGGGACATCTATCGGGAGCTTAGAGCTTGACCCGGCTGGGCTGTGCCTCGCTGGTGGGAGATACCTGGTTGGGAAAAACACCGCTAGCCGACGGGAGGTTGGCGCCGGATCTCGCCATCCACCGGAGGAATACCACCGCCACTTCCGACGAAAAATCATGCACTACACTTACGGGACTAATCAGCTTAGAAGATGATGGACCGGGAATCACTTAACAATGAATTGAATCGTGTGAAAGATCCTTTTTTTTTATTCCGATTGTGAGGATAAAAGCGTT
This sequence comes from Teleogryllus oceanicus, assembly GCA_964035755.1. Taxonomy (NCBI): domain Eukaryota; kingdom Metazoa; phylum Arthropoda; class Insecta; order Orthoptera; family Gryllidae; genus Teleogryllus; species Teleogryllus oceanicus. The sequence continues at coordinate 86,060,296 of CAXIVR010000013.1, read as the reverse complement.
CCTAGCCTTTACACTTCGACAAACGATGAAAGCCGTGACATAAGTGATTAGTGATTCCGGGCACGAGTACTGCAAATTTCATTTGTCACGTAAGTGTGGTGGATGCTTTTTTTTCGAAAGCACATGAAAAAACAACACTGTCCATAATAAAATCCTTGAATACATATCCCAAGTGAAATGGTACAGAAAGTCTACACAATCATTTCATTGCAAAGAAATACATAAAATTCTCGCGACTAAAGAACTTCACTTGTAAAGTTTCACAGAGAAGCTCACGTGAAGTTCGCGGCAGGAAAGCAGACACACGCAGAAATGAACCCTCTAGATGGGGAAGGACCGTACTCGACAAGATCCTTTCATCCATTCATGCAGTACTCATCTCGAAATACACGACCCCGTATTACTACACACAAACACACGAACACACACACACATACACACACACACACACACACACAGAGTCTGAAAATACATCTCACCGAAGTACCGCAATCAGTACCCCCAAGGCAAAGGGAAGAGAAAAAAATAATAGAGCACGTACGAGGGAACCAACACACACACACACCACACACACACACACACACACACACACACACACAGATAGATGTAAGCACAGAAACGCAGTCAAATGTATATATGTGCGTGCGTACACATGCAAATGCCAACAAGCAAAGCTTCGAGATACGTTCCAAGCAGGACGCTATTCATTTATCCCTCTTAATGGCAACAATGCACACTGCTGCCATCATTAAAAAAAATTTAGTCTCCAGTATTTTGCGAGCTTACCATAACTCGTGATTTTCGAACCAAACAATCCTCCAAAGCTTGCTCGATCGTTTCATTTGGGTTAACCCTCGTCGTGGTCCCTGTTTTATTTCAGTCTGTATTTTTTTCTCTTTCATTTCTCTCTGTTGGTTGGACGCCGGTAATTACCTAGTATTTAGCGGTCGCCCTATAAATTCATTACATACAAGCATTTAACTGCGAAGAGATTACGGGGTACATTAGCCGGTATTTGTTTGGGAAAACTTCGGGACCAGTCATAACTCTGTTTTAGTATTTTTATACCCAGAGACGTAGGCTACTACTGGAGTTGGCAATCGAATTGCAGGGTAAGGGAATCGGCGAAAGATTTTGTATTTGTGTTCGGTTAAAGAATAGAGAGATGTGTGAAAATACTGAACTTCATTTTTAGGGTTTATGTCATTGAGATGTTCTTCAAGCAATCGTTGGCAACAATGTTCGGTCGGTTAATTTGTGCACAATATAAGTCATTAGGCTGATAAAAGGCATATGACAGACGCGTTGAATATCGAGAAGTTTGTAAACCGAGGCGACAGTCTTGGAATAAGTACTCATACGACCTCTTCTGTTACAACTGACTTATTTCATTGTTTTAACGAATGCGGACAGTTAAATTACGAATACGATACGAATGACTTTCGCTGCTTTGTGTGTTTGCTTTAAGTCGACAACAGTACGAAAAATTCGAAAAATTAACTGGTGTACAAGTACTTTATGAATATCAAGAGAAATCTCAAAATACTTTAATTACTATATTGATACAAGACTAATTGATCCGTATTGATTCAATAATTCACATATGTCGCAGTTTAAGAAGTCTGTAGAAATGTACATGATCTAATCGTTAACATCATTCATTTCGACAATTAACTCCACTGAGTACCGGAAGAACACACAATACATTTTCAACATTATAATAAAACCACGTTTAAATTCTGATGGATTCTTCTTCTCTGAAAATGCACTTTCCAAAAAGAGAACGCAAATGCTTCGGAAATTTCCCTAACCAGCACACAAAAGCGGACACATTCCCAATTAAATTTCCTCAACATTTATATTCATTACCAGCCCACTCGTACGTTAAACCTTCTCCAGCCATCTTCATTTGTTTGGAAACTCCCTCGTTGTTACGAGGCACGGAAACGAGATGAACATCGCAACACTCAGCCAACGGCTCAACATCCGGATCCGGTTTGAAGACGCTCTTGAAAAGCAAATCGGCGCTGGCTGTATATTTCGGTTCGTTGTGTTGATGCCGGCGAGCGGGCGAGCGACACCCGGCCGGCTAAACAAGAGCGAGATTTCCACAGGGCTTTGCCCAGGACGTGGCGCAGCGTTAATTCGACTAATGGAGACGGTAACGCGCCTCAATCCAATCGGAAGGGGGGGGATTGAACCGCCGCAAAACCGGCACGAATAAATTTGATTGGTTGGGCCCGCGGCATAACGAGCGAAGCGGGGGTGAGTTTCGAGCCTCCCAGAGTAGTCTCTCGATGCGATGGTGGTTTGTTTCGATTCCTAAAAATACGGGCGCAATCGAACGTTCATACCCGGCGGTTCGTTTCACTTTGGATTTCTGGAAAAGTTCTCGGTTTTTACGATACGTTTCTCTCTAAGCCAGGGGTTTTCAAACTTTTTTCCGTCCGCGGCTGCCTTGATCTAAACGAAACTCCCCGCGACTCCCCTGGTAACAAGTTTCAAATATAAGAGTTAATATATTTCTACTAAAGAATGAATACACATGAATAAAAGGCTTGGTAAGTATTTGCTAGGTTCAATTAATCCACAATAATTAGTAAATAAATGGGATAAATACAAATAACATAAGTATGATAGACAAAATTATTTTGTAGACATACATGACACAAGGATTATAGTAAATCAAATCTGAAGATCATTTTAATAATAAACCATGGCGACGCAAGAGTTTGAAAACCCCTCCTCTAGGTAACGAAGGAATCACTCCTAACTCGATCAATACACATGTCAGAATTAAGATTATTGAGTGCTGTTCCAAAAATGGTTAAGATTCGTCTAAGAAGGGAGGAGATAGAAGCAATTTTATACTCTACGGAATGTCTGCATGTGTCTCAAATAACTCTATTTGATTACAAGCTTTTGAGGTAAATTTTGGTAAGATCCCGTTGAGCCGTAGGGAGGGGAAGGTGATGAGATGTGTCTATGAAGTGGAGAGAAATAGGAAGTCTGGAAAGAATGGCTGGGTGGAGAGGAAGGAGTCCGGAGATGAAAGAGATGTGTTCTTTTCTTTTAATGATTTTGTTGGTTTTACATGCGTTAGTTTTAGTCTAAACTTTACATATGATTGAGAGGCTTACATGCTAACTTATATTTAAACCTCATTTCTAAGACTGAAATCTAACATAAGGTTGAGGATGCCCTATTGGGTCCTCTATTCTAATTCAAATTCGGAGAAGGAGGAAGAAGGAATAGTATGTTGTAGGGATATCTGTTTTTATTCTGGTATGGTTAGGATTTTTTGCGAGTTTAAAGGTTGCAAGGGAAAGGATTTGAGGTAAATAACAATAAACGTTGGTGGCTAAGTATGTGATATGATGCGATGTTCAATGAGTTCTAAGTTGCGTTCTTTATGAAGCTGATGATTGGAAAGAGATGTGTGAAGGTGCAAGGAGTGAAAGGGACAAGCGATGTGAGGGCTGCAAATGAGAGCGGCAGGAAGTCAGAGAGCAAGTGCGGAAAAGGTTGAGAGCGAGGCAAGAGAGTAGTCTTCCAAGGGAGTGAAGATCGAAAGGATGGGTTAAGCCGTGAGTGAGGGCGGAACAGAGAGCGAAAGGAAAGGATTGATTGATTGATTGATTGATTTTTTCGTGTTTCCAGGCACGTCAACTGCTTTCGTCATTAGTTTCATTAGTGTAGTGCATGTTTTTCTCGGGAGATGGCGGTGATCTTCCCCTGCTGGACGGCGAGATTCGGCGCCGACCTACTAGCGAGGATTCCCCCAATCAGGTATCTGCCACCAGCGGGGCATCGCCCCAGCCGGGACAAGCTCTAAGCTCCCGATCGGTCTCCTAGAATGAGGTAGTGTAGTGCATGTTAGTGTAAGTGTGTATGTATAAGGGGCTAGGATACGACAAGGGAGAGGAAGGACAGACCGCGCGCGGTCCGTGGCCCGTTTGGTAGGGTACTGCTCCGGCATTCGCCTGTTGTTGATCAGAGAAACCACGGAAAACTACGGATCAGAGCAGCCGGCAGCGACTGAATTCCACCTAGCTGATAAGCTAGTGTCGAAAATCCTGCCGCCGTGGGGAGTGGGAACCTAGAACCTCCCAGTCAAACATCAGTTGATGCACTGAGCTACCGTTTCCGGTACGAAAGCAAAGGAGAGAGCCTGATCAAAGAATACAGAGAGGGCGAGACCGGATCGGCGAAACGTGACGACGGCAAGTCGAGAGTAAAAGAAAGGGCAAGAGCTAAGCAGAGTGCGATAGCGAAGGGGACGGCGTGTTAAATAAATTGTAATTTACGAAGTAATACCACGCAACAAAAACTAGCATTTATTTCAACTCATTCGTACACGTACACGTAAGCTTCCGCGTATAACACCCGACGCCCAATGCCCTGATGAAGCCTGCGACATGTCAGGCGAAACGTCGGCCTCTCAGCCCACTACGCGGCGTCACCCGGACAGCGAAGAAGTCATCATTCGCACACCTCGTAATACCTGCTCGATGGATACTACTCCACGTCCAGTGTAACGACCTTCATCTGCTTCTCAGTGCACCACAGGATCACAACAATATTGGATGACACCGCCGACGTCTTGCGTTCCAGTAATCTTCTCAAATTCTTCAGTAACGATTTCTTCATTCAGAATGTGATTCTAGCAACTTCAACTCACCAAGGCGAGGGTAAGATAGAAGGTAAAAGAGAGAATGAGAGCAAGATAAAAGGGCAAAAAGAGAACAAGGAAAAAAGTATGGGCACTAAGGAGAGAGAGAGAGAAAGAGAGAGAGAGGGAAAGAGAGACAGAATGAGAAAGACAGAATGAGAAAGAGATAGAGAATGAGAAAGAGAATGAGAAAGAGATAGAGAATGAGAAAGATATAGAGAATGAGAAAGAGATAGAAAATGAGTAAAGAGAGAATGAGAGAGAGAGAATGAGAAAGAGAATGAGAGAGAGAAGAATGAGAGAATAGAGAATGAAAAGAGATAGAGAATGAGAGAGATAGAGAATCAGATAGCGAAAGAGAGAATGATCGAGATATAGAAAATGAGAGAGATAGAGAATGAGGGGAAAGAGAGACAGCAGACAGAGTACGAGGGGCGAGCGAGGTAAAAGAAGGAGCGAGAGCAAGTGCGAGGGAGGGCGTGGAGGGGCGGGTATCAATTAGGCGCCACCTGCAAAGAGACGCTGCGCGACGCCCGACTTCATCCGCTCATCTCATTCCAACGCCGCCGCAGGGCCACGCCCTCCCCCCCCCTCCGCGCTCGCCTGCGCGCCCTTTGCACGCCCTCACACACCCCTTCACACGCCCCTCACAAATGCCTTCACACTCCACATAGGGCCACACATTCTCCGGGAATTCACGTTCCTTCATTCATTGGGGTTCCCGGGGTCGACAACTATTCAGGTCATTACAACTGTAAGTACAGTGCAGTAGGAGGTGACTGAGATCTTTCCCCACTGGGTGGCGAGATCCGGCGCAAACGTACACGACGGGTAACGAGTTTTCTCCAACCAAGCATCTCCCACCAGCATGGTAGCGCCCCAGCAGGGACAAGCTCTAAGCTCCCGCCATTTGTGCTAGTGTAGTGAATGTAAGTGTAAGACAAGTAAGAGGACGGAAAGATCGCGCACGGTCCGTTGTTAGGGTACTGCTCCAATATTCATATTGTGTTGATGGGAGAAACAACGGAAAACTACCGATCAGAGCAGCCGGCCGCTAGAATTCTCCTCCAGGCACGGCTGAATTTTGACATAGCAGTTTTGCTTGTGCTGGGAATCCTGTCACGATTGGGACTCGAAACCTAGTGTGGCGTCATGGAGAAAAACACACAGACATTTACATGTATGTACAAGTTTATTTACATGTATGTACAATAACTAACTTCTGCTCCGAATCTACACACTTGCGAGTATCTGTGGATACCCCACATAGCTAGGGAGGCCCCGCCTCCTCTGACGCTACTCCCGCGCCACTACCGTGACCTCGTCACCCGTGCGCTAGGCACGACACGCTCCAGCCTGGGCGTAAAGTTTTGCGCATCGCGCGAGGTTTCCAGTCTGAGCTCGTCGGCTCGATTTTATACCAGAGTGCAGCCGTGCTAGGTGTGGGAGGGTGGCTCGCGTCTACCACGTGACCTTCCCGGTCAAGCTGGCGTCCCCTTTGTCAAAATGTATCCCAACGCCGGCGCCTAGCTATTCATGCCCGCAGGTATGCGATACTTCCGCTCCTCCTCCCACCCACGGCCGCCAACGTGACGCTACAATAGGATCTCTTGGTCAGAGACAATACATTGACATCATTCGATGTCGTCAGCGACCTAAGGCCCTCCAACTGAACTCACTAAGACCTGCAGTTGACTTTCAATTCCGAATTCTCATTTGAACATTCAATAAATTTCAAGAAAATAGAGTACATCAGCGTATCGTGTTATTTACTTTATCACAGTGATATATTTCAGTGCAAATATATTTCTCCTTGGCAAAAATCCTCTTGTTACTGTTATTGCGAATTAGTGTTATTGCATTAGTGAAGATTTAGAGTTATTGCATTAGTTTTAATTTTTGGTTGAAATTGCAGAATTCTGGAAGTATTTAAAAGCTGGAATTGTATTGTGGACGAATATTTAGTGAAATTGTTACAATAGCCTATTCGATTCGTCTACACACATAGTCTTGTATGGATACCCGAAAAAATGAATAAATATCTTCAGTTTGTTCGAGTATTGACAAATATTTTTCTCCAATTTTCATACATGTCGTAAGTTAATCGATTCTTGGTTTCGACTGGTCTCTAAAATAGCAGTTTTTCAATCAGTTTTTTTTTTAAATTAAAAGGAATTTTTAAATTGGGTTTTTTTTTTTTTTTTTTTTTAAAACTATATATGATTTGATTTATTTATTTATTTATTTATTTTACGTCAAAAAACACTTAAAAACTGCGTATGACGTGCTATGGGGAAAAGTGAATTGTGAATTGTGTGCACATTTTAAAAATTCTGTGATCCCTACACTAAGTCATATACTACTTAAATTTTGAATTTTTGAAAGGGAGAAAAAAAACAAAAACTCCCATGTAATAAAATCTATTTTCAAGGATAAATAGCAATAAATTTTGAATTTTGAAAGGGAGAAAAAAAAACTCCCATGTAATAAAATCTATATCCAAAGATAAATACGCAATAAATTTTGGCTCTTATTACTTCCTGCCGCGACAACATGGAAACGATAATTTGAATAATTGTATTTCCCACTGAATTCTAGAAGATGTGCACAGAAAAATGAAGTTACATTTATGACCAGAAGCAAAACAAGGGGTCATCTCAGCATTTGCTCAATGGATCAGGGAAACTGGACGAAAAACCTGATCGAGATGGGGTCATTGACCCGGAAGCTGAAGTACAATAGTTGTTACAGGTTGTTTATACTCATTTATACAGTCCAAATGGTAAATAATGCATTATGTATCATTGTTAAAATTAATGTTCCTTTTCTTGTGATGCTCAGTATAGTCTCTAATTGTATAGAAACAGTTATGCAGCAGAAACGATTTCACTTGGGATTTAAACTTTTCTATTGAATTTAATCGTTTAATGTCATCTGGCAAAGTGTTTTAAAATAATGTACATGTATTGTATGTGAATTTTTTGTAATGAGCTGTTGATACTGTCACCTGATGAATATGATTTCTACGTCGAGTGTTATAGTAATAGACTTCGGCATTTTCTGAAAAAAATATTTCCGCCCTTGAGCAAGTCATTTTTTACAAAAACCACTGATTCGTAAATAAAAAGACGCGGTAATGGTAGAATTCCTAGATTAATGAAGAGAGGCTTACATGAATCACGTGGGCGGGATTTGCTACTCCTATGCGGAAGGCAATTATTTGATGTTTATTTTAAAGTCTGCAGATACAATAAATGAACTCTACAACAAATAAGTTTCAAAATTTTTATGAGCATCACATTGTATTTTCATATTTCGTAAATTTATTTGTAATGGAGCTGTGATCACAAAACGTTCATGAAAAACCGTATATTCCGGACGATCGATGAACCAAAGATTTTCAGATGTCATGTTTATGCACACCTTCCATATTCGAAAATATGACTAAAATACCCAGATGCACGGCAGTCACACACAAAAATAAAACGCATTCCGCGCATTTTCAATAGTCGCCAACCGGAGTGAAAATAAATTACCTTCCTCTAGCCTCTCTGACGTAATTCTTTCCATCAGACGTCCGGTTTGAGTTTCACGAGCTTTCACGCAGATCCGCTTTATCAGCCATCAGCCGCACCAAAAGCGACCCGCGGCTGTGAAGCCAGGCGCCCGACGAGGCACATGGAGTCGCGAGCGACGGCCGCATAAACAGGTGAATCGTATCGCGGTTGCAGCTCCCGCCTGCCTCGGTGAATGGGCGGCCGACCACCAGCGCACGGAGGGAGAGGGAGCGTGTCCGTGCGAGGGTTGAAAGATGACGCAATGTCCACGCCCCTTCATGAGCCAGGGGTAAAATGAGCGCTCCGCCAAGCCAGAGAGATGGGGGGGGAGCGAGCGAGCGTGGTGCGTGGTTAAGTGAATGCTGAAAGAAGCTCAGAGAAATGATTTTATGCGGGATGAGGGGTTGATGGAAGTGAGATGATGATGAGAGCGAGAGAGACAGACAGAGACAGAGAGAGAAGAAGAGAGAGAGAGAGAGAGAGAAGAGAAAGAAGACAGAAGGGAAGAGGGGGAGAGAGAGAGACAGACAGACAGAGAGAGAGGGAGAGAAGAAAGAGAGACAGAAAAACAGAGAGAGAGGAGAGAGAGAGAGAGAGGAAAGAGAGACAGACAGAAAGAGAGACAGACAGACAGAAGAGAGACAGACAGACAGAAGAGAGAGAGAGAGAGAGAGAGAGAGAGAGAGAGATGGGAAAATGTAGGGCAGGATATAGGTTCTGTAGGCTTCCAAAACACGAAATCAAGATGCCCACCCACCACGGATAAAAAATCCTTCAAATATACTAAAAAATTAACTGTAAAATTTAATAAAACTACTTTTCGTATAAAGAAACATGAAGATTAACAAACTGCTTATTAATTTGAATAATATTCCATTTTTTAAACACATGTTTAATTTCTTGCCTACAAATATATTTTTAGTTTCTTAAAAGTTTAAATGCAAACGTTTGAGTACAGTACATGATTTGACCATTATTTTAGAGATTAACTAAAAGATTAACACGCACTACACTTCCGGGACTAATGACCTCGGTATGGACGCGCTGGGAATCACTACCAATCCACCCATCCACCCCAGCCAAATCCAAAGCCAACCAACAGAGTGGTGGGTGTCAGTGGCGAGGGCGGTGCGGCCGGCGGAAGAGGCGTAAAAAGCGCGTAGGTGGCGGTGCGAATGCGATGAATATGCAGAGGCCGAGGCGAGAGCCCAGTGGCCTTCCGCCAGGGGACACCCAGCGTCCTCTCCCCCTCACAAACGCCGCCTCGCCCCGCACCAGGCAGCGGACTCGGCTCCGGGGAAAGAGGCATTCCATACATCCTCACGCGTCTCTTCCTTTATTACTACGGAAAAGAATATATATATATATATATATATATATATATATATATATATATATATATATATATATAAATTGAGATGGGTTTCACTTTTCCACTAATGATTCATGGATTGATAGTAACTCCGGGCACGTCAACTACCGAGGGATTAGTCCCGTTAGTGTCGTGCATGTTTTTTTCTCGGGCGATGACGGTGATCTTCCCCCGCTGGATGGCAAAATCCCTACCGTCGGCTAGTGCGGTTTCCCCCTAACCAGGACTCTCCCACCAGCGGGGCACCGCCCCAGCAGGGACAAGCTCTAAGCTCCCGACCGGTCTCCCCGCATGTGTGGTGGTGTAGTGCATGTTAGTGTGTGTGTGTGTGTGTAAGGGGGAGAGGATAGGACAAGGAAGAGGAAGGAAAGATCGCGCGCGGTCCGTGGCCCGTTTGAGAGGGTACTGCTCCGACATTCGCCTGGTGTTGATCAGAGAAACCACGGAAAACTACCGATCAGAGCAGCCGGCAGCGACTGAATTCCACCTAGCTGAGAAGCTAGTGTCGAAAATCCTTCCGCCGTCGAGGCTCGAACCTAGGACCTCCCGGTCAGAGGTACTGCAATGACTTCAGTTGCACGGAAAACTATCGATGAAAACTGCAGTGAAACTGAGCCATATCTCCCGCTTTTTACTAAAAAATATAGATAATGTTGAAAAAAAAAATCCATTTTATATTTGTTAGATTCTATGGCATACACCATAGAATAGCTTGTGTTTGAAACTGTGATGCCGTTATAGATTTTAGTAAATTCAATGTGCATTAAAAAGAATATACTGATTTTATTATTACACAAGCATACATTGGTGAAAATATGACTTTGATCAAATGAAAGTCTTCAATAATACTAGTAATAATAATAATAATAATAATAATAATAATAATAATAATAATAATAATAATAATAATAATAAGAAGAAGAAGAAGAAGAAGAAGAAGAAGAAGAAGAATGTACGGTTCCATTGGGCACATAAATCCACTAGGCATATACCAACAAAATTATAAAACATCGACAGCTAGGGAATGAGGTTCAGAAGATGGAAGGTAAAAAGTTGCATATTCCTTCCCTATCAATTTATACCAATGGAATAATAACAAAACCCAGTTTTAAATAATACAGGAACTTACATACATACAGGTGTCGTGGCAGCACAATCACAGCACATCAACATCTACAACTTTACGACTCTTAAAATGTTTGTAACATCGATAAAGGCACTATCGTCACATGAAATCTGAACGAAATCAATGACATTAAACTAAATATATTTTTGACGGCAGTTACCTGTTTCGTTAATATCAGCAAATAAAAGTTATAACTTAAGGAACATCATCATTAAAAATATTACCTACAAGCTTATTACCTTTTAGGAACTGCATGTAAAAAAGAAATGCATGAAGTCCTTTCCTTATCCTGCCTAAAATTTTATCTGCTTTTGCTGCGACTTGCCTCCAACTGAAAATTCCACATTAGAACTCCGTTTGGAAAAGTTTAATAAACAGCGCTAAATCATGAAACAAGTTCACCAAGCCAAGCCAAATTTTTCAAGATGACTTGGACGAAAAGAAGAAACCTCGATAACATCAGTAACATATCTAACAGCTTGAGATGATCATCTGAATTTGTTTTGATCAATTTTTTTACGTAATTTTTCTACCTTTTTATGTCAGTTTTAAAACATTTTATTGATTTTTTTGGCTTTTTGATGTTGTTTAAATCATCAAAATCCGATCCCAGCTATAAGAATGTAGAAACTTATAATTCATAACAACTCGAATTTAATTGCACTTAAAATTTTGAAGTTCTGCCGCCAAAATATTGGTTCTGGACCATTGTGCGCGAACGAAATAATCGTATTTTTGCCTCCCTCCCCCACCCTTCACATTGTTGCACCACCCAATGTCCAATGCAAAGCCTCTGAGCTGATCAGTGAAGTTAAAAACATTAAAAAGTTTAAAAAACGGTTCGTGTGTTGATCCCGCAGTGGCACACTACATGCAGGGCTTCGCCACACCAGGGCTGATGGCTTCCATTTTTATTTCGCTTTTTTTGGGAAAACGATATGTGCTGTGTGGCTACCTGCACCCCAGGCAGGTGCTGTTCCCGAACGGTCAGCTTTAATGTATTGCAAATCCGAGAATCCCGACCTTTTCGAAAGTCGATTGCCCAGAGATATTCTATTAAATAGAGCAAATAACTTACGTGGTGGATGTTAATAAACAGAGACGTTTATCTACTTTATAATCAAATAAGTTTGAGATATTCGTCGTGTGTTGTTCAATATTTTTGTTCCTACCACCATCTTATACGAATAAGACAACCTTTTTTCTTGGAGGAGTATTCAATGGCCATATTTAGATAGAACTCATTGGTTTGATTGTTTAACGGAAGGGACTTTAAATCGTCACCTTTGAGAGTGGCTTTTCGTTCCGCTATTTGGTTGTTTGTCAATATAACAGTACAGTATTACGGAAATAGTACAGACTGACATTACAAAGCAACTGTCTTTAATATACATGAACCTAGAAGCTCAACCAAGCGTAGTTACATAAGCTTGCTTTCCAATAACTATGGTTTCATTTACTAAAGTAATACCACATTTTGGACATGGCTGTTTACAAATGTAATATTTAATAAATACTATGCGTTTCTGAATATGCATATCGTCATTTCCTTTTGCCATAACATAAAATTACGTCTATACTAAAAAGCATTGTCCTCAAGTGAAAAGAAAAAAATGACATTTCATTAAAATCCGCTCCCTAATTAGTTCCATTATTACTTTACAATAATTTATAGTGATATTGTATTATAGTCCTAATTGAAATATTTGAAAAAATTGCAGTGTTCTGCCATCAGGTTGCCTAAATCTACGTGCAGGAATAATATCTATCTACTTATCTATCCATCTGTGTATCTATCTCTGCTCTTACCAATCTATCTGCCTATTTCTATATACCTATCTATCCTGTTCCTACTATCTATCTCTTTGTCTATCTACCTACATCAATCCACCATATACTATACCCTACTATCTATCTACCTCCTATCAAAAAAGTCTATCAATCAATCTGTCTATCAATCAATCTGTCTATCAATTAATCAATCTACCTAGCGATCAATCTACCTAGCGATCAATCTACCTAGCTATCAATCTACCTAGCTATCAATCTACCTAACTATCAATCTACCTAGCTATCAATCTACCTAGCTATCAATCTACCTAGCATCTATCAATCTGTCTATCAATCTACCTAGCTATCAATCTACCTAGCTATCAATCTACCTAGCATCGATCTACCTAGCTATCAATCTACCTAGCGATCAATCTACCTAGCTATCAATCTACCTATCTATCAATCTCCCTATCTATCAATCTCCCTATCTATCAATCTACCTAGCTATCAATCTCCCTATCTATCAATCTCCCTATCTATCAATCTCCCTATCTATCAATCTCCCTATCTATCAATCTCCCTATCTATCAATCTCCCTATCTATCAATCTCCCTATCTATCAATCTCCCTATCTAAATACCTATCTCTCTAGGTGTCTTTGCATATACCTAACCATCTCTGTATCTACCCAAGACGCCGCTTCGCGCCAGTCGCGTGTCAGCGCGAGCCTCCTCCGCCGCCAGGGGGCGTGTCGGGTGGAGAGCGGGGGCGGCACGAGAGCGCGCCGGGTTTGATCGACCCCTGCGAATGAAGCACGTCCGCATTGTGTGCGGAGGGTTAACAAAACGCCGGCTGCCCTGCCTGCCGGCCGCCCCCACCCACCCCCGCGTGTCGCGCAACAATACCTCCCCCACCCCCGGCGCATTCATCAGCGGCGCCGCGCGCGTGACCTCTCGCTTAATTTCCTGCGCCCCGCGCGGCAGGGCGCGCAGCTGCGACCGCCAACGGGCGACGCGTGGATGCGAGGGGACCAAACGCGATGGCTTGATGAGGACACCGAAGACAATCCACATTCAAATAGTACTCGGACAACGTGGCAGAATAGCGTTCAAAAAATATAATATGTGCACCATTTGTACCCACAGGTCGAACTACCACAATAAAAGTCATCAGGAAAAGATGACTACCCTTTGAATCCATCAGGTGTGGTAGAAGACGATGAATGAACTGAATCAGAATGTGCTGAAAATTTGACAGAGTATAGGATCTTGTGGAACACCTGAATCAGCAATACAGAGATACGAGCCTCGACAGACAAGAAATGTCTGTGTTATTAATGTCTCCTTTAATTTCCTGCGCCCAGCGCCCCCTGGGGTAGGGCGAGGCAGCTGCGGCGGCCGGAGGGTGCTCTAACTGGCGACGCGAGGACGAAGGGGCCAAAAGCGATGATTCTGATGACGATACTGAAGACAACACACATTCAAATAATACTTGGACAACGTGGGAGAATAAGTTTAAAAACGCTAGCAAATAACGAGAAGCATAAATCATGATGCACATTCAAAAGTGGAGATGTTAAAACTGGCTAGGTTAATTAGTTGGTACACTTGAGAAGTCTGACCAACATTATTTTGGGAATACCCGCAATCCCTAATTATAACCCGCCTAAAATTTTCTCCAGAGCTTGTCTGAATTCGACCCAGCTATCACGTATTGATTGATTGATTTTTTCGCCTTTCCGGGCGCGTCAACTGCTTTGGTCATTAGTCCCGTTAGTGTAGTGTATGTTTTTTCGTGGAAGATGGCTGTGATCTTCCCCCGCTGGATGACGAGATCCAGCGCCGACCTACCGTCGGCTAGTGGGATTTCCCGCTAACCAGGACTCTCCCACCAGCGAGGCATCGCCCCAGCCGGGACAAGCTCTAAACTCCCGACCGGTCTCCCGGAATATGTGGTGGTGTAGTGCATGTTAGTGTAAGTGTGTGTGTAAGGGGAGAGGATAGGACAAGGAAGAGGAAAGACAGATCGCGCGCGGTCCGTGGCCCGTTTGTTAGGGTACTGCTCCGGCAATCGCCTGGTGTTGATCGGAGAAACCACGGAAAAGTATGGATTAGAGCTACCGGCCGCTAGAATTCTCCTCCAGACAGCGACTGAATTCAACCTAGCTGAAGAGCTAGTGCCGAAAATCCTGCCGCCGTGGGGAGTGTAACCTAGGACCTCCCGGTGAGAGGCGCTGCAGTGACATCATTTGATGCACAGAGCTACCTCTCCCGGTTATCACGTATTGGTGTCGCAAAATCGACTCGTCGGGAGTGAATCTAGCACCTCCCGTTGAAGATGCGCTGTGCCAATGTTGCCTTGAGCCACCTCAGCCGGTTGAGCGCACGTCATCGCCCACTCGCCGCCCTCCGCCACCCACCGCCACCCACCGCCACCCACCGCCGCCGCCGGCCGTGGCGTGCACTGGGCGCCGTCCGCAAATAAACACTAGGCGCGGTGCAACGCTGCATGCATACGGCCACGCCCACACACACACACACACACACACGCACACACACACACACACACACACACAAACGGCCCGCCGTCGCCACCACCACACTGATGCCAGAGCCATAGCATCACCACAGCAACAGCGAGGACAGAAATATCTTTTCAACAGATATATCTTTGACACCGGTGAATAAGCTAAGAAGTAAAAAAAAATAATTTTTTACTGAGGAGCGAAAAACAACTTTGAACTAATGCTATAAATAAGGGATTAACGATATTCGAACAAAACCTACGCAAAAATTGTTTTCTTTGAATATCATCTTCATTTGAATATCATTAATCTCTGATTTAAATCATTTAAACGTTGTTTTTGCTCTCCTGTAAGTTTTTTATGACTTATCAGCTTATTCACCGGGATCAAAGATACATTAACATCGATATTTTGCTTTTGATGTTTTCTTCACATCGATATTTTGTTGCAAAAACAGATTTTTTTAAATTTTTAGTTTTTTTTCATTTTTATTTTTAAATAATGGGGTTTGGGAAAGTAGAGTAGAAGCATTTCATAACAATATCGTAGTTTTGCGTCATTCTCTTTATCACGCTGCACATTTCGTGTGTGCAATCTGAGGGGTGGTTTTACTTCGATGGTGTATGAATGGACGTGACTCATGGGTAAAGTAGAGAAACACGATGTTCTTTATTGTTCCTTTTATTCTTTACATTCGATAATAATTCTTATTAACATACTACTAATATGCTGGTAACCAAACAATAAAATTTATCGCTTTTACGTACTGTAACTAAAAATGGATAGGAAAATAGCACGTTTATTAGTCTATAATTAAAACCTGTTTTCAACATCGATGTTTTTTCGTGGATGTTTTCATCGAAAAACCTTTAGCGATGTATCGAAACATCAATGTATTGATGTTTTGGTAAAATTTGGCCATCACTAGCCACAGCTCAACCAGAGCAACGGCACACAAACAGCGCAGCAAAAGTACACGAACACACATCAGGGCACAGCAACAGCCACCAAAAGCATACGAACAGCACAGCAATGCACATTGGCGGCACGACAACATAGCAACCGCACAGCAGCGAACGACAATACCATTGTCACCACACGGCAACAGTCAGCAAGAATACGGTTTCGTCCGGTGTTGAAATGCAGACAACTGCCGATCAGATCTACCTGCCGCTAGAACTCTCCTTCAAGCAACTGCTGATTTCGACCTAGCTACGTGGATGGGGTCTGCTCAATACGCCGTGAGCCAAGTCTGCCGGTTTATCGCAATAAGAACTTACGGTACTTATCTCGTAAAACACTATTTCTAAACATATTTCATCTGTACTCAATGATTGGAAGACGATTTTTTCTAAAGACGTCCTTTTTCCTGTGCACTGAGAATGCTTCCTTCCATCACAGGTGTACAAAATCCTTCGTATGCCCCCATTCGGAGAGGAAGTAACGCCGGCTGGCCCTTGTTGTAGATTTACTGCATGTAAAATACCTTCAAGCGTAAAAGAATCCTCTGATATAAATTAAAATCACCTTTTTCTCCGCTTGGCGGTGAAACGAAAATTACATAACAAAATTTGCTTGGCCAGGAGGCAGGTCTGAGTCTCCACACGTCAAATACGGCTCACTGAATTGAATTAAATTAAATTGAACTTGCCTCGTAAATAACTATATCTAAACACATTTCCCGTCAACTAAAAAATGACTCGAAGAGAGTGCTTCCATCCTATACGTACCCTTGTGCCTGTGCCTGTCGCCATGCGAACAGGTGAGGCTTGGCAACAATGCCCGCCCCGCCCCCGCCCTGAGCTCCACAAGCCCTGGCAGCGAAGGGCCACTCGAGCTGAGCCTTCGATTGTCGCCGCGCTGAGTTATGGAGCGCGCCCCGCGCCCAAATATACCTGTCCGCGCGGAATCTATACGCGACCGTGCATCATGTGCCCGCTGCCCCGACAGCTCTTGTGCCGCCCGGGCACTGCGTAAGCCTTCATTGTCTGCTGACGGGGGAGGCTAACATTCACGTGTCTTCCAGGTGGGGATTATAGATCCGCGAGGTATCAACGACAAAGTTCATTTAGAAATTTGTTCATTTTTTACTGGTACATTAGAGCGCGTTATTGCCATCGATGCCGAGCTCGATGGACACTCCATGACTTGTCTGGATCGGAAAGATGACGAGGGAAATTTGAAAACAGTTGAATGATGCTAAATGATTTCTTATGGAAGGAATTATGAAAGGGAATTCTGGGGGAAATTTCAACAGACAAACTGAGTCAAGTTAATAGCTACTGAATTAGTAAGTAAATCTGAATCACTAAAATTAGCTACAAAATAAAATTAGGTATGTATCACGGGCGTTAAGTGGTTCAATGATCTGGGGTGTTTTGTCGCCGCCCGAGCATTACAACCCTTATAACGCCCTTGGTGCACAAAATAACTATTAATATGAGGTTTGGTTTGTTTTTTTCGAGTTTCCGGGCGCGTCAACTACTATGGTCATTAGTCCCGTTAGTGTAGTGCATGTTTTTTCTCGGGAGATGGCGGTGATCTTACCCCGCCGGATGGCATGATCCGGCGCCTACCTACCGTCGGCTAGTGGGGTTTCCCCGTAACCAGGACTCTCCCACCAGCGGGGCACCGCCCTAGCCGGGACAAGCTCTAAGCTCCCGACCGGTCTCCCAGAATATGTGGTGGTGTAGTGCATGTTAGTGTAAGTGTGTGTGTAAGGGGAGAGGATAGGACAAGGAAGAGGAAGGAAAGATCGTTTGGTAGGGTACTGCTCCGGCATCCGCCTGGTGTTGATCGGAGAAACCACGGAAAACTACCGATCAGAGCAGCCGGCCGCTAGAATTCTCCTCCAGACAGCGACTGAATTCGACTTCGCTGAAACGCTGGTGTCGTTAATCCTGCCACCATCGGGAGTGGAATGCTAGGAACTTCGAGTCCAGTGGCACTGCAATAACAACCAATGATGCCCGAGCCCATCGCACACAACCCACCGGGTGAGGTGGAGCTGTGAGGGGCTGTGAGGGGCGGGGCGGGAATGGGTGGGATGGGACGTGGCTGCGGTGGGCGGGGGGCTGCCGGGGCGGAGGGCGGGCGAGCACCGCCAGCGGCAGCCCGGGGCGAGGGGTCGAGGGGCGAGGGGCGAGCGGGGCGAGGGGCGAGGGGGCGAGGGGGCGAGGGGCGAGGGGCGAGGGGCGAGGGGCGAGGGGCGAGGGCGAGGGGCGAGGGGCGGGGGAGGGGCGGGGGGCGAGGGGCGAGGCGGGGCGAGCAGGGCGAGGGGGCGAGGGCGAGCGGGGCGAGGGGGGGGGGGGGGGCGAGGGGGCGGGGGGCGAGGGGGCAGGGGCGAGCGGCGGCGGGCGAGGGCGAGGGGCGGCGGGCGAGGGGGCGAGGGGGCGAGGGGGCAGGGGGGCGAGGGGGCGAGGGGGCGAGCGGGCGAGCGGGGCGGGGGCGAGGGGCGGGGGCAGGGGCGAGGGGCGAGGGGCGAGGGGTGAGGGGGCGAGGGGGGCGAGGGGGGCGTAGGGCGGCCGCGCGTGCGTCTCTGGGCGTGGGCCGCGCGCGCCGGGCGTGGAGTGTCGTCGGTGGGCGGCGTCCTCCGTATGCGCGCCGCGCGCTCAGGGGTGGCCACGCGGCGTCGTTGCTTCATTTTTCATTTTTCTCTACACAAACTGCTGCACTTGCTCACGATACAGCATTTCTTGCTTCACAGATCCACTAGAGGCTTCGAGATTGCTTCAGGAGCATTTCAACAAACTACAAACATGGCTAAAAAAGTGCAAACGAAAGCAAATCAAGTCACATTACTTTCACCATGAAGAGAAGAATTTGTCCCCACAAACAGATTCAGTGAGATATTTAGGTGTGTATCTTGATATGAGACTTACGTGAAAAAAAAAAGCATGTGTAAACGAAGAGCACTCCAGTTCAAATACAAAAAAACTATTGGTTGTTAGGTAGAAACTCAGAGTTAGCTTTAGACTATAAATTACTCATTTATAAATTATTCTTAAAGCCCGTTTGGACTTACTGCATAGAGCTCTGGGGCACCCGTAGCAAGTCCAAATCTTTCAAAGATTTCAATCCACAGTATTAAGAAACAGTGCCAATGCCCCCTGATATGTTCAAAATGATGTAATTCACTCCGATTTTAAAATGCCAACGGTCAACGAAGAAATAAAAATGTATAGTTGTAAATATATTTAAAAATGATGTCATACAAATACTTTAGCAATAAATTTGTTAGATAACAGTTTGGAAGTGGGGTCGTAAGAAATTCAAACCTTTAGATTTGCCTCACAGTGTCGAGAATCCTCGAGATCGACAAGATCCGTGACGCTAGTCTCGGGCGATTGATTGATTGATTTATTTATTTTCTCGTGTTTCCGGGCACGTCGACTGCTTTGGTCATTAGTCCCGTTAGTGTAGTGCATGCTTTTTCTCGGGAGATGTCGGTGATCATCCCCCGATGGATGGCGAGATCCGGCGCCGACCTACCGTCGGCTAGTGAGGTTTCCCCCTAACCAGGACTCTCCCACCAGCGGGACACCGCCCCAGTCAAGACAAGCTCTAAGCTCCCGACCGGTCTCCCGGAATATGTGGTAGTGTAGTGTATCTCAGTGTAAGTGTGTGTGTAAAGGGTGAGGATAGAACAAGGAAGAGGAAGGACAGATCGTTTGATAGGGTACTGCTCCGGCTTTTGCCTGGTGTTGATCGGAGAAACCACGGAAAACTACCGACCAGAGGAGCCGGGCCCTAGAATTCTCCTAGCAAATGAATTCGACCGGGAAAAGCTAGTGTGGAAAATCCTGCCACCAGAACCTAGGCCCCGGTCAGAACGCTGCAGTGACATCAGTTGATGCACTGAGCTACCGCTCCCGGTAGTCTCTGGCGAGGTGGCGCCGGTTGGCACCCCTGCCTCGGCCGTTGGTGCGGCGCGGGCTCCATGGCAAGTGTTTCCTCTCATCTGCCGACGCCGCTGACGCCAGCGACCTCACGCGGTCGCCTCTTCAACTCGCGCTATCACTTCGCGGAGGATTTCCATTCATTGATTGATTGATTATTACGGAGTTTGTGCACGCCATAGCGAATAGCTCTATCCATCATGCGCAGATGCACAAAAGTGATGGGAACTTGAACGAAGTGATGGGAACAGTGCTTTAGCGCTCGAGGGTGCACAAACTCCCTACTGATTCCGAGCGCGTGAACTGCTTAGGTGTTTGGTCCCTAAGTGCATTGCATGTTTTCCCTCGTCAGATGGCGAGATCCGGTGTCCACCGACTGCATGAGGGTACTATCAGCCCTGCATTATTATTATTATTATTATTATTATTATTATTATTATTATTATTATTGTTGTTGTTGTTGTTGTTTTTTCTCGGTATTCACCGGATTTTTATTTGACTTTGTGTCGGGTTAATAACCAAGACACAGATCAATTCATGTTTCGTCGCAATTTAGGAATTTTCGAACAATCCTGCATGTGCTTAAGATGATCGATTTTTGCATAATTTTATAGGTATATTTTGGTATTTGAATAAGTTCCAGATTTTTATGGATGTTATTTGGTATAACTCCTGTGCACGAAATGACCAGAGGAACAATATGAACTTTTTGGAGATGCCATAGTGCCTTGACTTCAGTTGCTAGTTCTGTATACTTTGTTATTTTTTCTGCATGTGCTGTTTGGAGATTAGCTGTTTGTGGAACAGTTATGTCAATCAGGAAGCCAATCTTTTGCCGTTTGTCTACAAAAGTTATGTCTGGTTTGTAACGGTGAATAGTTTTATCTGTAATAATTTCTCTGTCAATCTTATTATTATTATTATTATTATTATTATTATTACATATGTATTGATGGCTTACATTCTAAATTTCCTAAAATTAAACTAAAAACTAATTCGGGTGAGGAAATCTTTTCCAGACACCTCTAAAAACAATCTATTTCGGCAAATTTGGTTAGGAATGCCTGGTATGGATATCTATTTTTTAATCTGGTTCTATGAGGAGTTTTCCGGAGTCTGAAATTGTCTAGGTGTGGAATTTGACGTACGGAGTGATAGAACTGGGTTGAGAGATATGTCGTATGGTGTTGTATAGAGTCAATTTGAAATTCTTTGTGGAGCTGTGAGTTTGAGACAAACCAAGGAGCATTTGTGATAGTTCTAAGAAACTGGTTTTGGACTATTTGGAGCTTGTTTAGGTTTGTTCTTGCAGCGGAGATCCAAACTGGACAGGCGTAAAGGAGGAGTGGTCTAATGATACTTTTATAGATGGATATGGCGGTTGGGAGTGGGAGGTGTGAAGATCGATTAATGATGGGTTTTAGTTGGTGTACTTATTTTTTGTTCTGATTTACTATTGATGTTTGGTTCCAGTTCAGTTTAGTATCATGTTTAGAGCGAGATATTTGAGTAATTCAACCCTGCACAGGGTATTTCCCACCAGCGGGGCACCGCCCCAGCCGGGACAAGCTCTAATCTTCCTACCGGTCTCGCGGCATAGAATATATTGTAGTGCAGTGTGTGTGTGTGTGTGTGTAAGGGTGAGTATGTATGAGTGCAAGGAAGAGGAAGGAAAGATCGCGCGCGGACTGTGGCCCTATTGGACATGGAACCGCTGTGCCACATAGTGCTGATCCGAGGAACTACGTAAAACTACCGATGAGAGCAGCCGGCCGCGAGAATTCTCCTCCAGACAGCGACTGAATTCGCCCTCACTATGTAGCTAGTGTCGAAAATCCTGCCACGGTCGGGAATCGAACCTAGACACTGCAGTGACATCAGTTAATACCCTGAAGCACCTAAGCCAGTCAGTCTATCACGCTGGGGAGGATCTTGGCCAAAAAGAGGGCTTTTCCGCACCCATCTTTGATGATCGATTGCACGAGCCTTTTATAATGTAAAACGGTTTCACATTTACAGCTGAGGACGAAAAATTCCTCGTTTTCAGCTGTAAAAGCAAGCATATTATTAATTACGAATAAATTAATAATATAATTGACCGTAAATGAAACATCCTTTGTGCCGTGAGAAGAGTCTATGGTTTCGATAGATACCCAAGATTTCGAGAAAAATCCGAATAGAACGAAACAGTTCAATTTTGAATGATAAATACAGTCCACTCGGGTTAAAGTGAACTCGGATACAGTGTACTTAATCCTGGTCCCGTTTCACTTACATTACAAATAAGCATAAGAAGATTCGGTTATAGTGATAGTAGTCGGTTATAGTGATATAGATAGTTTTTAAGGACAAATAAAATATCGAAATTTCTTTCGTGCTGTTAATACGTTTTGTTGTATATCTATATTAATAAAATCAATTATTATGGCCCAAATTCTGTATAATTTTGACATCGGATATAGTGAACCAAAAATGTTAGTGCCCAGAAGTTCACTAAAACCCGAATTGACTGTACAGTTGTTTATAGTTTTTTCCCTATTCTCACACTGCGCGTACCGACATAATTCTCATACTAAATGCGGCACAGGTTACGACACATCTGACGTCATGCGACAGCAAGGTTCCAAGGAAGATGTCAATTACGTATTTGCTACCTTATTCACTTGTTACGGAACATTTTTATATTCTTTTGTAAAGAATTGTTTTACTGTTCTTATTCTCAACAACGCTAATGCCGTATTTGTGAACACTATTTTTATTTATATTTTTGATTTTTTGCTGAGTTATTAAACACTATTTGTTGTTCTTTATCTGTGTGCAGGCTTCTTTTGAGGAAACCATTTCTGTGGTTTTCCTGTGCAGCATTTCTGTTCCTGTACGCTTCTACTAATGAAATACTTACGGAGAACAAGTAAACGTAAATCTAGCGGAATCCCATATCATAATCTTTTTAAACATGTTTCCGTGTCAAAAAATAACTGTTACTCTCAAACAGTAATTCTTTTTTCTCTTTCGACAACCAATTCTTTTTTATAACCTCATTGACAGTTCAGGATAAAACATAAGAATGACAAGGATATTGCCTTTCATATTTATTATCTCTACACGGAAATTGCGTCAATTATTACCCCCTGAATGCAAGCCGTATTTTTGCACTTTTGTCCTATATCTGTCAAATGTAAAAGAGAAAACAGCCAAAAATCGATTTCCAAGGAGGAAATTGGGAATCCGGTCGGACTGTGCATGCCGATGACAGACGCGGTTTTGTTCAACGCGCACGTCACGGGACGACGGGCGCTGACAGGCACTTGTCAAAAAACAAAACGCCGCCAAATGGGAAAGAACGAGGTTACCTTTTGTGTAACACCAACTAATGACGCTCCTGTCAATACAGCTCGGGAGAATAGGATGATCGAGCGAGGATCTGCGTAGAATACGTAATCGGAAAGATATGATAAACCTGCGTGTGTGATGCATGTCGATGATGCAGCAATATATATTGGGAATGGCTCAGCATTGGGTATGCGATATAAATGACAATCGGAAACAGTACATCACACTTGGCAACCTCCCATAGGTTCTGAGGAAAGGATTACAGTTGGCAGTTCAAGTCGTTGCCCCAATAATCTTTTCTGCAAGAACAAACATCACTTGCTAGTGGTCTGCAGCAAAAGAAATCCTGCTGAACGAAACTAAAAACGGATTTCCAAAAGGAGTACGCACACTGCCTAAGAACAACAACAAAATACTCCGGTAAGTAAATTTAAGCAAAGAAAATATTTCAACAAAAACAGTCTTCGCGAATTATGCAAAAACATAGTATAAAATAAATGAATTGACAGAAGAATAATTGTTTACATGTCAGTAATATCGAAGGAGTTGGTATACCACCACGCAACACATGAGTAGGAAATATTTAATGCGTGGCGGCGTCTTTCTCGCAGACTTCCTGCTTCAAGGCGACAGCTGCGTCGTAAGCAATGAAGAACGAAGCGCGAGAATTCAGTCGGCAGGCACAGCAAGAAAATACAGTCGACACCGGCTGTAGTGAACTGTTATAACGAACCTCGGCTATAGTGAACTTAAGTCACTGGTCTCGTTCCACATGTAGTACAAATAAACACAAAAGATTCGGTTATAGTGAACCTGAACCTCGGTTGTAGTGAACGTACGAAATACGTCCAGGAAATGAATTCCCTGCTGAAAAAGAATATATCACCTCAGTGCCACAAATTCAAACACTAGGCAGCTTGAAAAAAGTATCCTCGCCCAAAGGTCATCATCTAAGAAGTCTCCCCTGAGGTATATGTAGAGGGTCCGGAATGGGAATATTACTGATAACCTTATATCACTCCATATCACTTAGGAAACAAAGGTCTTGTCTCTGGGCTGTCCGGGACAAGCCGCGTCGATCTGCTCGTAGCTGACGTTTCGGCCAACATATTGTGGCCTTCCTCAGAGCGTACTGCTGACACAGCAGTGTTAATAAAATCAATTGTTATCAAAACAAATTTTAATTTTGACATCATCGGATATAGTGAACCAAAAATGTCAGTCCACAGAAGTTCATTATAACCGGAATCAACTGTGCAGTCAAACTGGATCAATGCGGAACGCGTATAATGCGGAAATGTATGTAATGTGAACGTAAATCGCGGCCCCGCCAAACGTAAATTCTACAGTCTTATATTGCATAATGCGGAATCTTATCTAATAGGGAAGATATAACTGGTCCCTTGAGATTCCGCATTGAGCAAGTTTTACTGCACAAAGAATAACACTATCAAATACAGTCGACTGTTTATAGTGAACTTCGGGGAACTGACATGTTTCGTTCACTATATCAGAGGCTCACTATATCCGATGATGTGAAAATTAAATGGAATTTTTCCACAATTACTGATTTTATTAACATAGAGAGACAGCAAAATGCAGTAACAGCATGAACTGAAAATTTCAATATATTTTTTGTAATTAAAAAAAGCAATTATTTTCAATTGTTCGCTTCGTTTTTAATTATTAATTTCTCTAGATTCTTCCCCAGAGTTCGTGGTCTCTCCATATTTGATTCTGCCTTGTTTCTGTCTCTAAGTATGTAATGCAATCTTGCACTTTCAATACCTCTTGCACTGATGGAACACCGTCCCACTCTCCGAAGACCCTTTTACTGGTCTAATAAGATACGAGATCCAATTACTTCGCAGGACGTATTTCCTATGTTTACTATAGCCGAGGTTCAGGTTCACTGTAACCGAATCTTCTTATGCTCATTTGTAATGTATTTGATAAGGGACTTGTGACTTAAGTTCCTAAACGAGTCGACTGTATTTGCACTTTTCAGTCAAAACGAAGTGATCCATTGTTCTGTAAGTTTCCCGAGTTCCTGGGTCTCTGACCAAAACATGTACTCACGCAAATGCATAGTTTTCTTTCAATTTCCGAGCGCACTGAAAATTCGTAATATGACTTGTAAGTAGTGGTTTAGGAGTCATGAGTTTGTCACCAGGCGAGATCGATCATATTCGCATTTGAAATTCGCATATTGCATTATGAAGAGAAATGAATTTTTTAGAGTGTATTTTGATCCCGAGATGTCTATTTACACTACCCAGATATTGGTCTTAGGAAAAAGCATATGTAAATGTGACTAACATTTCGGCCCAAAAGAGCAGTTGGCCGCAGATACCCCTTTTGTCAGCATTCAGAGAGAAGGTCTACGTATGTTCAAGTTTGTGTTTCGTTGAGGACACTTTTTTACGTGAATTACATAAAATGTAGACACCAGAGATGTTTCTCACATTTTGTGACCGCGTGACACATATGGCAACGAAAGTAATCTAAATTCCAAGAACAATTTACCAAAACCACGTTGAGGTTCCAGAAGAATAAGATTTGGATTGTGATGGAGCTTCAACTCGGGTCAACAAACTCACGACTCCCACTCGTATACTTTCCAGCAGCTTCTTAATGCTGTCCATCACCGTAATACATCACACTGTCTCGCTGTCACTGTCTCATACTTAGATTCCAAAGACTTTTATGAGTGTGCATCTATCAAACTGCATTGCTCCATGTTCAGCGTTTGAAAAAGAAAACAATCCCAACCGCAGTGAGAGCAAGGGGTTAGTTAAGGAGTAGTTGACGGTAAACGTAGATAGGGGGAATAAAGATAAACGAACAGCCAAAAGTGGAACAAGCAGTTGGCGAACTTGTGAGAGGGCAATATAACGAAAGCGAATGACAGCAGTAAACCAGAAATTCTATTCGTTTCTGCATTAATTGGTATTAATTGTAATGTTTAGGGATATATATTTTTTGGGTACATGAACTAAACAAACATTTTTGCACTGATTTACACATTTATTGAAGAAGTTCGTGTATAAGAAGGGCTTTAATGAATACCAAAAATGAAATCTGTAGTTCGTTTGCCGATGAAATTCATTTTCAATTTGCCGGGAGCGACAATTTCTAATTTTCAAATGTTACTAACAATGCTGTGTTGCACTTTTATTCATCCTTCAATTATCAATTGTAAAAGGATGGGTTATGCATTGTGAAGCTCAAAAAAACGCGGGTTGATTTTACTCATCCCCAACATGCATATACAGTTTTTACTTCTTTAGCGAAAAACAAATAGATAACAACTTGTAATACTGCGCATGCAACTTTCCGAATCTTTAGCATTAGCGAATCAGAGAAACAAACCCATCCATGTGCAACGCGAGTGGTGTTTAATCGGGGGTGACAGCAATGATGGTGGCGGTAGAGTGACGGAATGATTGATTGATTGATTGATTGGCAAATTAATTAATATTTACGCAATGTAGTAGCGCGCCAGCTACTACGGATATTAGTCTGGATTGTGAGATCCGGCGCCGACCTACCGTCTGTTAGTGGGGTTTCCCCCTAACCAGGACTCTCCCACCAGCGGGGCACCGCCCCAGCCGGGACAAGCTCTGAACTCCTGGCCGGTCTTTCGACATGCGTGGTGGTGTAGTGCTTGTTAGTGTAAGTGTGTGTAAGGCGAGAGGATATGACAAGGAAGAGGAAGGGAAGATCGCGCGCGGTCCGTGGCCCGTTTGATAGGGTACTGCTCCGGCATTCGCCTGGTGTTGATGCGAGAAACCACGGAAAACCACCGTTCAGAGCAGCCGGCCGCTAGAATCCACATCCATACAGCGGCTAAATTCGACCTAGCTATGTGGGAAGTGTGGAAAATCTTGCCGCCGTGGGGAGGGGAGCCCTAGGACCTCCCGGTCAGAGGCAGTGCAGAGTTATCCATGGATGCCCTGAGCCACCTCTCCCGATGTGATGCAATGAGAGGCACGGGAAGCGGGAGCAGTGAAACGAGCCTAATAAATTACCCAAAGAATTGGCGCTGGCCCAAGAGTCCCTTGGGGCTTTGGATCGCTAGGGGTTCTGGTGGATAATTGAGAACTTTGCGGTGGTGCAGAGTAATAGACCTATTGATGTGTGGCAAGTGGGCGGATATGAGTTTGCTGTTGTTTCTTTTAAAAAGTGAACCGGTAAAAGGGAAAGCGTGGAGATACGACGATAGCCGAAAGAAGTATTGAAACAGAGAAAGGTATCTTTGCTTCCTTTCTCTATGGAACTGGTCTTGAAGGAGACGATCAATGGAATTGGGAACTGAACAGAGAGGCGTGCGTTGAGGTTGGACAGAGGTTGAAGGCAATGAGGTAGAGGTGGGTGGGGAAACGAAAGGTGAAAGAGGGGAGGGGGGGGGGGGAGGCGGGGGGGAGTCGGTTGAAGACGAGTAGTGTAGGGAGCAGGGACGAACAAATTGAGAAAGGGAGAAGTGTCTACTCGCAGCAGGAAAGGTGTGGGGAAGCGAAGGAGGTGGGAACGTCAATGAGGCGGGGATAGGCGGGGAGAGGCGGGCGAGACGGGGTGGGGTGGGGCGAGGCGGGCGGGGCGAGGCGGGGCGAGGCTAGGCGGGAGGAGCGAGGCGGAGCGAGGCGGGGCGAGGCGCGGGGCGAGGCGGGGCGAGGCGGGCGAGGCGGGCGAAGAGGGCGGGGCTAGGTGGGGAGGCAAGCGGGGCGGGTGATGCAGGGTAGACGAGGCGGGAGAGGCGGGGCGGGGAGAGGTGGGGTGGGGCCAGGCGAGGCGAGGCGAGGACAAGGCGGAACGAGATGTGACGAGGAGAGGCGAGAGGCGCACAGCGAGCGGGGCGGGGCGGGGCGGGCGGGGCAGGGGCGGGCGGGCGGGGCGGGGCGCGTTCCGTAGCACGCCGAGTGGGCGGCGCGTGCCGGGCTGGCTGGCGGGTGGGGGGGGGGCGGAAGGCGCGTGGGCCGGGCGAGGCACAGGCGGCGCAGTGTTGAGGGCACAACGCCCCCTTGTGCCGCCTTCGCCGCCCGCCGCCCGAATGCCTTGCCCATATGCGGCGCCCGGCCGCCGCCAACCTCCAGCAAACTCTCAGCAGAGCGCGTGTGAACACGGGTGCGCTTGTAAGCCACAGCAGCGAACAACAATGAGCACTTTCCGAACGTACCTCATTCTTCAACTAACCCATGGTCGCCTGTTGCTACGGCGGATTCCCGGATTCATTGGAATCGGACGCGATCACGATAATCAAACACGCTGAGAATCGGAGGAAAAATGTCAGTTCTTTTTAAAAGCTCATTCGTGGAGAGGAAAACCTGACTTAAGCGGTCACCAAAATTTCAGGTAAAATGTCCCTGAAAATTGAAGAAAAAAGTAATTTCTTTCAAAAAGCTACATTCGTGGACTGTGAAACCTGACTTAAGCAGTCACTAATGGTTCCAGCAAAAATATGCTGTTAAGCTGTCCGCTTAATCAAGGTATTTAATTTTCTGGAAGCGTAAATCAAATATAATTCTGCTAATTGCTATGAAATGAACCATGTTTCCTGTAATATTATTAATCGATGTTTAAATTAAAGATGAATAAACAAGCTATTTTCCTATCCATTTTTAATTACGTACGTAAAAGAGATATATTTTATGTTTGGTAACAGCATGTAGTAGTATGGTAACAAAAATTATTACAGAATGTAAATAATACAATTAGTAATAAAGAACATTATGTTTCGTGACTTTATACTTTAGCCACTTGCATTCATACCCCATCGATGTCAAAACACCTGAAATTCCCTCATATTGCAGAGGCGAAATGTGCAGCGTGATAAAGAGGATGACGCAAAACAACGATATTGCTGTGAATTGCTTCTACTCTACAACTCAGTGCGTCAACTGATGGCACTGCAGCGCCTCTGACCGGGAGGTCTTAGGTTCGAGTCCTGATGGCGGCAGGATTTTCGACACTAGCTTTTCAGCTAGTTTGAATTGAGTCGCTGTCTGGAGGAGAATTCTAGCGGCCGGCTGCTCTCATCGGTAGTTTTCCGTGGTTTCTCCGATCAACACCACGCGAATGCCGGAGCAGTATCCTGCCAAACGGGCCACGGACGGCGCGCGATCTATCCTTCCCATTCCTTGTCCTATCCTCTCCCCTTACACAAACATGCACTACACTATCACATATTCCGGGAGACCGATCTGGAGCTTACAGCTTGTGCCAGCTGGGGCGGTGCCCCGCAGGTGGGAGAGTCCTGGTTAGGGGGAAACCCCACTAGCCGACGGTAGGTCGGCGACGGATTTCGCCATCCAGCGGGGGAAGATCACCGCCATATCCCGGAAAAAGCATGCACTACACTAACGGGACTAAAGACCAGAGCAGTTGACGCGCCCGGAAACATGAAAAAATCAATCAATCAATCGATGTGAAGAAAACACTGAAAGCAAAATATCTATGTTAATAAATCGATGTTTCTAGTGGAAAACATGGATGATTTTTTTCCTCTCTAAGAACGGGATAGGACGGGATGGGCCGGGCAGTGTGGCGGCAGACGCATGGCGTCGTCCAACGGCCGCTGACAAACGCCGGCGCGGCTCCCGCAGTAAACGCACTGGCTGCCGCTCGTAAAATCACCCCCCTTCCCCCCCTCCCCCTCCTCGGCGCCGCTGACGTCACAGGCCCAGCGTCATCTCACCAGGCACTGCCCGTGGCTCGCTCATGCTCAACAACGTCGTTAGGTCGATAAACACCAAACAACAGGCGCCGTTCACGGTTGTAAACTGCCGACACAGCGCTGGATTATAACAACGTCCATTATTTGCATGACTGGCCGTGTCTCTCATTCAATCATTTTTCGTGATACCAACTTCAAGGAAAAATAATATAAATAAATACATTTTCTTGGAGTAGAAGTACTCATTCGCCACCTTTGGTTGCAACTCATTTGTTTTGTCTTTAACGGCCGGTGGATTGATACGTCCTTAACCGACGTTTGGTTTTTGGTTCATTTGTTTGCGTCGATATAATACAACCGTATCATGAAAATGATATTAGCTCTGCACTGTCTATCATACTCGTCGGAGAGTATTTCCTCTTTGATATTAATAGAAGAAAGCGACCAAGTCGGGTCTTCATACCACGAGAACATTTTGGGTTAGAATTTCTACCATGAGAATGTGGAAAAATCACTTACTCTTTCCCTCAGATTCCGCGCTAACCTTGACGTAGAGATGCAACTCGGAATTCTTTACTCACCTGCAACAGAAAGAAACAAAAGATGTAAATATATAAACAACAAAAAGTTATACTGCTTAAATTATACCGTATTAAAGACTGCATATGCATGTTATTTTGGAGGGTATTCTAATAGAGTATCTCATTATTAAACAATTATATTTAAAAACGAAATAAGTATTTTGTTACTTATTATTAGCGTATTCGACTGTTATACCCAAGTTCGTGCGTTGAAACCCAATGTTGTAGTTTCCCATGTTGTCTCATGCAATGTGTAAAATATCCGCATGTCTAAATGAAGCATCTCAGCAAAATTCAAAGAGGCCTGTTGATATCTTTTTTCTCTACCTGACGGTGAACGGAGCGTAGCGGAAGCTGCGTGGTCAGGCCTGAGCCTCGCCACGGAAAATAAGAAATCATTGAATTGAATTAATATACAATTTGGCAAGTACCTTGATTTCCATGACCCGAAAAATTGAGGAAACAGATCGTGTATTAAATTACATAAACGCTACATTGAGAATTTATCATTAAGTAGTGTTTTTTTTCTTTTTCGTAACAACCCGCCCAAAACTTAAATCAAAGATATAATTATTTTAACACAAGGAATGTGAAGCAAAAGGAATCAAATCACGATGAAAGATAATTTGATAAAAAATCCGGAGAACTAGATGAAGATAGCGGAAAACCAAAAGACGATGGCGGAGAGAGAAAAAAAAAAACACCCAAAACCGTAAAAGCACGAATATGCCTATTTTATTTTCGAGCCAACCCCACGCCGATTATCTCCCGCATCAGCGATGGCCGCCGGCACCTCGAGTGACGCCTGCGCCCTGACAGAAATTAATGCAGTGGGCGTGGGGCTGCCTCTTGGGCATACAAACACCACAGCGCGCTCCCAGCCAACTATGCGCGAGGCGTTGCGTCTCTGTCCTTGAACGCAGGGGGCACACCGCGACCCCACTCCTCGCAAACAGAGCTTCGTGCTTTGAGCCACATAGAAGTACTACTTATCATTGAACTAGTGGCGCTAGGACTCACATTTTCGAAAAATTGTACATGACCTATTTCAAAATCTATCTCTAAGGAACAGATTTCTTTCAGAGAAAAAATCTCATTCGTTAATATTTTAGTTGTAGAAAGTCTCCGAAAATATTTTGAACTTTTGCAATTTTCGAAAAATCAGGGTTTTCAATGAATATGAGACTTGCATCGTTCCTTTAAATGTTCTTCACACTACCCACAACAAAATGTAATAAAAAATGGCGCAGTCATTTGATTTTTGTTTTTTTAATTTTGAAAATGTCATTTTTTGGAGAAACTTGTCTGGACAGTTTAGTCACTAGCGCTGTTTACAGTCAGATAGACCGACAGACGTTTTGCCGTCTTTCGATTTTTCGGTATTAAGGACCCACAAAACATTAATTCTGGCAACAGCACGTGTTGGAGGATCTTTTTTCTAAATTTAGCAACTTGTTTTATCCGCTTTTACGTTTTCAGAGACCTGCAATAAGAGTTTTTCCGTCGAAAATTCGCCGTGTTTTCGCGGTGCATTATATAACTTTCTCTATTGCGTACGTGGAAGCGAGAAAGTAAAACCTCGTTACTAGAGAATTTTAACCTTCCTAATGCTAAATGGGTCTAGATGGGCCCTGCTTTCTATTTTTAATAAATAAGATATATTTCATTGAAAATATTACGTATGTGCCTTTATAATGTTTAATGTGTCACAGATATCCGTCACTTGAAGTCGAAAAAAGTACATGACGTGAAGATCGGGCGATGTCCGTGACGCGTTTGTTAGGATATTTCTCCAGCATTGCTTGGTACTAATCGCAGAATAAACTACCGATCATATTTGCTGGCCGCTGGAATTCTCCTCCACACTGAGGCCGAATTTGCCATAGCTAGCGTCAAAATTCTGCCACCCGCCCTAGAAACTCCCAGTCAGTATCTGCAGCATTCTTTGTCCAACGAGAGAATGAAGTAGATAATAGTTTCACCACGATCATTTCGCTATGTGATCATCGCTACCCATAGTTGGAAAGAGAACGTTGCTACTGCGTTAGGTTTCTGTCCTTGAAACAAAGCGAAGTCCGCTGTCTTGGCAGAGGTGTGTGTGTGTGTGTGTGTGTGTGTGTGTGCACGGCGCTTGCTAGCGTGTCCGCACGGCCTGCCAAAGCCCCTCGCTTCCTCTTTGCCGTATCGCCAGGGGGCATTGCCCTACGGGCGTTGACGCTTCGTTCAACTCCCAATGCTCCGATTGTCCATCCGTCAGGCGGTTCATTAGCTTGCGTTGACAGACATTAACTATTTTATTTATTCATTTATTAAATGCAGTTTTTTCTGAAAAGCTATGCTTCTATTAGGGAATCCGGAAATGTAAGTTTCTGAGACCATAGCACTCAGTCCTATCCAATATGTTTGTTTTAGGAAGAACATTTTCCTCAACAATACATGTTAGGATGTTGTTTGATTTTTTATTCCCAGTATTAAGCTAGTACCTTTATTTAAAAGATTTCAGAATAAAATAATACATTCCAGCCGTTAACTAAACAACTGTCTCGAGTAAATGGGTCAAAGAGTAATTAGCCACAATTCGGATGTATTAATTACACCAGTCCACGATTTTCTCTCAGCAACAGTCTTTCCATTCACTGTTACAGAGCTTCCGTATTCGAGGCATAAGGCAGGATAATACCTAACTTCTTGAATTGGCTCTACATTGATTTCCTTCTTTGGTAAATCTTCAACCATTGATTATTTCGTATTTCCGGGCGCGTCAACAGTTGAGATCATGATTCCTGTAAGTGTAGTGCATGCTGTTTCATCGGGAGATGGAGTACTTGTAGCGTAATTTTACGTGAAAATGCCGGCGAGAAAGTACGTTCTTTTTTAGCACCACTCATTTACGAAGGCAGGTAAAGGGCTTAGGGAAAGTTGACCGCGGTCCGCGGTCGGTATATGCCCTAAAACCCAAGCGCCCGTTCTGTGTAGAGGAAAAGGCTGCCGGCGCCAAGCGAGCTTCAATCGTGCGGGCCGTGCGTGGGCGCGCCGTTCCGCCGAGCTGCTAATTGGCCGGAAGCGGCTCCGTTAGGCGTCGCCTCGTCACCCCAACGCCAGGCGTCGCGACGTCGTCTCTGGCGTCCCTACGGCGCCGCGGCGCCGCCGCTCGCCCCAAGTGAGGCGAACCGGACATCACTCCGACCCTCCACGTTTGGAGGTGCCGGCTGCTCTGATCGGTAGTTTTCCGATCAACACCAGGCGAATGCCGGAGTTGTACCTAACAAACGGGCCACGGACCGAGCATGATCTTTTCTTCCTCTCCCTTGTCCTATCCTCTCCCCTTACACACACACTTACACTAACATGCACTACACTACCACATATTCTGGGAGACCGGTCGGGAGCTTAGAGCTTGTCCCGGCAGGGGCGGTGCCCCGCTGGTGGGAGAGTCCTGGTCAGGGGGAAACTCCACTAGCCGACGGTAGGTCGGCGCCGGATCTCGCCATCCAGCGGGGGAAGATCACCGCCATCTCCCGAGAAAAAACAGGCACTACACTAACGGGACTAATGACCAAAGCAGTTGATGCACCCGGAAACACGAAAAAATCAATCAATCAATCGAAAGCTTTAAAACAGATGCGAAAAAAATAACTTTGTGTTGCTACTGAGAGCCCGTCAGTCTTCCGCACCCGTAAGTGCTATGAAATGCCGTAGAGAGAGAAGTTTCAAACAGTTGTTAACGCTGTCCAGAGAATTCGCTAGCGCAGGCGAAGGCACCGCATGCCAGCCGCGATAACCTAGGGCTCCTCATTTTTCTGAGACGGGAAGGGGAGAATGCGCATCTGGACGGTCGGTAGGCACCGCAAAATATTGCGGTGAACAGTCCTCTGCTCGTTCGTAAAACACGCTTCTCTCAAGATTGAAAATGGAGCGTGTTAATGATCCAGGAGTTAATGGTTTGTGTAATTGTCTTATATAACAATTATCAAGGACGGAATTTCATAGTACTGGGATTTCAGGAAAGCTCAAAATAAAAGCCAACGGTAGAGGTAGCTTCCGTGAAGTGCGGCATACTTGAAATGTGGCTGAGGATTCGCCACTGCACGTGAACCCCATCCGTCGCGAGGGCAGCGTTTAAATGGAGAGTCGTCGAGCGGCGCGGACGCAGCCAAGGACGACTGCTAGGACGCGGAATGAGGGATTGGAGGGTTGGACGACAGCGATTCCCGGCACGTCAACTACGGAGGTTACTAGTCTTGTAGGTGTAGTGCATGGTTTGTCATAGGGAGGTGGCGGTGTTCTTCTCCCGCTGGATGGCGAGATCCGGCGCCGACCTACCGTCGGCGAGTGGGGTTTACCCCTAACCAGGACTCTCCCACCAGCGGGGCACCGCCCCAGCCGGGACAAGCTCTAAGCTCCCGACCGGTCTCCCGGAATATGTGATAGTGTGGTGCATGTTAGTGTAAGTGTGTGTGTGTAAGGGGAGAAGATAGGACAAGGAAGAGGAAGGACAGATCGCGCGCGGTCCGTGGCCCGTTTGGTAGGGTACTGCTACGACATTCGCCTTTTGATCGGAGAAACTTCGGAAAATTACCGATCAGAGCAGCCGCCCGCTAGAATTCTCCTCCAGACAGTAACTGTTATCGACGTAGCTATGCAGGTAGAGTGGAAAATCCTGTCACCTTTGAGAGTGGCATCGTAGGAGCTCCCGGTCAGAGGCGCTGCAGTGACATCAATTGATGCCCTGAGGCACCCCTTTCGGAGTGAGTGGCGAGGTCGGGAGGGAGTAGGAGGGGGAGGGGAGGGAGGGGTGGAGGCCCGCCTCTCGCCGGCTGCCCCGCCCACCTCCCACGCACAGTGCTCATTTTGGCCCGCCCACTGCGCTACTCATTCAGGATTACTTATGAGGTGAGGGCTATTCATCATCATCATTATTATTATTATATTATTATTATTATTATTATTATTATTATTACTATTATTGTTATCATCATCATTATTATTATCATTATTATCATTATTATCAACATCTTCTTCTTCTTCTTGTTCTTGAAGCATTAGAACTTTCGTTCCGTTGCGTCTCATTATTGGTCCATCCATCTTCTCTTCGGTGTTCCTATGCTCCTTTTTCCTCTTGGCTTGTATTTCAGAATCTGTTTTGGCATTCGCGTGTTTTCCATTCTGTCTATGTGGTCTCTCCATGCTTTCCTATATTATCAATTTTTTCATTTAGATTTTAAATTCCTAGGTAGTTTCGTATCTCTTCATTACGAATCCTGTGTTTCCTTGTGACACCAATACAACCTCTTTAAACTTCATTTCGGCAGTCTGAATCCTGCTTCTAATTTTTGTGTCCATAGTCCAAATTTCACACCCATATTACTATTATTATTAGAGGGTTTTGGTACAAATAAGACGGAGCTTATATTTTGTGTGTTTCACAAAAGCACACTTTGTGCCACGAAAAAATGACTTGTTTGTTTGGTACAACAATGAAACACACCGTTGTCAGTAGCAGAAATAATCCAAATAAGATACACAATTTTGCCCAGGTTTTAGTGTCCTTCTTAACAAAGATTTCTGTTCTATTAATAGGTAGTAAAGAAGGGTATACGAACAGATACTTCATCATGTAATTATCTGTGCACCACGAAAGACAACCCAGGCGGCTACATTGTGCTTAAATTGTTTCTTTATTACGAACATCCAGTTCCACAAACGAAAATTTTCAACCCGATAGCACTCGCGTGACGTGTCTGGCTAAAGGAGTTGTTAATAATATCCGCTTTGTAAGGAGAAGAAGGTCGATTTGGAGTGGTTGGAGAAGGAGATTGAAATGCAGAAAGCGTGCGTTGAACCCTTTCCCTCCCATCGGACACTCCCATTCCAGGGGGGAACGGGGAAGGGATTGAGGCACAAAGGGCGCGCGTCGTGGCTCCCTTCCGCAGTCGCAGCTCGTGGGAAGCCCTTCAAGGGAAATCAATGGATCGCCCGTTAAGCCCCGCTTCCGACCCCGCCCTCGCCCCGCCCGCCCCGCCTCTTCATCCGCCCCGCCCCGCCCCTGGTCGCGCCCGGCCTCGCCCCCGCCTCTTAATCCGCCCCGCCCCGCCCCGCCCCAGGACGCTTCCCGGCCCCGCCCCGCCCCCGCCTCTAACCCCGCCCCGCCTCTTCTCCGCCTCCCCCCCTCTCTGCCTCCGCCCCCCCCCCCCCCCCCAGTGGCGCTCATGCCCACGTAGACGCAGAAAAATTTCGTTTTTCCTAGTTACAAGAACGCTCCCTGCAGACCACTGGCCACATTTTTTAACTGCACCTGAAACAGTCGCGCATCGCTGAAAACTGCGGAATGTTTCCTTGCACCAATCGCACGAGCTCCTGCTGACGCCTCTTTGAATAAGTTCTGTGCGGAGAATTGAAGGCTGGGGATTGAAGAAGATGGAGAAGGAGAAGAAAGAGAAGAAGAAAGAGAAGAAGGAGAAGAAGGAGAGAAGAAGGAGAGAAGAAGAGAAGGAGAGAAGGAGAAAAGAGAAAGGAAGAAGGAGAAGAGAAGAAAGAGAAGAAGAAAAGAAGAAGGAGAGAAGAAGAGAAGGAGAGAAGAGAAGAAGAGAAGGAGAAGGAGAAAAAGGAGAAGGACAAGGAGGAGAAGGAGGAGGAGAAGGAGAAGGAGAAGGAGAGGGAGAAGAAGGAGAAGAAGAAGGAGAAGGAGAGGGAGAAGAAGAAGAAGGAGAAGGAGAAGGAGAAAAAAACTGCTCACAGACTTGACAGAGAGCAGCAGCCGAGAAGTCGGGTTGCTCCGGAGTCAAGTGTCGGGACTAACCCTCTCGTCGTCGCACGGCCCTTTTCTCCTCCTGGCCCTGCCCCGCCCCGCCCCTCCCATAATGGGCGCTCATGCCCTGCCTTTAATAAACAAATAAATCAAATTAGGCGAGGAGCCGCCTCCCCTCCACCGACGGGCGAAAGCTCCCCCCACAGTAGACGCGATCCCAACGCCCAGCACGAAAATCGCACGCGCTTTCTCGCATTATTTGCAACGTTTGCGAGTCCGGCAGCGTCAACAGCTCAAGTCATTAACCCCGCAACAGCTGTCAATGTTTTTAGTCTTTCCCATCCGGATGGCGAGATCCGGCGCCGACCTATCACGGGGTGTTTCACCAACCAGGTATCTCTCACCATCGGGGCACCGCCCCAGCCGACGTCTAAGCTCCCAGCATGTGCTGTAGTGTAGTTAGTATGCGCGCGCGCGCGTGTGTGTGTGTGTGTGTGTGTAAGGCGAGAGGATACAAGGAAGAGGAAGAAATGGGTACAGCATCGATAATTTGTTTTTATTATTTCCAAAAAATTAAAGTGTTTTGAGAAGACTAAATTTTTGAATACATTTTTCACCAAAAAAATAATATGAGTAATTGTAGTTTTTGCACAGTAGGGTAGCAAAGAAACGAAATTTCTTAAGAGTACATTGGTAATACTGACAACTTCAAGAAGTATTCGCTTGTTTGGCAACAAGTATACGTCTGTTTATTTAAACATATTTTTACAAAAAATACTATTAATTTCATTTTTCGCCAACTCTCCAGCAACTGGCGAGAAAGTTAGAAAATCTTCAACAATTTTCACTATTTTTAAACTTTTATAAGTAAATTGCGATCAGGTTTTTCGTCAAGTTTCTCTGATCCTTTGAGCAAATGCTTGTTTTGCTTCTGGCATAAATGTAACTTCATTACCTGTGCACTTCTAGAATTCGGTGGGAAATAGAGTCATTCAAATTACCGTTCTCCATGATGTCGTTGCAGGAAGTATTATTCCTGGACGAAAGACATGATGAGGAATAAGAGGCCAAATTAATTGCTGATTTACCCTTGAAAATTCATTTTATTACATTGGAGCGAATATTTTTGTTAACAATCCTTACAAAAAACACTCATTTTCTCTCTGTATTCAAAATTCAAGTAGTATGGCTTAGGTAGGGATCACAGAATTTTTGAAAACGTGCACAGAATTCATTTCTCCCCCTAGCACGTCACATAGTTTTTAACTGTTTTTGACGTAAAATAATAAAATAATAAATAGTTGTTTGGATATTTATTGTGGATTATTTATTCTCCATAGTTTCGAAGACAGTTGTCTCTTGGGTGTGTTATCAATAACAATGTTCATGTAAGGTACAAGGCTCCAGGAAAGTCTTTCTGCAGTGGCACCAGTGGCTGTTGAGGGCGCTAGCTATAGAAATTACGTTGGGAGCACTAATTGAAGCTCGTAAAAAATGAAAACGTAAATTGCGTGCTCCTCACAATCATAACAGATGCGGAAGTGTTGTCCCATTTACTGGTTTCTCAGTGATCTGGTTGCTAAGAACATAAATGCAATGTTAGTACGAGCCCGTGATTCAGCACATTGCAGAGAAACTTTCCTGGCACCCTTTATAATCGTTTAAAGTAGTGCGTATCTAACAATGGGGCGGCCGTTTCTACGCATGCAATTTAGCGCCACTTCTAGAGCTTAACCTCTCGACTGCTGAGGATTTTGCACACGACGAATACCAAGGGGCTAAAGAAGTTACGCGAGGGAAAATTCTTCTTCTTTCTTTCTAGGGTTTTATCCAACCGACAGCCGGTTACCCTTTACATCCCGATGGAACGCATATTCGACCATACACTAGACACCTACACACTTGCGGGCTCCTCTGATCTGGGGTCAGCAGAACGCGAGGCCCTCCGCGACAACACATACATTCAAAGACAAGGGACAAACAACCATGCCCAAGGCGGGACTCGAACCCGCGACCCTTCGGACCGAAGCGCTGAGTCGGTACTCGCTCTTAGCGAATCGGCCATCCAGGTCGGCAGGGAAAGTTCAATATAGTTTTAATATTTTTACCGTAAATATAATATTGTTATGATTATGCAAACGAACCATTATTTTGATGTATTAATAAAGCATTCAGCGATTTTAATAATTAAGTTTTCATGCAGGTCTTCGACCGCGACAATGTTTCGACTCTCGAATGCCACACCATGCCACTTTTAGAAAACATCGTACTATCGCATTGTCTCTTTCACACGATACCGTCAACAGTTTCTGAACTGATGTATGCATCTTCATTTACGTTTTCCTCATCTTCAGCATAATAGTCAGCTTCAAAAATACCGTCAACTTTATCTATAAACTCTAGATTACCTTCATCACTCTCATAAAACAATCTGTACACTTCAGGATCTTCTTCACACAAATCGTCTTCTAGATTGTGAGTAACTTTTAAACTTTACATACTAACCACGAGCACTACAATAACACTTGCAGACGTGCCCTCCATGCCGTGATAACATAACCTCAAACCACGCTATTAAATTCCAAACGTCCAATACCAATGGGGGTAAGGTATTGGCCAGGTATAAATTCAACCAAAAAATGGCTTCAGGCCCAAAAAAAAATTTCAACAAGATAGTTTAGGTAGATAAGTAAAAAATAACAAAATAAGACATCAGAATTCTAAAAACATTATACGATGATAAAAAATAATAAAATATGCGTTGGAGTAACTGAGTAGCAGAAGAGTTAATTCGTCAAACCAAGCGATTCACCAACGCAATCCCAACTTGAAGGGACGTGAGAGCAAGTCGAAAATAAGCCCTGGGGCGCCCCAAATAAATAGGCGAAATCAGGAGGGCGGCGTAAAGACAGCACACACGAGCGCAAACGACTTGACGCGTCACGGCGGCCTTGGATGGGGAGCAATTTAAAGCAGCCTCGTAAACGGGACACTTGCCAGTGAAACGCCTCGGAGCGTGCAAGCTCACACGAGGGCCTTCCGACCAACACAAGAGAGGGACATTCCTTGATGGCACGTGTAATCGCTTTTAATCAAGTGGACACACGTTTATCTATTGGGGGCGAATTTTAATGAAATGTCATTTTTTTTCACTTTAGAACAATGCCGTTCAGTATAGAAATTAATAGTACGTTATGACAAAAGGAATTAACCCATTTATATACATATTTTTTTGCATCTTTCCTCGATTTCATTTAATAAATAATTTTATAACTTTTCATGTCATTTTTAAAGTTTTTTTT
This sequence comes from Teleogryllus oceanicus, assembly GCA_964035755.1. NCBI lineage: Eukaryota > Metazoa > Arthropoda > Insecta > Orthoptera > Gryllidae > Teleogryllus > Teleogryllus oceanicus. Next base: position 86,019,737 of record CAXIVR010000013.1, on the reverse strand, counting down.
TCTGTTTTCATTGATTTTAATATCATTTTAATGGTACTTGCTTCAAATAATATTTACGAGATGAAACAAATGTTCTCTACAGAATTAGAAGTAGTCTATTATATTTCTTCGCTGTCAGCCGATGTGAGTATGTAATATAAGGTTCCTGTGACCCCTATCAACGCCTTTCGCAGTTCAGCCGATTTTGGTATAACTAAAGAAAGAGATTTCCTGGCAATGAACAGTGCAATCCGAGCAGGGGAAGATCAACGTCATCTCCTAAGAAAAAGCATATACTACACTAACGGGACTAATGACCAAAGCAGTTGACGCGCCCGGAAACACGAAAAAACAATCAATCAACTCACACATTGGCATGCCTAACTTACAGTAAGATGAGTTCTTAATTAATTCCTGGAGGAATTTTCCTTTTTTTTAGCCGAGATCTTTTTCTACATACCCAGTCTGTGTTCTTCCGCAGTACTACTGTCAATAGTAATAATAGTAATAATAATAGTAATAATAGTAATAATAATAGTAATATAATAATAATAATAGTAGTAGTAATAATAATAATTTCCCGAGCGTGTGCGGGCGTTTGTGTGGGTGGAGTGCGGTTCGGGCCCTTTGTGGGCGTGTCCGGGGCCTCGTTACCTCTCCGAGGCTGAGGGGTGGCTTCTGAATGCCGCCCCCGCGCGAGAGCGGGGGGGCCCGTGGCTGGCGGCAGAAGCCACCCGCCCCCAACGCCCTCCCCTCCTCCCTTTCTCTGCCCTTCACAAAAGGGCGCGGGCGGGGCAGGATGGGCACGACGTACACTAACAAAGGATCTTTCCTTGCTCTTCCTACTCTATTCCTCTCTATTTACTTACACACACTTACACTACACTACCACATATTCCGGGAGACCGGTCGGGAGCTTAGAGCTTGTCCCGGTTGGGGTGGTGCCCCGCTGGTGGGAGAGTCCTGGTTAGAGGGAAACCCCACTAGTCGACAGTAGGTCGGCGCCGGATCTCGCCATTCAGCGGGGGAAGATCACCGCCATCTCCCGCGAAAAAACATGCATTACACAAACGGGACTAATGACCAAAGCAGTTGAAGTGCCCGGAAACACGAAAAAATCAATCAATCAATCAATCCTAGTCCATTCCTCTCCATTTACTTACACACACTTACACTAACATGCACTACACTACCACATATTCCGGGAGACCGGTCGGGAGCTTATACAGCGGATTTTACATAGCTGGACCTGATGGTCACTGAAAGCCCGTTCACTGTAGCTTTTAGGCACGGTTTTTCGCGTCTTTTTCAGTCGTGCCGCTAGGTGTCGCATGCTCGCGACCGTATCAAGCCGGCCGCAGATGAAGCGACTCTAGCGGCACGACTGAAAAAGACGCGTAAAAGGCCTAAGTGCTACAGTGGGGATGGGCCTTCAGTGTCTTGAGGTCCAGCTGTGAAAAAATGACACTGTTTAGAGCTTGTCTCGAATGGGATGTGTGAAAGTACAGTTTAGGGAGAAACCCCGCTAGCTGACGGTAGGTCGGTGCCGATCTAAGATTCAGCGAGAAAACTGAAGGCCGTCGGCTGCCGTAATACAACGTGCTCTACACTTACGGGACTCGTGACTATGGACGTTGTCACGCCAATAAATCAGTAAATAACCCAATCTATCAATCACTCAATGAGAGAAGCATGATAGTACGGAGGAGGAGGGTGGCGGCAGCGGAAAAGCTTTTTTTTTTTTATGTGGCATCTGTGAGTAGTATCTCCAAGATGGAATTGGGCACTACTTCTTTCTTAGTCCTGCCGCAAGATGTCGCATGATCGGGACAGTATCAAGCAACTCTTGCGGCGGGACTGAGAATGACGCGCAAGAAGGCTTGCCCAATTCTACCTTGGAGATACTACCCATAGATGCCAAGTTAGATAAACCCAAGTATAGATGAAACTCAGAGGGCAAGTGAATGGGTAAATGGCGGCCGACACTTAAAAGGGAGGGGCACGGCAGTGCCGCTGTTGATTGATTCCTGGCGTGTCCACTGCTATGTTCATGAGTCCCGTAAGGTAGTGCATGTTTTATGACTGGAATTGAAGGCGATCTTCCTGCTTTGGACGGTGAGATTCAGTACCGTTCTACACGCCGGCTGGAGGGGTTTCCTCAGCCAGGTATCTCCCACCAGCGGGTTACCACCCCAACCTGGGCTAGCCCTAAGCTCCGGACCGCTCTCTCGACATGTGTGGGAGTGTAGTATAACACTGCACTGCAGTTAGTCGTGAAAATGTACAGGTGGATACGGCAGTCAACTTGTTGGAATGAGGCAACAATGAGATTGTTGTGTGAGGAATGCAGCAGAACGAATTGGTGTCGAGAGCAAACCAATACTTTTAATTGAAATTGTGTTACGAGGCATAGGGACGGATGTTGTTACGAAATATTTTTATTTTCCCGAAGTGTCGTAACTAAAAATATCTCTGCAGAAAACCGAATCGAATAAAGAAAAAAAATATACTGTTTCATTGAATCATGGAAAGTCTAATTTGTCATTATTTATGAACAAAAAATGGAAGGAAGTTCATTTGCCTGGTGGCACTCTGAGTTTTGGGCCAAAAAGGAAGGACTGCCCCCCCCCGAAAAAAACAACAACAAAAATGCTGATCAATTCCTAAGATATTGTTGGTGCTTGAATACCAGTAGGAATGAAAGACGTCTTAACCAATAATTTTATTAGGTTTCAGTCCATTCTAGCACAAGCAGCACAAGAATAGCTCAACAAAACGTGCACAAATCATGAAGTTACATTTATGTCCAGAAGCAAATCACCATTTGCTCCATGGTTCAGGGAAGCTGGACGAAAACCTGATGGAGATGGGGGCCATCGCCTCAGAAGCTGCAGTGTGGTTGCGAGAAACGTCGCAGTTTCCACACTGGCTGGCGGCGGGCGGAGAGGGCGCTGTTTCCAGTTCAAAGAGTGTCTGCGTCCGCGCCTGCCTCCGCGCACGGGGCGGGACGGGGCGGGACGGAGCGGGACGGGGTGGGACGGGGCGGGACGGGGCGGGGCGGGACGGGACGGTGTATGGCGGGGAGGTGAATGTGCGAGAACGAGGAATGAGGAGAAGGTCGAGGCGGGTTGGATTCGGACGTGGCTAGACGTGGAGAGTGCCGTGGAGGGTTTGGATAGGATTCGGGACGGACAGCAAGGCAAAAGAGGGAGGAGGAGGGTGGAGTGCGGTGCACCGGGAGAGAGCTGGGTGGGAGTGGCGAAGCGGGGGGGGGGCGGCAGGAGGCGGCGGGGACGGACTGGGGGGGGGGGCCGACGGGGGAGGGGCTGGGTGGGGTTCGCGGTGCTGTGCAAGGGAGGAGGGCGGCGGGGCGTGGCGTGGCGTGGCGGGGCGTGGCGGGGCGTGGCGGGGCGTGGCGGAGCGGGATGAGGGCGGGGCAGAGCAAGACGGCAGGCGGCGGCGTGGGCGAGGGGGGCGGGCTGGCCAGGTGAGGGCGAGGGAAAATGGCGGCGGAATGAGGACGTGGATGAGGGACACCCCCCCCCGCTACGAAATTTCCACATTCCACCAGCAGATGCCAGCCTTGTCTTGCGTGCAACGCGAAGGCATGCCAACGCACGGTGCTCACAAGAGCCGCACGACGAGAAATTTACTCTCATTACGAAACTAAAAGGAGCTCAAAAACGCATTATGAAAAGTAATATGTTCCAGGAAGACAGGAGTCACCAACGCCTCAAATGAGAGATGATGAAGAGGCGGATTTTGATCACCTACAACTTCGCCAAAAATGATCCATAACATGTTCTTAAAATGTTTTAAAACTGATCTAAAAGCAAAGAAAAATAACGTAAAAAAGTGTTCAAAACCAGTTCAGATGAACAACTCAAACTGTTGATTACGTTACTGATGTAATCGAGGCTTCTTCCTTTCGTTGAAGTGAACTCGATTTGCAAACTCAGGAATTCTGCGGATATCACTTCGGACTTCTCGTAAATATTATTTAAAGAAAATATCATTAATATGATATTAAAATCCATAAAATCAGTGAAAATGCTTTAAAAATAACGGAAAAGGGTAAAAAAATGACTTATTGGTACGAATCGACGAAAATTTTTTAAAAAAAGTCATAAAATTGAGCACATATTTATGGCATTGTTCTAAAGGAAAAGAATAAAAAGGACATTTCATTAAAATCTGCCCCCTCTTTATGGAGGTATAAGGTCCAGGGTGCCTTCGACCCAAGTGAAGAGCACGAAGTATCCTGCCACTTCGGGGTTAAGACGTTAGACTTCAAGAACCCGGGCGTTCGCGCATAACGTGGCGCTGCAACTGCCTGCTCCATTCCCTGACCTGGCTCGCCGCCTCCGCAGCCCTCGTCGCCGGCAGGTGGGCGTGTCCACAAGTCAGCGGGCGAGGGTATATTTAGAAGGCGCTGAAAGGGAAGGAAGCCCCGCGCCTGCCTGCCATCGCGAGCGACGGTTTCTGAACGCGCCGGCGCTATGACGTCCGTGCCTGTTTCCAATCATCCATGCTTTTTAACGGTGGCTTCATTGATTGATATTTTCTTGTTTCCGGGCGCGTCAACTACTGTGGTCATTAGTCCTGTTAGTGTAGTGCATGTTTCTTTCTCGGGAGATGGCAGTGATCTTCCCCCGCTGGATGGCGAGATCCGGCGCCGACCTACCGTCGGCTAGTGGGGTTTCCCCTAACCAGGACTCTCCCACCAGCGGGGCACCGCACCAGCCGGAACAAGCTCGAAGCTCCCTACCGGTCTCCCGAAATATGTGGTAGTGTAGTGCATGTTAGTGTGTGTGTGTAAGAGGAGAGGATAGGACAAGGAAGAGGAAGGAAAGATCGCGCGCGGTCCGTGGCCCGTTTGTTAGGGTACTCCTCTGGGATTTGCCTGGTGTTGATCGGAGAAACCACGGAAAACTCCCGATCAGAGCAGCCGGCCGTTAGAATTCTCCTCCAGACAGCGACTGAATTCGTCCTAGCTGAAAAGGTAGTGTCGAAAATCCTGCCGCCGTGGGGAGTGGGAACCTAGGACCTCCCGGTCAGAGGCGCTGCAGTGACAGTTGCTGCGCTGAGCTCCCGCTCCCGGTTTTAACGGTGGCGGAATTGTCGACAGGTACGTACGAGTTGTTAGGTCGAATTCAGCGGCTATCTGGGGGAAAATTATAGCGGTCACCTGCTGGTAGGTTGTTTTCCGTGGTTTCTCCGATCAACACCAGGGGAATGCCGGGGCAATTCCCTAACAAACGGGCCACGGACCGCGCGATCTTACCTACCTCTTCCTTGTCCTATCCTCACCCTTTACTTACATTTACATGCAGAACTTCCAACACACATTTCGTCAGACTAGTCAGCAGCTCCTCCGAGCTGGCGCGGTGCCCCAATGGTGGGAGATACCTGGTTGGGAAAGATACCGCACGCGACAACTGCTCTGGTCAACTACTTTGGTGCCGGGAGTATTTTCATTTGACCATTCCCTTTCCGTCGTGGCGTCCGGAGAAGAGGTAAAAACTGCGAACGTTTTCTTGAGCTCCAGTATCTCTTCCCAACCTTTTTCTACACACAGCTGAATAATGAGTAAAGTAGTGCCAAAAAGCGAGGTTAGCAACGTTCCAAAGCTAAACATTTTCCCATCCGAGTTTTGGAACACTTATTGCATCGTTAAACGAACTACAGTTTTTTTCATGTTATTAACAAATTGACAACCCTTAATCCCGGCTCTAAACCTATCACTACTATCATTAAGAGATCAACAAAACATAATGACGCTTCGTTTACGTCCAGACGCAAAAAATGGAAAATCTGAAAATTAATCAGGGAAACTGGACGAAAACCACGATACAGAAGCTGAAGAATATGTTACAGGCATATTTACTATTTTAAAATTACTCAATGCAAGTGTTAACTAATGCATTAAAAATCATTGTTAAAATAAATATAATGCATATCAGGATACCACAATAAAATTAACGTTACAAAATAGTATTCGGCTGGCATCGGCCTAGAAAGAGTCCTCCACAGCGAGCACGAAAATTGAATGGCGCAGATGTGCATGAAGCGGACACAGAAGAAGGCACTTCTCGATGTGCGTTGGTTTCAAAGCGAGCGCCATCTTCGCACAGAGACTGGAAATGAGCCACGAGGGGCGTGGGCCTCAGACAATTGCCGCTCTGTTGACCTTCCCCGCCGCGGGCGAACAATCGACAATCGACGGAAACCCTACGACGTGAGCGGTGACCATAGCCTTGGCATTATACATTAATCATTAATTTATTAATGATTAATGTATTAACTTAATACTTAACCTTAACATTATACATTAATAAACCGTCATTAGAGGAGACCAGTTAAGATCATTCCTTCTTTTGACAAGGTAAAACAAATTGATTTATGAACAACTCTGAAACCTAAAATAGAGGGGGGATTTATTTATAGAATGTCATTTATTTGTAGATTGTAAAACAGTGATAATAATAATAGTAATAATAATAATAATAATAATAATAATAATAATAATAATAATAATAATAATAATAATAATAATAAGTTAATTGAAAGCAGGTTAACAGGGCTTGGTCAGAAACATTTTTCACTAGTTGTTTGCCAACGTTTCGGAAACTTTTATTTCCATCCTCAGGGCTTGCAACATCAAAAACAACTCAACCCATTCACTGCACCATCCTCCATCTCCGGCACCTCACATGCAATGAGGGACATAAACTCACCCTCACCACACCAACACACAGCATGACTGATACTAGGTAGGCTCCTAGTACATGTAGCATCATTCAATTGTTTCCATATTTCCTCGTAACCACGATCCTTTCGATCCAGGTAAGTTATGCTGCGTATATCGATCTCTGAATCGAAATCAATAACAAGCTATAACGTATCAATAAAAATAAAAACAAAAATAAAATAAATAAAATAAATAAAATGAATAAAATGAATAAAATGAATAAAATGAATAAAATGAATAAAATAAAAAGATAATAAAAGCCTCATCCGTCTGGGTCGGCTGAATGCCTAACTCCGCCGACGAAGGTCATGAGGGCGCGCTGCCAGAGAGGCTGTCGAGAGTGGGTAGGTGGTAGGGAAGTGGGCGGGCGGCGGTGAGACATCGCCTCGCCCACGCATCTGGCGGCCCAGCGCACCTGCCTCGCTGCCAGGGATAGCTCCCACTCAGCCACACTTCGCACGCATTCTGCATCGCAAAGCTCTAATCTTTCGATATTCAGACGGAAATACTACGGTCGACTTCGGTTATAGCGAACCCTCGGTTATAGCGAATCTTCGGTTATAGCAAACCCTCGGTTATAGCGAACCCTCGGTTATAGCGAACCCTCGGTTATAGTGAACTTCAGTCTCGGCCCAAAATTAAGACTCGGTTATAGTATTCCTGAACCTCGGCTATATGAACGTAGGAAATAGTTGAAATTAATTGGTTCTCGTATGCTATTAAGCGCTTAAAGGGGCCTTCGAGAATGGGATGTTTCCAACAGTGCAAGAGGCATCGAAAGGAGTCAAGACCTCATTACGATCTTAGAGACGGAGAACAATGCAAATCATTATGGACAGAGAACAAACTCTGGAGAAGGATCTACTGAAAAATGTACGATGCAAACAATTCAAATTAATTGATTTTTTACATACAAATAAAGACATTGATATTTTCAGTTCTTACTGTTAATGGATTTTGCGGTATATTAACACAACTAATCTTTGTGAAAAAAGTCCATTCATTATTACATCATCGGATGCAGTGAACCTCTGATTAGTGAACCAAATATCTCAATTCTCAGAAATTCACTATAACCGGAGTCGACTGTATTAATTTTGATTTCGAAAGGTAGGGTGTGGTTCGTAGCCTATTTGTTAAAGGCACTGTTCGGGTATTCGCCTGATATTAGAGAGTATTTGCGAGATGGGAAATCCATTGTCGTAGTACACAAATATTATCGTCAATAGGAATGAACGTATCTTCAGAAAAATGAGTTTTTGCATGTCGTTCAAACGAAAAATAAGGAAATAATTGGAATAAATCCTACGAACAGGATCTAAAAGCTTTTATTGAACATCTATATATCTCTGAGTCCATTTTTCCTTTTATAATCATTACAAGATAGTATGATAGACACTTATATGAAATCGAAGGAACCTCAATATATACATAACTTCCAAATCTTTAACAATTACGTTAGTTTATTTCTGACATAATTGAATTAACTGAAAAAATTAGCCATTAAGTTCCTGCCATATTCTATTGGCAGTATGGATATTGTATTTTTCATTACTTGCGTGCTCATTGTGTGTTAGTGTTGAATTTGTGTTTAGTGGTGGCGGCGAAAACTACGTAAGGTGTAAGTTTGTCGTAAACGACAAAACAGGGAGAATGTCGGAACCCGATAATCGAAAGTTCAGTTCTCCACAGGATTGTCGTGGTACGTTTTTCGAATGAACTACTTGCAAAAACTCTCTATTGATCGGAGAAGCCACGGAAAAGTGCCAATCAGAGCAGCCACTAGAGTTCTCCTCCAGACAATGGCTGAATTCGACCTGGCTAGTGTGGAAGATCCTGTCACCGTTGGGATCGAAACCACAGAGGACCTCCCGGCCAGAGGCATCAGGTCAGGACATCAGTTGATGCCCTGAGCCACCTACTCTGGTCGCACTAAAGGCCCATTCACAATGCAAACATAAGCATAAGCATGGCGTTAACATAAAAGTTAGGACTCATTCACAATGCGTTCGCATAAGCATAACACAAGACGTTAACTTAAGAGCTTGCAAGCTTCTGTGCTTATGCTTATGTCAGACATAAGGAATGAGCCAATCACAGTTCGTTAACTCAAAATCGAGTATCGAAGTCGGTAGGCGAACTATTCGTGTGCTGCGTGGTTGTGTTTGTCGTATTTGTTTTGAAATCTCGAAATCTATTCTCATATCCAACCAATAGTAAACTAATATGTCTCATATCCAATAGAAATCTTATTTTGCTTATGTTTATGTTCGACATTGTGAATACGCCAACTCTTCGCTTATGTTAATGTCTATGTCTATGTGTTATGCTTATGTTTGTGATTGCATTGTGAATGAGCCTTAAGAGTTTCGCATCTGCGCATGCGCACAAGATCGAAATTGGAGTCGTTACGCCGCGCAAGAGCTCCGCGCTCAGCGTGCTCGTCTCGTCTGCCTTGTGGCGGAATTCCGCACGCACCCGGGGCCCGGAAATGAAGCTCTGGCGAACAAAGGCGCAGCGGCCGGGGAACCCCCGCGAGGCGCCCGCGGCGCCGGAAGTCGCCCCCGACAGCCGGAAGCGCCACACGGCGCCGCGCCTCCTCATCCAGCGGGCAGCTCTTGAGACGACGCAAATGGGGACGCCCTCTATCGCCCCCGAACGCAGAAATCGCGACCGCGTAGATGGGCATGCGGCGGCGATGGTGTAGCGGTTAGCTATACCGGACTGCTATACCCGAGTGTGCGGGTTCAAACCCGATCGAAGCCGTGGATTTTTAAGGGCGAGAAAGTCCTTCGTACGCCTTCCTTCGGAGGGGAAGTAAAGCCGGCTGTCCCATGAAGTAGATTTACTGCATGTAAAAGATTCTCAAGCCTAAAAGAAGCCTCTGAGCAAAATTGAGATCCGCCTGTTTCGTCGCCCAAGATAATATCTCCCTTTCTCCGCTAGGTGGTGAAAGGAGCGTAGCGAAATTTGCGTGGTTAGACGGAAGAGCAGGCCTCATGGCCCGAGTCTCGTAAAAGAAGGTAAATTCAATTCAATTCATGGTTTCTGGCGGAGAGTTGTAGACGACCTGACTTTCACGGCGGCACTCACGTCGTTAGCTTCAAGGCGAAGGCAGTGAGTAGACGATGCTAAGCTCATTGCTGCTAGGTTCTCCGACGGATGGGCCCTTGGTGCGTCGACCTTTGGGTGGAATTGGGCGAAGGGCTTTTTCGGAATGACCCGCACCCTACATATAAAAATCCGGACGGAGACCATGAACTACCCTGTCTGGTCGCCTAGCTTCCGGCGGCACTCGCGCCGATAGGTTCAAAGTGGAGGCAGTGAGTAGGTGTGCCGTCACCGACCTTTGGGTGAGATTGGTACGTTAGCCAACACCCTCTGTGCTGCAGACCTGCGAGCTTCAAACCCATATATAAAAGTCAAGACAAGGAGCATGAACCCCCCTGTGAGGGTTGCGATACTCACGTCGATAGCTTGGAGGTGGAGGCAGTGAGGAGATGGGTTAGGGGCTCCGAGCCTCTGGGTGGCCCCCGTTGGGCACTTGGCTTCGTCGAGGCAGTGGCCCGTCGAGGGACTTGTCCCGGCGCATGTGAGTAGCGCATTGATTCGACTCCGGTACTAGCCCGGAAAGCTCCAGGCTGGCGAGGCGGAGGCATTGAATGAGGACGTTACCGTGAGGTAAACCGCGTTCTGGCGGGACCCAGGTACCAGCTGAAGGGTACGTGTGTTCGGTGGGGATGTGGATAACGAAAACCTCAGGTGCCCACTCAAGGATGAATTCCCCCTGGTAGAACAAACCATTGTGTAAGGGTCGAATACCTTTAATTGCGTCTCAGGCCAACAGGTTCCTAAGTCCTTTACCTAACTCCTCAAAAAGGCATTGCCCGAGTGCATTCCGCAGACAACTGTTCTTAAGTCGTTTACTTACGTCCCCAAAAAGGCATAGCTCAACTGAAGGCTCTACGTAAAAGAGACTCAACCAATCAATATGCTCACGTGACATACGGGTTAGCAAGCTTAATTTTTTTAGTAAATTGTATTGAAGAAAGGTAAATGAGCTTTATCACAAAAATTCCACGAACTCTGAACTACAAAGTGCGCTTGCTTATTTTTTCCGCTGCATGAACATTCTCTAATGAGAAATCTGAATACTTCAAAGTCTATTAAAATAAAACTGCCGAATAGGGACGCGGCAAAATGCCAGTGGACTAAAGTCGCCAGCGGAAATACCTCAGCCGAAAGAAAACTATCGGTGCTACAACACCATGTACTTTCTCGCATTTTGTGCAAAGCTTTCGTAATATTATAATATTAGTTGAACACGCAAAAGTGATTCGAACCTCAAAAAATGTTTTCCAACGCTGATATTCGAATCGAGATTCGTAAGTTCCCCAAGCATTTAACGTAAACAGTACACAAACTCCCTGCGTCGGCAGATGAGACAATCTTGATCACGTAATTTTTTAAAAAAAGACACTAATTCAGTCAAATGTATGCAAACAATACTCACATTTTTAAAATATCTGTACACTTATTTAAAGGTCTAATTCTGCAAAACATGTTTCACTCAGAAAACACTTTTTTTTTCGACATTGTAGATGTAGGAAGACATCAAAGAAATTTTAAACGCTTGATAATTTTCGAAAATTTAAAGACTTCAATGTAAATTGGACAAATCTCATTTTTATAAGCGTACTTTTCTCAATCCGAGAAGAATACAATCCAAAAATATGGATTTTTTTAAATTGAAAGTACGGTTGAGGCTTTTTGTAAAGTACCCCCAAAAACGAAAATGTCCATTTCAAATACAAGGGGCGGCGACCTCAGCCAGATAGATTAGGGAATACTGATTTTGACGAAAATCAGACAATCATGCCCACAATTTGGCCGGAAGCGTTGTCCACGGATGGACCGTTGGAAAAATGTTTTATCACTTTTAAACCAATTTTTTATATTAAGGTTACACGAAACGTGGATTTTGACAACGCGATGCATTAGAGGAAGTAATTTACTTCATATAGGAATTAAAATATCAAATATTTAGGACCATTCATAAGTTACCTGCGAGACAAATAGTTATACATTCACATCCATAGAATAGATGCTTATTTTATATACTTTTCCGTAAAAGTTTATTTAAACAACTCTATTTCTGTGGTGGGGTACTTTCACAGGTCTATTGCAAGAATGTTCCTCTCCATAATATATTCGTTTTCTGGATGACAAATTCCGAACATGAGTCTTCCGGAAATATCCATAAGGTTTACAAACACAATATTGTGTCAAACCGGGCAATAAAAGAGGGAGATTTTATGGGCAATAAAAGTTATTGCCTCGCGCATATATTCACTTTTATGTTTCTGTAGCAACATACACTTAGGTATACAGACAAACTTGTATTTACTCCTATACACAGTCCATTTCTCTATCAATCATACAAACACATACACACAGTATTTCCTTCATCTATACCCGTCTATGCACATGATATTTCCAAATAGTGTGTATACGTTTTTGTTTCTGTACTGCACTGTATCGACTTTCACTCTGTGTCCCACATACATTCATTATAACAGGAGAAGGAATGAAAATAACTATGTGACCGAAAATTGAACACTCAACACTCAGAAGGAATCGCAATCATACATTTTTTCCGACGTTTCGTCAAATTACTTTTTATCTTATCAGAGGAAACTTATGTTATTAATTTAGCATTTAGATTGCTAAATTAAGCGTAGCAGATATTACACAACCAATGGTCACTAAATCACGGAATATAATATGTCTGGCGCGAATGGCTCAACATTTATAGTATGAAGAGTATGAATTTAAAAAAAATCAGTTTCTTTCACCTTCTCCTTCGTTTAACTCTTTCCAACTCTGTCCGGCTCTCCTCTATATCAGTTCTCACTCTCCTCTCTCTCTCTCTCCCCTCCGTCCGTATTCCCTCACCCTACTGTCCGCCCTCTCACTCACTGCCTGTTCGTCCCACTCACTGCCTGTTAATTCCCAATCACTGCCTATTCGTCCGACTCAGTGTCTGCCCGTCCCTCTCTCCCTCTCTGTCCGTCCCTCTCTCCCACTCTGTCCGTCCCTCTCTCCTCTCTGTCCGTCCCTCTCTCACTCTCTTCCGTCCCTCTCTCACTCTCTTCCGTCTCTCCCCTCTGTCCGTCTCACGGTGTGTCACACTGTCCATCTCAATGCCTGTGTGTGGTGCACTCACCAGTCGTGGGCGTGGGCGTGGGGGGCGGCGCGGGGCGCCGCCGTGCTCTGCAGCAGCAGCGCCGTGTACTGCGTGATGAGCATGGTGGCCTCGCCGCGTGCGCGCGCGCGCGGGTGCCCGGCGGGCGTGCGCTCCTCCACGCCACCGCCAGCGACGAGCGGACACCCGCTGCATGCGCGCCGCCCGCTCACATGCTCCCACCGCCATGCGGCGCTCTTCACACGTCACACAACGCCGATGCCCTTCTCGGACGTTCACCTATTGACGTTTGGCCAAAAGAAATCCACTTGAAATGTAGAGAGTAATACGATCCGATTCACCCGTAGTTGGATGCTTCAGTCTTCAAACGTGGACAACTTTGTAACTTGGACACATTCGCAGCATCGTCCACGGAATGAATTTTATCGGAAAAAGAATCGGACTCGAGATGGGGAGAAGTGAAATCACAGACGGGGTCAGCTATCCTGAAGGGATTCACTCTTGATGAACAGATGGATTCTCCTTCACAAATTTGTTGGGGCGTTAAAGGAATCGACCTGATCACTAGGGAACTGGATACGTCGAGCACACGATCCGAATCACGAGTCGTATGCTTCGGTCTTCAAGAACGGACGTCTTCGTAAACAACGCCGATTTCCTCTTCCCAGATTTGCAGGATCGTTCACGAAATGAGGTCTTGAGGAAAAAATGAATCGAACGGCTTGACCTGAATATCCGAAACTTAATATTTTGAGAGATTTGATCTCAATATGTCGAGCACACGATCCTAATCACCTGGATTTATATGGTGGCGACCTGTCTTGAAGCGCTGGTCGTCTTCGAAATAACACCGATTTGCTAATCAGATTAGTTGGATGGTCCAAGAAGTGTCGGCTATCGGTAAACTTATCGAGGCGAACCAACTTGAATAGTAATAGATTTGAATACGTTGAGCACTCGATCTGAATCCAGAAAAGCTACTTTTAGCTGAGTCTACTTCTGCGCGGATCACTGAGAAAAAAGTTTTATTTTCTTCTTCGATTAGCTGGATGGTCAAAATCACCATTAATCCATACGCACGATTTTCTTCGTCGAACTTCGAAACGAGGGGAGCTTTACAGCAGTGTTATTTGTACACAACTGGCCCAAACGAAATCATAAATGAATAGGCTTCCTAAATCGTTAAATATATACATCAGTAGGCAATGCAATGTTTCATTCCTCCCTTGTATCTCCCACGAGTAGATGTCTGTGAAACTGAACAGATAATCGTTTTACATTTCCAGAATGTTCCTTAAGCGTCCAGCACAAGCTCGTCGAATCGCTACACACCAGTAGACGATTCGCGATTTTTTATTAGCAGTAGAGAACTTCAAAAAATGGTCCTACGTCCTCTCAGATTCGTGGAATCGCACACGAAACGGTGCCCCCGGATAACAAATCGCCTCAAACTTCTTTGAAACACAAATAAATTGGATTCTCCTTCTCTGTTCGGAGATTCTTCCGCGGATAGAACGAGTTCCTTTAGAGTGTACGGCGATTCCGACGATAGCGATCTGCGAAAATGAGTTCAGAAAACGTCTCCACTTCCCAACCATTTCGCTGGACGGCGAGCGAACCAGAAAACTAGAAACTTTCACAACACTACGAAATGACCCCGTCCGTCGTATAACTTCTGCAGGACGACCAGGCTGGATGCATCCAACAGTCGCAGCGATCAACACCGCCGTGAATTCTGCACCGTCCCTCGTCTTCTTCTTTGTCTCTCTTTCTCCCTTACCGCGCCGCCGTAAAAAGATAAAAAAAAAGAAGGCGACGCAGTCCGACAATGAAAACAAGAGACGATCAATCGAGAACAGCAGAAGAGCGTGCGGAGAGTCTCTCACGAGAGAGTCTTTTTTTTTCTCCCCGTGGAGTCTCCTAAGTACCGATCGGCTTCTCGTCTTCCAGTGTTCGTTCTTTTTCTGGTATGGCGACTCGTTCAAAAACATACTACAAAAAAAACTTGGCAAGTCTATTTTCGCACGATCTGGCACTCGGATAAAGGTCAGGTTATGTTGGCACACCTGCTAGAGTCGCGCGCGCTTATTATAAGAATGTCTTATTTCGCGCGAGCGTCGTGGCGGGGCGGGGCGTCGCAACTCCCATCATTCACTTCGAGATACGGCTACTTTGAAATAATGCTACTTCGAAATATGGTTACTTCGAAATATGGCTACTTCGAAATATGGCCACTTCGAATATGGCCACTTCGAAATATGGCTACTTCGAAATATGGCTACTTCGAAATATGGCTACTTCGAAATATGGCTACTTCGAAATATGGCTACTTCGAAATATGGCTACTTCGAAATATGGCTACTTCGAAATAAGGCTACTTCGAAATAAGGCTACTTCGAAATATGGCTACTTCGAAATATGGCCACTTCGAAATAAGGCTACTTCGAAATAATGCTACTTCGAAATATGGCTACTTCGAAATACGGCTACTTCGAAATATGGCTACTTGGATTTATGGAGACGCTTACGTGCTCAATTCTTGCATCTTCTTACAGACTGCTGTCATACTGAGGTGCCGCATGGGAAAAACGCGGGCTTGCAAGATACAAGTTGGCGCCCGCGATAAAGGTCGCACTTCATACATCCACAGTCTTGCGTGAACATATTTCCATTAGAAACACTACTTGATTTCAGCGTACTATTTCGCATTTGCCACCGACGCGTCGAAAAGTTATTGCGCGTGGTTGAGGAACGCTCCGCAAAGACCAGCCTCCCTCACGCGCCCGCGAAGAGTTGTCCGTCCAGGGTTGAAAGGCCCGTGCCGGCGGAGGTGCGTGAATCACGGGTGCGCCCGGGGGGCAAGGCCGCCTGCAAGGCGAGCGTTGGCCGCTGTTCTTGGCGCCCGCGTTGGCGTCCGCGTTGGCGTCCGCTTTGGCGTGGTTGCCGCGCTGCCGCTTCGGCTGGGACGGGTCGCTACGAGCACACGGAGATTCCAACTCGCCATCAGCTCTCGCAGTCCAAATGCAAGGCAACTCCACTTACTTGTAGTCATTCCATTGTATGGGATGTTTTTATAACTCCAAGCATCCTCGTTTCCGTGTACGTGTATTTCGGAATACACACACTTCTAAATTATGTTATTATTACTTCGAGTTATAAAAACATTCCAAATATAGGAAGTTGTTATTGGATAATGAGAAAAAATAGTTTCCCGAAATCAGTAAAGCAGTTGCAGGTAAGTTGGTAATATCAAGAAACGAATGAAAGAAAAGAGAAAAAGAAAGGAATTGAAAAGAGAAATTTAAAACCAATAACAGATTATTAAATATAACGTTTTCCACAAGTAGTGAAAAAATCGCATGCTACTGTATTTTCCCCATGCACCTGCGATTTTGTAGCGATTACCGACATGAACGTCAGTGTTTTTCCAAAAGAGCGAAAAAGACGGGAAATAAAAGGTAGGTAATTTTAAAATGAATTTTTTCCTACTACAACATTTACACATATTATTACTTGACCAAATTAGTAGAAGTGAGAAGTGTTAATAAATTACGAAGTGAGAAATTTGTTTAAATGTGAATTATTAAAGTTTGCTCAATGTAACATAACAATGCGTATTAACTTTACAACAACAAATTCGTAGAAATATGAAACGTTCCAAACATTGTCTTTTCAACCGCTCATCTTTTTGATATGGGATGGGTTCTATGTGAAACACCCACGGAACGTCGTCACGAAAACTCAGGAAGAAAATGACGTGCGAAACCATTCAACCATCAGCGAACAATGAGAACTTCCACACACAAAATGGCAGATAGGAAAAATTTCACGACCATACGATACAAAGGAAAATTACAAAATGTAATATAATTGACTAAGAGAGGTATTTCGTCCATCAAACTTTTATAATTTCCAATTCGGCTGCATTAAGTCTGAATGGAATTTCCTACTGGTATTAGCCACAAATTTGTATAAAGATACTCAAAGCTTCAGAGGAAGAACACAAAAGTAGAAAATAACAGAATTGATTACGTGACCACGCCGCCGAGTACTTGCGTAGCTGAACTAAGAAGCACGACGAACAGAAATCTCAATAACATCCGACCAGAAATCCAATCCACAAAATTAACCTTGACACTCGTACTATTCCGAATCCAGAGCAACCACCTGGCCGAAGCAACCGGTCTCAAAAAGGTAATTACGACAGCCTCCATAATGGCGACCCAGCGAACCAAGAACCGTTCAGTATCTTACAGGAACCACAACTTCAATAATCCGGTAATAACATGACTCTGGTAACACAATTCACTGCGGCGGCGTCGTGACATTATTTCGGAATTGAGGCAAGCCGGTATAAGAGTAAGTACAATACTTTACGGGTAAACCATTTGACCCACTTCCTATACGCTGCCTACTTTAAATCCTAAATAATGATAGCGTAAGTCTCCTTTCGTGTCGGATTCTACCATCCAACCTCCCACCCGCTAATCAAGAATGAAGCTTCTTACGGTACCGCAGCCGAGATTAAAGGAAAAAGCTGCGACTGAAATATAAGGATATAACTTTCTTGAACATAAAAAGCATCTTCAACATTTCCGAATAAAACTGGATAAACCACATAATATGTAAGTTGCTCAGGAATATTTTAAAACTATAATTTTAGCCTAAAGTTCCTTTCTTAATAAAATATGTACATTTTGTACTATAAATTCAGTGAATTGAAAGAGAAGACCTTTTTGATTTTCAGAGAAGTAATATTACTTTATTTATACGTGGAATGCAATGTTATCAGAAGGTCACATCTTACACACAGCATCAAGCCACAAGAGGTTTTGCTCTTCAGCAGGCTCTCGGTACTTTCTCGCTCATGTAGCGCTGTTGAGCGAACCAACGAAATTTGTTGATCGAAGAACCAAATAGTTAAATCAAGAAAATTCGAAGTATATACTTTGACGAGAGAATTAGTTCTTCAAAATGGTTACTACTACCACGTTGATTGCCTGTTGCTCGAAAGAATTTATTTCATCGAAAACAGAAACACTGTGTGACGTGCTATTGGAAAAATGTATTCTGTGAACCTTTTTTGAAATTCTGAACCCATACACAAGTTGAATTATGATTACAGGTGAAAACCATCTATTTTGGCAAAAAACAGTAAGAAAATATTATTACCCACGTAATGAAAACTATTGGCAAAAGAAAAAACCGCATACTCTTATCGTGCCATTCGTGAAGGAATCGGCCGAGAACATAAGAACGGTCATTTGAATAATTATATTCTCCACTAACATTTAGAAAACCTGCACTGATAACGAAGTTACATTTATGTTCAGAAGCAAAACAAGAGTCCATCTTAACAAGTTGCTGTCTCAATAATACAGGTGTTGATCACACCATAATGCATCATGTACTTAATTCCGAGAATAACACGAGTGTAAGTCGACCTCCACCGTAATTCGATTTTTTCTCTACCAGAGTTGATATTCAGTCCCCACGACTCAATAATTTTTTTTCTTAACATCTCCACCCACTCCAAAATGTATAAAAGTTAAATTACTTAAAAGAGATTTTGCTTTGGTAGCTATTACCTAGAGCTTTTCATGTTTCTTCTCCTTGAAAACTTTAATACCCTATCGGCTTTGAAAAGTTGGCCCAGAGTTTTTTTTAAGATATTTGTAATCGTGTAACGTCAGTCAGGTGTTCAGAATCAGTTTCTTTTCCCTTCACGCAGCCTGAAAATTTAATTCCTTGCGTATTAAAGAATATAAGTTGCGAGCTTCTAGCAAACATTGTCGAAAAGGGCGAAATTCCCCCTTTCACTGAAGTTGAATCAATGCTAGAACAAAACAATCCCATTCGTTCTTTAAAGATATTATGGTTTCCACTAAGTTCTTTTAAATAAGTTATCACCTCTTACTCGAAATAATAAGGTTTTCAAAATTTCCTGGGAATCATTTTTAACTTAAAATCCTCTCTACTTCGAGAGAAATGTGAAATAATCCTAAACCGATTGCACGGTAGGATCTGTGAGCCTTCGATGGGCAGATGCAGGATGTAACTAAAGACTTTAGGAACATCTTTATAATCGGGCAATTTGTGGAGACCGGAAATAGTTATTTACGAAACTAATACAGAAAGTTAGTTTAGACCCGAACGAAATGTTGACGAGGCGTCTAGAGGGCATTTTCTATATGACATTTTCAAATGAGTACGCCAAAGATGCTTTCGTACGCCAAAGATACTTTATAATTTTGCACTAATACGTGGAAACTTACAAGAATATCCTCCTGGGATCTTTCGCAATATGCGGGGCGACGACTAGTATGTTGATTCATTTGCTTTACATGGCCATGACGTCTTTGAGGTACGCGTTCGGAAGAGCCCCTTTCCGATCAATAAAATGTTATTATTAATCTCCAATGCTGGAAAAGCAATTTATTTAATTACTTATTTACTTGTTTGTTGATTTAATACAAAAAATTAAAACTATACGTGAAGTATGGAAGGAAGAAAAGCGTAGAGCCCAGGAGCAAGGCACCATCTCATCATTTGGTCAATGGAACAATGCAGCGGATGAAAAACGCTATCGAAAGACTCCTGCAGAAATGCAGGGCGAAAGCAGTACAGAGAAGTTGGTTAGAATAGGAAAGGAAAGATCGAACGATCGGCTCTTTTTTTAGAGTATGGTTCAGGCATTCAGCTTGGTTTGACGAGCAAAACCTCGGGAAAGTACCGATCAGACATAATTTAAAAGTAGACAAAGGTAGTCTATCTTCATTGAGGAATGGGGGTTGGAGATCTGTGACCTTGTGTGGGAGGAGGGTAAGCAATATTTCACAGAGGGACATATTCGAAATACAGAAAGACAAAACAGAATTGCTCAAAGAAGAAAAGAACTTGGTGTATCAGATAAAAATCATTCATTAATGTATAAAAAACTCTGTCATTTTTAATTCAATGAAAAATACTACTTATGAATTTTTGGTTGATTTGTAACCCTGCATACTTAAAAATTGTTCGTTTTTCTAAAGTTGTTAAATTTTTTTTTAATTTTTTTAACAATATTTTTTTTTTTGTCTTTTCATTTCATAATATATTCTTAAAGATTCGTAGTAAATTAATTATTACATCGTTTCACCATCCTTTTTTAAAGAGGTACACAAATCTGGCTGATGAAACGTTTTTATCATATACTGTGCATATACTTTGTTTGACCTCCTGAATAGAAAATACAGATTTAAACGGGTAAAAGCAGTAGTTTCTTTTAGCGCAGACTGCAGAACGAAGGCGTTGAGTCAGCAAAGGTCGTAAGAAAATTACGGACCCGACTTGGCACTTTGCCACCAGTTAATGTTGTTCTCGCATGTTCCAGGAACTTTCAAGACAAGACGGATATTGTTCGCACGTTGGTTTGGCAAAGAGGAAGACGGCGCATTCTGTAATACGTGATACAGCAACGCAAAGATGTTGATTTTATCACATCGACATGAGCAGTCTCTGACATTTCGTACAGGTAATGATTTAATTTGATTTTGATTTTTTCGTGTTTCCGGGCGCGTCAACTGCTTTGGTCATTAGACCCGTTAGTGTAGTGCATGTTTTTCTCGGGAGATGGCGGTGATCTTTCCCCGCTGACTGGCGAGATCCGGCGCCGACCTACCGTCGGCCAGCGGGGTTTCCCCCTAACCAGGACTCTCCCACCACTGGGGCACCGCCCCAGCCGGGACCAGCTCTAACCTCCCGACCGGTCTCCCGGAATGTGTGGTAGTGTAGTGCATGTTAGTGTAAGTGTTCGTGTAAAGGAGAGGATAGGACAAGGAAGAGGAAGGAAAGATCGCGCGCGGTCCGTGGCCCGTTTGGTAGGGTACTGCTCCGGCATTCGCCTGATGTTGATCGGAGAAACCACGGAAAACTACCGATCAGAGCAGCCGGCCGCTAGAATTCTCCTCCAGACAGTGACTGAATTGGACGTAGCTGAAAAGCTAGTGTCGTAAATCCTGCCGCCGTGGGGAGTGGGAACCTAGGACCTCCTGGTCAGAGGCGATGCAGTGACATCAGTTGATGCACTGAGCTACCGCTGCCGGTCGTACAGGTAATGCACGCAGAGGAAACATTTATATTATTGTCTAGTACTAATTTGCAATGCGCGTCGAAATGAAAGAAAACTATGCAGCCATTTGGGACGCGTGTATGGCTTCACTAGATACAGAGGAATGCGGGAAAGTCCAAAAACAGTGATAACCGCCTTAGATGGCTCAGGGCATCAGCTGTCACTGCAGTGGCTCTGACCGGAGGGGTTCAAGGGTTCGAGTCGGGCGACGGAGGCAGGATTTTCGACACTAGTTTAGGTTCAATTCAGCCGCTGTCTGGAGCCGAATTATACATGGCTGCTCTGAACGGTAGTTTTCCGTGGTTGGTTCGGACAACACCACGCGAATGCCGAAAGAGTTCACTAACAAATGGGTGAGGGACCGCGCGCGATCTTTCCTTCCGCTTCCTTGTCCCATCCTTATACACAGTTACATTTGCATGCATTACGCTACCACAAACGCAGAGGGACCAGTAAGGAGAGCTTACAGCTTGTCCCGGTCGATGGGGCGATGTGGGAGATACCTGGTTAGGGACATCCCCGCACGTTAACGCGTATGTCGGCGCCAGATCCCGCCATCCAGCGGTGGGAAGATCACCGCCACCACCCGCGATAAAAGCATGTACTAAACTTGCGGGACGAATGACCTCAGCATTTAGCGCGCACGGGAACACCAGTCAATCGAAGAATTAATGGAACTTCACGCGGAGCATCATCTGATTAACACGCGCACATCTCTGATTAAGTCGAGAGGCCAGAGAGAGAGAAAGAGAGATAGAGAGAGAGAAAGAGAGAGAAAGAGAGACAGAAAGAGACAGAGACAGAGGGAGAGAGAGACGGAGAGACAGGAGTGTCAGGGAGAGGGGCAGAGAGAGAGAGAGAGAGAGAAACAGAGATAGGGATGGAGAGGGAGGAAGACTCAGAGACAGTGTCATGGAGAGAGGTAGAGAGACGGAGAGACAGCGACAGAGAGAGAGAGAGTGAGAGAGAGGCGGAGAGACAGACAAAGAGTCAGGGAGAGAGAGGTCAGAGAGACAGAGAGAGTGTTAGGGAGAGAGGCAGAGAGAGAGAGGCGGGAGGGGGCGTGGCTGGCCGTTGCGAAAGGCGCTCGTCCGCGTCCTCGCTCGGCTGCGCTGCGCTGCGCTCCCACATGGGCAGCCAAGGCCCCTCCCGCGCAGGCGCAGGTGGCGACCAAGGCCCCGAAAAGACGCCACCCTTTCTGCCCACTACATCCACTTGCATACCCTACTTTTTCTACCACTTTTATTACTTAAACTTTTATATTGAATCCTTTCGTGGGAGCTGACGTGTAGGGTTCATCCAAGGCCACCTACCCACCCTCGCATGCTGCCGCAGGTGGCTGTGGTTACCAGTTCCCCTCCGAGGGAGTACTAAGCTAGTCAAATAGGGTCAAAGTGAAATGACGATATACTTTATTTTAAATAATATTCCGCGAAAAATACGAATAATAAGACAAATTTAAACTGACAAGCATAATATAATATCAAATTCAATTTTAATGTGCACAATCGAACGAAACATTGACTACAACGATTCTCAATGATAAATGAAGTGTCAATACTTGGTTAGTAAACTTTTCTGTGATTGGTTAAGAACCTGTATCATAATGAAATCTGTATCGTAATGACTATCATTATGCGACGAGTTACAGCCGTGTTGTAACTAAATGTTTTGTATTTGAGATCTCAATCGTCTCCGGTTATACTGATCTTCTCGGGACTAACATGTTTGGTTCACTACATACGATGTCAAAATTAAATGGAATTTCTACACAATAATTGACTTCATTCATTAATAAAAAGCAAAACTCATTAACAGCAAAGGTTGAAAATTTCAATATATTTACTGTCACGGAAAAAATCAATTATTTTCAATTGTTTGCTTCGTACATTTTTCATTAGATCCTTATCCAGAGTTCGTGTTTTCTCCATCCTTGATTCTGCATTGTACTCTATCTCTAAGTGTCGTAATGCAGTGTTGGCACCTTTCAGTGTCTCTTGCACTGTTCGAACACTGTCCCAGTCTCCGAAGGCCCTTTCAATCCTAATAAGATACGAGATCCAATTAATTTACAGAACTTATTTCTTAGCTTCACTATAACCAAACCTTCTTAAGCTTATTTGTAATGTAAATGACACGGGACCAGTGATTAAGGTCACTATAACCAAGTGTTCACTATAGACGAGGTTCATGTTCACTATAACCGAATCTTCTTAAGCTTATTTGTAATGTAAATGAAACGGGACCAGTGACTTAAGGTCACTATAACCAGGTTCACTATAGCCGAGGTTCATGTTCACTATAACCGAATCTTCATAAGCTTATTTGTAATGTAAATGAAACGAGACCAGTGACTTAAGGTCACTATAACCAAGTTCACTACAGCCGAGGGTCATGTTCACGATCACCGAATCTTCAATGCTTATTTGTAATGTAAACGACACGGAAGCGTGACTGGAGTTCACTATAACCGAGCGTTCACTATAACCGTGTGCAGAGAGGATCCGCGCAGGTGGCGCCCGGCAGATGGCCTGCGCTGCGGTCGGTGGGCGAAGCACTTGGCATTCGGAAACCGCACTTCCATTGTTCCTGCGGCCGCGCACTAGCTGCTGCCTCGTTCTATAAAGGCTCCACAAAGGCCCTGCACACGCTCCACTTATTTCCAGAATGGGAGATTCTAATTCCCAATGACACGTCGATAATAAAACATTGATGTTACCAAACATCGATCTTCAAAATTAAAATATGATGCCAATAATATCGACTAAAACCTTCGATGTTTTAAAGCTGGTTTAGTATGGAATTCGAATTGTTATTCGTATTGATATTCGTTCGTTATTCCTATGAATTCGTATGTTATTAGTAAGATATTCGTTAGGCTCTGCAATGGTTCTGCACAGGTTCGACTTTTTCCAAAATGGAAGATTCGAATTCTGAATGCTACGAAATATGAATGGCGATGTGATTTTGATAATACGATATCGATGTTCAAAATTGAAACAACGATGCTAACAATACATCCACTAATAACCATCGATATTTCTAAACATCGATGTTTTAAAGCTTGTTTAGTAAACTTTGGTATAAAATTCGTACGCAACAAAAATTTAATTTCACTATGGCAATGATGATTAATTATTATTATTAACATTTAACCGAAAAAGTTAAAAATAATAAAAACAAAAGACTAAGCCTGAAAGCCCGAGAGTCCAGAGTCATCTTAAAAGGGTCAGACTTCACTTCGCCGAATAAGGGAACTGGAAGAAGGGGCAGGTCCTAGGCTCACTGCTTATGCGTCGATGGCCTTTCCACGTGCGAACAAGGCATCGGGCCATTTCGGGACCTCAATGAAGGTAGCACGAAAAACGTTTGGTTGCTTCCAACAGAAACTGACAGTGCTACCACCAGTTATTATTTCATATTTTAGCTTGCACAATATTGCGATTATGTGAATTTTTCATTCAAAAAGAAAACATCCAGCAGAAAACATCTATGTTATCGGCCTTAATACGTGGATATGTCAAACACCGATATTTCTGGAAAAACATCGATGAAAAGTTTAGATCTTTGGTGGTTCGAATTAAAGGTGATTCGAAATATTGACGGTTAGAATGTCTGTGATTCGAATAATAAACGCGGTTAAAGTAGAACATTTGATAGCGATCGAATAAAGGTCAATTCAAAATAAACGTAATCACGAATTATTGGTTAATTCCACGAAAAGATCATTCCTGTTAAAATTCTCGATTAAACCAATATTAAAAACTTATGTTCCATACGAATTCTTGAATGATACATTCTGATAATTCAAATAAGGATTCTAAACCTTTAAATAACAATTTTCTCAACGCTAACAATCCCCAAACTAGCTGAACGATTTATTGCATTTTTTACCGTTGGATGTGTACAATATCATTGAGAGATGTTAAGTCTTATCTGATTTGTGGACGGAGGAAACGCGAGTTTTAAAAATCATGTATATTAATGACGTTTCTCATCGAACTAATTTGTAGTTTGTCGTTTTTCCGCTTAACATTAACAGGAAAATTGAAGCGATGTCAACGTAAGACATTTGTTGGTTCCTGTAGTCCTAAGGAACATTTGTTTTTAAGCTAATATCGAATATAGATACTCGTACAGATAGACACAGATAACATTGCACAAATCTTTGACAAAAATTCTTTTGAGCGAACTTCACACAAAGATTCGCATGAGGTTTTTTAGGCAAGTGCCCACCCCGTTAAACCAGACCATGAAGCGACGTGACCACTTGTAAAGAAGATAGCCTTGAAACCACATGTTCTCGTAACGTGGCTATTCTCGAGGCTTGTTTTGAGACCAACGTCTATTCCGAACCACTCTACCAATATTCATAAGATAGAATAAATGTCAACAAAGATTGACACAATCACGCGTTAAAATTAATTACAATGCACAAGATTCATCTATAGGAAAACGATATAATATAGAAATATTTTAAGACACTGTTGAGTGTGCTTCAAAACGCCTTGAACTATTCACTTCTGTTGTGATTGTACCAATTAGTGAATAATAACCTAATTAACTTGGGTGGATGAAACAAATGTGTTCTAAGTACGAGTAAATTGTCCTTGTTAATTACCCAGACAATTATGAGCAATATAGGCTTGAGATCCAGATTACTATCCAAAGTAACGACACGTATTACATGTTTGAGAATTACACGTCATCTAGATTGATTTGCCGAACCGAACACACAAGTTAACTAGATTCAGTTCTGTTCTAAGTATAGTTCGCATAATATACACGGCATGAATTCAATCACAAACAAGAATCACGGACCCAACTCGTCGAAATAAACTGCTCAAGTTTATTTAAAACTACTACTACAAAGTTCTCAATTTATGAAACGGTAATTTACAGTCACGATGAATCTGAACAAAGAGTCAGGTTCAAGTTAAAGATGGTTCGAAATGCTCGCAGAAAGATCTGAAACACTCGCAAAAAAAATATATCTCAAAAGAAAGTGTTCGTAAGTTTCACGACGTTATATCAACGCAGGGCTCTCAGATAACTTGCGGTTGCTTTTTCTTCCACCACGATTCGTCAAGGTTCTCGGGCTTTTTCGTATTCCTCTTTCTAATTCAAAGTTTAAGCTCCCATGTGCGTGTTTGCTGTTCTAGTTTTCTTAAAGGAAATTCCCAACAATGAAAGTGAAATGACCGGTTACGCACACTGCACATAATCATCGTACAAAGAATGAAACTTTTCTTCAAAAGAAGATAATGAGACCGCAAATTGTCGATGGACATTAACAAGAAATGTTATGAAGCACGTTCAGAAGCTTCTATACTTGGTTCACATTATTTTACAGCACATTGCCAGCTGGCACTAGACGATTGAAATGATATACACGTTTCAGTGTAAGCAAAATATTTTCTGCTCCACAACTGTTGCGGTACAATTAGAAACAACACTGACCATCGAAACGGAATATAATACAATGCATTAGTTAACAATTGTGAGTATAATCGTAAAAGATTAAATATGACTCCCATTTCGATCAGTTTTTCTCGTTTCCCGGATACTTTGTCCAATTTCTGAGATAGTCCCTTGTGTTGCTTCTGCACATAAATTAAGCTTTGCTACCAGTGCAAGTATTCGTGAAGCTCTGTAGGAAATATAGTTCTTCAAACAATCGTTCTCCATGTACTCGTGGCAGTAAATAGACTCCTTCATGAAGGGCACGTCACGGAATAATAGCGAAAATCTGTGGCTCATTCACCTTTGAAAATAGCTTTCATTACAAGGAAGCGAATATATTATCAGTTCTTGCTCGTTGCTAAATATATTCATAATTCAAGCTAATTCTAGAGTGAGTTACGTTATGAATCCCAAAGCTAAAAAAAGACAAATTGCACTTCTTCTCATCTTCAAACTACGTCCCAAAGTTTTTTTGGTTGTAATTTAAATAAATAGGTGAATCAGTCGTCCTCTAAAAGAACCTTTTTTATCCTGCAAACTCCACAACGTAGTCTGGAAATATAAAATCTGTAAAGAGTATCTCTTGTTCCCGGATTTTTTCTCACAATACGTTTGCTTCTGTTGGGTGTTCAACAACTTCTGTAAGACGCCGCCTGCATTAAAATTCACTCTCTTGTGTTTTTCCACGAGAATTGGATTCCGGAGACAATGATTTTTAAGTATTCAACTCGCAAAAACTTTCTTGGGCACGGAAGGATGCTCCTCCATGCATACAAAACGACACGAGCGGAAATCCACAGCAGTGGAGCATATAGGAAACGAGAAACACGGGGTATGATGAATACAATTCGCACTTCCTAAGTCGAGGCAAAACTCAGAATGTGAATGCTACTTTGTTGTTTTTCTATCTACTCTATTTAGAAATTCGAAGTTGTATATTTGTTTTTGATTATATCATTCACTACATACCATTCATTATACAGTCGACTCTGGTTATAGTGAACTCGGATATAGTGAACCCTCGGTTATAGTGAACTTTAGTTGGTTCCGTTTCACTTGCATTACAAATAAGCTAAGAATATTCGGTTATAGTGTGCCTGAACTTCGGTTATAGGAAATTCAAAGACCCGGAAATTAATTCCCTCATGGAAAAGAATATATCTGCTCAGTGCCACAACTTTCAACACTAGAGAGCTTGAAAAATATATCGGCTAAGGGTCATAACCGAAGAAGTTTCCTCTGATGTGAAGGAATTGGGGATCTTACTGAAGACCGTATGCCACTCACTTCCACTGTCACTGCAGCGCCTCTGACCGGGAGGTCCTAGGTTCGAGTCCTGAAGGCGGCAGGATTTTCGACACTAGCTTTTCAGCTAGGTCGAATTCAGTCGCTGTCTGGAGAAGAATTCTAGCGGCCGGCTGCTCTGATCGGTAGTTTTCCGTGTTTTTTTCGATCAACACCAGGCGAATGCCGGGGCAGTATCCTACCAAACGGGCCACGGACCGCGCGCGATCTGTCCTTCCTCTTCCTTGTCCTATCCTCTCCCCTTACACACTTATACTAAATGAACTACATTGCCACATATTTCAGGAGACCCGTCGGGAGCTTAGAGCTTGTACCCGGCTGGGGCGGTGCCCCGCTGGTGGGAGAGTCCTGGTTAGGGGGAAACCCCACTAGCCGACGGTAGGTCGGCGTCGGATCTCGTCATCCAGCGGGGGAAGATCACTGACATCTCCAGCGAAAACAAACATGCACTACACTAACGGGAATAATGACCAAAAGCAGTTGACGCACCCGGAAACACGAACAAATCAAATCACTTTCACTGTGGAAAAGCCGAGTCCTGCGGAAGCTACAACTGACGGCAGCGACATGCGATTGCTTCCTTCAGTTTCAAACTTGGTGTTACTTGATTTCCGCGGGAAAAAGCGCGTTGTGTACTATTTAGGCGACAAAACACACCCGGCAGCCACAGCCTGGCGATATCGCCTGCCGCCGGAAAAGCGATCAGGTTCATTAGCCGCTTGCGCCATCCGACGAAAGCATCTCGGTGTTATTAGGCGAGTAGAAGGTCCATTGAAGAGCAGAACTTGCAACAGTGCGAGAGGCATTGAAGGGTGTTGACTCTGCATTACGATACTTAGAGACAGTGGACAATGCATACACGAGTATGGAGAGAGCACGAACTCGGCATGTAGACAACTCTAATGAAAAATATACGAACCAAACAATTAAAATTAATTGATTTTTAAAACAAATAAGATATTGAAATTTTCAGTTCGTGCTGTTAATGTATTTGCTGTATCTCTATCTATATGAAATCAATCTGTGGAAAAATTCTATTTAATTTTGTCATCATAGGATATACTGGATTTCTGATATAGTGAATCAAAAATGTTACTCCCCAGAAGTTCGCTATAACCGGAGTCTCCTGTACTACGTGACACCATGTGTACTTTTCCATGTCGCTGTTATCCACTCTCGAATGATGGTGCTCAAGTCCATGGTAATAAATAATACAATTCTGTCACTTTTAGTTCTCACCTGTCAAGAAAATGTTAACATATTAATACTTTCTCTAAGTAGTCAAAGATATCGTAAATTTTGGACCCAATATGGTGATTACAACCTTTACTTCTGTATGCTGTTTGAAAAATAATCTCTCAGAATTTCTATACTATTTCTATAAACCGCAACACAAGGTGAGAACCAAAACAGTAATGACAGTACACAGTATATCCCACAGATGGTGTCCAACATTTTACGAAAAATCTGACCATGTACAACATATATTATGCTCTACATTACAATATGTGTCGGAAGACCAAATGTGGGCTTAGAATTCGTCACGGCTATGTGTGTGTGTGAGCGTTCATTTGATTGATTGAATAGTGATTCCGAACGCGTCAACTGCTGTCAATATCCCGTAAAGGTAGTTTAAGCGTTTTCCTCGCGAGGTGGCGGTGATCTTCCCCCACTACATGATGAGATCCAGCGCCGACCAACCGTCGGCAGAGTTTCCACAACCAGATATCTCCCACCAGCGGGGCACCGCCTCAGCCGAGACAAACTCTAAGCCGCCGTCTGGTCTCCCGACAGTCTTGTAGTGTAGTGCACAATATCTGTTGAACATGGTCGGATATTTTATGAAACCTTTTTTTTATGAAAAGTGCATAAAATGTTCGATGAGACGTTTCATAAAATACGTAATGCACATGGTTAAATTTTTCGTGGTAATCACAATAGATCGCATGTCAAACAAAAATACATTTTTTGTTTATTACAGTATCGTGATCAATCAAGAGAACTCCAGAAGATGCAATAATGCCGAAACACGACGGACTAAAGGAAAACAGAATATCATGATTTTACCTTTCTGAAAGCGACTGTCAAGAATGAGAAGTAGAGAACGTTTTTCGTTCCTCCTGAAAACGTCGTTAGATTTGGCATACGACCTATTGCGGTTCCCACGACGACATACTGTGTACTTACGTTATTGTTTCGGTTCTCACCTTGCATTGCGGTTTATACAAACAGCACAGAAATTCCGAGAAAGGTTCTTTTCCAAAGAGTAATCGCCGTGTCGGGCGCGAGCGCTGCGCCAAGGCTCACGGGCGCTCGGAATGCCGCCGAGGAAAAACAGAAGACGACGAGGCGGCGGTTGGAACGAATTCGCGACCGCCCGCGCCCGCCTCGTCTCGCGGCGCGGGATTCCTCCGCCGACGGCCCGCCCTCCCCCCACCATCCAGCAGGCAGTCGCTAACCAGTGGGGACGTTCGATTGACTAGTGATTCTGGGCGCGTCAACCACAATGGTTATTAGCCCCGTGAGTGTAGTGCGTGTGTTTGCTCGGGAGATGGCGGTGATCTTCCCCCGCTGGATGGCGGCATTCCGCGCTGACCTACATCTCGCGTAGCGGGGTTTTTCCCCAACCAGGACTCTCCCGCCAGCGGGGCACCGCTCAAGCCGGGACAAGTTCTAAGTAACCGACCGGTCTCCGGGAATATGTGGTAGTGTAGTGCATGTTAATGTAAGTGTGTGTGTAAGGGGGGAGGATAGGACAAGCAAGAGGAAGGAAATATCGCGGGCGGTCCGTGGCTCGTTTGTTTGGGGTACTGCTCCAGCATTCGCCTGGTGTTGATCGCAAAAAACACGGAAAACTACCGATCAAGGCCACTGGACGCTAGGAATCTCCTCCAAACTGCGGCTGAATTCGACCTAGCTATGTAGTTGGTGTCAAAAATTATGTTAGCGTACTTGAACCTTAGGACCTCGTGCTCAGAGGCGCTGCAGTGGCATCAGTTGATGCCCTGAGCCACCTTCGACTGTCTCAATGCACAATCAAACACGGATCCCAGCGTACTTTTTTTTACTCTATCTTCGTTTAGGTAGTAAGTAGTTACTGTTTCTTCGTTTGAAGTGCGTATTTTAGACTTTACCTAAACCTAAACCTTCATGGTAATTCCGTTTCTCAACTCTAATTGAGCGTTGCGCGTTCGAAGGTACAACAGTTAGCGTATCGAGCTATTATACCCAAGTTAGCTGGTCCAAAACCGGTCGAAGCCGTGGGTTTTTAAGGGCGAAAAAATCCTTCGTACGCCCTCCTTCGGAGGAGAAGTAAAGCCGGCTGTCCCACGTTGTAGATTTACTGCATGTAAAAGATTCTCAAGCCTAAAAGAAGCCTCTGAGCAAAATTCAAAGAAACATGTTTCATTGCCTAAGTGATACCTCATTTCTCTGCCAGACGGTGAAAGGAGCGTAGCGGAATTTTCGTGGTCGGGCGGAAAAGCTAGTCTAATGCCCGAGTCTCGTCACGTAAAATAAGGCATCAGTGAATTGAATTGAAATTACGGCATTCTCTAACAGCCAGGCCTGCATATCCGCACCATGAAATATTATTCCAGTGTCTGTCGATCTAGCGCATTGCTCTCCATTTCGAGCATGTAGTGAATGTGGAACGAGCGAAATAAATAAAAATAAATTTAAGAAAAGGACGTGGCCATCAGTGTCTCCAAGGAAAGAATCGAAAGAGTAGAAAAAAAATCGTCATAAACATGACCTTCTTGTACATAAAAAACTAAAAATATTTTAACATTTTCATGGAGAAAATGTAATATGTTGCTAATAAATGAAGATGGGAATCCATTGTAGAATTTATAAATCTGACATATTTACACAAAAATTGACCTTGTGTATTTCATAACGATGACAGTGTTGTTCACAGTGGCCATCAAAGTTAGTACACAGTTTTTAAACTTATATTTTTGTTACGAAATGACTATCAATAGTACATTTACTACTAATAAAAAATCTAATGAATTATAATTGAATTATCAGTTCAAAAAATATTTAATGTATGAAATAGTTCTACAAGAATCAATGATGATCAAAACATACAATTTCTGATTTGACATTCAAGTCATGTTTGAAATAACATTGCGTATAATTCATTCTCTAGATTTTTAGGTGGAGGCCATGCATCATGACCTCTCTGTCGTTGCAACTCAACATCAGGGAAGAGGTCCAAAAAGTCGTTTTTTCTTTCGCAAAATTACCGCACCCTGAATTACTGAAGGTAGCGCAGGGGTTTTCAAGGATCATAATGGCTAATGGCCCCTTGGTGCTCTGAACGTAGTTATTATCCCTTTTCAAAGTTTTATTTTCAAGTTACCTGCGGTTCCGGGGCATTTTGGAGAGTCATTCCTTGAAGGTGAAACGTAATTTCGTGGCGAGCGTCCCGAGGAAAACGTTCGTTTAAAATCAGAAACCGCGTCGTCTTTTATCAGCGAAAGAAAGTAAGGATTACTTACAGCTCCAGTTTATTGGTTAGCTTTACCATAAACTTGTTTATATGCAATGAACATTCAAAATTTTGATTATGAAATATCTTCTAAAGGCGTGCAAAGCATTTCATTAGAGCACACACTGCGGTGAAGCAAAACCTTAAAATACTTTGCAGTATTACGTCAACGACTTTTTGCTAATTAACTTATCATTTCGCTGCACGTAAAAGCAGAGCTTAATTTACGAAAAAAGTAATTAATTTGGCCGAGTCAGAAGACACTGAATCTAGAAGAGAAAGTTGATCTATTTATTCTTAATGCATTTCTTGTTCTGATATGTTAGATAGACTCGATCTGTCGAACACTTATACATATATAATAACTAGAAATATTTCCGGAATTTCTTAATACAAAATCTTGCTGTATTTATAACTACCGCGACTACATCGTGATTGTAATGAATTCATTCTCGCGATTCCTCAACTCTCTTAAACATTTCCTCTTAACTCGTAATTTCGTATAGCAAATACACCCGAAGGAATGCAAAGCGAAGAGAGGACGCATAAAGTTTTAAAACAAGACGAGACGAGGTTTCAGTTCGAAGTACACCTTCCCAAATTCGTTAAGAAAATTACCTTTTCCAGATCGTGAATTTCCTCTTGATATCCCGATTACTCGGGTTTAATAAGAATTCTTTTTTGTAATGTTATGTTTTGCTATTATTTTGAATAAACTGAATAAATTTACAACAATTTGTTACGTTTGGTGACGTCATGGATTCAATCCCCCCACCACCCATGAATTGCCAGTGCACAAACGACTTCCGGCGGTCCCACTCAATATACCTAGAACGTGTTCAAGGCTCATGCATCACTAGTATCAGAATACGTCTAAGTCTTCTCTCACGCACTACAAGATAAACCGAAGAGCAAGTGGCTGTTAGAAATACATCAATGCGTGGTTCAGTAGCCGCTGGAAGATGTCCCCAAAGTCACAGAACACGCAGCCCTGATAACGCTGAAAGCATTTCATATGATACGAGCTGTCAATTATCGCAGGACGCGCTAAAAAGGGTGGCTCACAGGTGAGCTCAAACTTAAGACCTCCGCAACACCCAGGTCATTTGGCCGGCTTAGGTGGCTCAGGGCATAAGATGTCACTGCAGTGCCCAGACGGAGAGGCTCCGGTGTTCGAGTCCTGACGGCGGCAGAATTTTTGACACCAGCTACACAGCTAAGTCGAATTTAGCTGCTGTCTAGAGGAGAATTCTAGCGGTCAGCTGCTCTGATCCGTACTTTAATCGTGGTTTCTCCGATCAACACCAGGCGCATGCCGGAGCAGTACCCTAACAAACGGACCGCGTGCGATCTTTCCTTCCTCTTCCTTGTCCTATCCTCTCCCCTTACACTCACACACTTACATTAACATACACTACACTACCACATATTCCGGGAGACCGGTCGGGAGCTTAGAGCTTGTTCCTGCTGGGGCGGTGTCCGGTTGGTGGGAGAGTCCTGGTTAGGGAAATCCCCCATGTCAACAAGTATCTCGGTACTGGGTCAGGCCATCCAGCAGGGGAAAGGTCACTGTCACCTCCCACTATAAAACATGCACTACACTTGCGGGATTAATGACGGGGGTAATCTGAGACACAGCGAATTCTGAAAAGCGTCTGTAAACAATCGAACGTCGAAGGATACAATTAGACTCACCTACATTCGAATTAATGAAGCCTACGATAAGAAATAATAATATAAAAATATACGAGTCAGAATATTTTTTTAAAAGGGCTTTCGCACCTTTGTATCGTGGACCAGATATTCCCTTGGCGGCCCTTTCGAACGCCCTTTAAAGGGCTTAAGAAGTGAGGAGTTGAACTCGCACACACTACAACATAACAATACAGAAGAGAACTACACGTTAAGTATCAGAGCGAAGTTTGAAATACAGTCAATTAGCTGTAATGCGAGTAGAAAATATAGACACGAAAACTCGTAGTCAAATACAACCAAGGTATGCGAATTGGTTATGGAAACAGACACGTAATTAAGAACTTATAACAAAGCAAAATGGTGTCATCACTGAGAATGAGAAGGGTAACTTTCGAAAAGGATTTATAGAATTGATTAACAAAAAATGTTACATACTCGAGGTTCTTTACAAAGAACATCGAGGTATAGAGGTTAAAGTAGACATCAAGAAAAAGAGGGATAATTAGGAAGAAATAAAAGCAGAGATAGTTGTAGAGCCGATTTAGAAGTTTAAGAGTTTTCACTCGAGGGTAGAGAAGAAGTCAGGCGGTTTGAAGGAAAGAGGAACGCAACAGAGAAAAGGACTTTGGAAGGAAGAAAGGGGAAAAGGAAGAGAATCATTATTTGACATGGACGTTCGCGGACCAAATTCAAAAACAAGAAAAAAGTTGATTTAAATGGAATTGTCTTCTAATTTTAATGACAATAGAAGTCTAGCTTTTATGACTTCCCTTCTACTACATCATTACACAAAATAGGCTCTTAATTTTCTTATATCACGAGTTGTTTTGGGGTTTTATGATGAAGAATTGTGAAAGTAAATCTAGTCGGTGTGTATCGAAGACAAAACAGATACTGAGGCTCATCGAAGGAAGAAACCCCAGTCAAGAAAGAGTTGACGAATGAGAACTAACTAAAAAAAAAGGTCAACACTACTTCAGAAACAAAGAGGAGAATTTCACAAGACGAACAAATGACGATCTTGCAAGACGTCACTGGCACATTTAGAGTAATCTGTATCCAAAACGTACTGCCTAATCACAAATGTACTTCCTAATTATTTAAGTTTTGAGTAACAATTTAAAGGGACAATTTTCTCAAAAGGATTTTTTTCAATAAAACGGCATCGGCATATATGTATTAACAGCTACTAGTAAAATGTAAAAAATTATGATTTCCAATAACTAGTTTTACATTTTTGCCGCTGCATTTTTAGAGCAAATACGTTTCTAAAACAAATATTTGTGTCACGAAAAGAAACTACACCAACATAAAACACACATTTTTATTTATTCAAAGCACGTAACACGTTGCTGGTAAAAACATGCTTTTGTTCCAGTTTCGTTACCCCTTCTTCAACCGGACTTTTATAAATGCACACAGAGGTTATCTTTCCGACGAACCTCTTTTTACCCTCGCGCCTGCAATAAAAGCGAAGCAAAGTCCGTCGCGCAAGTGCATTGCACAAGAAACATCACCAATGACCACCGTCCTGTGCCAACACCATTGTGTGTTTATTCGGGGTTAGAGAGAGACAGAAAACGATAGAAAGAAGAAAGGAAAAAAGCAAGGGCAACTGTTTATATGCTGTACCTAAATTCCTGCGAAGAATCTCGCAATTTATGGCACACGTAGAATCCAGGGACCGCGGCGTTGAAGCACAGTCTTCCAGGGGAGAATATTTTTCTCTCCGGTGTATTGTTTTCCTCGCTTCACGGGCCGGCGAAAAAAGAGTGGGAGAGGGTGGTCGGGGCAAGTTAACCCACCCTCATATATTCCTTCCGCTAATCTCGGCGTGGCCGCAAAAATGCGCGGTTACCATGGCGACGCGCTGGCGTCGACAACGGCGTAGTAGAAGCTGTGGTCCGCCCGGGACCAGATACCCATCATAAAAAACAAGAGCCTTCCCGCAAAAAAAAAAAAGTACTTAGAAAGGCCCTTGGGGAACACCACCTCGGCAGCTACGGGCGAGGAAGCAGAGAAGCGAAACTCAAACGAACACACACACAACAAACACACACACACACAGCGGTCGCAGGGACTCACTTTGCGCATGTACACACGTGACGCAGGCAGAGGGAAAATAAATTGTGCAAATGCATGGTCGCCCGCTGCTGTAAAATGGCCCCGGTCGTCTGGAAAGTTTATGAATAATTTGCACTTCCTGGCTTCCCAGGCATGATGCGACGACGTTCCTCACTTTTTTCACTAGACGTTCGCTAAGCCTGCGCTATTGTGCTCGGTTGTTCGACCGATCCCTTCACATTCGTGCTGCTCTTCTCTGGTTCTTGATTCACACCCCTCAGAAGCGATTTCAATGAATGCCATCCGCCGCTTTACAACTGATGATAACTGACGCAATCACACGTTATACTTTGCTTCCTCTTGAAGGAAACTGTCCGCTTTGCGTAACGGACATCCAGTAATACGTCGAGCTGTGACACACACGCGATTTTTTCAGATGAAATCACACTGCCTCTGAATGGAAGATTGGACGACCGTACGAAGCTTAATAAACGAACACTATTAAATATTATTTTAAGTATCCGAACTCGCACGGAAACTACTGGGCAGGATGAACGAACACACGACACAGAAGAGAGTCCTTTAAAAGGCGTCACACGTTCGAGCAACGGAACGCACCACAAACGCACGATACACTACGCCAAGTACGCGACGCACTTCTATTCAGCGGGACGCGCACACGCCTCGGTCGGATGCACAGATGCATCGGTCGGATGCACAGATGCATCAGTCGGATGCACAGATGCATCGATCGGATATACAGATGCACGGGATCGGATGCACGAGCGCTGCGCGAGCGCGGTGCGAGCGAGTGTTGGCGACGGAGGAGCGTGCGCGGAGCGTGCGGGAGCGTGGTGCGTGCGGCCGAGCCGCTCCCGCAGAGCACTCGGAGCGCGCGTCTGGGCGCCGCGCCGCGAGGGGGCCGGGGGGGCGGGGCGGGCGGTGGCAGGCGAGTGACGGCGACCGGCTGTTGGAGGCGCACAGTGGGCCACACGCAGCGCTCGCCTCGGCGCGCGGCTGTCACTCTCGACGAAGACGGAGAAAAGACACGAAAGAGGGGAAACAAGGAAAAGAAAAAAGAATTTTAACAATGATACATAATGCATTATTTACCATTTGGACTGTATAAATGAGTATAAACAACCTGTAACAACTATTGTACTACAGCTTCCGGGTCAATGACCCCCATCTCGATCAGGTTTTTCGTCCAGTTTCCCTGATCCATTGAGCGAATGCTGAGATGGCCCCTTGTTTTGCTTCTGGACATAAATGTAACTTCATTTTCTGTGCACGTCTTCTAGAATTCAGTGAGAAATACAATTATTCAAATTATCGTTTCCATGTTGTCGTGGCAGGAAGTATTATTCTGAAGGACAACATGGATAAGAGCAAAAATGTATTGCCTTTTTATCCTTGAAAATAGATTTTATTACATGAGAGGTTTTCTTCCCCTTCCAAAATTTCAGTAGTATATGACTTAGTGTAGGGATCACAGAATTTTGAAAATGAGCACACAATTCACTTTTCCCCATAGCATGTCATACGCAGTTTGTAACTGTTCTTTTTTTTGACGCAAAATAAAATTTTTAAAAATTTTAAAAAAACGAGGGGAAAAGAAGGAAACGAAATAAGAGCAGAAAGAAAATCAGAAGAAAAACCAAAGAAAACCAAAACCAAAACACAAAGGAAAAAAAGAAAGGAGAAGAATGAAGACGGAAATAAGCAAAAAAAGAAGGAAAAAAGGACTGAAAAGCGTCCGGGGCCAAGGTTAGAAAGAACAAGAAAATAAACAAACAATAAAACAAACAAAATGTTTCGTTGTGATCTTGGACCGAAGAGTCGCGGGTTTGAGTTCCGCCTCGGGTATGGTTGTACTTGTGTTCGTCCTTTCACACCTTATCATCATATCGTTTCATCTTCATAGTTACCATAACGTTAACTCCAATAGTGGTCGCTAATGACCTAGATGTTAATGCGACCTTAAATTTAAAAAAATTAATTTTTTAAAAAATTTGAAAAAGGAAAAGAAGAAGACAGAGATGAAGATGACGGAGAAGGAGTAAGATACAGACTGCATGCTTTGTTTATGCTAGTCTGGCGATTTTTTATAGTTCTAAAACACAGCGAAAACATGAGCGAAAACAGCATCGCTCATTGAAATGTCTCCTTCCACTAGGTATATGGGCTGGAGTGTCAGCTGCTGACGTCTCACTGCATTAGTTCTGTGCATGTAGTTGCAGGATACGAATAATTTTCACAAATCGTATACATTGTTGAGACATCGTCTCTAAAAGTAATGTAAAAATTTATATATGTCTTGGCGGAAAGCAAATGAGAATTTGTATGCTGGTGAATGAAATCACTTAGAAGGATGTAATCGGGAAGGTCATAAAGCCCGAATTTCAGAGTTCGCATAGTTTATTTTCATCAGGTTTTTAATTCCAGTCAAAATAATTTTTTAATCACATAATGGATGCCAATACTATTTCTTAAACAATAAGTTTTAAAACACATTTCATGCATTCCAGCTTAAATTCATTGATATCATGCTGACATTCTCCAGTTGGCCTAATGACAAGACGAATAATAACGCAGTACAAGATAAATTAGCCAACGTTCGTGATATGGATGCGAATCATTTTCCGTATTACTCAGTAATAGGTGAGTAATATACATTTTCATCACTTTGGATCGGCGTCAATGAGTGTGACAAAGACGATCACCAATGAGTGTGACAGACAGACAGACTACACCTCCTAAGCGCTGTTTCCCGCTGTCTTTGATGTTGCAAGCGTTGGAAACTGACATCCGCCTTCCCCACTTGTGATGGAAAATTTTACCAAAACATCGATACACCCTTCGATACATCGCTAAAGGGTTTTGATCGACGAGAAAATATGCATGTTTTAATTATAGAATAATGAACATGCTCTTTTCTTATCCATTTTTAATTACATTACGTAAAAGGGATACATTTTATTGTTTGGTTACCAGCATGTTTGTAGTAAGTTAATAAAAGTTAGTATCGAATGTAAAGAAACAAATTAATAATAAAGAACATAGTGTTTCGCTACTTCACAATTTAGTCACTGCCATTCATATACCATCGAAGTAAAACCACATAAAATTCCCTAGATTGCACAGGCGAAATTCAAGTTTCCATTCCAATGGCATTCATTGCCATTGCATACCATTTCCAATGGCAATTATTTTACATAAAAACATCAATGTCTCGAAATCTTTAACAACTTCACATCCGTACTAGATACATGTACTGTGAGGTCTGCTGTCTCGTAATACTGTTTATAATTCCGATGCAACCAAACTGAGGAGCAAAACCCCACCCTTAACTGCCGCCGTCCGTTAAGAAAAGTCGAAACAGAAAAGAGTGGGCATGAAGACGGCACAGGGAGAGGTGGCTCAGGGCATCAACTGATGTCACTGCATCGCCCCTGACCGGGAGCTCCTAGGTTCCCACTCCCCACGGCGGCAGGATTTTCGACACTAGCTTCTCAGCTAGGTCGAATTCAGTCGCTGTCCGGAGGAGAATTCCAGCGGCCGGCTGCTCTGATCAGTAGTTTTCCGTGGTTTCTCCGATCAACGCCAGGCGAATACCGGAGCAGTACCCTACCAAACGGGCCACGGATCACGCGCGATCTGTCCTTCCTCTTCCTTGTCGTAGCCTCTCCTCTTATACACACACACGTACACTAACATGCACTACACTACCACATATTCCGGGAGCTTGTCCCGGCTGGGGTGCCCCGCTAGTAGGAGAGTCCTGGTTAGGGGGAAACCCCACTAGCCGACGGTAGGTCGGCGCCGGATCTCGCCATCCAGCGGGGAGATCACCGCCATCTCCCGAGAGAGAAAAAAAGCATGCACTACACTAAGGGGACTAATGACCAAAGCAGTTGACGCAACGAAGACGGCCAGTGGCAGATCGGGGCTTGGCTCACTGTGCGGCGGGCGCGCGCCGTGGGAGGGGGGGGCGAGCGGGCGCGGCAGGCGTACCAACCACGCGAGCCAGGGTGGGCGAACCGGCTGCCCCGCGCCCAAGGCCCCGCGCCCAATAAGGCCAACGACAGCGCGCCACGACACGCCAGACAGCGAAACGAGAATCAGGGGAAAGAAGAATCGAACAATTGGAATTGGGGAAAGAAAATGGGAAAGAAGAACGAACAATTTGAATTTGGGAAAGAAGAAACGAAAAAATAATGGAAACAAGAACTAGAGAAAAGAAGAACAATTGAAAAAATTATAGCAGTTACAAGATGCAGAGGAAGCAAGAAAAAACAGAAGTGTTAGTGGAAGAAAGAATAGATGAAAATCAGAGATAAATAATGAAGACAGAAGAAAGGAAGGAAAACAGAATAAAAGGAACACAATCAGACTGAGATGAATAAGACGAAGAGAAGAGGCTTTTGTGATGTAACGGTAGTGACCTGAAGATTCGGAGTGAAGCATAAATGTGCAGACGACGATGAACAGGAACTGATAATCAGCCCAAGATTGAATATGTCTGGCTTAAGAGAATCTGTTATTTACTTCTGATCAGAAGTCCTATTTTAATTCATGAACATGAGCTTAATATATTATTT
Organism: Teleogryllus oceanicus; assembly: GCA_964035755.1. Taxonomy (NCBI): domain Eukaryota; kingdom Metazoa; phylum Arthropoda; class Insecta; order Orthoptera; family Gryllidae; genus Teleogryllus; species Teleogryllus oceanicus. Next base: position 85,979,069 of record CAXIVR010000013.1, on the reverse strand, counting down.
TGTCAGCACTCATGCATGCAAACAAGGACTAAGTTATTATTTATGAATTCGAGAATGTTACTTTGCAGTGCTCGCACGCAAAATTAAGATTCCTTCACACGTAACGAAAGAAGTCATGGCCATTGGAAAAACAAATGAGTACTGCAAACCAAACAAAATATTGGGTCGATATGGATCAACAAGCTGCTACGTTGCATATTGAGAATGATCTTGTATACTTGGCAAATTCGTACTAAAAATGCATAAATTCACACAAAAAATTGCATAAAATCCGACTAAAAATAATATACGCAATTCCTATGAAGGTGTCTCTATAAAATGCCATCGAATGTCAACATTTTATTCGAACGCCTCATTCTCTTCCTAGACTAGTTACGTAAATAACTATTTTAGCACCAAGCTTCACTTTAGTTTTGCATGTGAGAATTCGCGACTGTTTCACGGCCACGTTGAGCCTCAGCTCAATCATGACTCACCCGGCTTTGTTTCTGCATCCCTCTCCAGGTGAAGCCTCTAATTTCGCCAGCGGTAAACCACTTTTTCCTCATCGCGTCGTCATTTTTTTTCCTCAATGGACGGAAGTTGCATTCACAACACACCGAAATCTCGACCTTCTCTCCCCTTGACGAAGCTACACGAAAGAAAGCTTCTACAACAACAAAAATAAGACCTGACAAAGATTTACAAGATTTGTTAAGATTTTTACAGAATGTTGATGAAACGTGGAAGAGAAGCAAAGAGAAGAAAATAGAGGAAAGAAGACAAAAAAGGAGATAATGGGAATTTGAGTAAGAGAGAGCAAAAGGGAAAGGGAAAGCAGAGAGAAAATGAGCCGAGTGGAAAGTGCAAAAAGCAAAAAACCATGCACTACACTTACGGACCTAATGACCTTAGCAGTTGACGGCCCGGAAACACTAGTCTCAACCCGAGCCGGAACAAGCTACATGCTCCCCACTGGTCTCCCGGTTTGTGTGCATCACTGTCAGGTTTTTGTTTGTCGATATTTCTTTGGGGGTGGGGAGTAAGGAGCATCAAAAAAGTGTAAACCTCGGCGGAATTTTAGTTAAAGCTATGGCATTTAAAACATATTTATTGAAGTTAATAGAATGCACGTGGTAGATTAAAAAGATGTCAAGCTGTGTCGCAGCTCTTCATTAATTCAATAATACACTCTGAGAATTAACTTAGAAAAGGCTGCAGGCCCGAGGACAATGGCGGTAGTAAGCATTCTTGATATCCTGAAATTGTCTTCAGAAAAAGAAGTCATTAGACTTAAACCACTGGTTGTACTTGAAATATTGGGGGGGTACAGAAACGAGGAGAGACAGAAAGAGAAAGAGAGAGAGAGACAAAATGAGAGAGAGAGACAAAATGAGAGAGAGAGACAAAATGAGAGAGAGAGACAAAGAGAGAGAGAAAAGAGAGAGAGGGACAGAATGAGAGAGAGGGACAGAATGAGAGAGAGAGGACAGAATGAGAGAGAGAGACAGAATGAGAGAGAGACAGAGAGAGAGAGACAGAATGAGAGAGAGAGACAGAATGAGAGAGAGAGACAGAATGAGAGAGAGGACAGAATGAGAGAGAGACAGAATGAGAGAGAGACAGAATGAGAAGAGAGAGACAGAATGAGAGAGAGAGAAGAGAGAGAGGGATGAAGAAAGAGGAAGAGGCGTGCCAAGGCGTTGGCGGGCGGGCGGGCTCCGTGCTGCGCTCTGCCGGCCAAGCGTGCACGCGCATCCTGTGGCTGCTCCACAGCGCCTCCGACCACTCGCACGACTCAACCACCACCCACCCACGACCACACCTCAAAACATTCATCTACTGCTTCAGAACACCATCACCATCAACATCATCACTTGCAAGTGAAACTGCCTATGAATTTCGCCATGAAACTAGGTAGGCGTGTGGGAAATATAGAAATCCACGTATGTATTTTATTTTCTCCCTTACATACTGTATTGCGTGTTATACTTCTTATGTATTATATTATTGTATTGTATTACATACTGTATGTAATCTGTATTTGTTGTGTTATTTTAATATAAACCTCACGTTTAATAAACAAATTCATCAACTTCATCAAGTGTCTTCTCCTCTCCTTCCATTCCTAATCCCCTCTGCGAGACCTCTGTTCTCTTCTCTTCCATAGGAATACTCTTTCTCTTTTTGTGTACTCTTTACCTTCGTCCCTAAGCGAAGACAAGGAGAAACCTCATTGAAGAGATCTGAAGTATCGTCCGCGTTCGAAAACGGATCTCGCCGGCGGCATACGCCAATTGGAGACCAGAAGGAAAATAAGAGTTTAGCCCATACATGAATTGGGAACTAGAGAGAAAATAAAGAGTTTAACCCATGTGTAAATTGGGGACCGACCCAGAGAAGGGCATACGTAAAGTGGGATCGACTACCTCTTCTCCTTCCAGATAAAAGTGGCAATGCTTTAGTTTCAAAGAACATTTTCGTAGCCAATGTTTTTAAAACACAACTCCCCAATTTTTCAGACTTATATATGAGTGGCAATTGAAACATACGCTGATTGAATGAATTCTGCTTCTCTTGCTACTTTATATTCTTCTTTTTCTCGGCTAATATTCTACAATGCTGAACATGAAATTTGGGCACTAGTGCTTTCTTAGCTGTTCATTTTGATGTAGAAGCTAGTCTCGAAGATGTTGAATAAGGCACAAGGAAAAGCTGGACGGCAGCGCGGCAGCGGCGGTCCCCATAACGCGCCTACCTGCTCAATCAGTCCTTTTCCTTACCTGGGTTGGCTTGGTCCCCAATTTACATGGAGAATTAGAAAGTAAGTTTCGCGAGAAAAGATGAAGAAATTATTTGGCCCCCAATTTACATGTAGAATTAGAAAGTAAGTTTCCGAGAAAAGATGAAGAAATTATTTGGTCCCCAATTTACATGTAGAAGTAGAAAGTAAGTTTCGCGAGAAAAGATGAAGGGATTATTTGGTCCCCAATTTACACGTAGAATTAGAAAGTAAGTTTCGCGAGAAAAGATGAAGGGATTACTTGGTCCCCAATTTACATGTAGAATTAGAAAGTAAGTTTCGCGAGAAAAGATGAAGGAATTATTTGGTCCCCAATTTACATGTAGAATTAGAAAGTAAGTTTCGCGAGAAAAGATGAAGGAATTATTTGGTCCCCAATTTACATGTAGAATTAGAAAGTAAGTTTCGCGAGGAAAGATGAAGGGATTATTTGGTCCCCGGATTACGTACGGCTGACCTTGCACAGTACGTGACGAAGAGGCTACACACATTCTCGTCCTTGGTTCGATCCTCCCCAACAGTGCTACGGTGCCAACGGTCAAGAAGCTGCCAGGAAAACAAAAACACTCCCACGCAGCATTCAGCTCCCTCTGCTGCGTGACGAACTAACTAAAAAAGACAATCGCTAGGGAAGGTCGCGGTTGAATGACGAGATCAAAATGCAATTAGATCAATTGTTACTAGGGGGCAGATTTTAAAGGAATGTCTTTTTAAGCTTTAGAACAATGCCTTTAGTATAGAATTCATTTTATGTTACGACAAAAGGAAATGGTCCGTTTGTATGACTTTTTTCTTTTGCATTTTTCGTCGTTTTCGACTAATAAGTTTTTATTTAACTTTTCCTGTCATTTTAAATGCATTTTTCGTTGATTTCATTGATTTTAAAAGCATTTTAAAGGTACTTGTTTCAAATAATATTTACGAGATGTTCTACACAGAATTCCTGAGAAGCCCATTAGATTTGTTCGCTCAGAAAGTGTTATGTCAGCGTTGTGAATGTGTATATCAGATTCAGACACCCGGCTAACCTGGAAAGCCCATATACGTTCCTAAACTATTAGCCTAAATCTAGCCTATTCCTCCCTTCGCCAACTCTATCCTCTTATTAATAGAAAGTCTTCCCTTAACCTAAAAACCACCATTCACGTACATAAATCACTAGTCCGCCCTGCAATTACGTATGCTGCACCGGTATGGGGAGGTGCCACCCCCTCAACAATAAAGCACATCCAAACCCTACAAAATAAAGTCCTCCGCACTGCCTTAAATGCCCCATGGTATCTAATGATGAAATTCACAATGATTTGAAATTCCCTACAGTCGCCCAGCACATCGCCCGCCTCTCCGAATGATTCTACAACAAGCTTCATAACCTTCCCTTCCAACCGATTTTCTCACTAGGAAAAACCACTCATCCTCATTGAAACCGCATCCCGTTCAGATTCCCAAAAGACAAATTCCGCCCTCCGTAACTCCTACGCTTTTTCCATATCATAAGCGCCGTTATCTTACTCATACCACAAACCACCGCAGTAATTCCCAAGCACCCCAACCTGATTTCTTGTAGAGGAGCCCAGTGGGGTCATCCTCCTTCTTATTTTTGTCTGTATATTATTGCATATATTGTACAAGCAAACAATTCTGTAAAGTGGCTATGTACGCTGTATCAGAAAATATTTGAATAAAAAAGAAAAGATTCCTTTGGCACCTGATATTACAGCGCCACCACATAATTATCAGCGCCATTGTCGGGTCGGACGATATCGCGATAATTAAAGACAGAGATTTCCTGGTAACAGTCCAAAGTTTACAAGATGTGTTCACTTGAAAGAAAGGAAGAATCCTCGATTATATCGCGAACATATCCAACAGTTTCAGTTATTCATCTGATCTGGTTTTGATTCATTTTTTTAATGTCATTTTTCTTTCTTTAGGCCATTTAAAACACATTTTCAGTGCCTTTTATTGATCATTTTGACGCTGTGTTAGGTCGTAAAATCCTCCTCCCTATTATTACATTTCCATCGCGTACGTACTACGGTAGTAAAGAGAAAGTATTGTAATGCGGCAGAAAAAGGGAGATTTTTTGCATAGAAAACTTCGAACTGATAGTCACTGAAATATTTTGAATAACATTCCAATCACATGAAAATCATGACAAAATAGAAAATTGCCTTGAAAATAAAGGACTCACCAATATATAGGAGGAGTAGAAGAAGCACTGGGAGAGTTATGTCACTTACCTGAAAAAAAGAAGAAAATGTATTAAAAAAAGCAGTATGTCAAAATAATTTTCATACACTACGTCAATGTCGGGGCTGCATGATGTTGAAGTGGATATTTTGATTTTTAGGCATAGCCATCAAGCCTCAACATTATCATTTCTTTTTTCCCCAAAATGGTTCCAAACATTTTCTTTAACTTTTTTCGGATGGATCAAAAAGCGCTTACAAAAATTGCACATGTACAACTTTCGTTGAACTCTTCAATTTTCGAAATTGCAAAAGTTTATCATTTTTCAGTGTCTTCCTACAACTTTAATATCAAAACTAAACTTTTTTATGATATATGTTCAAAATTAGATTTTGAACATATTTGAATACTCATATGTATTTTTTGTTGTTACTAATTTCCTTGCCTCTTATTCATGATTTGTATTATATTATTCTTTAATGATTCTGCATGATAAAACAAATTTATTGGTTTATTTCAATTTAATATAGAATTTTTTAAATTAAAGAATCATTTGAAAAATAAAAAATTAGGAAAACAAATGGAAGAATATATATTTATACTTCAACAAATAAATCATTGGCCATATTTGATAGCAATAATCTGCTCACCCTCGATTAACGATATCAGTTTTGCCATATTTTGGTTCAAAGAATACTCCCACGAGAAAACTAAATTGCTCTTTGAAATAACACTTGTGAATTACACCTGATAATTTCATGAAAACAAATGTGTTTCATGACGTACAGTTTACAACAAGTAACGACCTGCAACAGAAGATAAAACAAAAGAATTCTCAACAAAACGAAATCTGAATAACAATTCCCTTAATATCATCCAGTTCATTTAATTCTCTTGAGTATAATTTATTCATGTAACTGATGGCTGATAATTTCATTGAATAAAAATGTCATTGTGTATTATGTGTCAATGGCCGCTGTGAAAAGTATTTGTAATGTAGACAATACACGTTACAATTTAGAAACTATGTAATTATAATTTTGATCTGGTCCAAGAATCATTAAAACTACAAAAGAAAATGTGAAAAACTTTACAGTAACAATTTTTCAATCAAAAAACACGCACGGATATCTCAACTTACAAAAATTGTAAATTTTAACCTCTAGGATTTCCATAACGAGTATTAGAAAAAGAGATTCATGTTCAAATTCAAATTGTGACTTATTCTGGGCGTGATTTTCCGGATGTAGCTCATCATAATTTGTTACAGGGCAGCAGTACACTTCTTGAATTTCACCTTTTTATATATTATACAACTAGTTTATAATATTAACTTTATTGCATCAGTAATGTTTGAAAACGAGCGAGTTAGACAAATTTTTAATAATGCATTATAAATTTAAAAGAGAAACAAAGTTAATTTGAGATTGATTGTGACGTCATGGGTATTTGACATATGAGCGAAAAAACGGCGGTCAACCGTTTACCGCTACAACCCCACGAGTCTCTAGCTACGATTGGCTGAATATATGATGACGCAATTCGTGCCTAAAGGCAAATACATAGTCATCTGTGCCTTAAGATGACATTTTATGAACAATTTATTGTAACGAAAAAGCTCGTTTATAATACTGGATTACTAAAAACTTTTTTTTGTTGTCCTGTTTTAATTTACACCGAAATCGAACTACTGTTTCTATCCTGGTGATCTAACTTGTGGCCGTTGGATTAAGGTTGTTGGTTGTAACTGCTTGCCAGTTAGTCGATAACGTGAATATCTTCCTCACCGGTATTGTGAGATGTGTGCATATGCAGCTTAATTGATTGGTTAGTGTTCCGGGTACGTCAACTGCAAAGGTCAATAGTCCCGTAAGTGTAGCGCATATTTTTATCGTTTGAGGTGGCGGTGATCATCCGTTGCTGGATGGTGAGATCCGGGGTCGGCCTACCTGGCAGCTTGCGGGTTTTCCCAACAGGTATTTCCGACCAGCGGGGCACCGACCCAGCCGGGACAAACTCTAAGCTCCAGACCGTTCTCCCGGCATGTGTGGTAGTGTACTGAATGTTAGTGTGTGTGTGTATGTGTGTGTGTGTATGTGAAAGTAAAGGGTGAGGGTAGGTGTGTTGGGGTACTGCTCCGGCATTCGCCTGGTCATCAACGGCAAAAACACGGAAAGCTACTGATCGGAGCAGCCGGATGCTAGAATTCTCCTCCAGACAGCGACCGACTTCGACCGAGCTATGTTTCTAGTGTCTAAACTCCTGCCACTGTCCGGACTCGAATCCACCGCCACAGACCAGCGAAATCAATTGATGCCCTGAGCCACCTCAGCTCAATGCAGCATGAACAGGAACCAAACATTCGTCCAAGTCCTGGAGCCATCTATACACCTTGTTGTTGGTTTAGTGTATTGGTTTAGTGGTGAGTTGTAGTTGACATTTACATAATTGAAATGATTGAAGGCGTTGTCATTGTCAACAATACTATTTATTTCAATACTAGCAGCTTTCGATGGCATCATCAGTTTTCTGCTGTATGGGAGTCGTTTTTGTGACTCCCAGACAGCAGAAAACTGATGATGATGGCTAAGCCATCGAAAGCTGCTATTATTGAAATAAATAGTATTGTTGACAATGACAACGCCTTCAATCATTTCAATCATCTATACACCTGCCGTCATTGCAATGAGTGCTGTAGTAATTGTAGCCTTAGATGCTGGCGGAGTTTGAAATTCCCACCACAAGAGTAGCCGGAACGGTCCCTTGTCTGCTATATTATTTCAGTAGTACACATTCCTCTTGCGGCTGTCGCATGCAAGAGAATTTCACGGAGACGCGACGAATTGCACTTCGACTTCGAGATTAAAAAGAAATATTCACTAACTGTGTTAACTGCAACCTCCCATTTCGTCAACGGTTTGTCATCCCATTTCCGCAACCATCCATAAAGTAGATTTAGAGATATAACCTTGTTTTTCTCTTGGCCGAAAATATCACTTTTTCTTTCCAAACTGCGCACCCATTTTTTACAGCGTTTTCTCTTAATAAATACATATTTATTTATTCCTTGATAAATATTTATTTACTTATTCCTTGCAGCTTCACTAGTGGTAGTGGTTGACCAAAACAGGGCGTAAAAAATAGAAAAACACATTTTCCGGAAACAGAATGTCGTACAACACACGAGGTCAACGAACTCCGCACAGTCTTTCACAGTTTCATACTTGGACTGGCTCCAATGTCGTGACACCACAGCCGCTTTTGGGATAAAATCTTTCCGCAGTATTTCTAAGAGTAAGGGGAATGACACGGAAATGCAGGCCCATGCATCCGGCGTAAAATAGAAACACCCCGGAAATGAGAAAAAAACATGAAAGGTGATTCCTAGAAAAGAAGACAAATATACTAACGTAAAGTTCAAGGCTTAATAGAATATTATTTGTACATAGCACGTCTTATCTACAAAGACTTTTTCTAATTTAAAAAATGTTTTTTTTTGTTTTTTTAAAGATTAGAATATATGTTAAGGACGCACCACAAAGTAGATTCTATTATTACATACTCGAATTCGTAAACTGATATACAAGAGATTGAGAGAACACATGACAAATCACATGACACGTAATTCATTTGAAATAAAATTGGAAGCCGTTATTATTACAAATATTGAAGATCATAAGCAAGCACTTCAATTACGAAAGAGTATGAGTCTTCCGTAATTTTCTCGCTTAAATAATTATAAAGTAAAAAGTATGTGATGTGACCATAAGTACACATATTACGTTGAATGTCAGTATGCAGGTGAAATGGGGTGATACGAAACATGACGAAAGCATTGATGACGATATTTCTTTCATTTCCTATTTTAAAAGTCCTCAGAAATGACAAGACATAGCCTTCCGACAAAACGTCTAATGAGATTAAACATTTCTTTGAAATAATTTCAAGTAAATGATGTGACAAAGACCATTTGTTTATGTCACATCACATGTGCTTGTAATGTGTCACGTAATGTAAAACAGGTAAGGATTGTGGTTGCAAATATGTATGAGGACACTGTTTTTGCCCATTTAAACGCAACAAGCTCCACGATCAAATTGAGACAACATAATTCCACTTTTCAAAGACGGAAGCCCACATCACGTCTGTTAGAACCATCTATTCTACGAAATCACTATGATATATTCGTGAAACTTAATGTGGCATGAGAAATGTAGCATAAATACACATATTCGTTGATTGAAGTTTCCGGGCACGCCAACAGCTGTAGGTCATTAGTCCTGTTAGTGCAATGAACGTTTTGTCTCGTGGTGACAGCGATGGATGGTGAGATCCGGCGCTGACGAACCCGACGGCTGCGTCGACAACTTCCGGACTCGTTCCCCAATTTGCATGGCAGTGCACTGCATGTAAGTACAGTCGCCTCCGGTTATGTGAACTAAAGTCACTGGTCCCATGCCACTCACATTACAGAGAAGCATAAGAAGATTCGGTTATAGTGAACCTGAGCCTCGGTTATGGAACTAAGTCACTGGTCCCATTCACTTACATACAAAAAGCATAAGAAGATCGGTTATAGTGAATCTGGATCTCTTATGTTATTAGACGATTAAAAAGGCTTTCGGAGAGCTGGATGGTGTACCAACAGTGTAGGAAGCATTGAAAGGACCGGCAGTGGTAGCTCAGTGCATCAATTGATGTCACTGCAGCGCCTCTAACCGGGAGGTCCTAGGTTCGAGTTCTGACGGCGGCACGGTTGTCGATACTAGCTTTTCAGCTACGTCGAATTTAGTCGCTGTCTAGAGGAGAATCTAGCTGCCGGCTGCTCTGGTCGGTAGTTTTCCGTGGTTTCTCCGATCAACACCAAGCGAATGCCCAAGTAGTACCCTAACAAATGGACCACGTACCGCGCGCGATCTTACCTTCCTCTTCCGTGTCCTCTCCTCTCCTCTTACACACTTACACTAAATGACCTACACTGCCACATATTCCGGGAGACCCGTCGGGAGCTTAGAGCTTGTCCCGGCTGGGGCGGTGCCCCACTGGTGGGAGAGTCCTGGTTAGGGGGAAACCCCACTAGCCGACGGTAGGTCGGCGCCGGATCTCGCCATCCAGCAGGGGAAGATCACCGTCATATTCCCAGAAAAGCATGCACTACACTAACGGGACTTATGACCAAAGCAGTTGACGCGCACGGAAACACGAAAAATCAATCAATCAATCAAGCATTGAAAGGTGCGAAGGCTGCATTACGATACTTAGAGACAGAGGACAATGCAGAATCAAGTACTAAGAGAGCACGAACTCTGGAAAAGGAGGAGAAATTACTAACAAATTCACGAATAAAAAAACCATTGAAAATGATGTTTTTAAGTAAAAATAAAGATACCGAATTTTCAGTTTAGCTGTATCTCTATATAATAAAATAATATTTTGGAGAAATTCATTTAATTTGACATCTCGGATATAGAGAACCAAACATCTTAGTCTCCAGAAGTTCACTATACCCGGAATCGACTGTATATGCGAATGTGTAAGAGGAAGAAGAGAGGACAAGGAAAGAGAAAGGAAAGATCGAGCGTGGCCCCTTGTCTGTTTATTAAGGTTCTCTGGTCTGGTATTAAACGGAAAACCCACGAAGAGCCACCGATCAGAGCAGTCAGTCATTCAATGAAAATAAATCATTCACGATATGAATATGGCAAATTAGAACCACACAGAAACAGTACATTTTAAAAGTCATGTGACGCATTTTGCGACATGTTGACAAAACAATGCTTTTACTGTTTCACAATTTAAGCGAATCATAGGCTCTTCGGATCATAAACAAATTACCATTCATGCACTCAAGATGATCATTTATCCACAATGATTCTATATTGCAGAGAACACGTTCGATAATATAATTCCATTCAATATGACCTACGTATCGTATCATGTCATATCACATGACCATATCTGTTTAGACATGTGGGAGAGGAAAGAATGCTACAAACACAGTGAGCTATTGTGTTGCAAACGTAGTAATCTACACAGTTTTCTTGGACTGCTATATCTGTCTAACAAAACTTCATTCATTCAAAATAAACGGACTTTCTTTTATAGAAAAAGACATTCCAACCATAGAGAAATCGTAGCTTCTTTGCGACGAAGAAACAAGTTTTCAAAGGAATATTACGTCGAAAATATTATTACAAACTACATGATCTAAAATGTCCCTAAGTATGATAAAAGTCCGTTTCCCATGGTCATTTTTTCATCATTTTTCAGTACAGAAAATGAATGGAAAAGGGACGGTATCGATCGGTGTTTCGGTATCGATACTGGATGAAGGAATTCGAGCATTTTACACGTTTTCTGCACGCTATCGTAATGAAAATATTTTCTCTGGACGCCGCAAAAAGCGCTGAAGAACAACCAGTTTTGAACACGTATGGTAACAAATTAACTAACGTTTAATCGGCGTTGAGCAAGGAACAAGAACATAGAGTACATGTTTTATTTCTCACTACATAATCACATCACATTACAATTCAAAATATTAGAACGCTCTCGAAACTGTACAAAAGACACAAATAGCACGAAGTAGCTAACAAACCGAAGATAGTTCCGAAAAGTGACACCAGGAGCGCAGTAATCAAACTGGATGAAATCTGTACCGAAAAATGAACCATCATATTTGTGTACAAATTACATACCATCAAGTCTGTCACTTTTCTGAACCAATGAAAAATGGCCGCGTAAAACGGGCTTAATGTGTGGGGAATTATCCCGTATGGTTACGAGTCCACTCCGACGTTGTGGGGGAGTGGGGGTATTAGTTACAAACTCGGCCACTAGAGTATTTACAGTAATGCCAACCTCTGGAAAATCAAAGTCATACATGCTATGTGTGCGGCCAGGTCATCGCTCTGGGTAGGCAACAGCAGGGACACTAGATAGGAGTTTTAGGTGCCTCCCTTGAAGGACCTGGACCTGCCTCAGCCATTTCCTTAGATAATGGTAACGATGCTGAACAGAAGTTCTCGACTATGAAAGCAATTAGCTTTGACTAGCACCTGTTTCGCGCCAATGAAGTTTTAATGTTTGGAATGTTGTCATCAGTGTTCGCTGCGAGCTTTTGCCTTCAACTGTTTGTTGCTCAAGGGAGGGGGAAACAAGGTCATCGTTCAAGAAAAGTTGCGCGAGTAGTACCGGGAATGAGATTCTGTTCACACAGTTCGAGCAATATAGAGATCACGAGTCCGAATTACTATAGCATTATGTTTTTCACTGTTAGAATGACAAGTACGCGTTACACAGACTGGACATGTTTCTCACGTAGACATATGAATTGCGTAGGCCGAAGACAGGAGCCCTGTCACCCAACCTCGAGACGAGAAGCAGAGCGTGAAATAGAACTCCAAGTTTCAAGTGTTTGGCAAAAAAGTATTTTGGCGTAACATGTGTTGGACTTACTCAAGGAAGTTTTATCTCAACAACGCAGTCCGAGGGAATGTAGCGGGAACAAAGCACATGCCAAGACATTGCACTGCGACAGAATGAACCGAAAGGGAATAGATCAATTTTTTCTCGGCGTGACTCGTTCATTTATGCGATGCGTACCCTAAACTAAGAATTAACTCTATACGATAAAGGATTCGGGCCATTTTAGACATGACGTAACATGCGCCGTGAGGTACATGATTTACGGTTGTACTGTTGCACCCTAAATCAAGTTCTCCAGCGCCCTCAAAACTCGGGTTGGGTTCTAACATTCCCCCCTCAAACAATCTTGCCTCCACTCACCCCGGCAAGGCCCTTGGGGCCAAGGGCCGAATCAAACCAACGCCCCCCCCCAACACAAAGCGAATCTTGTCCTCTCCTCACCTCGACAGACGGCCCTCCGATTCGACGGCGATCCAATGAACGGGTCTTCGCTCAGAATCAAACCAACGTCCCCCCACACAAAACAAATCTTGTCCTCCACTCACCCCGGCAAGCAGACGGCCCTCCGCTTCCACGACGATTCGGTTCTCTAGTGAACGGGTCATCGCCCGGAATCAAACCAACGTTTCCCTCTACACAAAACGAATCTTGTCCTCCACTCACCCCGGCAAGCAGACGGCCCTCCGCTTCCACGGCGAATCGGCTCTCCGGTGAACGGGTCTGCGGCTGACGAGGTCGGGCGGCGGCGAGGGCGGGCGGTGGCGGCGCAGGCGGGGCGACGGCGACGGGGGCGGGGCGGCGGGGGCAGCACGCGCGAGGCGGCCGGGGCGGCGGGGCGGCGGCGGCGCCGGGGAGGCGTGCCCACCGCCCACCCCGCCCCACCCCGCGTCTCTCCGCTGGCGGCTCCAACGCCCCACAGGCCGTGGTGGGCGAACGCGGGCGCACACTTTCTCGGATGCCACACAACCCCCACGCACACACTTAACTCTGCCCACCCCCCAAATATTGTTTTCTGCAATAATTGAAGAAAAAACAACAATTAATTGCAGTTCAAGTATTATTAACTTGAAAATATAATTGTGATAATATTTGTAAATTTTTTTCTCAAAGATTCCCTCTTGAATCTACTGCAAAATATTTTAAGAATAGTTGAAGTATAATTAACTTAAATTATATTTGTAATAATAATATAAACAAATGGAAAGAGGGGAATTTTGTCTGAATATCGAACCCCTTTTGAATCTACTGAAAAACCTTTTTTTTTAATATTTATTTAACTGTAGTTGAAGTATATTAGAATTCAAAAAAAATTTGCGATAATAATATAAATACATGTGAAATTGTCTGATAGTATGGCCCCTCGTGGATCGACTGCCCCAAGCCGTTTTGTATTCGCTGGGGCCACTGGCACAAAACTTGTATGCACTCGTTGGATCACTTCACTATTACACAACTCACTGGCACGTTGACGAAGCACGCGGTTTTGACACAGGCACACGAGTTCACACAGGTGGTCTTGACTTTTTTTTCGCCGCATGAGGAGACGTGGTTTCTCACGAAAAGGCGAGCCTCTACTGATGTTAATCACTACGTGGAGTTGACACCTCACGAAAAAACCTGCACCGATTGCTAATCGACGAGAGATAAGATAGAGGAATGATGCACTCTAGTAACACGAACTGAGATTTAAGCTCCGAACCGATTTCTTTGTTTTACTTCCTTTTCAAACACATGTGCTGTTCACAATTATTTCAACTTAATAACAACACTGCATGTCACGACTGTTGTGACTCATTCCATTCACTTGTGACACGAAGTTTCCACTTTTCACAACATGTGATTCTAACAGGCAGCGAGCAGTATACTACAAGTTTTTGTCAACTTAACAACAAAATCCCTGTCATCACACTAATCCCGAATTATTTATTTGACTCACTCCAGTTGCTTCTTTAACTAAGTATCACTTTCACAACAGGAGCTCAAAACTACACTCACCGTGGTTGTTCTCGACTACAAACAACAACACTTCTGCATCATGGCACTGTTGTTTCGTGCTCCAAACTTGCAACGTCGGCTTCTTGAACAAGTATGACTTCCTCGAAGTACTCCCTTTCAAACGCCTCTACACAAACATGACCATTTTCCCTCCGAGCGGCCGACGCGACCGGCAATTGTCTCCCTGGCGGCGGAGCGCGGAAGCTTCTGCGAAGAACAATTGACGGTTTCCCAACGCGGAGGGCGGGCGCAGGTAGCGGCAGGGGGCCTTGCGGCGGGCACGGCCTCCTGGTTGACTGACGCCGAGGCACTGCCGGGCGGGCAGGCGGCGTTCGTGGTGACGTATCACGTGGTCTGTGACCGCCGCCTCCACCGCCGCCGTTTCCTTCCTGGCGAGCCAGTCACCGCCTTGGGGAGAACAGTAGAATGACGCGTATGCCGGGTGAGCAGACGATGACGTAAGAGATGGGCGATTTAATCGCGATTTATACAACAATCAATTTTTTTGTTCGATTAATAGAAGGAGTGAAATGGATTGTTTGTACACCGACTGCACTCCATTTTCGCGATTGGAAAATATATTAATATGAAACGCCGAATGCGTTTTCAAATACATCGATTAATTTTTCGGATTATTTAGCTTAATTATTTCATTCGAGTATAAATTTTCAAGATGAACACACTATAAAAATAGAATAATGTACACAAATTTTACGAATGGAAATCATTGCCTGTTTATCTCTCCCACAACAGCAAAATAATATTCGGTATGAGAAACAATGCATGTTCGGGATGGGATACAATATTTACTAGTTGCACTAGATTTCTGAAGTACTAATTAGATTTGAATATTATTGATGCTTTTTTCTAAACAATTTCCGGATATGTTCATTTTAACTTGGCTGACATTTATCTCACGAGTACATTTACATTTATCATTTCTAAATACTCAACTTTCATTTCAGTTGTGATATCGAATGTACAAACTAAAATTTAATGGTTTTAACGTTTCATAAATTATTTAAAACATTTGAAAAATATCGATGCTGATTAATCTATTAATTCTGAACTGTTAATCAAATCTTATTAATCAACAATTAATTTATTTGAATAGACATTAATGTATAGTCTTTAATAATCGCCCACCCTCCCCGGGAAGAAAGGCCCTGGATGCGTACCCAGGCTTATTTATTCGGAGGCACACGACAGCTGTAGCAGTGCACATCAGGGTGGGGAGAGAAGTTCCGACCCCCCTCCCTCCCCCCCACACAAACATATTTCGAGCTTCACTGAATTTTCACATTTGTAAAACGTATTAATATGAAATTTCAAACGGGTTTTAAAATTTCAAATTAGTGTAGAATAACTAGAAAGAAGTAGAAATGTGCGAAAAAAGAAATTTAAAATATGATAATTCACATTTTACGAAATAATTTTAATCTCTACAAATAAGGCTGCTGTGTCTGTCTGGGATTCCGAAATAACTGCCTTTAAGTAGTCTCATGAACTTGTTTTGAAGATATAAAATCTTCAGATGCAGAATATTCTATCAGGCATACTTAAGTTACTTTTGTAAATCTTGGAGTCAGAAAACAATAACTATGTATACAGACTCAATCATAAGAACCTCAAGCTACTTTTTTAATTAGAAGAAATAAAAAGGTCATCTTCGTCAACATATTAGCTTTATTAAGATAGCCGGCTTTCGACGGCTTTGCCGTCATCGTCAGTCTACAAGATACAGAAAGATGTAACAAAATGATAAATAAATACACAATAAGATAGAAAATTAAATTACAATTAGTGGATGCATCTAAAGTATTTAGTAATAGATAGCAGATAAAATTTCAAAAAAAGGAAATGACCTCTTTTATTTCTTCTTATAAGAACGTCAACAACACCAAATCAGAATTACCACAATGTTTTATAATTGCTAACAATGACGTTGCGTCACTAAAGGATTGCATACACATCGATGCATCCAAAAATTTGCAATAATTTTATATGTTCCTCTCTAAACCAATGTGAAGATATAAAGTCCGCAAACACATTTTAGCTTAAATGGTGGCACGCTTCTAAAGAATCGTTTAAAGTGGAACTTTTTCAAACGCAGAAAATTTTCATGGGACACAAATCGGTGCACTATTTGGAGGTGGCACTATTGTCAATGTTCTAATGTATTCAATTGAGGCATTCTGGGGATTAAGAGCCTATTGGAGAAAATGTCGATTTTCGGTAAAAGTAAGCTGAAAACTATCCAATAGCAAATCTTCATTGCTAATGTTCATTGATAATTCCTTTTTGTCAATTTAATCTAAAAGTTGATGAAATTATCCAACTTAATATATGTTAATTAACTCACTAAATAAATAATCTAAACAGGTAGCATTATGGGCCCTTCTTAACCGCAACTATGTTTTTCTTATCCAGAACTTTAAATTTTTTAAAACATTTCACAAAAAAATTTCCAAAATGTCAGGGCGCCATCTTACACAAGGCCAACCGATTTTGCTATTGATAAACTGCTTTGAGTTTGGATGTTCTTGACTTAGATATCTGCGTTTCATTCCGGAAATTTGTAACCACAGGTTATGCCACAAACGTGAGGTTGCGGTCTGTCTGGTTCCGTTCCTGATTGCAGGCTATCTCTAATCTCTCTTCCTACTGTTCGTAGAATGACGCATTGTGAATCATTAGAACGGGCCCAAAACTTCAGTTCAGAAAATGAGAGAGGAAGCGGTAATCCTCTAACGAAAGCAAAATAGATATATTGAACGTGATTGTGAAAATTAAAATTGTTCATTGGAGTGGATTATTCAAAAAAAGAAGAGTAATAGGTTAGCGTTTACAGATTTCCTCGCTAACCTCTCAATTCTATTGAATTTTCTTTCTTAAAACGCTGTGCCCACTGTTTCTCGTAAATCTCTTTTCTCCCAGCTCTTTTTTTCCTTTCTTTCTAAGAATGTGTGAAATATTGCGAATTGATTGCGACACGTCAGTAGCGTTTCGCATTGTCTTTCATCTTGACGGCGTGTCTGTTAATTAACTAAAATACATTAGAGATACGATAAAAAAATTAAAAAAAGATACGATATTGACTCAAACCCTTTACTTCTGTAAAAGTAATTTTGCAAATGAGTTCAGACAGAGTTTGTCTCCGCCGTATTATGCTAGTGAGAATGTGCAACATTCGAACACTATCTCCAGTTCGTTTCACTAGCTATTGCTCAAAAACATTTTTTATTTTCTAATGGAAAAGGAGAAGAAAATGGAGGAGGAGGATGCGAAGAATAGAAAAAGACGAGAATAAGGAGAAGAAACAGAAGAAGAAGAAACAGAAGAAAGAAGAAGAAAAGAAAAGAAAAGAAAGAGAAGAAGAAGAAGAAGAAGAAGAAAGAAGAAGAAGAGGAGAAGAAGAAGAAGAAGAAGAGAAGAAGAAGAAGAAGAAGACGAAGAAGAAGAAGACGACGAAGAAGAAGAAGAAGAAGAAGAAGAAGAAGAAAGAAGAAAGAAGAAGAAGAAGAAGAAGAAGAAGAAGAAGAAGAAGAAGAAGAAGAAGAAGAAGACGAAGAAGAAGAAGAAGAAGAAGAAGACGAAGAAGAAGAAGAAGGAAGAAGAAGAAGAAAGAAGAAGAAGAGAAGAAGAAGAAGGAGGAGGAGGAGGAGGAGGAGGAGGAGGAGGAGTGTCTGCAGAGTCGTTCGCCTCCCAAAGACCATTGTGGCGCTCATACAAAGGCATTGCCTCACCGCTCTATTCCGAACCGAGCCCAGCGGCAGGTGGGGGCCCCGCCCTGCCCTGCCCGCCCTTCCGAGAAGCGGCTAAATCGGGCGCCACGAGGAAGCGGCCAGTGGGCTCGCCCCATGCCCCTCCACCCACCGCCTTGGGGTCACTGAAACGCCCCTCACCGCCAGCTTCCACTCTCGACACGATGCGACACAAGATAGGTGGCATGAAAGCGCTGTCTGGAGCAGAATTCTAGCGGCCGGCTGCTCTGATCGGTAGTTTTCCGTGATTTCTCCGATCAACACCCGGCGAATGACGGAGCAGTACCCTACCGAAACGGGCCACGGACCGCGCGCGATCGTTCCTTCCTATTCCTTGTCCTACTCCTCTCCCCTTACACACTCACTTACACTAACATGCACTACACTACCACATATTCGGGGAGACCGGTCGGGAACTTAGAGCTTGTCCCGGCTAGGGTGGTGTCCCGCTGGTGGGAAAGTCCTGGTTACGAGGAAACCGCACTAGCAGACGGAAGGTCGGCGCCGGATCTCGTCATCCAGCGGTGTGAAATCACCACCACCTCCCCACGGAAAAAACAGGCACTACACTTACGAGACTAATGACCTTAGCAGTTACGGGCCCGGAATAACTGACAACCAACCACCCAACCGACTGACTTGTAGGTCGGCGCCGGATTTCATTATCCAGCGAAATCGGAACACTGCCACGTCCCGAGAACACTTTCACTATTCTTACAGGACTAATGACCAAAGTAGTTGACGCACCTAGTAGCAATAAATACTAGGGAGTTTGTGCACTCCATAGCGGACAGCACTCTTGATCTGCGGATCAATTCGAAGGTATTCTCTCTCTCACTCCCTCTCACTCTCACTCTCAATCTCTCTCAGAAGCTATTAACTCTCCCTTTCTCAATCTCTCTCTCTCTTCATCTCTGTCTCTGTGTCTGAATCTCTCTCTTTCTCAATCACTTCTCTTCATCTTTCTCTTTCTCAATCTGTCTCTCACTCCATCTCTGTCTTCTCGTTCAATCTGTCTCTCTCTCAATCTCCCCGCTCTCTCTCTCCCTCTCTCTTTTTGTATTGAAGCTGCCGACTGTCTAACAGTGTCCCTCTCTCCTTCCAACTCGTGACTTTGAAGAGACACTACATTTAAACAGGAGCACAGTGGCTGACGTATCCGGAACTCTGTGCTCCCTTGGCTGTTATCTGCCCTTTCCGATTCACCGCCCGCCGGAGCCTCTTCCGCATCCGGTCGCGGCCTTGAGGAGGGTGACTCACGCGGCCGCACGCGAGCACGGGACGACGGGGCCGCTGTCACGCACAGCACGCGCTCGGCTTACTCTAACGTGCACTACACTACCACATATTCCGGTCGGGAGCTTAGAGCTTGTCCCGGCTGGGGCGGTGCCCTGCTGGTGGGAGAGTCCTGGTTAGGGGGAAACCCCACTAGCCGACGGTAGGTCGGCGTCTCGCGCAGTGAAAATGCACGACCGAACCGGAAAAAGAAAATGACTATATTTTTCGAGTTCTAGTGTCTTTTCCAACCGTTTACTAATATTTTCGCATCACCCCTGTTATCAGGTCGTTGACTTGTGGCGTCCCGTGCCTAGCACCGGCACACTTTATTATACTTGTAATGATTGATTGATTGGTTTTTCGTGTTTCCGAGCGCGTCAACTGCTTACGTCATTGATCCCGTAAGCGTAGTGCGTGTTTTTCTCGGGAGATAGCGGTGATTTTTCCCTCGCTGGATGGCGAGATCCAACACCGACCTACCGTCGGCTAGTGGGGTTTCCCCCTAACCAGGACTCTCCCACCAGCGGGGCACCGCCCCAGCCGGGACAAGCTCTAAGCTCCCGACCGGTCTCCCGGGATATGAGGTAGTGTAGTGTATGTTAGTATAAGTGTGTGTGTAAGTGGAGGGGATAGGACAAGGAAGAGGAAGGAAAGATCGCGCGGTCCGTGGCCCGTTTGGTAGGGTACTGCTCCGGCATTCGCCTGGTGCTGATCGGAGAAACCACGGAAAACTACCGATCAGAGCAGCCGGCCACTAGAATTCTCCTCCAGACAGCGACTGAATTCGACCTAGCTGAATGCTAGTGTCATAAATCCTACCGCCGTCAGGAATAGAACCTAGGACCTATCGGTCAGAGGCGCTGCAGTGACATCAGTTGATGCACTGAGCTCTCGCTCCCGGAACTGTTTATTATATAGGGATTTCCCTCTATAACCTCTCAAATACCTCCAGTTATAGTGAACTGCTGGGGACTAACATCTTCGGTTCACTATATCATATATTCACTATATCCGATGATGTCATAAATTAATAAAATTTTTCCACGATGTTTGATTTTATTGATATAAAGGTACAGCAAAATATTTTAAGGACACAAAGTGAAAATTTCAATATATTTATTTCACCAATAAAATGAATTATTTTCAATTGTTTGCATCGCACATTTTTCATTAGATCCTTCTCTAGAGTTCCTGCTCTCTCCATACTTGATTCTGCCTTGTTTCTGTATCTAAGTATCGAAATACAGTCTTGAAATCTTTCAATGCCTGTTCCACTGTTGCAACACCGTTCCACTCTCCGAAGGCTCTTTTACTTGCCTAATTAATTTCCAGGATACAACTAATATTCAGGATTTATTTCCTAAGTTCACTATAGCCGAGGTTCAGGTTCACTATAATCGAATCTTCATATCCTTATTTGCTATGTAAGTGAAACGGGACCGGTGACTTAAGTTCATCTTAACCGATGGTTCACTATTGGCGAGTTCACTATAACCAGAATCGACTAAACTGCTATATTCTATCCAAATTGCTTCATCTTATTTAATTTAGAACTCAGAATTTTGAGCCTAATTTTAAAAAAGTTTTCAGTCAAAGAGTCGGAGAAATTGTTCAAATTCAAAATTAACATTTACAGCACCATTTATCATTCATCAACATATACATCACCATACATCACCATTCACCAACAAATACATCAACGAAATATACACTTTGCCGCACATTTACCGCAATGAAATGCATATAAAACAATTGGTACATGATAGTAAATTAAACACTGAGGCGACTGGTATCGACACGACTACCGCATCGCAAAGTGACAGTCATCGAAAGATTATAAACTTGAAAATTTACATGAATTCATGTGAAATAATAAGCAATTCGTACGAAACTGTCTATGGCACAGTTATTTGAAAACACTGAACCCGGCTTCTATATTCACCCCATCCGTTAAGCATTTCATTCGAACGCCAGCTTCACTTTTTGTACTAGTTACGTAAGTAACTATTGAAAGATTGTCAGTGGCAAACTGCAGTGACATCAATGCTGATGCCCTGCCAAACAACTGCAGGAGGCTTGTAGGCGAAGGGTGATATATTCAAAGAAATACGACATAACTGGAACCATCACAACACCCCTCTACTGTAATTATTATGAGACGCCAGCCCCATAGCACACCCTTCAGCTCGGCACACTAACTGGGAAACCCAGGCCACCAGCCCCCTCCGGTCCCCCCCCCCACCACGGACTTTCGGGACTCAAACCGCAAGGCACGCCCTTTGAAGGACCTCTTTGTACTCGCATTTGTGGCTCAGGGTTGAAAGAGTACAACATGCCTTTCACTCTACATTTTATTACTTTCTCTCCTTTACGAGGTTTTTAAACTATGAATTTATCGCATGTTTTCATTGTTCATTTAAATTCAAAAACAGACGGAATTACTGCTTATAATATTGCATGTATCAATTACCATCTTTTTTTATTCAAAGTTTGGAATAAAAAATTTATTCCTATTCATTCATTTTAGTTCTAATTAATTTGTTGCCAATAAAATATTCCACAATTATTGCAGCATTACATTATAATGCATATTTTTATTTATTATAGTACAAGTTTAGCTAATTTAAAATAATAATTTTGATCCAGATTTGAACATTCAAAAAGATAAATTATGAGAATGCTGGTTAATTCTTCGAAAGTAAATTCCAATATCTGATAAAATTGTTGGGCAAAACAATACTTTTCATATAAACTATTACATCAACATAACACCAATACACCCAATTTTACGATATCCTGCCAAGAATTTAATCTCAAGTAATTAAATTTTACATCAGTACGAAATATACTTAAGCAAGCATTTTCATTTTAAAAAATTGAGACAACACACGCTTAATTTTTTTCACAACTATTCCATTTCTTTCCATTAATAAAAACTAGTATGAACAAATGATGCTACAAAAGCACATACTTTCTCGCAATGTGTAAACGGTTATACATTATCATAATAGATAGAAATTTATTCTACAATTGGGCAGATGATACCCGGTGGCAGAATGCAGAAATACGAAAGCAAATATACAAATACAATTACAAATAACCTAATAATGTATAAAAAAATCATATATAAACAAATTGCCGTGAATTGCACTGTGCCGTGAATTGCGTTCAGTTCAGGAACGCTTGTGTAACGAATAAATTATCAACAACCTCTCCATATGTCCGATGAAATTTTCAGCGAAATCGACCGAGTACTTTTTGCCTTTAAATGCGACATACATAAGCTCATTTCTTATAATTTATATTTAGATTATATACATTTTTCCGTCGCTTAAAAGAAGTTGAAAATTTACGTGTGAAATTGGAAAACAAATCAGAGATTGTTATTTACTTTAATGCAAGACCTCATTTTAAAGAACACATTTCATTAACGAAAAAATCTTTTGCGTAATTTCGCAATGTTATGTAGTTTTTACGTGTCAGTGTTTTGTTCGTTTTGAAGTATCTATTTCATTTATATGGCCATGATTTCTTTGGCATATGCGTACGGCAAATCAACACTTTCCAATCAATAAACATTGAAGGCTGCTCGCATGCTCGAGAGCTGAAAAATAGATTGGCTATTCCACTCAAAAGTTATTAGTTTCAATTCGCGAACAGCGGTTTGTAATATGATGGTGAAAAAACCAACCAGGAGCGTCTAAAATCGAGAAGTTCACCAGTGTACTTTTCGCTATTGTCTTACCACAGATGACTTTCAAATGTTTCGAATTTGTATTGTTGCTTTAAATAATAGTTCTATGACCAAACTGCTGTATTCAATACAGCGTCTGAAACAACCCACCACAAATATGTTTCGCTATTTTTAACGTTATGATCATATTTCTGACTCTTATTCCTGAAATATCTAACCAATTCGACTCGTATTTGAAAATTTTGAATAATAATCGATACGTTTTAAACCATTTGTGAAATAAGCCACGAAAAGAGTCTTGTAGACTTCATGTAAATTATACATATTGCACTCGCGCAGATGTAAATTTATAGTCCACGGCTCCCCTGTGGATTTGATTCTGGACGCGTCACTGCTAAGGCATTAGTTCCGTAAGTATAGTGCATGTTTTTCTCGGAGGTGACTGATCTCTCGCTAGATGGTGATCCGGCTCCGACTTACCGTCACCTAGCGGGGTTTCCCTCAACCCAGGTATCTCCCACCAGCGGGGCACCGCCCCAGCTGAGACTAGCTCTAAGCTTCCGACCGGTCTCCCGGCGTATGTAGTTGTGTACTGCATGTTAGTGTAAATGTAAGTAAAGGTTGAGAATAGGACAAGGAAGAGGAAGGAAAGATCACGTGTGGTTCGTGACCCGTTTGTTAGGTTACTGCTCCGGCATTCGCTTTGTGTTGATCGGAGAAACCATAGAATATCCGATGTATCTTTATGTTAATAAAATGGTGCGCGGATAATGCGCGGATTCGGTGGTATAACGGTTAGCGTATCGGACTGTTTGCGGGTTCAAACCCGATCGAAGCCGTGGATTTTTAAGGGCGAAAAAATCCTTCGTACGCTTTCCTTTGGAGGGGAAGTAAAGCCGGCTGTCCCATGTAGTAGATTTACTGCATGTAAAAGATCCTCAAGCGTAAATGAAGCCTCTGAGCAAAATTGAGTTCCGCCTGTTCCATCGCCCATACCTCCTTTCTCATCTATGGTGAAGAAAGGAGCGTAGCGAAATTTGCGTGGTTAGACGGAAGAGCGGGCCTGATGGCCCGAGTCTCGCCACGTAAAATAAGGCATTAACTAACTAAAATGAATATGTATGGAGAAATTCTCTTTCATTTTGGCATGATCGCACGTAATGAACCTAAAATGTGAGTTCTCTATAACCGGGGTGGGCCGCATATTCCGCTCAGCCGCCGCAAGAGGCGCTGCCGGTAGCTGGGTGTCGCACAGGGGCGAGCGAAAGGGGAGTCGCCCTGGGGGGAGGGGAGGGTGCGTCGCGACCCCCTCTTGTCGCTCCCTCGCGGAAGTGCAGGGGCCGCAGGCGGTCGACAGCAAGGGATTCTCTCCAACGCCCACGGAGCCAACTGGAACGTGGTGCAGTAGCCTCCGATGGCAGGGGACTCACAGTTTTGGTTCGCTGTGTGGTATGAATGAGTGCGTGAAAGTGTTGTACATATAGATTAAGAATGAATGAGTGAGTGAATGAAATAAATTAAAAAAAAACAACAACAGAAGACAGAACATTCAATCACAAGAACTCTTTTGAAAAATTAAATCTCTGTAAATAAAACTTAAATAGCCCAAAGAGGCTGTCGTATTAGTTTTAAGTTTAAATATAGCTAGTTTATTTAAGATATAGCCCTCCCCTGCGCTCCAAAAGCTGAAAAGCTGCAGCTTTGTATCCCATATATGCAAATAAACTCCCGCCTCACCAAGGGTACTGGCGAGGGGAAATAAAAAAAAAAGGTTCGCTATATCCGATGGTGTCAAAATTAAATACAACTAGTGAAAACCCGTCAAAATTTGACGATGAGGTCTGAAATAAATATAAAATACTGTGCCCAGACAAATGTTCACAATATGTTGTATTGTTTGGATCTTCAGGATATAACGAAGATATCCTGTGATGTGGAGTTCCCAAAATTTTGAACACGTATGACCCATGACCAGGTGGCAATGCAATATGACCCACATATTGCAATAATACACCAAATGACACAAAAGAAAGAGCACTATTATTCTGACGGATATTTCTAAAGTTTTTTGATGTGTCATCATCTATTAACAAATTTGATTACTTCTGGCGTATTGCTCGAAGGTAAACTTATTTTCCCATTTAAGCAACATAGAGTAAATTCGTTTGCAGATTTCTCTCGCATGGGAGGTACAAAGCAGAACAAAATTGACATTTCATAGACAATGTCCCAACAGAAAACGAAATGACCTCACTATCACACCTACGCTGACTTTTTCTTTCCCTGCGTCCAGTTAATGTACGTTTGTGTCTTTTGGGACGCGTGGGCAACGATTCGGAATTCGACATAACCTGTAAACAACTTCACTACTTCAGTACAACCGAGCAAAACCCCCGGTGCGAATGTTCTCTACAAAATACACCACAGAAGCAAATACATGCAAAGTCAACACCACAATGCAATTATTACACTGAAACAAAACTTTGACGAATTGTAAACAAATCTCAACAATCAAACAAAACATCAAGCAGCGTGGAATCACATCTATGGACTCATGTATATCGATTTTGAAACTGCCACTCTTTGAAAGAAAACAATTGACTATTGATAAGCGTACTATTAAAGAATGATTTAATTAATTAATTTACACCGTAAATGTTGGTGAATCAACACAAACAATATCTGATAACACATCTAGAGATCACGTTCTTTCATTGAAAGGAAAAAATACCACAACCGGTTCGGTAGAAGCTCTAAACGAAGCCAGGGCAGAATACCTTATTTTTTTAAATATATAGATTTCTTCATAACGATTCATTTCATTAATATAGAGATACAGCAAATTACATTAACAGCACGAACTAATAATTTCAATATCTGTATTCGCTCTTAAAAAAATCAATTATTTGCAATTGCTTGCTTCGTACTTTTCGTGGGATGTGGATCACGGGATTGGTCAATGAATAAAACAACATTAGTTTGCCAACATTTCGGAATATGTAATTCCTTCCTCAGGGCTTACTAATATACAAGACCGTCAAACTTCATGTCTGCCTCTAGCCCAATGATCATACTTTTTATTAGTAATTTCTCTAGATCCTTTTCCAAATTGCTGAGGGCGGCTGAAGCCAGACGTCGCGAGGGGCAGAAGTGGGGAGTGCTGGTGACGTCACCCGGAGGAAGTGCCTCGAGAGCCCAGCCCCGCGCCAGGGCGGACCTTTTGGCAGCGGCGGGGGCGGTGAGCCAAAGGCAAAGTGAACGACGGACAGTGGCGACGGCACAGGCTGTTGTTGTTGTTGTTGTTGATGGTGGTGGTGGTGGTGGATGGTATCGAGGGTGATGGGTTGGTGATGGTGCCAACGTGATGGTGTTGGTAGAGGTGAAGTCGGGGCAGGGTTTCGAAGGTGGTGGTGATAAGTGTTGAGTTGGTGGTGATGGAATTTGTTTGGTGCCGGTAGAGATGAATTTGGAGGTTGTGATGGTTTTTTGGTAGTTGTGATAGTGTTGGAGGTGGTGATGGATTCAAAGGTGAAGGTTTTGTTGTTGGTAATGGGTTTCTTGATAATGGTTTTTGTGGCGATCGTTTTGCTGCTGATATTTATTATGTTAGTGGTGATGGAATTCGTTATTATATTTGTAAATAGGAATGTCGTGATACTTTAATATGTGTTTACATTATGCAACAATGTAACAATATTCCTCTAAGTTTCCAGGATACCTGCTGCTTATTGATTCTAGTTTCAAAAGAGATTGATGGCCGATAGATGAATTGTACTGCTACAAAAGTATTCATTTTGTATTAATCTACATGACAATAAATTGTGACTTGTTAAACGGTACGCTCAAATATTGATTTAGTCAAAGCAGCATTGATGAGTTGGTGGTGATGAGGTGTTGGAGGTGGTGAGGCTGGGGGTGGCAGCGGTGGAGGCGAGGGGTGAGTGTGGTGAGGGCGGGGCTGCGGCCAGGGGACGGGTGCAGCCGAACATCGCTCCACGCCCTCAATCTCTAGGGGCCAATGAAGCCCAACACGGCCCGTATTTATTGTAATTAGAACATTTATTTCATTCATTTTATTTTTATCCCACCTTGTTTTTTCGAACTTTCAAGTTGAGAAATTTTCAAAACAGAAAGTCACGCGCAGGGCACAGTGTGTATTTCGCCACGAATCTGGGAAAGGAGGGGAACCAAGACCCCTTGCGAACAGTTGAATGCC
This sequence comes from Teleogryllus oceanicus, assembly GCA_964035755.1. NCBI lineage: Eukaryota > Metazoa > Arthropoda > Insecta > Orthoptera > Gryllidae > Teleogryllus > Teleogryllus oceanicus. The sequence continues at coordinate 85,951,719 of CAXIVR010000013.1, read as the reverse complement.
GAAGGGCACTCCACGCCTTACGTCTCTTTTTAATCGAAGATAAAAAACATAATGTACGCGTGTCCACGTCTGCAGCATTTTCAAAGCCAGCGCCCTCGCAGCTTCTTTGTTCCGGGCTGCGGAATTTCTGATGGCGGCTGAAGCAGCGGGTCGGGCCGAAGCGGGGCGGAGCGGGGCGGGGCGGGGCGGGGCGGGGCGGGGCGGGGTGAGGCGGGGCGGGGCGGGGCGAGGCGGGGCGGGGCGGGATGGAGCGGGGCAGGGCGGGGCGGAGCGGGGCGGGGCGGGGCGGGGAGGGGCGGGGAGGAGCGGAGCGGGGCGGAACGGGGCGGGGCGGGGGGGAGAAGCGTGGGGAGGAGGGGCGTAGAGCGAGGCGGGGACGAGCGGAACGGGGAAGAGGGTGCGGCGGGGAGGTGCGTGGCGGGAGGTGCGTGGCGGGGAGGTGCGTGGCGGGATAGGCGTGACGGGGAGCGGTGTGGCGGGGTGGAGCGTGGCGGGGAGGTGTGTGGCGGGGATAGGTGTGGCGGGGAGCGGTGTGGCGGGATGGAGCGTGGCGGGAGATGCGTGACGGGGAGGTGCGTGGGGGGAGAGGCGTGGCGGGGACATGCGTGGCGGGGAGCGGCGTGGCGAAGCGGAGAGGACCGTGGTGGTGCTTGGCGGGGCTGCCGTGGCGGAGGAGGGGAAGGTGTGGCGAGGCGTGGTGTGGTGGAGCGTGGCGGAGCAGGACTACACATGGCGGGGCGGAGAGGAGCGTGTCGGTGTTGGCGGGGCGGGGAGGCGATGCAGTGTAAAGCGGAGTGGGGCGGGAGAAGACGCCGCCCCAAAGTTGGTCCCTGTGAGTCACCGCGCGTCGGAGCAGCCCTCGCCCCATTCCATCGCCTCGGGGCCCACTCGGGCGGAGGAATCTACAGCGCCCCCCCCCCCACAGGGTGATTCACACACACGCACTGCCACCACTGCAGCCGGAGACCCCCAGTGAGCGACGCTAACGGAGGCCCTCCAGAGGACTGCAACTAGCTCTAAACTATCACCTCAACAAGTATCGGCCGTACAACATGTGTTTCATGTTCTTTTCAACTGTAACTTCGCACGTTAGAATTGAAAGTATATAATTCGATTTATTTACACAACCCGATGACGTTCGATCAGCTGTTATGGTGTCATCCAATCGGGAGCTTAAACGTCTCTACTGTATGTGTCAACCAAGCTCCTGATTGCATGACATCGTAACTGCTGATTTACGTCAATTGACTCAATGTTTAAATCGAAGTACATTTCTGCTGTTCGAAATACGGGTAATTAACGATTGTTGCACGTGGGGGGAAGCAGTTTTGTACCCGAAAATCGATACGACTGTCTATAAGGACGTGTCAACTTAACTTTGTCAGAATAGAAGTTCATGAGCTGGACATTGGTAAATATATCAGAAATAAGATCTAGTTGCGCCCTTCCGGTGAATATTAAGGTAATGTAATTTTGAGGGAAACTACTTGAAGGCCATGTGACATTTTATAAATTTTCTGGAAAATGGTAGTTTTTCTCGAGAAGAAGAAAGTGCGTAGTTCCCACTTTAGAGTTACTATTTTCACCTGAAACTTTAAAACTTGGAGAAGCTCAACGATTTTTTCGTACCTGCCCCTCATCTTCAAGGTTGAAGCCAGAGTTCTTTCTCAATGCAATTTTAGGCCTTTCAAACATGTAATGTTCATTAAAAAAATTTTACAGCTTTTGAGTAATATTGACGAACACCGAATGATTTTTTAAAAAATAATGTCATATACAATTTTTCGAAAATTTGCGTACTCTTCGTGTAATTTTGCGTGAAAGTACTTGCGAGAAAGTACGTGCTGTTTTAGCCCCACTAGTTTGACAGGTTCTACAGTATATCAGTTGAGTTTCGTCGAACAATGTTTAGCTTCGCTAGCCCTTGGGCAAGTGGGTCAGTTATTAATGGCTCAAAGGGTCAGTTAAGTGTGTGTAGTTGAAGTAACTGATAGTTTTCACGTGTGATTAACTTTGTTTCAAAATCCTCCTACAAAGAATTTGTAAGAATTAGATAAGTCATGGCGAAAATTACTAGAAAATGCATTTTTTTTAATTTATTTATTTATTTATTTTATTTATTTTACGTCAAAAAACAGTTAAAAACTGCGTATGACTTGCTATGGGGAAAAGTGAATTGTGTGCACATTTTCAAAATTCTGTGATCCCTACACTAAGTCATATACTACTTAAATTTTGAATTTTGAAAGGGAGAAAAAAATTCCAATGTAATAAAATCAATTTTCAAGGATAAATAAGCAATAAATTTGGGCTCTTATCATGTGCTTCGGAATAATACTTCCTGCCGCGAGAACATGGAAACGATAATTTGAATAATTGTATTTCCCACTGAATTCTAGAAGACGAGCACAGAAAATGAAGTTACATTTATGTCCAGAAGCAAAACAAGGGGCCATCTCAGCATTTGCTCAATGGATCAGGGAAACTGGACGAAAAACCTGATCGAGATGGGGTGAGCAAAGTGAGTTAAGTCATCAAACGGATGTAAACAGACACGTCGCAATACAGAATTTCAAACAGCATCTCGCTTTTAATTAAACACGCAATTCACTAAATTTTAAACATAGAATTACGTACGTAAATTATATTTCTTAAAAAGTAAGTTTTAAAGTTTCTGTTCTTAATTCTAGTTGCATAAATATATTCATATTATGTAAACATTGTCGATTTGGCTAAATGAAAAGAATAATAGGATGTACAACACCTCAATGACAAATTATCCAGGTTTGTGAAATAATTCATGACTACAAGTTAATCCCGATCAGGTTTCCCAATTTAATTTGGCATCAATGAGTAAAAAAATCCCTCATAACTGATCAAACTATATCCACTATTCTGTTAGGTTGGTTGGTTAGTGGTACCGGGCGCGTCAATAGTGTAGGTCATTGGTCCCGTAAGTGTAGTGAACGTTTTTCCTCGGGATTAAGCCCGTCTTCACCGCATATAAGTATTATATCCCTGCGATTGTCATATATCGGCAAGAATTATTACTAGAATCTCGAAGAAGTAAATCAAATTTCTGCAAGATAGTGTCATAGCGAATGCATTCTCAAATTTGAGGGAGAACGTTGTAGCAATAGGATACTTTAAAACCATATCAAAACCAGGACATAGAACAAACCCATATTTGCGACGAAGTCTTTCATTTGTTAACATGTTTGCATTAACATTAATGTGACCAGTAGTGTGTGATACACTGCAAGCTTTCCCGGAGCCCTTAGTTGTCTATAATTGTGAGGCTGGCGGTGTAGGGGGAACGGTATTGCTGTTTAACTGTAAGGACCTGAGTTCGAAATCCAGCGCAGACAGTTTTTCTTTCTTGTTGGAAACAAATTGTGCAACTTCATATTCATTTATTTGTTGATATTAACGAGTGTTTTACATATTAGATTGATTGATCGATTTTTTCATGTTTCCGGTCGCGTCAACTGCTTCGGTCATTAGTCCCGTTAGTGCAGTGCATGTTTTTTTCTCGGGAGATGGCGGTGATCTTCCCCCGCTGGATGGCGAGATCCGGCGCTGACCTACCGTCGGCTAGTGGGGTTTCCCCTAACCAGGGCTCTCCCACCAGCGGGGCACCGCCCCAGCCGGGAAAGCTCTGAGCTCCTGACCGGTCTCTCGGCATAAGTGGTAGTGTAGTTCATGGAAGTGTAAGTGTGTGTGTGTGTGTGTGTGTAAGGGGAGAGAATATGGCAAAGAAGAGGAAGGAAAGATCGCGCGCGGTCCGTGGCCCGTTTGTTAGGGTACTGTTCCGGCGCTCGCCTGGTGTTAATCGGAAAAACCAGGGAAAACTACCGATCAGAACAGCCGGCCGCTAGAATTCTCCTCCAGACAGCGACTGAATCGGACCTAGTTGAAAAGCTAGTGTCGAAAATCCTGCCGTCGTGGGGAGTGGGAACCTAGGACCTCCCGGTTAAAGGTGCTGTAGTGACATCAGTTGATGCACTGAGCTACCGCTCCCGTTCTTTTCCGTTAGGGTTAACAGCCACATCCAAAGGCTGAGTCCAGCAGTGAAGAGAAGATATCCCCGGAAGACGGTGCATTGGATTTCCCCAATTCGAAGCCTTTGGAAGAATGTGCTGAATCACCATAATGAGCTTTGAATCAGCGTCTAAATACAAGTCGGGTCTACATCCCCTCATAAATCACGAGCGATTGCATCTCATGACTAATGATAGGGAAAAAGAGTTCTTCAAATACCATGGAATGACTGTTATTGACGCATTCACACTTTTAATGCGTTCACCTTATTTGGTTGGACATTTCTCGGAGTGAAAATGTATACGTTGTTAAAGTAATTTGAGACTATATAGCGTCACGACGAAATCGTAGGATGAAATAAACATCTTCTTAAAATTGTATGATTCTACAAACATCCACAATATCTACCCGTGTCAACTGAGTATCATTTGGCTAAAATCAAAGAAGGCACCAGAATCAAGAGCAGGTGTTTATAAGCTCTTAAGAAGATAGTTATATCATATTGTATTATTCTCTTCTTCTGAACTTCAAGGGTTAAGTTCCACAACCTCTTCCGGTATCCATTTCTTTATGGGCCGTCCTATGCATCTGTAATCCATGTTCCTACTCTTTTCCCCTCATCTGAAGTAAATGGAGTGCCTGGTAGTCTTCTTAGATGCTCAGCCTTTTTTCCCCCACAAACATTTGGAAGTGAATTCAAGTCGCCAAACTTTGGGCCTTTAATTACATGCAGTTAATTATTTTTACGCTATTACGGTGTTCCTAGTGTTTTGTTTCATTGTTTTTGTTTTTGTAAGCTATCTTTCTACGAATTCACTTGAAATTCTAAGTTTAATAATTCGAGAAAACTGTTCATAGATGCAAATTTTTTTTAAATACGTAATTCGAATTAAAATTGAAATGAAATATGCTGCGTGATTCACTTGGTAATACAATTGTTCACTTCAAGATGGCAACATCAGTGTTGCCAACGCTGAAAGAACATTATGACGTATTGAACGAACAATGCCTTTCGGTACTGAAGTTTAATCAACGCCATCTATATAAGTTTATTTAAGTGGCAATAGTTTAATTCCCGGCATACTCATTAAGATCGCAGCGTCAAAATACGTTTTTTTGGAATTTCTTTGAATCTTCTGACCGGATTCGGAAACAAATTATTAGTTCCCCATTAGGAGACCGAGACCCATAGAATGACACTTCAACATTCACTCGATAGCAGGTAAAGAAGTGGTCCAGCTGTGAATGGTGGAACCGCACATCCACATATATGAACACTCGGAGTTGCTTAAATACTCTATAGCGATGTGAATGTGATTGTTTATGCCCCATCTGCCTGTCGGAAATCTGTGAAGTCGATGTTTTTGAGACGGCATTCAGTGTAGCCCTCCTCTGTGACGTCACCGAGAGCACAGATTCCGCACGTAAACACTACCAATTCACCAGTTGTTACGTCAATACACTTGCCGTTATACGCTTCGCTAATGTTTCCTAAATACTACTTCCTCCATTAAAAACACTAAATTATTCTAAGAAGACGGACACGGCACGGTTCACCCGTTTATTTACTTTTACCATTACGTGATTGAAGGAACTGACAACTTGACTTGAACTGACAACTTTTGGAAACTTGAAACGGAAACCCTAACACACCCAAAGTGATTGAACGTTTTAAATTATTTTATAGTTGTAGTAAGACAAAGCTTACAAAAGTATCATTTTCCTTGCCTCATTGGTCACATTTCTGTTAGTTTCTATGATAAATCAAAATAAAAGCGGGTTTATAAGGTTTCCTCTCTTCTACTTTTAGAGACGAGCTGTTGAATATCTCCGAACGTCTGTTCTTTACAGAGATGATGTAAGAGAACATTCGCGGGAGTTGGGCTGGATTTATTTTCTTTCTTTCTTTTTTTTCTTGTATTAGTTTCGAGGTTTCAACTGCTGAGGGTTCACTATAACCGAGGGTTCACTATACCCGAGGGTTCACTATTACCGAGGGTTCACTATACCCGAGGGTTCACTATACCCGAGGGTTCACTATTACCGAGGGTTCACTATACCCGAGGGTTCACTATAACCGAGGGTTCACTATATCCGAGTGTTCACTATAACCGTGGGTTCACTATAACCGAGGGTTCACTATATCCGAGTGTTCACTATAACCGTGGGTTCACTATAACCGAGGGTTCACTATATCCGAGTGTTCACTATAACCGTGGGTTCACTATAACCAACCGAGGGTTCACTATATCCGAGTGTTCACTATAACCGTGGGTTCACAATAACCGAGGGTTCACTATATCCGATCACTATATCCGAGTGTTCACTATAACCGTGGGTTCACTATAACCGAGGGTTCACTATATCCGAGTGTTCACTATAACCGTGGGTTCACTATAACCGAGGGTTCACTATATCCGAGTGTTCACTATAACCGTGGGTTCACTATAACCGAGGGTTCACTATATCCGAGTGTTCACTATAACCGTGGGTTCACTATAACCGAGGGTTCACTATATCCGAGTGTTCACTATAACCGTGGGTTCACTATAACCGAGGGTTCACTATATCCGAGTGTTCACTATAACCGTGGGTTCACTATAACCGAGGGTTCACTATATCCGAGTGTTCACTATACCCGAGGGTTCACTATAACCGAGGGTTCACTATATCCGAGTGTTCACTATAACCGTGGGTTCACTATAACCGAGGGTTCACTATATCCGAGTGTTCACTATAACCGTGGGTTCACTATAACCGTGGGTTCACTATATCCGGGTGTTCACTCACATAACCGAGGGTTCACTATATCCGAGTGTTCACTATAACCGTGGGTTCACTATAACCGTGGGTTCACTATAACCGGGGTTCACTATATCCGAGTGTTCACTATAACCGTGGGTTCACTATAACCGAGGGTTCACTATATCCGAGTGTTCACTATAACCGTGGGTTCACTATAACCGAGGGTTCACTATATCCGAGTGTTCACTATAACCGTGGGTTCACTATAACCGGGGTTCACTATATCCGAGTGTTCACTATAACCGAGGGTTCACTATAACCGAGGGTTCACTAAAACCGAGGGTTCACTATAACGGAGTTCACTACAGCCGAGTTCACTATAGACGAGATCACTATAACCGAGTGGTCTTATATGCACAAGGGTGTACATTATATTACACTACATGGCGTTTCGTTGGAAGGCACGGGAGCAACGTGCGAAGCGCTTCCTTCGGAGGCCCCCGGATCACCTCCGCCTTCCCCTGCGCCTCCCGGGCAAATCCGTGCGCGGTGTGCCCCAGGGCTGCTTTCGGGCGCGCGGGGCGCGAGCCCTGATGAAAGGGCGCCTCCGCGCACTCGGAGGAACCCGGTCGGGGCTCCGCGCGCGGCTTCCAAGAAAACAAACGCCGCCCGCCGCGCGGCCTTCGCCTTGCACTCCCGCGGGGCGGCGACTGCACCTGAGGTGGGGGCGGGAGATGGTCTGAGAGGCAGGAGAGAAAAAGAGGGTTTGGGAATAAATGCGAACGTAAGAGGGACAAACAAGGACGGACAATGGAGAAGGAAGGGGAAGATAAAGGGAGACGGGGCGGGAGGTGATCTGGAAATGATCTTATAACTGCGGTTTTCACACAGCTGTGTTTGAAGGATATCAGCTGTTGTGTGTTTTGTTCAATCGGGACCTTACACGAAACTGCAGAACGGCATAATGGTGGCGTTCACATATCCGATTGAATGACACCGAAACAGCTGATATCCTTCAAACGCAACTCTGTGAAAACCACACTTCAGATGCAGCAAAAAATAAAGAAGAGAAGAGAAAAAGGAATGGGGGGTTGGAGACAAATGCGAACGTACGAGTGGAAGAAGACGAAAACGTGGAGGCGAAGAGAAGGTGTAGAAGATAAATAGGGGGGAAGAAAAAGGAAAAAAAAAAGAAGGAAGAGAGGAAAGAAGCAGAAAGGGAAGGGGAGCAAGAAGAAAGGGAAGAAAAGGAGGGAGGGAGAGAGAGAGAGAGAGAGAGAGAGAAGGGAGGATGAGATGTGAAAATGGAAGATTGAGAATGGAGAGGAAGACAAAAAGAATTTTAAGAGCTCAAGAGAGAGAAAGCGAGAGGGAAAAAATGTAAGAGGAAGAGGAAAATTGACAAGAAGAAAAACCACTGGCAAGAATAAAATGTGAAAAAATAATGAAAAAAACGACGAGAAGGAAATTGTAATAGGTTAGAGAAACAGAGAAAATGGACCCAACAGTTTGAAGTAAAAGAAAAGTAAAATTGAGATAAAGAGAAAGTTCAAGAATTACGAAACGGAAGAATCAGAAAAAAAAAAGAAAAAAAGAAAATGAAAAAAAAGAGAATAAACAAAACTCAACACATCGAGTGAAACACGAGAATCGATCAAGAAAACAACGTAATTATGCATATACGGTCCTCTATACACAGTCAACATTTCGTAAGAAACTTTGGTGATCATACAATATGCATACATATTAATAATAAGATAGTTATAGCATGTGTCAATGGTGGAGATGAGTCGGGCGGGGCAGTGAAGAGCATTGCGAAACGTGATGCGTCGCCCCAGATCGCGCCAGTGTCGCGTGCCCCAGCAGCGTCTCCCGCCGGGACACCGCCCCCGCTTTTCCCCGACAGCGAATCCGGGGCCTCAGTCTATGTTTTTAGCTGCGGCATTTGTCATGCGGGATTATCTTCGCTTTTTGTGGAGAGCTCCCACCCGCCCCGCGATGCTCACTTTTTTCTTTGTTCGCCTCTTTTTTTCTTTTCTTTCTTCCTATTTTCCGTCGTTCGTTTCTCTTTTTTTGTTTTTTCCGCGTCGCCCTCTCGCGTACGTCGCACGGGAGAGGGGGGAGAGAGAAAAAGTTTCGTGTTTTGGATACAGACACGCGACTCGAGATTCGTTTGTTTTTGCGTCTCGCCGTTTCGCGCTCCTCGCCCCCGCGCGTGCCGCTGCTCAGGGCTGTCCAAACTTCTCAGCACCGTCACTTCCCTGCAAGTGAATTACAGGCAGCCTCAACGGTTTTTGCCGCGTCAAGTCCGTGAAAGTATGAGGTGCTTCTAGGGACGGTTCTCAACGGATGATTTGAATCGCACGGGTGTTCCGCAAGGCTCGATGTCAATGCAAGTTTTGTGAGTTAAATAGGGGGCGGATTTTGAAGACCTAAAACATCGCCAAATATGATCAATAAAATGCTCTTAAAATGTTTTAAAAATGACCTAAAAGCAAAGAATAATGACGTAAAATTTTTTATTAAAACCAATTTAGATGAACAACTCAAGCCGCTGAATACATTACTGATGTAATCAAGGCTTCTTCCTTTCGTTCAAGTGTATTCAGCTTGCAAACCTTTGGTTTGGTCTGTTCTTTACCAAGAAATCTCTGTCTTTTGTTATCTCGAAATCGGCCGAATGGACAATGGCCCTGATAGGATTCACACGAACCTTAGATTACGAATTCACAACAGCTGACATTACAATTTCTATAGACAGAAATTGAATAAGCTACTTAGAAATTCTGTAGAGAACATTTATTGTATCTCGTAAATATTATTTGAAGCAAGTATCATTAAAATGATATTGAAATCTATTAAATCATCAAAAAATGCTTTAAATGCATCGGGAAAAGGGAAAAAATGACGTATTATTCGAAGTAGACCAAAACTGCAAAAACAGTCAACGAAAAAAAATGGGTCATTTCCTTTTGTGATAAAAAATTAACGTCTATATTAAGAATTGTTTACGATGAAAAACAAATTTTAAAAAATGACATTTAATTAAAATCCGTTGCCTAGTGATATGTGTCGTTTATACTGAGATCACTGTAGTCTACTCGTATATTTTAAATATGTAAATGGAAGTTTTCAGCAATCAAAGTGTCTTGTGCCCAGCTCCTGCCATGCATCAGGGCTGCTAGGTGCTCAACGCTGTCGCCCCTCAACAGACTCAACGGATTTTGCTCCACGAAATCCGTAGAAGTCTATTGTTTCCTGTAACGGTTCTCAACATTCTTATTTTAAGGTGGTTACCCAACTATTAAGTTAATACAGGGACCACTGTAATTAATATTGGTTTTGTTATTTTGGTTTAACAGTGGCGCAACTCGCAAAAGGACTCATACAAACATCGATGCCCCGGGCGGGATTTGAATCCGCGACCCTGCAGAGCTACGGCCCTTAGGGATCTCGGCTATTCAGGCCGGCAAAATGAAACTTAATTCTTCGGGATTAAATCAAAATGTCGGTCATTGTTTCCAGAACCGAAATTATTCAAACCACACGGGGCATCCACAAGGTTCGAGTCCTCGGACAATTTTTATGTGATAAATGTCGTCAATCGACATTTATTCTTCGATAATTGTAAAAGGTAGGTTCTAGTACAAGTCTCTCAAACTTCAACAATAGTTAAAAGTAACAGAATTTTTAATTTTAGAACGGAGATCTTAACAACCCAAATGGCTTGCGCCTTGCTCTTTCGGCTGCGATACATCAGGTTGTCTCTGGGGGTGGGATCTGCCTCAACTATCTCAAAAGTTTTGTTTCACGAACCGCGACGAAGTGATATTGTTTCCTGTAACGGTACTCAAAGGATGATTCAACCGACTGCATCCCGTTTCGTTCGTTCGGTGTTCCGGAAGGAATTCAATTTTTTTGTTAAGTTTCCATTCATAAGTAGCGCAAATAAATGGCCTGGCTCCCAGTGTAGGTGGATTCCATCAGAGGCGAACATGGCAGATTCTTCTTCTTCTTCTTCTTCTTCTTCTTCTTCTTCTTCTTCTTCTATTATTATTATTATTATTATTCATTTCATTTGGAAAAACTCTACTATGAGGAATGGATTGTTTTTCAAAATTCTGTGATACCTACACTAAGCCATATACTACTTGCATTTCGAAAACAGAAAAAAGTTCCAATGTAATAAAATATATTTTCAAGGATAAATTAGCAATAAATTTGGGGTCTTATCCATCATGTCCTTCGTCAAGAGATAATACTTCCTGCCGCGATAACTTGGAAACGATAATTTGAATAACTATTTCCCACTGAATTCTGGAAGACGTGCACAGTTAATGAAGTTACATGTATGTCCAGAAGTAAAACATGCAGCCAGGCTACGCTTTTGGGGAAGAAGTAAAAGGCTTAGGTATAGTTGAACGGTGAGTCGGGATATGTCTTTTAGGGAGGTAGGCAAAGGGCTTAGGAGAAAGCTGTCTCCAGGATGCAGTCGGTGTACACCCATGATTTTTGGTTAAGAAGGCAAACGGCAGATACATGACCGCGCGATGCTGTCGGATGCCTTTTAGCAGGGTAGTAAGAGATTAGAAAACCTGATTGCGGAATGCAGTCGGGCTATATCGTTTTGTAAACGCTAAGATATAGCTGACAGCGGGACAGTCGGGTTTTTTAGGGAGGGACGTAAAGGACTTAGAAAAGGCTGGTTGCGGGATGCAGTCGGTATAAACCCGGTCGGGGGAGTGGTCGGGTGCAGCAGTTCGCTCTCTACGCAGCCGCAGCCCAGATCACATTTGTCGGCATGTTTACGCAAGCGGCGGCGGGGGCGGGAGCGACCGTCGTTTGTCGAGCTGTTAAAAAGTTCCGGCCGGCCGCTCCCAAACCCCCCTCACCCCCCCCCCCGCCGTCGACGGTGATTGGGCGGGGGGGCTCAGTCAACGGAGGACGAAACGACCGCCGTCGCCTCTCTCGCACGACTCAACGCCAGGACACCAACCACCAACTGCATTCCACGGTCAGCTTTCCACCGCAGAAGCCTGCAGAACACCTCGAACGCGAGAATCTTCGGAACGGGGTGTGTTATCTAACTGAAATGTATTACTGCTCATTTTAAGCGAAGAGTACGATACATCACTCCTCCTCCTAGAGCAGCCCAGCACGACAGGATGTGCTGGGGATGACGGGATGAATGACCGGGAGTGTTGCCTGACTTGCAAGGCCGGCATATGTGGATCAGGACATTAACTGATGTCACAACAGTGAGATTCTAGGGTTACACACCTGACGGTGGAAGGTTTTCCGCACTAATTACATAAGTCGAGTTCAGCCACTGTCTATAGGAGAATACTAGCGGTCGGCTCCTCTGATCGGCAGATTTTCGTGGTTTCCCCGATCAATACTAGGCGAATGCTGGAGCAGTGACCAAACAAACGGGCCACGGACCGCGCGCGATCTTTTCTTCCCTTTCTTTATCCTATCCTTTACTTACTGTCGTGACCGCCCGCACGCATTTGAAAGAGCCGCCGCCGAGTGACGTCAGCGGGGCGTTACCGCCCCTGGCGGGAGAGGAAGGCGACCGGTGTGAGCCGGCCTGGACTGTCCGCGCGCGGCCCGAGCAAGCGGGTAGGGACTCGCCACCGCCCCTAATCCTCAACTAGTCGGCGGGCCACTAGCCCTAGCGGGCTATAAGAGGGCTCCGACCCCGACGCCAGGGCAGATAGCGAGCGACGGTGTTAGTGATTGGATCCTGGCGAGTGACTTGTTGAGCGAAGAGTGGAGATCAGCTACGACGACGACCTGTGCAATGAAAGTGGAACTCTCTTGTGGATATTTGACGACTCGGCTGATTTTGGGACTTCTTCTGGACAACGATAACACTGCTTCGCTTTTGGTACATTCTTCTGGTGATACGAAACTTCAGCAATTGGACCTGGTCTTGAATAAAAATCGTTTTAGAATTCTTGCCTTTTGATTGGATACTACACTTACACATACACTAACAACAAACATGTCGAGAGACCAGTCGGGGGCTTAGAGCTCGTCCGACTGGGCAGTGCCCTGCTGGTGGCAGATATCTGGTGGAAACGCCCCACGAGCCGGCGGGTAGGCCGGCACCAGGTCGCGCCATCCAGAAGGGGAAAGATCACTGCCACCGCCAGTAATAAAAACATGCACTGTACTTACGGGACTAATGCCCGTAGCTGTTGACGCGCCCGGAAACACTCATCAACCAATCATTTATTTCCATCCCTACGGTGGTCAACCTTCAACATCAGTTTGGATCAAGTCACCTCGAATAGTTCTGTCTGTGCGAACAAAAACGCTCCAGCAAAAACCTCTTTCCATTCATTTCATTCTCAACTCAGAATTTTATTTCTGACCAAATTATCTTTCTACTCCTTGTTTGTGTTGCCGGGCAGTTAGTTCGTTAGTACGCGAAACGAAACAAAACAAAACATGCGGACACTTTCCGCAATTCGTCTCTTCCTACCGTCTCTCTGTTCTTTTTTTTTCAGCTTCACCTCAACAATTGTAAAACGCCAGAATCATTTTTATTCGCTCTAAACAGCTGCAGCACGTCTGTGTCTTTGGGTGGAAGACAATGAATATTCAGTCTCCGTTGTGCAAACATGAGAAAATAAGTTGGGTCTCAAAAATGTAAAACGCAAGAATTTTAGATGCAAGTTAATTAACTGGGGCGTAGGGGAGAGGCAGAATTGCATCAACGGCGGAGCAGAGGATACGTCGGATCAGAAAAAGAGACGACGATGTTTTATAAAGTTGGTTGATTATAATAACAAAGGTGAATGCATATCCGAACTTTTGAACCCGGATTATGTCACTAGTTATTAGTCAACAAGTCATATTAAAAAAGATAAATATTTTTTATATTTATTTATTTATAATAATAAAAATAATTGTTAAATATTTGTATGATATAATTATTATATTAGCTTAACGTAGTGCCTCCAGCGTGTATTTTCATGTTAAAAATTTTACTTTTCCTTTGTAAATTCATAATAAAAATAATTTTTAAACGTATTTCACTTATCCAACTCGTTCATTTTCGAGTTATTCAGTTCACGGCATAGATAGTTATGAAAAAGATTAATTAAAATACTTGTTTAATATTTCATTTTATTACAAAGTATAATTAATTACTGTCAATCTGGCCGTAACGATTCATGCAAATCCGGAAAGATGGTAGAGTGATTAACGGCGTTTCACTACATGTAGATGCTTTTGGGGGTGCTTTGAAACTATAGCAGTTGTTTTTTCAAGAATTCTTGCAGAATATCCTAGAGGGAACCGGCTAAGAACTGTGCCAATCGATTTGTCTCATGCAGCAGCTGTCTGGAGAATAATTCTGTGTGTGTGTGTGTGTGTGTGTATCGCAATCCTGCAGGGGAAGATCCTTACGCGTTAAAATCATGCACTACATTGACTGAATGACCTTAGTAGTTGACATGCGCTCATAATCACTAATCAATCGATCAATCATGGACCAATTTCCATTTCTGGACTAAACGCACTGTATTAAACACGACTGGAATGCTGACAACAGGCCTTTTCGTATTCATAGAAGAAGGCACTTCAACAATACTTCACTTCATAAGGGTCTTTTGTCTAAAAACAAAAACAATAATAAACAAACAAAAACAAAAACAAATAACGAAAAAAACAACAACAAAAAGCCAAAAACCAAACAAGAAACAAAATAGCAAAAACTACATGAGAATACAGAGTTGGGGTTCTGTTAATATTTGAAAGGAACATGCGACTCGTGAACTCTGGCTGTTGAGTCAAGTGGAAGCTATGCACAGTGCGTTGCGGGTCAAAACCCACAGACCGAGCCTCCTCACAGTGATCTTCTGTCGGCAGCCTGAACGCGACGCACTGAACACAAAGGAACAATTGTCCACGCATCAAATTCGCTTGGAATGATAGCTCAACGTACATCTATTTACCAGGAGAAATTATGTAATATTGGCTAAACGTGACATCACCGGCCGGTATTCAAGTGCTTTGTAAGTTCTTAATGAAAATAATTATTAAATAAATTGCAGATGTCCGGCTTGTGTTAAACTGTGTTAAACAGTGCTCTATATAAGTATTTTCAAATTTCCAAGTGCCAAACATTGCAGAGCGGTCTTAAAATGGAATCGAGTCGCTGAAAGAAAGTTCTCCCCCTACAGAAGTAATCACACACTACATTCTAACCACATATTAGTATTTATTCGAAATATAGAATACGTTTGTAGTACAACTATGTTGTAAACGAGGAACCGGTGCTCAAGTGAATAAAAGTTCCGGGCAGCCAGCGACAGTTCCCGGAGACGAGGGGAGGGGGGGTAAAGGATACATACCTCCTCGGAAATCCGGAAAGCAACGTGATAAGACAACTATGTTTAAAAATTTGTTATTTTTCGATCGAGATACGCACTGAGTCTATGAAACATGAATAAGAACGTGGTCTAGATTACTTTTCGTTTAGAAGTGTCTGATTTTGTGCACGCGGTATCCAAGAAGCAAGGTGAGGGTAAGTTTGCAAATTCATGGCAAAGGACTGGCGATAATAGAAGTCCAGTAGTATTACATTGATTATAGTAACGTAAAATATACTCAACACACATTTGAATTGTTCCGTTTTGACACATTAATATGTTTAACTGTAACAAAGTATGTAGGTAATATGTGTCCAAAACTCTCCCGTCCGTCCTACACTCCTTCATCCGACCTACACTCCCCCGTCCTTCCTACACTCCCAGTCCATCCTACACCCGTCCGTCGTTCACTCCCACATCCATCCTACACTCCTAAGTCCTACAGTCCTCTACTCGTTCTACACTCCCCCGTCCTTCTTACACTCCCATTACATCCTACGCCCGTCCGTCCTACACTCCCCCATCCATCCTACTCTCCCACGTCCCTCCCACACGCCCCGTCCGAGCAACACCCTGTCCCTGTGTGCGTCGGGCGGCGCCCGGGACGTTAAAAATACGCGCCTCCGCTCCCTCCCCTTATCACGCAGCCAAGGCGCGGCCTCGCAGCGCGTAGAGATAGCGCAGCCTCTACCCACTCCGCGGGCGCCTCCAAGCTCCGTCTTTCAATTGCCCCCTCCCCCCGCTCCTGCATTTCTGCTTTTGGAGCTAGGAAAGGGCTTTAACACAAATACACTAACTTAATATACCTTGCATCTAACTTATAAACTGTACATCTAGCCACTTTGGGCGATTTGTTTTTAAATAATAAGTTGTAGATTGATTTAATAAAGTTCTTAGTGTTGTTCTTCTTTTTTTCTCTTTTACATTCACACTCGTTCGTAGCATCCGCTACTCACCAGTCCACAGAGTTTGTGCCCACTGCACATGCGCAGTGATTAGAAGGGACGCGAAAATTAAACTGCGTATGCGCAGAAGAGCGACAATCTTACACGTCGACTTGCACACTTCTCTTACATTAATTGACTGCGAATTTAGCGTTGCCGGGAGCCACTGTGATGCTCACTTGTCCCACAGGTGTAGTGAGTCTTTAATCCGGGAGGTGGCGGTGTTCCCCCCCGCTGTGTTTTATTGGGATTCGGGTGCATAACTGCTATAGTCATTACTCCAGTAACCGTAGTGCATGTTTTTTTGATGGGAGGTGGTGGTGATCTTCCCCCACTGCATAACGAGATCAGGCGCCGACCTGTTGATAGATTGATTAATTTTTCGTGTTTTCGGGCGCGTCAGTTGCTTTGGTCATTAGTCCCGTCAGTGTAGCGCTCTTTTTCGCGGGAGATGGCGGTGATATTTTCCCGCTGGATGGCGAGATCCGGCACCGACCTACCGTCGGCTAGCGGTGTTTCCCCCTAACCAGGACTCTCCCACCAGCGGGGCACCGCCCCAGTCAAGACAAGCTCTAAGCTCCCGACCGATCTCCCGGGATATGTGGTAGTGTAGTGCATGATAGTGTATGTGTGTGTGTGTGTGTGTGTAAGGGGAGAGGATAGGACAAGGAAGAGGAAGGACAGATCGCGCGCGGTCCATGGCCCGTTTGGTACGGTACTGCTCCGGCATTCGTCTGGTGTTGATCGGAGAAACCACGGAAAACTACCGATCAGAGCAGCCGGCCGTTAGAATTCTCTTCGAGACAGCGACTGAATTCCACCTAGCTGAGAAGCTAATGTCGTGCCACCATCGGGACGCAAACTCAGGCCTTCCTCATCAGAGGCACAGCGGTGACATCAGTCGATGCCCTGAACCAACCAAGCCGTTCGCATGTGGAATGAAGCCCATCGTAAAATGTTAGTCCGCGGCAGATCTCTGCTCCTTAAAGCGCTTCCCGCCCCAGCGATAGCGTATCGGGGAGGGGAGTGGGGGAACTATCGGAAGAGCTGGAGCCGCCTCCTGCCCGACAAGCGCTCCTCGCGGCGGAAGCAGGAAACAGTACGGCCCCCTTCCACCCCCACCACGCACGCACGCCGCCGCTGCAGCAGCTGCACCGGAGTGCACGCGCGCTTCCGACGCCCACGCCGCCCACACGCACGCGCTGTTGCCACGTCTCACGCACCGGAGAGGTGGCTCAGGGCTTCAAGGGATGCCAATGTAGTGTCCGTGACCGGGAGATTCTAGGGGTACACTTCCGGTGAGGTAGGATTTTCGACACTAGGTACTCAGTCAGTGTCTGGAGGAGCATTCTAGGGGCCGGCTGCTCTGATCGGTAGTTTTCCGTGGTTTCTCCTATCAACACCAGGCGAATGCCGGAGCAGTATCCTAACAAACGGGCCACAGACCGCGCGCGATCTTTCCTGCCTCTTCCTTGTCCTATCCTCTCCCCTTACACATACTAACATGCACTACACTATCACAGAGCCCTGGAGACCGGTCGGGAGCTTAGAGCTTGTCCCGGCTGGGGCGGTGCCCCGCTGGTGGGAGAGTCCCGGTTAGGGGGAAACCCCACAAGCCAATAGTATGTAGATCGGCGGCGAATGTCTCCATTCAGCGCAGAAAGATCACCGCCACCTCCCTTCATAACACATGCACTGCACTTATGGGAATCACGACTTTAGCAGTTGAGGCGCCCGGAATCACTAATCAATCCACCAATCAACGTCTCAAGTGCCAGTGATTTGGAAGACCTACGTTCGAGCCCGGACGGGTATTCTGTGTTCGGGGCGCAACAATTATCTCGAAATGAGTTAATCGATATATCGTGTTTATTGGTATTATCAGGGTACTAGAGCGGTATTCCTATGCAACTGTTGATTGTGAAATCGTAACCGGTTTTCTAATCTCATTTGATCGAAAAGCTGCCGGATAATCATCAAAATATGTGAAAAAACTGCCTACTTCCAGTTTCAATCAAAATACCGATAAATAAAATCATTTATGATTGTTTTCATTTTTGGATTTTTTTTGTATTTATTCATTATATGTCCCGTAAAGCTCAATTGGCCAGTGTCATTAGATCCCGGGGTTCCTAGTCGGTCACCCAACCAGGAACCCATGATGTCTCGAATTCGCTTAACCTTCGTACTTCACATGGTCAACGAATTCGGCTGACACCGGTTTCGCGCGCGTGGCCATTCAGTATAATCATTCCGGCATTCGCCTGGATGATGGAGGGGAGAGCACGAAAAACCCGGTCAAGATGGCTGGCGCGGGGGTTGAACCTGGGCCTCCCGAATGCTACGCCCCGAGCCACTTCGCTCGGTGTTTGAGATTTTAGCAGAATAACGACAGTGGAAAGTTACCTTTCAAGGAAACGTTCCAACTACACGGACCCTGCTCAATTGAAAATGCGAAGGAAAATACATATTGAGTTTGTATTTACACAATTTGTTCAATTGAAAATGCGAAGGAAAATACATATTGAGTTTGTATTTACACATACGTATATTATTGAAACCCGAAATAAAATATTACTGGAATTTTCCGAGAGGAATCAATGGATACATTATACTTTGTTAATAAGACAGCTATTCAGGGAATTTGTTTACAAAGTTTGAATGATGTAGACGGAGAAGTTCCGTTGTTTGAGAATGATTCGTTCCTGTTGCAAGAGAGTTGAGATCTGATTCTCAAGTGACCTCATTCCTGAAATAAAAGATCTAATCTGAAGCGCTGGCTCTAGTCTGGGCGAAATTCCAAATGGACGGAGTTAAGCTCCACAGGCATGATGAGTGTGTATTCCACTTTATGATCAACTGAAATGGATTCTAGGGTTTCTAAAAATCATGATCTTTTAAATAAATGGTCCTAATTTTCTATTTAAATCGTTTTTTTTTCAAATCAAAAACTAAATCTAATGATGTAGCTCAATCTAATTTTACAAAGAGGTAACACGAGTAACACATTATTCTTGATATAATTTGTTTAAAGTCTTGGTTTCTTGGTTATGTTTACTCGTTGCAGTGTATTCTTCATAATTGTCTCTTTGTTACATTGTACATTTTAAGAATGCACGAACATATATACTTATTTTATTACAATAAATACATTGCATGGCTTGAACTCTCGTTTTTACCAACTTTTAAGAATAATCAGTAATCGGTTAATAAAAAATTATTCCATGAATTTATTCGTTAAAAAACTAATTCTTATATTTCACCAAGTTGTAAATTCGAAGTTTGTGTAATATGTACAAGTTTTAAGAATCTCTATGCTACATCTTGACTTTAATTGTAGGCTTTATGATTCGACTGTAAATAAGTTAAGTGCTATTGCTTTCCTCGTATCCGGTGTCATGGACAAATACCAACTTTTCAAACTTGTACTGAGAAAAAACTCGTAGCATAAGATTGTAGATCAAACTACGTGTCAGATCTCTGCAAGAAAAAGTTCTTTTTGTTTTTTAGCTTGATAAAAAAATTAAAAAGAAAATAGAAAGGGACATTGCTTAAACTGGAGGCGTGGCAAAGCTATCTCTCATTTCCCTCATGGAGAAGGAAAGTTCACATCCAAAGAAAAAATGTTACATTATACGTATTATTAACATCCGCATACCTGAATAGGTTTTATAATTCTTAATACTTTGACATTAACATAGCCAGTATTTATCGAACAATTTAAAAAAGTGTTCATTTCATTCTGTGTTTTAAAAATAACAATTCAATTATAATCTTGGTTTAAAGCAGTGATTTAAATCATTGAAATCCTAATAAAGTTTCACCATTTAATCAAATGATGCAAGGGACTATTCTCCCACTTCTGCAAAATCATCTTTTCAAAAGGAAGTCATTATATTTTGAGGAATGTTTCAGTAGATATTAATATATTCTCAGAGTATTTCCACAATTCATCAGTTTTTCTGTTGAGAATCAAGACGAAAGGGATACTTGAGAAAGTTATTACCCAATAAATATAAAACTTAACAGAGCTACCAAAAATTAACCCATCACAATTCTTTCTTATAGACATATATTTGTCCTCTGACTCACAGTCCAATAAACCTCATGATTTCTCAATACACTTTCCTTATCTGAAATGCGCCGGACATGAACTTCTTTTACTACCAATCCGAACAATACCGCATTCATTCTTTATCCTCAATAACATCCAAGCTACCAAGTAGCTTTCGTCCGTAGGAATTCCAATCTGAAGAGCACCACTACATAAAACGTTTGGTAATTTTCTCTCTTTACGGTTATCAACGATGGATTCCACTCGCGTTGCATGTTGAAAGAAAGTCAAATATTATGCTGACCTCTTTATGGCTCTGCGCGTCGCTTTATGTGACTTTTTCCTCCGCCGCCGTCGGCGCCATCTGTCGGAGGCGTCTGGGAGCAAACATCCTGCAGGGGCGAACACAGGAACCGACAGGCGATAAGACAGACCCTGCAGGAATTCGGCGGTCCTGATGCGGGAGGTAGGCAGTGGTGATGTGACATCGACATCAAAACATTGACGTTGCCAAACATTGATATCGTAGGCTTCCGCGGCCAGAGTCATGATCTGGGCTGTCCGGGTGACACCGCGTCGAAGGCTGGGGTGCCGACGTTTCGACCGACATATCGCGGTCCTCTTCAGGGCTGCACTGACAAAGCAGCCAAAAAGGCAGTACAGCCCTGAAGAGGACCGCGATATCGTCGAAACGTCGGCACCACCTCGACCTGTCCTGACAACAGATCACGTTAAAACATTGCTGTTGTCGTACATCGATGTTGTGAAGTATCTATGTTTCCAAACTTCGATACTTCCAAACATGGATGTTCAAAATTAAAACATCGACGTTAATAATACATCGATCAAAATTCATCGATGTTTTAAAGCTGGTTTACTAACTTCTAACATTAAATTCGTGCGCAACATTTAATTAGACTGGGCTGTATTAAATTAATTTATAATTGAAATTTAACTGAACAAAGTTTTAAAAAAACGCCTTTACATGCGAAAAGTACGAGGAACGACCAAGGAAATATCAGGGTATCAGAATCATCTCGGGCGAAGGATAGAGTACATGAAGGATAGAGTACACGTGTCTGTCACAGTTTAACACAGTCTTTTGTACTTACATACCTGCAATCAAGTGTACACATACATGACTGTAGACCTCTTTACAACAGCTCAGTTCCCTTTGTAGTAGGGCACGGATTTTTCGCTCGGCGACCCTGGGACAGCCAGACCCAGGGGGGATCCAATGTCCATCGATCATTTGGGTAGGGGAAGGGGGGCATGATCGATTTTCGTTAAATACAAATCATATTTGTATTACATTATATGTTTTTGTATAGTATATGTGGTACTATACAATATTTTTTTAATTACGCAATTCTAACATAAATAAATATTCAAATAGTTTTCGCAAATAAAATAAGGTGACAAAGGCCTTTGGGAAGGGGCATGGCCCCTATGCCCTGCCCCAAACTCCTGGATTCGCCGGTAGCTAGACCATCCATAATTTCACTTCATTTGGCTGATCTGCTCGTGCGCTTGTTCAGCGAGGATACTAAGAGAACGTGGGGTTAAAAATCGCCTTTTCTGCGCGGTGCGGAGACGAAATGTCACTTCAAATGTCACTCGGTCAAAGAGGCTGCTCTGGAATAGCCTTTCAAAGAACCGCAACCGGAAAGCACACACGCGGAAGTAACAAAGCGCTACATTCCTTGTCGTGCAACGAGAGAACTCTGTGAGTGATCGTGAGATTAGAGATTCAAGAGAGAGAAAGAGAGAGAGGGAGAGACAGAGAGGGAGAGGGAGAGAGGGGGGAGAGACAGAGAGGGAGAGGGAGGGAGAGACAGAGAGGGAGAGTGAGAGAGAGTGAGAGAGAGGGAGAGGGAGGAGGAGAGAGAGGAAGAGAGAGGGAGAGAGGGTGAGAGAGCTATTCTTTCCGAGGTTAAAAATCTAGTCAAATTCTAGAAGCTAATAGCTTCTTCCCAGTTTAAAAACAAGGAAATGCCGTTTCGTATTTGGTTTTCCTTAAATTATATTAGGAAGCAGAAAATAGCGTCACATAGCTGTCAGCTAAACATCATTAGAATGGTTTCTTGTTGATGGCTGTTCACGTATTCATTAGACAATTTGTCAGTTAATTGAAAAAACACAACGGTGTGGACAGACGAAAATGAAGACTCTGAATGAAGCCAAATGGTCCATTTGAGACTCGGTCAAAATAAAATTACTACTAATGGTGCTAATAAAGTTTCTCAAACAGAACTGTTTTCATTGGCCACAGACACAAGCACATAAATAAGGTTCAACTAAGCTCGACTCGGGAGAAATGCATTTAGAACTAACGAACTGAATTTCCAGTGAGCGCAGCTGTTCTCCAGTAGTCGTTTCTTTTTTTTCCTGTTAGACGACCCCACATTGACATAAAAACATTGCCCGCTAAGAATTTGAACCAAGAATAGGGGATTTCAATAGTTATTTATGTACCTAGTAGAAAGAGTGAGTTTTTGGCTTCGAGTGAAGAATTGAAGGACGAGGTGAAGATAGGAAGCGACTCAGACAATTTGGAATGAGTGGCCCAAGACACTTTCGTACGAGAAACGTACGACATTTTTCTAGTATAAATTCATAGAAGCTTACTAGTATATTATCTCGGGAACATCTTTAATATGCGAGGCCGTAGCATATTTGTTTATGATACACACAGTGTTTTTGGTACTCTGCAGCATTCAGTTGTTTAAATGACCATGGTTTATTTGCTGTATTTCTGTACAATGTTTTTGTTTCTTGGAAAATAATAATATAAATATTGTACAAATATTTCGAATCTGATATAGTAATAATAAATAGTCACTTCTATCATAACGTATATCAAATTCCATCACTCACCGAATTCAGACTCACAAAAAATCCAATCTATGGAACCAGGATTCAAAATAAATACCCATTCCATGTCTTTCCAATCAAATTCGCAAACAGAATCTGATTAGAGGACCCACAGTGCGAACCTTCCCCAGTGTATAGTTGCAAGTTTAGAATACGTTAGTAAGTAATAAAAATACTTATGTAAAGTTGAAATACCTATCGATGTATTTACCTACAGAAATAAATAAATTAAAAAACATGACATGAGGCAAGTCTACTAACATCGTACACTAACTACAGTTCAACCGCTTCTACATAGCCTTTGCGCGCCTCCAGAGAACTGAACTGAAACATGCTCAAAGGGTCACGTCGATTAAGCGGTCACCTTCACTAACGGACATTGTTCGTGGAACCGATAAATTTTTCTAGAAGACTCTTGTAAATAATTCATATTTGAGCGGCCGTCTGGATAAGCAGTCAGTGGCCAGGTACTTTTCGTAGATCGACATCTATTAAGCGGCCACTTGAAACGGTTTTGAACTATTATAGGAAGCGGAAAATGGTGGAGATTGCTGTTAATTGAATATCTTTCTACGACGGGACCCATTGTCAGATCACTTCGAATATAATGATATTTGAAGTCAATCTCACTATCTAAACGAAACAAAAACACATTCGCTTCTCCATTTCACAGTATCCTAACTCGTACTTCCGGCACCGTATGGTTTGCTAACTCGTGCCTGGGTCCCTGCCGTGGGAATCTAAGGACTTACCTCATGTGAGCGCAATGATGTGCGTTTACGCGTAAAGAACGACAGTGTACGTCCACACGTCAAGAACGCGTTGAGCACGCACACTGCGTAAACGAAGGTCATCTACGTAGACAGCAGTGCCTCACTAGCTTAATCAATGCATCGTTTAATTGCGGTGGCCGCATAATCGAGCAGGTGTCACTTAATAGGTGACCGCTTAATAAAAGTGATCGCTTATTGAGTGGTCACTAAATGGAAGCTATCGCTTAATCGATGTTGCTGCTTAATGCAGGTGACCGCTTGATCGAGCTGGTTGTTTAATGTAAGTTGCCGCTTAATAGAGGTGACCGCTTAATCGAGCTGTCTTAATGAAGTAGCTTTTTTTAAAAGTATCGCTTTTGCGACGTAATAGAACTGCCATTTAATTAGTTGCCACTTAATAGAGGTGGCAGTTTAATGGATGTCACCGCTAAATAGAGGTGGTCGCTTAATAGAGGTGGGCGCACACTGGATGTGGCCGCTAAATAGAGGTGGTCACTTAATAGAGGTGACTACTTAATCGAAACTACCGCTTAATCGAGGAGGTCGCGAGGTGGAATGGATTGCCGCTAAAAAGATGTGGTTACTTAATGCAGGTGGCTGCTTAATCGATCCGCTTAATAGAGGTGGCCGCTTAATGGAGTGACCGCTTAATAGAGGTGGCCGCTTAATAGAGGCGGCCGCTTAATAGAGGTGGCCGCTTAATAGAGGTGGCCGCTAAATAGAGGTGGCCGCTTAATAGAGGTGGCCGCGTAATAGAGGTGGCGGTTGCTAGGTTTCGCTGTGCGTTCGCGTCCCACATACCGTCTGGGCGCGCGTGCGGGCGTGGGCGGCGCGGAGGCGGCTTCGTCGTGGGCGGGGGGCGGGCAGGCGACGAAGGACGTCTCCCAGGCGGCCACGACGCCCCCGGCCACGCGGCGCCGCGACGCCCTGGAGCCGCCGCTGCCGCCCTCGCGCCGGACCACGTCCCCCAGGCCCTCCAAGGCGGACGCGGCGGCGGGCGCTCAACGGTTGAGGCGGCGCCACGCGGCATAGAGGGAGGGAAATTCAACAGTTGAGTCGACGCGAGCGATGCACCAATAACTAGGTGCTCAACTGTTGAGTCGAGACGAGCGATGCACCAATCTTTTTCAACTTCAACGTTGAGTCGACACGAGCGATGCACCAATAACTAGGTTGCTCAACTGTTGAGTCGACACGAGCGATGCACCAATAACTAGGTTGCTCAACTGTTAGTTGGCACGAGTTGAAGCCTTTAGTGACCACAACTGAATTATTAAGTAGTTACGTTCAATGCACATAACTACCCTGCTCAACTGTTGAGATCACGCTCACATATGAAGGACGCACTGTATTGCATTGGTTGCTCAACTGTAGAATTTGCACAATTGTTGAGTTGACACAAATGCAGCTAAAGGATGTAAAAACACTTGTCGCTCAACAGTTGACTCTTCCTGACAGAGGAAACGCACTATTATTAAGTGGATGATCTACTGTGAGTTCACAAAAATATACACAGTCGTTTCGGTTATTTAACTGTTGGGATTACACAGGCATTACTGATATCCACGACGATCTTCCGATATGTTTGTCGATGATCACACGCTTTTGCACGATGCCGGGGGTTCGGACCCGGAGTAAACACTGAAGAACGGAATGTACAAATACGAATGTTTAATTTTGTAAATGGAAAAAATATTTCAAAGAAAATGCACACTCTCTAAATCAAAACTTCACATTCAACCGTGAATATCGGTAGTATTGTTACTGATCTGATACCCCATATTATTGCATGCACATGTTGATTATCTCACACACTGAGCACGCAGAGAATTGGTCACGCACTTCCCTACTCGTCAGTTACGGCGGATGCAAAGTGGACAGGTGTGATAATTTTACACTCGTTGGCACATTAACTTACATGCGTTTGTCAAGGACCATGAATTTTCCTCTCTCGGTCTCCAAAGCGAGTTACCGTTGAGAGAAAGATGCTGCTGTGTTGATATTACGTAGTCTTTCAATATCTCAATTGATAAACTATCACGAACGTTGCACTGTCAACAGCCTACAATAACATGACACACCTTGCTTCACACCATCTCAACATTATTCAAGCTCGCTATTTCCATGTATAATAAATTGCTTTCGTCCATCTAATACAACTAAAATCTGTTTTGAAAATGCAATACTTAAGCTGCGGTGACTAAAAACAAAATTCTTGGAGTCGGAACTATCTTGGAGTCTGTTTCCCCTAATTTGAATCAAAGAAATTTCATATTGCACGATAACGCAATAGAAATTATTCGATAAACAGTTGGAATGACTCAATTATGGCAGATAACCCAGCTTCCTTCGTTCAACTTTTTCCAAGAATCAAAGTGATTCATTCCACTAACAAAACATCCGTTGTTATTATGAACAAATGTTTTATTTCATAAAGCACTTCGTCTTCTAAGAGAGATTTCGTTCTCAAAAAATATTAATTGGGCTCTATTACGCAACTTGTTTTCATGATAACGTTTCGTTTCAATTCCGACCAGAGTTTCATCAATTATCAAGAACTGCTACAAATAATTGCTTTTCAATTCATTAACTCAATATTACCGACCTGGCTTGCACTAGAACCATTTCCAATAATTTTTAACAAAAGGATATTCAGCAAAATGAATAAACTTCTTTGATGTATGAAGCTCAAAATAGAAGCGCATGTATGAAGGCTTTCTACCAATATTTGTGGAAGACACGTGATATATATCGAAGCTAACTCTCAATCATGGATACACGAATCACTAACTGTTGACTGTACAATGTCTTTTTAGAATTTTAAAAAGAGCTGTTACAGAAATTCCACAAATAGTACGTATATTTTTTTTCGTAGAAAATAAAAATTTAATTTCTTCTCACCGTTTGTCAATGTTATCTGTTTTATAAATACTAGAAAAATATACTATTTTTCGTCAGATTCCTATCAACACAGCTTTTCACGGAATACAAAAATACTATATCACGGCTAGTAAGTACATTTTATGAATGAGCAAAAAGAGCATTTCATGGCTTCGCTAGAACGTTAACACATGTCACTTTGAGGAAAATTTATGGTCCAAGAACTCTCAATCTCGTCGGCAAGAAATTCAGGCTGCACTTGCTTGTAGAAAACGCTTCCAATGAAGCAGCTGTTCACAATAATTTCCGAAAAATGCCGAAAACTAAGAGGTGTAAACGTTTCAAACGCAAATTATGAGACATATCACATGTTAGTATCACTTGAAAAGTTGCCACACTTCGCGTTCCAGAAATCTCACAGGAAATCCTGTTAACACTATAGATATACCAGCCAAGCCTGTGCTGAACATTCGTAGTATTTCGTATACAAACACTAATGATAAAAGGACGTCAACAGCGCCTCCTAAGATGGTAGTCGAACAGCTGCAAACACGTATTCGAAAACATTCATAATGCTACACATGTCTCAAGAGGTTCTAATTTCACGGTGCTAAGTACTTCACTTTATAATTCTCGTTTATTGTTGTAACACAGTAAGATCCCTCACTACCATAATATATACGTGCCAGAGCCTCAAATATTACATTTTTTTTCTATGTTAGGGTTTGACATGTTCTTGGCCGGGGACAAATGTTGAGCATTTGTCAACGAAACGCACGCATTAAACCACTTAAGTGCTGCCCGGACATTCTCATTAACTCAGTCGACACGACGCGGGCACAACATAATACAGACCCTGGCAGACCCTTCATGAGTCATGACTTGTTAGAGCAGGGGGCACACGGCCAGAGTATCGATTTTTGAAGGATATGCTACGCCAAAGACAATGGCTCAAGTGAATATCTTAACGCACCGCTGTTGACTGGAATCGAAAATGTGTTAATTTATTTATGAATTATCACCAAAAAACACACACTGATTACTGTATTGTGTGTAATTTGAAGAGAATGTATCGTCGCCAAGAATAACGTTAGTGCGATGCGATCACGAAACAAATGTGCATTTTGTTGCTATCTTCTCGTGAACACGAAGAAACTGCATCAGCTCACGGCATTGTTGGGCACAACCGAAAGCACACTCATGAAAACATAGAATATTTCTCAGCAACAATACCACACTAAGACCATTCAAGTGGCACATCATTCTTGATCATATTGTTGTACACAGGAAGCACTCTTCAGCTCACGACGAACATTGCGCATAGTTGTTGAATACACGGACTGAAGACAAACGATAATATTGATAATGTCTCACAACTACTGGAACAATCTAAGAACAACACACATCCTCGGCAAGCATTTCGAAGTTATTTTGCAGACGTGAACGTTACGTTACAGTGCTGACGTCCGGACAATACTGCGCAGACGTCAACCTTACGTGATTGCTGTCCCATCGACGTTCATTTTTATATTGCAGATTTCGTTTTGTGTCACTGCACTACTGGTAACGTTGCGTTTCTCTACCGCCGGCAACGCTACATTACAGTACAGTTAAGCTTCGTGACTGACGGCGTTACGTTACGAGACCGACGACGCAACGTTGCGGGATCGTCCACGTTACGTTACGTGAACGACGGCGTTACGTTACGAAAACGACGGCGTTACGTTACGAAAACGACGGCGTTACGTTACGAAAACCGACGGCGTTACGTTACGAAAACGACTGCGTTGCGTTACGGGTAGACGTCACGAAACCGTACAGACGACGTTACGTTCTTGCAAGACGTGGTTTCCGGATCGATATGAACGTAACGTTCCGCGTGCCCGCGCAACGAGACACACGCACTCGCGAACAAAAACGCAGCGCGTCGCGTCGCGTCGCGTCGTCCGGAAGACGCCGGCGGCGTCGCGAGCGCACGTGCTGGGAGCGAGAAGAAGCCGACGGCATGCGAGGCGCGCGGGCGGTTGGTCGTTAGCGGGGGGCGACTGGAGGCACCGGGGCTCGCTCGGGGCGGGAGGGGGGGCTGAGGGGGACCCGAGAGCGCGTCACCCCCGCCCGCGCACACTGGCTCAATCGGGCCCTCAGCCCTGGTCATAATTGCAAGCGCCGGTGGACGTGCTTGTTGAGGGCGCTGAATTTCAATATCATATATACATTTCAAAATTAAAAACGGTGGATCTATTAATTTAAAACTAACGAAAATGTACATATGTAGCTATATGAAAAAGAAAATGCATTATATATTTGGGGTTCTGGAATCACTGATTCCAAATATCATAATGAAATTTCAAATTCAAAATGGTGGTTTGGATATGGCTGACTCATTAAAATAATGTGTAAACATATGGATACATTAATTCTTGCGGTCGCGGGTTAATATTGTTATCATTCAAACAATTTATATCCGTAATTTTCTTATTAAAAGTATTTATAAGAAAGATAAATCCAAAAAATATAAGAGAAAATAATTCCCTGTGGGTAAAGGCAATTCCGGGATATCTAATGTTAAATCTTACTATGTTGTATTGCAGTAAAGAGGTTATAAAAGAAAAAGGTGCAGATATGTGCAGCTAAATGTACGTTATTCTGATTAAGGGCATCCTTCTTGATAAATAAAAAAATTTATTCAGGCAGGAACACCCAGGACAAATAATAAATCCTCAATATACGTGACTAATTGCTACGCTTGTACGTTAGAATTCAACCGTATTATACATAAAAAAAAAAAAAGGTCGTCGTTCGGAAATACGAAAAGAATGCACAAGAAATAATTTAAACAATTTTTTTTAAATTTCACAAATACAGTCGACAAGAATCAATGAAATTCCGAGCAACGGTACCTTCACTCATGAGGAAGACAAAAACGATCGAAATAACTTTCTGGAGCTGAAGTAGTGTGCACGCGCCCTTTGAATTTTGCCCTCATGGCCGGGCCTTTGCCCCAGTGTGCGGCGTGAGCCGTCCCTCCGGCGCCGGCGGCGGTGCAGGCCGAGTGCAGTGGACGCGAGCGCAGCCAGAGCGAAGCCAGAGCGGCGGCGGGGCGCGATTGGAGAGAAGAGGCGGAAATAAGTACGGGAGCTTTCACGTCAATAACCGGAATATGTGTAACTTGGTCCTCCGCAACTCGAACCTTTTTCACTCGAACGTGCATCACTCGAACCTCCATCACTCGAACTGCATCACTCGAACGTGCATCACTCGAAAGTTCTTCACTAGAAAGTTCTTCACTCGAGCGTGCATCACTCGAACGTGCATCACTCGAAAGTTCTTCACTCGAAAGTTTTCACTCGAAAGTTCTTCACTCGAAAGTTCTCACTCGAAAGTTCTTCACTCGAAAGTTCTTCACTCGAACGTGCATCACTCGAACGCACACAACAAGAATCTCAATCAGTTGATCCGCACAAACACGAACCGTAACAACGTTCAAATTTTTTTCAAAATAATATAGAAATAGAAAAATGAATGTACTGAATGTCGAAATAATACATTCGATGACAATTACTTTTCTGAAATGTGACCATATTTCTGAAATAGTGAACGCTTGGTATAAAATCTAATGCCACTTCTAGTAGACATTTCCTTATAATATCCACTGATTCCTTACACATGAATTCAGGAAAGAAAAGTATTGAAAAAACTTGACATTTTAAACTGGGTGATTACCGCAGAAATATTCAGAAAAACCATATGGACTGGTAAAATAAAAATAATCTTCCAGAGTAAAATATGTATTTTACACTAAATACAGATCATATTTTTCAGATACATAAATCATATTTTTACATCCGATAGAGAACACTGAAAAGGAGGTAAAATTCTTCCAAACTTGCATGCTAGAATGTAAGCTACATCTAACCGCCGGCTGCTCTGATCGGGAGATTTCCGTGGTTTCTTCGATCAACGCCAGGCGAATGCCAAAGCAGCACCCTAACAAAAGGGCCACGGACCGCGCGCGACGTTTCCTTCCCTTCCATAGTCCTATTCTCACCCCTTACACACACCTATATGCACTACACTACCGCACATGTCGGGAGACCAGTCTGGGACTTAGAACTTATCCCAGCTGGGTTGGTGACCCGATGGTGGGAGATACCTGGTTGAGGGAATCCCCACTAGCCGATGGTAGGTCGGCGCCGGATCTCGCCATTCATCGGGAGATCACAGCCACCTCCCATACCAAAACACACTATACTTACAGGACTAATGGAAACTGACGCGCCTGGAAATACGAAATAATCAATCTATCCACCAATCCCGCACGATCCGTGTAAGAGCCGCTCTCCCCTGCAAACGTTCACCCCCTTCAAGGAGAAGCCTTTGAGTGGGCGTGGCTGTTAATACGCGCACCCACAGCGCTTCGCAAAGATTGAGCCAATTCTCTCCAGCGGTTGCGACTTCTGACATTTCACGAGGCAATGTAGCGTTTCCTTCAACTCCGTAGGTGTTCTGCTTTTTATAGATACAATAAGTCACACTGATGTCACGATATCGTTTTTTTTTCTTCCGAAGGCTCCATCACAATGAAACTTAAACACCGAACAACACTTCTGCAATGCAAATTTTTGCCTAGAAATATTTTTTTCAAACCAACCTTTGTGTGCATTTTGCGGCTCAGCCATTCAGAATATCCAAGCAATTTATTAGACATAATATGCTTAAAATTCTCTTAAGAGCTTATTTCCCAATTTTTCACGTTTCCTCCCCAGATTACCTGTATAAAGTCAAAGAACAGGTATCAGTTTTTGAACATTTATCTTTGATGAACTTCTTGGTACATTGTTTTTAAATTTACCCCTTGGGTGGCTCATGGAGAGCGCCGTAGCTTTTCATGGCGCTATGCCGGGTTTGGTTCGTGGCCCGGGCAAAAATACAGCAGTAGCTTTCCATTACAATTTTTCTATATCCGTGTGACGAAAGAAAACCTCAGGAGGGCCATGAATGCTGAATACGGCCAAGGGACATGCTCTCTTACCCCAGGCGTGGGTAATAATAAATAGGGAACGGGATTTACTGTAATAAAAAATGCAAAATATGTACATACATATGTACTTTTTTTCTCCAAAACATGTAAGAAAAATTAAAAATATGTAAAATAAAAATTCATTATTGTGTTTAAAACTCTTCTCTAGTTTCAAACTACTCGATTGAAAGCTTTTCGTTACTTGAACACCGGCTCGTCGTAAACAATGTAATGTAGACTATGAACGTAATTTATATTTTGAATAAAATACTTGTGTATGGTGAAGTCTACTGTACAATTACTTCTGTAGAGGTGGAACCATTTTCAACCATTCCGAATCCTTGTTAAGGACTGATCGGCGACGTTCTATGCTTGAAAAATGCTTGTAGAGAACAACTTTAAACACAAAAATGAATTTTTATTTTACATATTTTCTATTTTTCTTACATGCTTTGGAAAAAATAAGTACATATTTATGTACATATTTTGCTTTTTATTACAATAATTCCTTTTTTCTTACTTATAGTATAAACACGCTATTCTTTCCTTTGCCAGGGATCAGGCTTGAGCCGAACGCACACTTCCTTGCATTTCCCTGTATGACTTCTGCATTTCCATTTCCTTCATTTCTCACGATTTCCCTTTTTTACTTCCTCGCACTTGCTTTGTAAAGAGAGGAAGTATTGTAATCGGCGCCTGGAAACGGCGAATGTTCGACAGAAAAACTCTTATTGCTGTTCACTGGAAACAGAAAAATGGATAAATCCAGTTGCTAAATATAGAAAAAATCTTCTAACACGTAGAGTAGCCAGAATCTATGACTTGTGGGTTCTTGATGCCGAATAATCGATCGATGACAAAACGTCTGTCTGTGTGTCTGTCCATCCGCATGTGGCCAATGCTACCCCTGAACTGCTCAGACGATTTTCTCCAAAATTTATATTCCCGGACAGATCTGAAGGAACTTAAGACTCTCCCAGTTTGAATTGGATATTTTTTTATCTTGAGGGGTACTTTTTAAATAGCCTCAACCACATTTTCAAAATTTCTCAAAAATTCTCAATTTTTTATATTAAACTTTGTCCTCAGATAGCGTAAACAAAGTTTAAGAGAATGACATTTTCGTTGAACACTGTGAATTTTGGAAAATTGTAAGAAAGAGAGTTGGCTCAGGGCATTTGTGTGCCTCACAGCGGGAGGTCCTAGGTTCGAGTTCTGAGGTGGCTGGATTTTAAACAATATCTTTGTCAGCTAGGTCGAATCAAGTCGCTGTCTGGAGGAGAATTCTAAAGGCCAG
This sequence comes from Teleogryllus oceanicus, assembly GCA_964035755.1. Taxonomy (NCBI): domain Eukaryota; kingdom Metazoa; phylum Arthropoda; class Insecta; order Orthoptera; family Gryllidae; genus Teleogryllus; species Teleogryllus oceanicus. The sequence continues at coordinate 85,918,707 of CAXIVR010000013.1, read as the reverse complement.
CTGCTCTGATTGGTATCTTTCCTTGGTTTCTCCGATCTCACCAGGCGAATGCCAGTACTGTGCCCTAAAAACCGGTCACGAACCGCGCGCGATCTGTCCTTCCTCTTCCTTGTCCTATCCTCTCCCCTTACACACACAAACTTCCACTAACATGCACTACACTACCACATATTCCGGGAGACCGGTCGGGAGCTTAGAGCTTGTCCCGGCTGGGGCGGTGCCCCGCTGGTGGGAGAGTCCTGGTTAGGGGGAAACCCCACTAGCCGACGGTAGGTCGGCGCCGGATCTCGCCATCCGGCGGGGGAAGATCACCGCCATCTCGCGAGAAAAGCATGCACTACACTTACGGGACTAATGACCTTAGCAGTTGACGCGCCCGGAAACACGAAAAAACAATCAATCAATCCACCAAAATTGACATTCCCCGATAGACCTCGCAGATCTCGCGGCTCCGTGCATGTTCAAGTTGAGTGGTGCTTTAAATTAAGCCTCCAAGATATTATCAAACTTTCCCAAAAAATAGCCGGAAATTTTGTCTTTATTATTTTTTCAAAACAAAGTACACCCTATTGATGAGAGATACCTGGTGGGAGACAACTCTCAAGCCTGCGGTTGGTGGGTGCCGGGTCTCGCCAACCCACCGCTCCACATCACCGCCTCCTTCCGCGATACAAAAACAAAACAAACTATTCTACACTTACGGGACCAACGCTTAGTAGTTCACGCGCCGGAAATCAAATCAATCAATCAATCAACAGGAAAATGGCGGGTTTTCAGTGTGGGGCTTTTGTGTTGCGCCGACGACCTGCTCGTGGTGTTAGTGGAAAAAACGCCCCGCGCCGACCGGTCCAGTCACAGGCCGTTCCGCGGAGAGATCGCGTCGCCAGCGCGTTGGAATTGCAAGCGAGACGCGGGGGGGGGGAGGCAGGCCCTAATACGGGAGCCGTGACTCGCCGCTACCCACTCCGCTCCACGCACATTCCTGGAGATGCTGGGTGACTGATTTCTGGGGAGAACACTACTGGTGCTTCAACAGCAAATATTTTCTCACATTCTTATTTTTAATTTGTTTTTTTTGATTGTTAGTGATTCTCCGTCAACTACGAAAGTCATTAATTCCTTAAGTGTAGTGTTGTTTTTTGGGGTTGGGCTCCCGGGTTTCCCCCCCGGTCCCCAGCGGGGCACCGCCCCAGCCGGGACAAGCTCTAAGCTCCCGACCGGTCTCCCGGAATATGTGGTAGTGTAGTGCATGTTAGTGGAAGTTTGTGTGTGTAAGGGGAGAGGATAGGACAAGGAAGAGGAAGGACAGATCGCGCGCGGTTCGTGACCGGTTTTTAGGGCACAGTACTGGCATTCGCCTGGTGATGATCGGAGAAACCAAGGAAAACTACCGAAAGAGCAGAGGGCCGCTAGAATTTTCCTCCAGACAGCGACTGAATTCGACCTAACTGAAAAGCTAGTGTCGAAAATACTGCCGCCGCCAGGACTCGAACCTAGGACCTCCCGGTCAGAGGCGCTCAATTTTGGTGGACATTTCGTCCACGGTTTAGACTCTATCGTTGTTCACTGATGGACTGATGAACGGAGGAATTTTGCCGTAAACCATTTTTTTATTAAAAGGACACATTTCTAGTGGATTATGATTATACAACTTAGTAAAGGAAATAACTTACGACATACAGCAGCAATTTACCCATCTTTTTCAGTATCAGGAACCTATAATACGAGTTTTTCTGTCAAAAAGTCGCTCGTCTGCGCTGCAGCATTAAATAACTTTCTCTTTACTATGAACGGTTGTCGTAGTCAAGAAAGTAAAAAAAAATCCTGTATGAATATCGTTGTAATTCTCTGACAAAATGTTTTCGCAGTAAACGATGACTACCGTCATTTGTTCCAGCCTCTCGGTGCATCGACACCCTGGCGGCTGAGCCACGTACTTCTCTCTGACTCAGCTTTGCTCAGCGGCGGAGAATTGCAACAAAACGACCACACTCGAATGCCTGTTGCACGCGTTCAGATTTTGTATGAAACGAATTTTACGAAAAGTACATAAAAAGTTTATGTCAACGTTTCATAAAACAATTGTGTTGTACACGGTGAAATTTATCGTAAAATTGTTTGGACAGCTTCCTGTGGGGAATACTTTATCGGTGTCTGGCCTTGCATTACGATTGTACCAAAGAGGGTGGGTGACAAAATACAAACTGATATTCATCTGAAATTACGCTTCCATCAACCATCCACAGCCAACCACTTTCGCCATTTCGATGACTGTTTTTTCTATCCTTTTTCGAGGAACTGATGTCCGGATGCTAATAACAAAATGGCGCCGTTTGTTGTCGTTTAACGGCGCATGCCGATTGGTTGTTGCGAAAAATTATTTGCAGAAAATAGGGCATTTGCGATTTTTTTTTATTTTTCACATAAAACTCCGAATTTTTCTGTGTGAAAGTTACATTTTATAAAATTTACGTTTTATTTAACTTTTTATTTAAAAACAATTACAGAAATTGTTCACCACGAAAAACAGGCAAACGAAAACATGCATACGGATCCAAAGTGATCTGGCAAAGATATTGATGGGCATTTAAAAATATAGGAAAGAACATAACATTAAAAAAGACAGAAAAAAGAGATCAGTTAAGGCAAATCTTCATTCGAATCCACAGCAAATACACAATATAATCAGTTCATACACATTGATATTAATTCATCTGTATAAATGGAAAAGTGTGAAAAGATACCCTCAATAATTCCTATTTTCGATTAATGTTTCCCATACTGAATCTGTTAAAAATATTCATATTTTGCTTTTCTCTGGAGATTTGCGAATGTCGTGGTCCATCAAGTACCTTTAATATCACATTGAGCCAGACATTGAAATTACAAACAATATTACAAGAAACAAGTTCCATTTAATTCAACCAATGAAACAACGTACTACTTATTCGTGGTTGCACTTCTCCGAATTGAGAAAGAAAAAACTACTAGCTCTAAAACAGCACGTACTTTCCGTCCGTATTTTCACGTAAAATTTCGCAAAAATTACTCAAATTTTCGAAAAATTGTACATGACTTCATTTAAAAATCTATCTTTAAGGAACAGATATCATTAAGAGAAAAAATCTCTTTCCTTAATATTTTAGTTGTAGGAAGTTGTAGAAGAAGTTGTAGAAATTTTTGAACTTTTTGCAATTTTCGATAAATTAGAGTTTTCAACGAACATGAGGCCAGCACCATTCCCTTAAACGTCATTCACACTTTCCAACAAGAAAACTTAATGAAAAATGATGGAGCCATTTGTTTGGAACTGTTGAAAATGTCCCAGCGGCTTCATGTAAAGTTACCCCCCAAAAATGAAATATCGATTTCAAATTCAAGAGGCCGCGACATTGAGGAATATTAATTTTGGAGAAAATCGGATGAATGGTTTTGCTGGTAGCGTTGATCGCAAACGGACCGAAGTTTTGCCATCAATCGTTTTTCCGCTATCACGAAGCCACAAAACATGGATTCTGGCTACACTGTTAAACAAAGTTAAAAACAAAACACCTCTTCAGATTTATTTCGCGCACTATTAGAATGAAAAACGTTATATTTCGCAAACGGAAAACATGCACGGGAAACAATGTTTCTTGCACGGCGATTTAAGAAAGAAATTTCAGTAGAATTGAGAGGTTAACGGAGAAAACATGTAAACGTTAGTCAATTATTCTTTTTTGAATAACCCACTCCTATCAACAATTTTGCTTTCCATTATTACGCCCAGGATATCTACTTTTTTTCGTTTCTTAGAGGATTACCGCTTTCTCCTGAAAACTTTAAACTGAAGTTCAAAAACACACTACATTCGGACCGTTCTAATGATTCACAGTGCGTCACTCTACCAACAGTACAAAGAGAGGTTAAAGATAGCCTGCTATCAGGAACGGAACCACATACACCGCACCGTAAGTGACAACCTGTGGTTAAACTTCCGGAAATAAACGCAGATATCTGTGCCAGGCACATCGAAATCCATTGTAATGCATCAAGGGCAAGACATATCATCTTATGTAAAGCCGGGATATGACATTTTGACAATATTCTTGTGAAATATTCTTAAAAATTAGAGTGATTTCTTATTATAAATAGGTAATTTATAGTTCAATAAATGAAATATAACATTCAATACATTATGTGGTTGACAAATTGCCTTTAAAAAAGGGCGATTTTCTGTTAGGCACAAAGAGATTGGATATAAAATGTAAAGTTCTGCTTAAAGTTTAATACTGTTTGAATAATTAATCATTTAACGTACTATCACTATTCATCTTCGTTGGCACGGACGTTCTCTTGGTTATCTGTCTGATGCTTAGGTGATGATTAATAATTAGTCCCTTTACTCGTTTAGTGACTTTTTTTCTCCCTTTCAAAAAATCAAAAATTTCAAAAATTCAAAATTTAAGTAGTATATGACTTAGTGTACGGATCACAGACTTTTGAAAATGTGCACACAATTCACTTTTCCCCATAGCACGTCATACGCAGTTTTTAACTGTCTTTGTGACGTAAAATAAATAAATAAATAAATAAATAAATAAATAAATAAATAAATAAATAAATAAATAAATAAATAAATAAATAAATAAATAAATAAATAAATAAATAAATAAATAAATAAATAAATAAATAAATAAATAAATAAATAAATAAATAAATAAATAAATAAATAAATAAATAAATAAATAAATAAATAAATAAATAAATAAATAAATAAATAAATAAATAAATAAATAAATAAATAAATAAATAAATAAATAAATAAAAAGAATGTTTCACCCTCAGAGTCGGTGGGGATCCATCGCTTGAACCCAACGAGATAGAACTCAAGCTTGTTGCTCGAACCTGACATTCAGATTCATTTCCGGTCGACCACTGGGGGAGGGGAAGTATTCCTCTAGGTATCTCCCACTACCATGGCTCTCCGATCAACAGCAGGCGAATGACGGAGCAGTACTTAACACACGAGCCACGGACCGCGCGCGATATTACCTTCCTCATTCTTGTCCTATCCTCACTCCTTACACACACACTTACACTAACATGCACACAAATGCCTGGAGACCGATGGATAGCTTAGAGCGTGTTGGGGCTTGCTGGGGTCATGCCCCGCTTGTGGGAGATAACTGGTTGGGGAAAACGCCGCTAGTCGACGGTAGGTCGGCGCCGGATCTCGCCATCCAGTGGGAGAAGATCACCGCCACCTCCCGATGAAAAACACGCACTACATTTACAGGACTAATGATCTCGGTAGTTGACGCGCCCGTAATCAGAAATCAATATATCTACATGGCTCTGCTCCAGCCGAGACAAGCTCTATACTCCGATTTAAACATAGTTGCACTTGAAGGTCACGAGCTGGAAGGACAGGGCGACACTGCCATCTAAATGCGAGCCTCAATACCAAAAATGTAAGTCCTAACGAAGCTCCCAATTGGATAACAGTGTCCCCCTCTTCGTCCAGCTCATGATCTTCAAGGGCAGCTATGTTTAAATCGAAGTATAGGCACTCATCTCCCGACATGCATGGTATTTCCAAACTGTAGTGATGTCAGTGTAACTGTGTGTCTTACACTCGCATACACTACTGTACTCTACCACACATGAGCTTAGAGCTGTCCCGACTGGGGTGATGCCACACTGGTGGGAGATACCCGGTTGGGGAAAATCCCTACAATTCGACAAAGGTCGGCGCCGAATCTCGCCAGCCAGCGGGAGTAGAACACCGCCACCTAACGCGATAAACATGCACTACAATTGTGGGACGAACGATCACAATCACTAATCAATATATCAAGTTTTGAGTTAGGGGAGGATAGGACAAGGAAGAGGAAGAGAAGATCACGCGCGGTCCGTTGCCTGTTTGTTAGGGTACTGCATCAACTTTCGCCTGGTGTTGATTAAAGAAACCTTGAAAAACTACTGATGAAAGTAGCCAGCCGTTAGAATTCTCCTCCACTCTTGTTTATTCTCCATTTCAGTTTCCAATTTTGAATTTTGAAAATGTGCACAGAATTCACTTCTCCCCATAGCACGTCATACGCAGTTTGAACTGTTTTTTTGACGTAAAATAAATGAATGAATAAATAAATAAAACAATGGGATCGACGTAGTTTTTTCAGGCCTGCGTCATCGTTCACATTCTTACACTTGTCGTTTTGTCCAAGGCAATTATTTCAAATCGGGCGAGAGCTTTTGCTGTGACTCATCGGATAGGAATCCTCCAGTAACGGTACAAGAAGGGAACATGTCTTACTTTAATAATAGCTAAGGAATGACGATGGAGTTTTCACTGCAGAACAAAGCCGCCTACATTGTAAGAGATTACCAACGAATCGGAAAGTGGTCCTGAAGCTTTCGGTTTAGTAAACATCACCCTTCCTTTCAGCTTTACTATTCCTTAAACAAAGTATCTATCCCAGATATGAGGAGACGGATGCCATCATAATCGACGTGATCCAAACATTTTGCCTTTTCACTTTTTTAAGAAGAGGAGAAGCACTGATAATGGGGCAGATTGGGAAGAAATCCGAGTCACATGTCAATGCCTCCGCATTTTTTTCCCTCAACAAATATTGCTCTGAAGAGTTGAACACGTGGTCTGCCGAAAAATGTGCTAAAAAACATTAAACTGAAAGTTTTAATAGGATGCAACGTTTCCCAACGGTTATGATGGCACGTTTCAGGAATTAGTGGGTTCCATTGTTTTGAAGATGGTTTAATGTGACTTGTGTACATTAATAACACATTATCTTTTATAACTAGCCATGTTAAAATAATATATTTATCTATTTCATAAAATTTATTTATGAAATTTATTTATGTATTTCAATTAATCCTGATGATGGAAACAATTAATTTCCGAAAGTTCACTATTGTACTATTTAATAATATTAATATGAAAAATGTTCTCTCTTTAAAAATCATAGAAATGAAGAAACAAAGATAAAAAATATTATAGTATATTGATCATTTGGTTGCAGCCTTTTCAGAAGATTCTCAGAAATGTCACCGAAAAAACATGTTTTTTTTTTAAGAATCTAAAATCCCTTTAGGTTGCATTGCAACACTTAATAGCTCATTTGATTCCTCCCGAAGAGACAAATAGATTGGCACATTTCTTTGACGGTTTACTGAAAAATATTCGGGAAGAATTCTACGAAAACATGCGTTTTTGGTAGTTTTGTTGCGTGAAATATTGCGTAAGCCGCATGACACAGAATTGTATAAAATGTGTTGTCAGGAATAACAAATAAGAAAGAAATTTTTTGATGTACGTATAACAAAGTTGTTTAAATGAAAAAGAGTAAAATTATAAGATTTCAGTAAATATAATAAAGAAATATCATCATTAATAATGAAGATGAAGAATAAACAAGAAGAATAATATATTAATAACGAATCCATCAAACCAATAGGAAGTAGCAAACAGCATTGTACGAGTAAATATTTAGAATACCAGGTTTCAATGCAACTTGGAGTATATTAGTGAAATGCAATGAATTATTACTCTTTCGGACATTTACATGAATCGTTAGAATTTCATTCATCAGACTGACTGATAAAACTCGCTTTGCAAAAAATTTAAGAAGCATTAAATCACACTTTTAATATAATTATATTTTCAATATTTAGACTATATTTATTCCCTTTTCCACGTTTTCCTGCACTCAATATTTCAGTAAATGTAAAAGGAAGCTTGGAAGAAACAGAAGTTTCTTTTTTTAATCCGATTCCTGCCACCAATTTCTCTCCGATACACCGGAGAGCGCGAGTCTTCTGTCTTCTGCTGCGGAAGAGGCTCTCCGAATAAGGAAATGGCCTCCCGTATCCCTTTCCGGAGGAAAAAAGAAGAAGATCGGCTCAGGTGCGGCCGGCCGGGAAAAAAAAAAAGAAGTAGAAGAAAAGCCAGAGGAACGCGGGGATCTCTGCCGGAGAGGGTGGTTTGTGGAGGAGTGGGGGAAAGAGGGGGAGGGGGGAGAAAGGCGATTTCGGACGATCTACGCACTGGGACGAAATGCCGAAAAGGAGGACGAATTTTTTTTTCCACGACCGGGAGAAAAACAAGTGGATTTTATTGTTAGCAAATGACACACTAGAGTGAAGCATTCACTCTACTTCCTCCTACTTCCTACTACTACTTCCTAGGGATTAAATATTGTCTCTCTTGTTTACTTTACGACAATGAAAACAAACGACACACACGAGTCAAGTTTGTGTATTTGATCGCAGCGTGAAGCACAAAAGGTGTAAATTCAATTCAATGATTTAATTAACTTAGTACTTATTCATATAAACATTTAAAATGAAGTCAATAACATTTAACGTTTTTGTGTGTAACCGTCGAAATTTCTTTCCAGAAAAGCAAGCAGCTTCATGTATTTACTAATGTACACGTTTCACACTGTTGAGAATTTGCACTTTAATGCTTTCTCACTGAAATATGCCAGCATGACGTCCTCACTTCTACTTAATACTTTTAGCTGCATCGTACGTTATAAGCTGCATCATACATTTTCTTAGATTATTTTGGTCTTTCCTATAGCTTCATTAGTAGCATTAGGATTTAGATTCCGCCATAGGCTCCATTAAACGTGTAATTGTTTATTGACAGTTTTGTTTGTAACAAACGATATTCTCGTATCGCGAATTTTAAATTCCATAGATCAATATTTTTACACCTTTTTTGAAATTACACCTTTAGAAAATAATGCATTTCTTTCCCTTACAATCTTCTATTCTTTATTTAACGAATATTTACAATTATTTCACATAATAAATAATCAGTATATACTATAAAGAGAGATATTAACAATATAAAACGAAATACAACAAAGAAAACCTACTTTCCCTGGTATTCTTCGCAAATCTACAAGAAAATGAATGAACCTGAGGCGAAAAACACGAAATTGTTCCATGTCATGGAAGTTTTGAAACAATCGGATCACATATACAAACTGTTGTTCGTTTATTTCTTTATTTTTAGAAATTTTATGTAGAAACTACCATATATTTTTGTTCGAAGATTTTGAAGGCAAGAAGGTGACTCTTTTGAAAATAAATTGCTTTTTATTAACACGTTTAAAATTAACAGATATTCTTCCATAAACAATATCAAGATGAAATCGAAGTGGAACTACATTTCAACACTTATACAAGTATATTATTGGAAAAAGTATTAGTATGACAATATTTATAAACTCTATATTTTTATGATAAAACCAAGGCCAGTAAATGAAAATTATATTGCTGATGTTGATTTTAAGTAACAAAAATTACGTAATAGTGTGGTTAATTGCATTTCAATTTTTCTCCAATCTTTTATCTGATTACAACACAAATGGTGTAACTCCATTTAGGCCCTTACACCACGAATGTAAGACTACTCAATCATTCGATATTGTGAAAGACAGTTAAAAAAACCTTCCTAAACGATGAAATAAAAGGAAACGTCGTATTGCGGATTTTTCCATAACAACTGTAGTAAAACATTAAATAGTTCGGAACAAGAAAAATGTGAGATACAGCACTTAGACTTGACTCATGTAGAAAAATCCAAACCACACTTTCAGTAAAATCCAGAAACTGCAATATATAATTAGCGGGAGGCTTGCTATAGCTGGTGTGGCTTGTCTTGTTACTGCTTCAAGCCATTCCAAAATGTGATCAAAGACAAACTTCCGCCGATTGATTGATTGATTATTTCGCGTTTCAAGGCGCGTCAACTGCTAAGGTCATGAGTTACGAACGTGTAGTATTCTTTTTCTTCGGTAGATGACGTTGTTCTCTCGTTGGATGTTGAGATGCGGCGCTGACATACACATCGGAGAGGGGCCCTAGCCCCTACTCAGCGAGCCACCGCCCCAGCCGGGACAAGCTCTAAGCTCCCTACCGGTCTCCCGGAATATGTGGTAGTGCAGTGCATGTTAGTATAAGTGTGTGTGTGTAAGGGGAGAGGAAGAAGAAGGAAAGATCGCGCGCGGTCCGTGGCCCGTTTGTTAGGGTACTGCTCCGGCATTCGCCTGGTGTTGATGGGAGAAACCACGGAAAACTACCGATCAGAGAAGCCGGCCGCTGGAATTCTCCTCCAGGCAGCGACTGAATTCGACCTAGCTGACAAGCTAGTGTTGAAAATCCTGCCACTGTCATGAATAGAACTCTAGGAGTCCCGGCCAGACACACTACCGTGACGTGATTTGATGCCCTGAGTCACGTATACGATCGCTTTCAGCGAAATCGAGTATTAGCACATTGCATAGCGGAGATATCTTCCATGGCAAGTGTGGTTCACCCAAGCCCTTTGCGGCTGGCACAGAGAGAGAGAGAGAGAGACAGACAGACAGACAGACAGACAAACAGACAGACAGAGAGACAGACAGAGAGTCAGGGAGAGACAGACAAAGACAGGCAGAGACAGCGAGAGACAGAGAGAGACATTCAGAGGGAGACATAAAAAGAAAAAGAGACAGTCACAGAGAGAGGCAGAGGGAGAGAAAAGAGACAGAGAGGGAGAGACAGAGGAAGGGAGACAGAGGAAGAGAGACACAGGGAGAGAGACAGAGCAAGAGAGGCAGAGAGAGAGTGAGAGAGAGATAGTGAGAGAGGCAGAGGGAGAGTGGGTGGTTGGCTGGCGTTTGTTCCCCGCGTCCTCGCACGCACCCACTGCCGCTGCTGGGCCCCAGCCGATACACCGCCAAACCGCATTTTCCGGGCGCGGACTCGCCCACACGCTCCGCCCCTCGGCGTGCCTGGCCGCCCCCCGCCCCGCGTTCTTCGGATATCCACCTGGGGGCGGGGCGGGGGGGGGGCCGCCGCAGCCAATATCCGCCCCGCGCGGATGAAGTGGGGGCGACGCGCCGGGGGCAGGCGGCGCAAACGGTCAGCGGTGCCCGAAAATGCGCCTCCAAGGAACGACACGACAAGCAAACAGTCAATGGTGTGTACGCCCCCGAGAAATCGTACAATGATATCTCGAAACCCCGATAATTCGAATATCAACACTCGTAAGCATCGTAACTCGAACTTTAACTTGAACTTTAATCGAAGAAATCGAAAGATATCTCGAAACCCCGATAATTCGAATTCAACCTCGTAAGCATCGTAACTTGAACTTTAACTCCGAAGATATGATATCTCGAAAACTTTAATAACCCAAACTTTATTTACTTCACGTTCCCTCTTATGCAATGTGATCTGCCAATCGTACCTGAGCTTTCGGAATAAAGCGGAGGCAACGGCTGGAGTTGCTAAAGAATCACACGAGTACTAATGTGCAGTAAATGCCCCCGAGAAATCGAACAATAATATCTCAAAACCCTGATAATGGCAATAGAGACGCAAGTCTACCGATTTTTCCCGAAAGCAGCAAGACTGATGATACTGCAAACCCGCCGAAAGCCGGCTACGTCAACAAAAATACTATGTTGACGAAGATGACCTCTTTTATTTCTTCATATAAGAACGTCAACACCGAATCAGAATTCCCGCAATCCAATAGAGACAACTTGTTAACCATGGTAACTAACTTTAACTTCTTAGGTATTCGATATCTTGAATATATTGTTATCTCTAATTTTATTTATTTACTTCACGTTTCCTATTACGCAAGGTAGAACAATATGACCCGTTAATCGTACCCGAATTATTCCGATGAAGTGCAGGCTTGACACAGTGCTGTGGAAATGAAGTGCAGGATTTGTGGTTAGGAAGAGGCGTCGGTGATTGAGCATGTGTGCAATAGCTAAAAACGCACTTTTTTTTCTTTTCTTTCTTTTTTAAGAATTTGTTGCGCCTCTCACGTTTCACAATCACGTACAATTCACGTCAACACGTCTCTCAGCCCTTTTTGGGCATTGAGCTTATATACTTCTGCAGTAATCCTCCGTTTTTGTTGTCTCGTAACATGTAGCAGTCCGTCAATGCATTTTATCCCTCCGGACAGGGGCTCGTCAAAAACGACCCGAACCCGAAATGTGCACAGAGTAAAAAGCGATGGATGGTCTATGCATTCCCGCGATATCGCACGATGATGACGCGAAAACCCCGGCAATTCGGCCATCGTCTCTGGATAACTATTTTCCACTTCTTAGATACTCGATTCATTTTTTCGTGTTTCCGGGCGCGTCAACTGCTCTGGTCGTTAGTCCCGTTAGTGTAGTGCATGTTTTTCTCGGGAGATTGCGGTGATGTTCCTCCGCTGGATGGCGAGATCCGGCGACGATCTACCGTAGGCTAGAGGGTTTTCTCTAACCAGGTATCTCCCACCAGCGAGGCACCGCCCCAGCCTGGAGAAGCTCTAAGCTCCCGACCGGTCTTCCGGAATGTGTGGTAGTGTAGTGCATGTTAGTGTAAGTGTGTGTAAGGGGAGAGGATAGGAGAAGGAATGGGAAGGACAGATCGCGCGCGGTCCGTGGCCCGTTTCGTAGGGTATTGCTCCGGCATTCGCCTGGTGTTGATCGGAGAAACCACGGAAAACTACCGATCAGAGCAGCCGGCCGCTAGAATTCTCTTTCAGACAGCGACTGAATTCGACCTAGCTGAAAAGCTAGTCACATCAGTTGATGCACTGAACTACCGCTCGCGGTTTTAGATACTCGATATCACGAATACTCTGATATACTCTGAAGTTATGGTGAAACTGTGTACAAATTGAACAACAAAGTCATACCTACAGTCACATCTTGCAAATATTTAGGAATTCAATTAGATAGTAAATTGAGCTGGGAAAATCAGGTAAATTTCGTTGTGGGAAAAGCCTGGAGATCTCTACATTTCGTTATGCGGATCCTAAAGAAGAGTACAGTGAGAGGTAAAGAATTAGCATATATGTCACTAGTCTGACCCGTATTAGAATATGGCGCGATATGTTGGGACCCGTACAGAATATCGCAGCAAGGAAATCTAGAAAAGGTCCAGCGCAGAGCATCGAAATTTACTTTCAGAGGATCAAAAAATAGAGGTGCATGGGAATCACTCGAAAAGAGGCGGATTAAGCTGCGACTCTATGCTATGTACAAAGCATACGCAGGCTATCCTGCCTGGAATGAAATACACCGTCGTTTAGAAAAACCTACATACTTCGGTAGAGCGGATCACGTGCATAAAATTAAGACAAGAATGCAGAAAACGGATGTCGGGAAATTTTCATTTACAAATCGAACTATTAGAGACTGGAACAGTTTGCCTGCGACACTCTTAGAACCCTTTCCTCAAAGCTTGAGCAACTTTAAAAATAAATTAGTTTTGTAGTTAATTATATATTAGGTTATTGTATCAATGTTAATTTTCCACTGTTAGATTAGTAGTATTTCATACAAAGTAAGTTGTTTAATTGTTAGTATAAATATCAGTTGTAGTAGTATTGTTATTATTATCTTTATTATTATTATTATTTTATTATTATTCATGTAGTACAGTGCAGTGCAGTGCAGTGCAGTGCAGTGCAGTGCAGTGTAGTGTTATGAAGTGTTATGAAGTGAAGTGGAGGGAAGGGAATGCGAGAAGAAGAAGCGAGTGTGAAAGAAATGCGACACAGTTGTGTTGTGCAGTGAAGTGAAGTGAAGTGGAGTAAGGTTTGCGTGGTGATTTTAATGTACTATTTATTATTATTATTATATTATTATTATTATTTTTTTTTAATAACTCCTTGTGGGGGTTGTAACTTTTTGTTAATGAATGTAAGTTTAATGTATGTAAGGTCAAGATATTCTGCCACCAAGTTACTACACTTAATTGCAGAATTAACAATAAATCTAATATCAAATTTTATTTATTTCCTTGGCGTTCCCTGTGTCACCTGACCTGTGCGGAAGAAGTGGACGCGAAGAAGTGCGGAGCAACCCACACTCCAAGGGTTCGGCCTAATGGCTGGAAATCAGCTTCAAACGGCTTCGCGGCACCGTTTGAAGAAATTCACTGCGAAATAAGTATAGTGTAATATGCGATCCAGATTTTCTGATCCGCAGTAAATCGAACATTGATATCTGTAAAAAAATATAACATTCAATCCAAATCCTGTGATGCCTAGTTTGATTGAACTTCCATATATCGTTGACTCTGATATCTCGAATAAATGTGTATATCGAACTCCTTGCTGTATTAATTCGATGTATAACCAAGATGTACAATAAAAATACATGTTAATTTGGAATTGAACATAATAAATTAATAGGATTTCCACGAAATCTCAAATTTTATTTATTCACTTCACGTTCCCTATTACAGTGATAGCATCTCAAACCTTGATATGTCAAAATGTTCCAAGAGTTGATTATTAAATTATGTACTGCAATAGTTACTTAATATGAGATCAGGAATGTATTATTATGAGGAGAAAAGGCTAGTATGAGGAAATTGGATTAAGGATTAATAAACAAAAATCAAGATAAATAGGAATTATATTAATCTTGTTTGAGTTAATATACTTTTACTTAATCTCTTCTCAGCTTGTCTTTAAAACAAAAAGACATAGCTTTCTGAATGCTTTGTGCAAGAAATAGGAAGCGGGCTTTTTTTTTTTTTTTTTAGAAAAAGTCTAATTTGACCTCAAGGCAACATACAACAAGTCAGTACTTGATGTCGTTCCGTCAAGATTTTCCTGTGCGAGTTTATGATCATCTTAGGTTTACAGTACTTTAGGGAAGTGTGTGTCGGTGTCCGGTAACAGGTGGTTATGTTTCCCAGTCTAAATCAATTCTGAGCAATCAAAGGTAAAATTCGTGAATCATCCAACACAAATTGGCTCAATTGCTGACAATGCCGTTCCTCTAACTGGGAGGTTCTAAGGTTTGAGTCCCGACGATGGAAGGATTTTTAACTCAACTACATAACTAGGTTGAATTCAGCCACTGTCTGGAGAAGAATTCTAGCGGCAGGCTGTTCTAATCCGTAGTTTTCCTTGGTTTCTCCTACCAACACCAGGCGAATGCCGGAGTAGGGACACTGACCACCGGGCCACGGACCGCTCGCGATCTTTCTTTCCTTTTCCCTTGTCCTAGCATTACCCCGTACTTACAGTTTTCACTAACATGCACTTCTCTACCGCACATGTCGCGAGACCAGTAGGGAGCTTAGAGCTTGTCCCGGCTTGGGCGGTGCTCCGCTGGTGGGAGATACCTGGTTGGAGGGAAACCCCACTACCCGACGGTAGGTCGGCGCCGGATCTCATACCTTCTAGCAGAGAAGATCACAACCACCACCTTCTGAGGAAAAATATGCACTACACCTACGGGACTAATGACTTTAGTAGTTGACGCGCCCGGAAACACGAAGTAATCAACGAAACTTCACAACCAACTTCAAATTTCGAAGAAAGTCCAAAGTGAAACTTCCCATTTCGTAACGCGATTGTCTAATTGTTCGTCGTGAAATCAGCGCTTCTTGCTTCATCAGATCATTTGTTTTCAATATTTAAGCTGGTCGTCTACAATGCCGTCGTTTGTTCACACAATGTTTCAACAAAAAATACAATGTTTCAACAAAAAATACAATGTTTCAACACAAAAATACAATGTTAAAAAAAAGGTTTTCAACAAATCATTTTCATTTTCAAACCAAGCTTCAAATCATTTTCAAACCAAGCTTCGCTAGCAATGGAGATTGAACAGTGCAACACAGGCTTAAATTTCCTCCAACTTGGTTGACGGGACATTCTTTCTTGTGGTAAACGTGCGAAGTCAAGTTTTTTTAAACAATAAATCCGCAGCCCCAAGCAACGAGGTGGGCGGATCCTCTTTGATTAAAAGGAACGCGCTCTACGGGACCACCCAAGGAGATCTTTACCTGCACGAACGCCGCGCTGCATTATGAAAGAGGCCGACGGAAGGACAGGCGCATTCACGCCAGGGGTCCCTCAAGGACCTGCCTTCGAAACGCGTTCCAAGGAAATAACTTCATTTCTTTCAATTATCAAGTGTCCTGCAACTTAACTTTTATAAAACTGTCACAAAGTAGACTCCCCGCAATAAATAGGACTTGATCCTTACAGATTAAAGAAGTTTTCGATTAAGGAGAATCATTTTTTTATTATACCGAAATACATAGTAGTACTTATAGTACAGTTTTATTTCGAAGTACACAATTGCTCGGAACAAACATAATGGTTGTGGTTGGAGGTACAAGCACCAAAAAGATCAGAGTTTTAGTTCGCATATTGGTACAAATACAATTGTAATATTATTGTCAACGTGCCATCTCGTCAAAGTCCGCCGTCTCCTGCAGTTTGGCAACATCAGGAAGAATCATATCAAATACGATTTGCCATTCATCCCTCCATGCAGTGTTTCAAAATATAATGTTCAGATGGCATTGGTTTATCGTAAGCATAATAGGACTTCAAAAGGGTCACATTTTCAGTACATGTATCAAGTTAGGATTCAATTTATCAAAGAGCTGTCATCAAAGTTAGCATCTACCCTTATTCATATTGCTTAACAATTGTAGAGCCTCCTCGGGGGCTTCAGTATTCTTTATATATATATATATATATATATATATATATATATATATATATATATATTAATATTTTTTAAAAATTTTAAATCATCAGATATGAGGAGAAAAAAAACCAAATTAAGACTTTTTTTTTAATTTTTGAGGAGTCATAATGATCTTAAAAAGAAACTATGTTTATAAATAATACATGATTCATGAAAATTTTTACAATAAATGATAGAAACTGTGAGAAGAGACAACTAAGGAGGATGTAAAAGATCTTTAGGATAACGTGATTTATTTTTAAGGATAGGGAAAATATCGAGTTCACGTAATATTTGATCGTTTCTTATTCTTTCAGTATTCTGCTTGTCTTGTGAGTTTTGGGATAAAGGGAGGGCATGAGTGATTAATCGTCACCTCTCTACAGGATTTTTCCGCACAGAATCATACACAATTCAACGATATAGATCGCTAACCTAAATGATTGATTACGCATCACTATTTAATTTGTTAACTTCTCTATGACTAGTCACACTCCTGCACCATAATGACTATCATTATGCAACGAGTTGCAGTCATCTAATAAGTGAATTACACAATGGGAGTATAAAAGAGAGAATTATCTACGATGTTCATGGGTTGGCACCCTCACGCCATTTTGAGTGTCAACCCCCCCCTCACTTCCTGAAAATGTTCAGGATTATACAATATAACGAAAAAATATTACTTGCTCAAAATGCTGAAACGGGTAGAGACTTTTTAAAAAATTAGTAAAATATTTGAACAGCAATAAGTAAGACAATCACATGAAAATCATATCATACTTAGTTAATTACTTGGAAAATAGAGGACTCACCGCTTTGTAGGAGAAGAAGCACTGAGACTTTTACTTACCTGAACAAAAGAAAAAGGCGCATTAAAAACACTTCAATATAATATTACATGAAACCAAGCACTAACAGATAAAACCAGCTAAAAGCGAAGAAAAACCCTCAAAACTTAAGATCGTCGAGCGTTACTGTACTGAGGTAATGGGTTGTCGATGGGAATGATATTCTCTGTAAAGTTCACTATCATTTTATTTTAATTTGAGTTATAAACGATAGTTGTAATTCTTGTCCATGAAACCTAGTTATTTTAGGTAATAAACAAGAGTTGGGGAGCTTCCGAATACGAACATACACTTTAATTTATTCGAAACCTAAATGTTTTGAAATTCACACAACTTCTTTCTACATTCTTCTATCTACACTCGTACAACTCATTTTAAGATATCTATGTTTTATTTCATTATTGGGGAATCCAATAGATTCCCACATACAAAAATTGTTTATAGACTCATTCAATGACCCTCGCCACGGAAATCTTTAGTAAAAGGCGAAAGATTTATACGATTTGACGAGAGCCAAGAGTAACCTGAAGTGGAAAATTTGAAGGGCTACACGATAACCTTTATTCTCTCTTGTAAGCGTCATATACGTTCATCATGTTCGAAAAATTAATTTCAGCTCTGAAAACTATATCCAATGTACTATCACAATAGAGCACAATATTCTGGACCAAACTATGTCACGAAAAGTTGGAAAAGTTTCTGATAATGAGTTTAAATATTACATAAACGTATCACGATACGAACACTCTGGTGGGCATAGGCTAAACTAATATATTTGGCGCCAAATTTGAATCACCATACCCTCAAGTTCAATGAACTTGGCTACATTTTACTTTCTCCATCGTTTTGATGGTTCGAACACATATTTTGCTCTAATTATTTTCATAGTAATTCAATTCAATTTATCATATGTTTCCAAATAAAAAAAATATTTAAAAAAATTACCTTGGCATTCAATTTGTTACCAATCTTTATCATTTTTTAATCCATAATCATTTACAAATTCTGTATTAGACTGGAAAATTAACTTTCGTAAATGACATTTCTTAATTAATTTGTAATTAATTAATTATTATTTTTCTCTAATTTACAGGGTTAGTAGAGTGAAAATAGGAGTTATTCAGTAGCAACCTCCTTCAAACTAATATGTTTCAGTGCAAATAACGAAATTAACTATTTGACTTCTCAGACACCTGAGTAGAAGAGTGATGGCATTGCTATTCATAGCAATGATATGAAACGGCAGAGAAAGCTATTTCTACCATCGCAAACACGGGAGATGACTGATTGATTGATCACCGATTGGTAGTGATTCCGGAAGCGACACTGCTAAGGTCATAAGTCCCGTAAGTGTAGTGCGACATAAAATAGAGAAAGCTACTTCTGCCATTGCGGACACGGGAGGTGATTGATTGATTGATCATTGATCGATAGTGATTCCGGACACGTCAACTGCTAAGCTCATTAGTCTCAGAGGTCAGTAATCCCGTAAGTGTAGGGCATGTGTTTTCCCCGCAAGGTGGCGATGGTCTCCCCCCCCTGGATGGCGAGATCCGGCGCCGACCTACCGTCGGCTAACGGGTTTCCCCAACCAGGTATCCCCCACCAGCGGGGCACCGCCTCAGCCAGGAAAACTCTAAGCTCCCGACCGTTCTCCCGGTATGTGTGGTAGTGTAGAGCATGTTAGTGTAGGTGTGTGTGTAAGGGGTGAGGATAGGACAAGGAAGAAGAAGGAAAGATCGCGCGCGGTCCGTAGCCCGTTTGTAGGGTACTGCTCCGGCATTCGCCTGGTGTTGATCGCAGAAACCACGGAAAACTACCGATCAGAGCAGCCGGCCGCTAGAATTCTCCTCCAGACAGCGACTGAATTGGACCTAGCTGCAAAGCTAGTGTCGAAAATCCTTCCGCCGTGAGGACTCGAACCTAGGACCTTCCTTTAGAGTCGCTGCAGTGACATCAGTTGATGCCCTGAGGCCTCCCTCCTAGGGACGTGAAGTGCGACCTGCAGCCCTGAGCGAGCGAAGCGCTCCTGGCGGGCGGGCGCGGAGGCGACACGCGCCGACGCGTCTTAAATCTGCGCCTTCCGGGAACGCGACCGGAAGTCGCTCATCGCGGGATCCGCTTCCGGTGCGGCGCGGCGCCAGGTGCGCGCGGGGCGCCCTCCCGGAGATGACGTCACACTCACCTTCTTCCGGAGACAGAGAGACACGGCTCAGGGTGTCTCGAATGGGTCGCCTGAATGCTACTGTACGTCTCCAAGCACTGTACAACCCCAGTCATCAGATAACTCGAACTATCGTTTTTTTAAATGTATTTATTATTTTTATTTTTATTTTACGTAAAAAAACGGTTAAAACTGTGGATGACGTGCTATGGGGAGAAGTGAATTATGTGCACGTTTTCAAAATTCTGTAGTCCCATTCCTAAGCCATATACTAATTGGATTTTGAATACAGAAAAAATGAGAGTTTTTTTTAAGGATTGTTAACAAAAGTATTGGCTCCGATGTAATAAAATCTATTTTTAAGCACTTATTTAGCGAACTGTCACTTTGGCTCATTCTTAAGAAAATCTTTCTATGCATGTGATGCTCACTTGTTTAGCGAACTGTCACTTTGGCTCATTCTTAAGAAAATTTTTCTATGCATGTGATGTTCACTTGTTTAGCGAACTGTCACTTTGGCTCATTCTTAAGAAAATCTTTCTATACATGTGATGCTCACTTGTTTAGCGAACTGTCACTTTGGCTCATTCAAAATCCTTCTATACTACCTCTATGTATTGGCAGGCAGAAAAATACATTTTGCGGCGTTGCTCAACTGTTTTATATCCTGTCAAAGAGTTGTCTCCAGGCCAGAACAAGGACACCTCCTGCGAGTTTCCAACCAAGTGCAGACTCGAGCGGGCGGAAGCAGAGCGGAATGGTTTTACACTGTCGGAAGAAGGGCTTCAGATCGCGAGAACCCGGCACCTGCTGAACGCCACGGAAGACGCGGTGAAAGTGCTGACTGGGGGATCCACGAGCATGTTTTCTTCACACCGGAATCCTTCAACCCATTCCTTCACAACCATTTTTCCCCCCTAATTTGTTGCGTCTACATCTTGACGCAACGAGTCTCCAAGCCCCTTAAGGGGTGTTGAGCGCTTTGCCCTTGGGAGTAATCCTCCATTAATGGGCATTATTATTTTTTTAATATTAGTCCAGTCTCGTCACGTCGCAGTCAGTCAGTGCCTTTATCCCTTCGGCCAGGGGCTCGACGCCGTTAGATCCCGGGGTTCCTGGCCGGTCACCCAACCACGAACCCGCGAGTCTCGAATGCGCTTAACCTTCGTGACTTCACGGAGCGTAGTAAACGCATTCGGCTAGCGCCGGCGGCCAACACAATTAGTACACCATTAGTAATTAACCACAAAAAGTAGCAACGAGCATTGTTGAGAAAAATACGATAACCAGAAATGTTCGTTCCCGAATAACAGAAACTGTTTGTATCGTAGACCGAGCAGCAGATTTTATATACGGAATAGTCATAACTAGTAATAGTCATAACTAGTCATAACTAGTAATAGTCATAATAGTCATAACTAGTCATAATAGTCATAACTAGGGGGCGGATTTGGAAGACCTAAAACATGGATAAAATGATCAATAAAATGCTAAAATGGTTTCAAAATGCACTAAAAGCAAAGAAGAATGACGTAAAAATTTTATCAAAATCAGTTCTGATGGACAACTCAAGCATGTTGTGTATGTTACTGATCAAATCGAGGCTTCTTTCTTTCGTATAAATGAACTCAGCTTCCAAACTTTGGCGTCACAGGAACCTTAGATTACACACAACGGCTTACATTACAATTTCTAAGCGATGAAATCGAATTACTACTCAGGTATTCTGTGGAGAACTTTGTGGCATCTCAGAAATATTGTTTGAAGCAAGAACCATTAAAATGATATTAAAACCGATGAAATCAGCGAAAATACTTTAAAAATGACGGAAAGAGGTAAAACATGATTTATTAAAGGAAATCAGCGAAAGATGCAAAAAAAAGTCATATAAAAATGTATCGCTTCCTTTTGTCATAGCATACAATTAATTACTGTACTAAAAGGCATTGTTATAAAGTGATGAAAGCAAAAGAAGGCTTTTCATTAAAGTACGCCCCCTAGTCATAACTTCTAAAGAAACAAACCTCCCACTATTATCGCATCAGACAAACTCAAAGCTCAACGAAACATGCGCGTATAATAAAGGAGACGACAGATCAATAGCTTTCGTTTTTTTATTTAATTTGTTCACAATTTTTTTATTTCAAACGTTAATTTATTATATAATTCAAATCCTTTGTCAGTCTATTTTTTGGCTGTGCAGTTTTTACGAAATTAATTACTAAATTGTGATTGTCTTGATGTTTTATCTTTTCTCTTTGTATTTGTTTACTAAATCTCTTGTTATATGATTTTTAATTAATTTAAAAATAAAAATTATCGTCTTCTAAGGAATTCTCTTATTTATTTACATAAATTGCAGTGTCTAGCATGTCTAGAATTGGAGTGCATCTATTGCATTGATTTATTACTCTCATGGCTCTATTGTGTTGCATCTGAGGTTTTTGAATTCCTGGTTTTACGCAGATGGCGCCATTGCCGGTTCGGCCGATTTCGGGATAAGTAAAGACAGAGATATCCTGGTAAAGAACATCCAAACCAAAAGTTTACAAGCTGAGTTCACCCCAACGAATAGAAGCAGCCTCGATTACATCAGTAACGTATCCAACAGCTTAAATTGTTCATCCGAACTGATTTTGATAAGATATTTACGTCATTTTTCTTTGGCTTTCGGGCATTTTTAGACCATTTTAAGAGCATTTTATAGATCATCTTTGGCGAAGTTTTAGGTCATCAAAATCCGCCCCTATTTATAACCATCTAAACATAGTTGGTCGGCCTAAACAGTCTATGGACGGGGCAATGATAGCGGCAGTGTTGGCAACCTTGCCGGCTGTTGAAGGTCACATGGGAACAAAGTCACAGAGCAGATAACGATCTAAGGCCCTGGTGTGGACCGCCCTTTGCAGGTGTTCACGCAGGTGGCAACCAGCTGGACTTACTTTCACTTTCTGCCCCCTTCTATTTCTGTCCTTTCTCTTACCTCTTTGCTGAGATACCTACCGGCAGCGGTAGCTCAGTGCATTAACTGATGTCACTGCTGGACTTACTTTCACTTTTTGCCTCCTTCTATTTCTGTCCTTTCTCTTACCTCTTTGCTGAGATACCTACCGGGAGCGGTAGCTCAGTGCATTAACTGATGTCACTGCAGGCCTCTGACCGGAGGTCCTAGATTCACTCCCCACGGCGGCAGGATTTTCGACACTAGCTTTTCAGCTAGGTCGAATTCAGTCGCTGTCTGGAGGACATTTCCAGCGGATAGTTGCTCTGATCGGTAGTTTTCCGTGGTTTCTCCGATCAACACCAGGCGAATGCCGGAGTAGTACCCTACCAAACGGGCCACGGACCGCGCGCAATCTGTCCTTCCTCTTCCTTGTCCTATCCTCTCCCCTCATACACATACACGTGCATTTACGTACACTTCACTATGGCGACATGTCGGGAGCCTAGATCTTCTATTAGGTGGGGTGAGGTCCCACTGGTGTAGATATCTGGAGCGGGAAACCCCGTGAGATGTATATCAGCACCAGATCTCACGTATTGTTTTGTTTGTTTGTTTTCTTCTCAGTGTTTTCTCACCCTGGGTTCTAGATTTTTAGAAGCCTTTATAGAGACCTTGCTTTACACATACATTCCTAGCTGTACATATTTATAACCGTGGGAATAATTTGACACGTTTCAAGAATGACTGGCTTGAGCATTTGGATATTATTATTATTATTATTATTATTATTATTATTATTATTATTATTATTATTATTATTACTGCAGAATTATCAACAATAGTGTGTACTACTTCTACTTCTTTCTGTGACCATCGACTTTTCGGTTTTACGACTCATTTGCAAATATCCATACTCCAAAATTTGCTTGTCGGTCTCACGAGAACTGGCAGAACAGTGGCAGCATTAACGACAAACAGCTGTAGCTAAGTGCCCGCAATTAGCTCACAAAAGTAAAAGACGCCGGGGACTTCTGGTGAAGTCTCTTTCACATCCCACTACTGCCCGAATTACCAGTCCCGATGTGCGACACCGCTTTCCGTGGCGGAATGACCGTGTGAGGCGTCCTTGTCGCCTTTTTATCTTTATGGACCCGCCAACGGGTGCACTCGACGAGGCTGTAAAAGTGCTGGAGATGGCACCCAGGTAGGAGTGCCCTGGATGTAGTACACAAGGCGACACCTGGCACGAGCAAAAAAATGACCTTGGATGTTAGGAGCCTCACGTACGTATAAACTCTCTACTCAGAAAAACTTCATATTTTTAATGTCGATAAGGGATTTTCTATTACTGATTCACTGAATAGTTCTTTCGGGCACGTCGCAGCTCAGGTTATGACTCCCGTAAGTGTAGTACATGTTTTATCGCGGGAGGTACCACTGATCTCCCCGCTGGATGGTGAGACATACAGCTCGACTTCCTGGGTTTTCTCCACCAGCGGGGCAACGCCCCAGTCTGTGTAAGCAGTAAGCTCCCGACAGGTGTGTTCGTGTAGTGCTTGTAAGTGTAAAGAGAGTGTAAGTACGGGACTTACGACCATGACGAAATTCGAAAACCATGAAACGGTTTGGGGTTTAACAGAAAAATGCTAATTCTTGAGTGTGTTATTCCGTCCATTATCATATCGGGTGTATATTGGATTCCCATACATAGTGTATCACTGCTTACGACACAGCTCGCCTCATACGACATCAAGGTTTTAAGGAAGATGTCGCTCCCCAATAAATATTTGTTACGTAATGGGTTATGTTACATTAACTTTTTTAATATTCTTGGTAGTATTAAAGAACGTTGTCCTGTGGTATACTGTACGTTAGTGCAGTGTTAGTGAAGAATTTTCCATTAAAATATTTCATTTTTCAGTGTTGTATGAGAGTATTAATTACGAAAGTTATTAATAATAAGCTAATATTAAGAGAATAGTAATAGAAATATACGAGAGAATTATTAGAAATTTATTTAAGCTTCATTTTTGTACGAAACAATTTTCATCCTGATTTTGACTTACAATTTGATAGAAAATTGCAGTGTTGTTGGGCAGTGTTTATACTCAACAGTTTCTGTCAAGAAATCCGATGAAGTTATGAGAAAGAAGGCAGTTTATACGTGCTGTATACGATTTGTTTGAAATTTTCACATGCAGCGCTAGTGTCGTGATGTAGTGATAGGTGAATATCGAATGAAGCATTACACTATGGTCGTCACAGCACATTTGATTTTGCCTCTGAGCGAATTCATTCTTCTAGCGTTGAGTGATATTCTTCTTGCGATTATTGACCAGAGTAATTCTTAAGTGGTTTAAATGAAAACCAAAACACGGTAACAAAACACGATACCTAGTAACCTACACATTAAACACTAACCTCACACCAACTTCCTACCATCTCTATGTTTTCAAGAATTTATTCTTCATTTGGTGATTAAATTGTTGAAAATCATTTTAAATTAAGGTGACCATTTTAAATTCCAACTCAAAGCAAATTGCCAAAAGTATAATTAAAGAAAACACATTTAAATCATAATTATTCCTTTTTCAACAAACAATTCTTCCATAGCACCCGCTAAGAAATAGGGTCTAGCAATAAAAGGTTTTATCAAATGCTTAAATATTTGGAAATTTCTTTCCATTGACAGGTAATTTTGCATGTCTCAGTTATTTTCATTAGCGAATAGAGATCTTTCTATTGGTTTTGTTGGTTTGGGCAGTATTTCTTTTAGAAGCGTTTATAATTTGTTCATTAGTATTACCAAATTTAATCATAATCTTTACGTCGTTCATGTATTCTTCAATTTCACATCAGTTTGAAACCCATTAAAAATATTGATTTCGTGGTCACAACAAGTAGTTTGTATGATAATAATACAATTTAAAATGGTTATTTGTTGAAAGAGATGTAAATATTGATTCCTTTTCTTCCGTATACTATAGTACAGAGAGGTAAGTATTGGAATCTCTTCAACAACACGAGGAGCAACTCAATAATTCAAGGAGGAGCCAATTTTCTTCGATGTTTCCAGAGTTCCCTCAAAGGCAAACAGAAAATATTTCAGCGGGTAGGGGAAGCAATTTTAGTTCCAATCCCCACAAATATATCTAATCTATATTTTTAAATAATTACTATGAATAAAAAATGTAAAGGGCATTCATACTGGAAATACTGCTTTGGGTGTGATTAGAAGGTGGTAATTATTGAAAATTTGGAAAATGTTTCAGGGGCTTCACGTAAAATACCTCCCCCACAAAAAATAAAATATCGGTTTCAAATTCAGGGGACTGTGATATCAACCAGATCCAACCAGATCAGTTTCGAAGAAAATCGGCTGTACGGTTTAGCCGCTAGCGTTGTTTATGGATTGATTGATTGATTTTTTCGTGTTTCCGGGCGCGTCAACTGCTTCGGTCATTAGTCCCGTTAGTGTAGTGCATGTTTTTCCTCGGGAGATGGCGGTGATCTTCCCCCGCTGGATGGCCAGATCCGGAGCCGACCTACCGTCGGCTAGTGGGGTTTCCCCCTAACCAGGACTCTCCCACCAACGGGGCACCGCCCCAGCCGGGATAAACTCTAAGCTCCCGACCGGTCTCCCGGAACATGTAGTAGTGTAGTGCATGTTAGTGTAAGTGTGTGTGTGTAAGGGGAGAGGATAAGACAACGAAGAGGAAGGACAGATCGCGCGCGGTCCGTGGCCCGTTTGATAGGGTACTGCTCCGGCATTCGCCTGGTGTTGATCGGAGAATTCACGGAAAACTACCGATCAGAGCAGCCGGCCGCTAGAATTATCCTCCAGGCAGCGACTGAATTCGACCTAGCTGAAAAGCTAGTGTCGAAAATCCTGCCGCCGTGGGGAGTGTAACCTAGAACCTCCCGGTGAGAGGCACTGCAGTGACATCAGTTGATGCTCTGAGCCACCGCTCCCGGTTTGTTTACGGACGGACGGACAGGTAGACTTTTGCCATCATTCGATTCTTCGGTATCAAAGACCCCCAGAACTTGGATTCTGGCTACACCACGTGTTACAGGATTTTTTCTAAATTTAGCAACTGGATTTATCCACACTTTCTTTTCCAGGGCCCTGTAAGAAGAGTTTTTCTGCCGAATATTCGCGGTTTTTCTCGCGCAGCATTACATAACGTTCTCTCAACTACATAAGCGGTAGCGAGAAAGTAAAGTGACTCACGTGACAATGATCACGAAGTGTAAAGCAGGGAAAAATATGCGGGGAAATGAAGATACCATTAGGAAAGGGCAGGGAACGACAGTTGCAAGCGCGCGAGGCAGTGAGCATGTGAGGCAAATAAAACGCCGACTGGCCACTCGTTCGCGCAAGTTAGGTTTTACGAGTGAACCCCATGGAAAGGGCCCTAAAAGGCGGTGGGGCGTCGTTTATGGCGAGTTGCTAAACGCCCAGAGCAGCTCGCGGAGAAGAAACGGGATCACGAAGTGCCACAAAAAACTTCGGACCCACGCAGAGGGGCTGTACGTAGAAGTACGGACCCATACCGGCAATCAAATACATCAATTTTCAAAATGAAAACATGGATATTCATAACAATAGCCCTAATAACTGTCGATGATTTTAAAACCGGCTTAGAGAACTCTCATAATAATAATGTTTGCAAAGGAGCATATAATATGACAGTTGTCAGATGGCAGATGTCATTTGGCAGATGTTTTTTTTATTCAAAGCCTGAGTCATAGCCTGAAGACGTTTTAATGAATAAAATGAAAATATAAATTTGTTTGTAATACTATTGCACATTTTAAAGTCATAAAGCAGCTCTAGATTATTATAATTTTCGTAACAAGACAGATCATGATACACAAGTTTGCAACAGCATATTGGTTCGATTTCGTTCATAAACTCTAGTAATTCTAAGGTATGAAGGGTCCCGTACTTTACTAGGGGGAGGTTTACGGATCAATATTTCTTCTTGATTGTCAATATATGTTTGCAAATTAAAAACTTTGGATACTTTAATGACAATCATTTATTTCAGCAATTGCACAACGTTTCGTAACTAGTTTTGTTACATCATTAGGTGCATAGTGAGGGAACTATTATCCCATTGAATTACCTCTGCAGTAGAACCATCGAGGATTCATTCCTTGGAATGGAGTGTCTGTTTGTAACTGCTAGTTATGTGATATCAGCTGAGTGAGAGTGATTTAATTTCGTGATGGTTCTACTGCAGAGGTAATTCAATGGGATAGTAGTTCCCTCACTATGCATCTGATGTTGTAACGAAACTAGTTGCGAAACGTTATGCAATGGGAGGTTTACGGAGTTCATGGCTTCAATTTTGATTTTTTGGGGGAGGGAGGTGTCGCGAATTGGTCTCCCTACAACCACACCAATGCTCCACTTGTACCAACCGAGGTTCAGTCACATTCCTTCGGGGAAAAGGCCACGTGACCTTTGATTCCGAATGCATTTTTACACCCCAGGGTTGATAGCTATGGGGGGAATGAATATGAGATGATGATGATGATGACGAAAGGGTAAATGGACAATCACAAAGTCACAAACACGTACAAGCAGGCGGGGTTCGAACACACGGTCCTTGGGTCCGAAACCACTATGGCACTACTACCTTAGCGATCTCGGCTACCCAGATTCGCTATTTTGAATTTATTGATTTTTTTTTCGATTTTCATAAACAACAAACTGTTATAACTAAAAACAAACCTGTTCGTTCTGTTAAACGAATACATTATTTAACTTGTGGCTCTGTAAATGAAAAAAAATCGAATTTCTAGCATCAGTATTTTAATTTAATGACAAAAACTTTCAGGTAAATGTAAAAAAAGGCTGATGTATCTTCATATCACAGATATATTATACACTACATTATACTAAGGCGTAAATTATTGAAAATATTTCCACAACGTAATCTATGTGTTCAGTTTTCGCGTAAATTCTCCGGAAACTTTCTTTTTCTTACCTAAGCCAAAGAATCAGCTCAAATTGTAATAAAAAACTTTGCATCATTGCATCATATTTTGAACAAAAAGCACATCGTAAACACGATCAATGTTATTCGTGGTCCTAAAAAATTAAAATACTTAACAAACAAGCAATGGTCGGTGACCTCTAAACCTCCTTGGTAATTCTAATGACACAAATATTTTGGACGTAATATTTGCACCATGCATGTTTCAGTCCATTCATATAAATTAATAGAATTTGCTTTTAATTATAATTTTGCACACATAATGAACTATTTTAATTATTTAAGTTATTTCGCTCATTTAAATACTAATTCTTCATGAAAATCATATCTTGGAGAAAAAAAACAAACATTAAACTCTCCTCCCCTACTATGGAAGCAATGTACGTGCGTTTTACGGAGTGCCAGCTGCAAATGCCAGAAATATACTCGCGTTGCGCGGGCGTGTGGCGGGTGGGGGGGAGGGGAGGGCATAAACCTCCGGAATAATTAGAGGCGCAGCCACCTGGACTCGCGGCCATCACTTCGCCCATTCGCCGCTGCGAGCGCGCCGGGCAGTCCGGCTCAGCGACGCATGGCAGTCGACAGTTCCTCTCCGACAGGGAAGCCAAAGGAAGAGAGAAGAAAAAGTTAAAGAGAGGGAAAAGTAAGAGACAACGTGAGAATAAATAGAAAAGAAATAAAAGAGCAGAAAAGAAAGGGAGAGAAGAAGAAGAAAAAGATAGAAAAAAAAAGGGAGAGAGAGAAAAAAACGAGAGACAAGAAAAACAAAGAGGAGAGAGAAAGAAGAAAAAGGGAAAGAGAGAGAAGAAAGAGGGGAGAGAGACCAAAAAGGGGGAGAGAGAAGAAAAAGAGAGAAGGAAAAAAAAGAAGAAAAGAGAAAGAGACAGAAAAGAGAATGAAAACAGAAAAAAGGAAAAGATAAAGAGAACGGAAAGAGAAAGACAAGGAAGAGAGAGAGAGAGAGAGAGAGAGAGGAGAGAGAGAATGGAGGGAAAGCAGTTGGCACAGGAAGACAATCAAACCAGCCGCATTCACCTGGTTCACCTGCACTATTCAGCAGACGACCTCACAACCTACCTCGCGCCTCCGCCGGAAGTATGACCCATTTCCTCGAACAGCTCTTTTCCTTCCCCTCCCCCTCCCCTTCGCCCCAACACGCCGCACCGCTCCGCCCGGTTGGTACCCCTGGGGAGCTATAAACCACCAAATTCCTGAGGCCGCGGAGCGGGGAAGAGTAAAATTGCCTGCTCTACGTTGGCCGGCCTGTCTTAATTAACAAGCGAGAGAATAACTAATTTATTTACTGCGTTTTCTTCTTTTCGCTCTCAGATGTTGTTTTTTTCGCGTGAGGGAGTTGTGGGAGGGGGGGTAGAGAAAAAGAGAAACGTAATGAAAAGCGGTGAAGTGCCCGGAATGTCTTCGCGGGGGAGTAGTCAGGTTGCAGACTCAACAATGTCTACGGAGGCAGGGGTTGGTAGAACCTTTGAGGCCTTCTTTACACGGAACGGTTTGCGTGCAGATTCTTGCACAGAAACGTATGTTGTAGCAAACGTATGACCAGAATTTTACATTTAAAATAGGTTGTGTTATGATGTATGATGTATAAGTTGTAGATTACAGAAAGTCCTACAAGAGTTCACTGGACGCACTTGTACACAACTTGGTAAATACATATCTTAACTGCAATTTTAGGAACAGTTTAACCATGTGTTCACGATGATTAGGGATGTACTATTACACAATTTGTAAACCTCTCTCATTTAATAAAATTTGGAGAATTAGTTTCGAACTACATAAAAATCATTTGGGGGGGGGTCGATTTTCCGCATAGTGCAATTGTAGTAATTAAAGTTGGTTTCCTTAGCTATCATACCTTCACTTTATGTATGCCCAATATTACGGCCTACATTTCGTATTTAATATAGGTAGCCATCTTTGCTTTATAAAATGAACAAGACTGCGAATTAATAATAATTTTTTACCCAACATTTCGGGAACTCTTTTTTTCTCTCATCAGCTTTGGATTATTAGCATTGATCTATCCGACGTTCAAGTAGAATAAGAGCACAGTCAGTCAGGAACATGACATAGGATAGATCATCAACTGTATCATAGGATAGATCATGAATAATTCACTGTAGTCATTTTGTGTTTAACGTTTCTTCTGCTCTTCCTTTTGTGCGATGTAAACGAAAGGATTCATAATGTTGCTAAAAGAACCAAACTATATGATATGCTTTGATTTCATAAGTCCCATAGTCTAACTCAACGTAATAAAACATTATAATGTGACACGAATAGGGGTAGACGTAACTTAATAATGATGAAATCTGAAAAAAATTAAATTTTTCAAATAATAAAAATGAAGTGTAATAAAAAGGAATTATAAAATATAAACTATAGTAAAGTATAATTATAATGAAATGAGATAATTTAGGTTAAAATTCGAACAGAAATATTCTTGATTTCATTTCCTTGATTTAGTATTCCAGTAATATTTCATTCTATTTTTCATCCTTAGATAATCACTTTCCTCAGTTCTTTATTTAGAATGTTCAAATACACTCACTAGAGTAATAAAAAAGACAAATCAAGACGTATTATAATGAGAGTTATCATAGGCAAGACCACGAGTGCTTTGGAAATTGTAGATGAATGCTCGACTCGCGAAGCAAGGAGGGGAGTGGTATTTAATAGGACTATTCTACGAATGAAAATACGGGCCCAATAGAGATCCAACATGTGCCAAATTTTTTAAAATAACTGGGAGCATGTTACAATCAAAGAGGCTATGTTATAGTACATAGGCAGTTTATTGCACATTTACACAAAGATCGTTACTTACCATCTCTTAAAATCGTTGAGTCGCAGTTTATTAGTTAATGCCTTATTTTACGAGGCGAGACTCGGGCTATCAGCCCCGCTCTTTCACCTAACCACGTAAATTTCGCTATGCTCCTTTCACCAACTAGCGGAGAAAAGAGGTATTATATCTTGGGCGACGAAACAGGCGGATCTCAATTTTGCTCAGAGGCTTCTTTTAGGCTTGAGGATCTTTTACATGCAGTAAATGTCCTAACATGGGATAGCCGGCTTTACTCCCCCCGAAGGAAGGCGTACGAAGGATTTTTTCGCCCTTAAAAATCCACGGCTTCGATCGGGTTTGAACCCGCAAGCCCGCCCGTTTATTTTTGGTTTGTAGGGAGGAGGAACAGTAAGAAAAATCGGATAGAAGAAGGGATAATTTTTGTAGGTACACCTCCTTTATTGGAGCATTTTATAAGTACAGTTACACGCTATTGGTTTTAATTTAACGAGTTGAATAATCAGACAAATGACATACCTGGTCAAAATTACTTGGCCCTTGATGACTTTGGTTTAAACAATTGGTACTATTGGTTCACTGCCGTTTATTTTATAAACCCGGAGGGAGATTGCACTAATCCGTTTATAAAATATTCTTTAAAAGTAAAATAAAAGAGAAAATACGACGTCAATGGTGTGATGTGAGTAAGACACTAGAAGCATTGGTTGCATAGGCTTCCGCGGCCGGAGTTTGTTTTGTCTCGGCTATCCGGGACGAGCCGCAACTTGTCGTGGGGATAATGATTCGGCCAACTTGTTGTGGCTTACGCAGAGCGTATTGCGGATTATCTTTTTATTTTTTATAAAAACTTGATTTTTTGATATTTTCTATTTGTTAGAACGAATATTTTAATTAAACATTTGAATCTCGTAAGTGAAATGAAACAGTGTTCATAAAATTGATTTTCTTCAAAATTTTTAATATTTTTTCTGCTGCACGTTTTTTATTGTCTTAAACCCCAAGGATTATTTATTTCCAAAATATTCCAGTCCATGATCCGCCTGTAGTACGTAAAATTGGAAATGAAATAGTGGTCATTAAAATTGATGTTATTGAATGTTATATTATATTTTTTTCTAATATAGATTTTTTTGATTGTCTCTAAAACCCAAGGGTTCTTTATTTACAAAATATTTTTTTGCATTGTTTATTTCATTCCGAGTTCACGATGTATGTCAAAACGTACGTGATGAACAAACGTGCACAGAATTCACTTCTCCTCCTAGCACGTCACACTGAGTTTTTAACTATTTTGACGTATAATAAATAAATAAATACACAAATTAAATACATAAAATAAATGAAACAGTCTCTATCAAAATGATTGATTAATTGATTGATATTTTCGTGTTTCCGGGCACCTCAACTCCTTTGGCAATTAGTCCCGTTAGTGTAGTGCATGTTTTTTCTCGGGAGATGGCGGTGATCTTCCCCCGCTGGATAGCGAGATCCGGCGCCGACCTACCGTCGGCTAGTGGGGTTTCCCCCTAACCAGGACTCTCCCACCAGCGGGGTACCGCCCCAGCCGGGACAAGCTCTAAGCTCGCGACCGGTATCAAAATGATGTTTTTCAAAGTTTGACTATATTTTTTTCTAACATTCTTTTCTTGATTGTCTCTATACCCAAAGGGTACTTTATTTACGAATATTTTCTTTTTTTCACATTCTTGTTTTCCCACTCCCCAATCCGCACGTGCTCTCTGCCAGGTTCCGTTGTTTTGGCTGCCCCTGCCGTCGGGTTATGACGACTGTATTACTTTCTCCAGAGTGACTGGGCCGCGGAGGGGCTGTTTATACACAACGAGCGGCGAGCTCAGGCGCTGCCTGCCGGCAGATGGGCCAAGTACTGGCCGGGAGCTCCGTTCCGCTGTTTATTACGGGCCGCCGGCCGCTCCGCCTCTGTTTTTCGGAGGCCGCTCCGATGCTCCACGGAGTAATTATGAAATTTGCATCCCCGCACGGTTCCTAAACGGGGTCTGAGACCCGGTCGTAGGTTAAGAGGGAGGTGATAGGGCCACGATGCACGGCGCGAACTTCGTATTCGACGGTTTAAAGTTCATTTGAAGGGCTCGGCTGTAGGTCGTCGCACACCACATTTGCGACAAAAATACAGCTCCCTAGGTGGCTCAGGGCATCCACTGATATCATTCCAGTGCCTCTGACCGAGAGGTCCTAGGTTCCCACTCCCCACGGCGGCAGGATTTGCGACACTAGCTATTCAGCTGGGTCGAATTCGGTCGCTGTCTGGAGGAGAATTCTAGCGGCCGGCTGCACTGATCGGTAGTTTTCCGTGGTTTCTCCGATCAACACCACGCGAATGCCGGAGCAGTACCGTGAGAAACGGATGTCAGATCGCAATCGATCTTTCCTTTCTCTTTCTGTTCTATCCTAACTACTTACTTACGCTCTCACAAGCACTACACTACCACCACATATGTTGGGAGCTTAGAGCACGTCCAGACTGGACATTGCACTGCTGAGATAGATTTCTGGAAGGGAATGCTCGGAAAGTCTTCGTGTAGGTCGGCGCTGGATATTATCATCCAGTGGACAGTCGGACAGACAAACGGTCGTTTAAAAAAAAGATTTTCGGTGTCAGAGATTCCAAAATTTCCGTTGAAATATCGAAATCGTTTTTCTGCAGCATTACATAACTTTCTCTATCCTACGTGTATTACTCCGTAACGTACGTATGCGAGAAAGTAAAAATCCATTTCAGTTTTTCCATTTCTTGTGTAAAATACTTGATTACATGTCAAATCGCGATTAAATCGTTCATCCCGCAATTACATCGTGTGGTTTAAAAGTTATATTATCATTTCATAATAAGCAATGTTTTGGGACCTGTATATTTGGGGAATTGTTGGGGAAAGGTTCCAAAGCCAT
Organism: Teleogryllus oceanicus; assembly: GCA_964035755.1. Taxonomy (NCBI): domain Eukaryota; kingdom Metazoa; phylum Arthropoda; class Insecta; order Orthoptera; family Gryllidae; genus Teleogryllus; species Teleogryllus oceanicus. The sequence continues at coordinate 85,884,471 of CAXIVR010000013.1, read as the reverse complement.
CTGGCAACCCTGTACTGGAGTGTGGAAATAACAAGTCCAGCAAACGCAGCCACGTGTCCAGGTGGCCAAGCATTCAAGGAAGTAAATGGGCTCCTGGAAATTGCCACTTTTTTGCACCTCGGAAATAAACCGGCGCTATAATAACGCTGATGGTTTCGGAACTTCCTCTTAATGCACTCCAGCCAAAGAGATGACGATGTAGCAAGTACTCATGATGAACAGTTTCGAGGTTAAACGGCTCCATTTATTAAGCCCCTTCACTTGCATATCGGGATTGCGTTCGTGGGTGCGTACTTTCCAATAATAGCTTCCCTTGCGCAAACTGAGCCCGACTTTTTTATTTCCTGACGCAGGCGCTAATATTAAAGGATGGGCTTTGTGTTGCTATCTCAAAGGATCGGTTTACTTAATGGAGAGATAGTGAAGTTTCTAAATTACGAGGAAGCTTTTAAGGTATTTTATTGGGAGGGTAAAATATCGGTGTCCATATGGCGGCGCTGCCCACGAGATTTTAGTCTGCTGTGGGTAATGTTGGTAATGCTGTTTGATACGTAATTGAACTTTACGGCTATTCGCAAATAATACAAGATATTTTTTAAAAATCTTAATCAATGAGAGTGTATTCATTATTTCAAGCAATAGCAAACCGCACCGAATCTAAGAAGGAAAACTAGTGGTGTTCCAACAACACATACTTTCTCGCATTATGTGTGACTGCTGAGGAATTTATAACACTAATTTAACCTAACTGTGTGTCCAACAACATTTTCCCCGCTGTAATTCCAAGAGTTTTTTTCAGTTCCGGTATGTGAAGATATTTAAAAGACATGAGTAAAAGTTGTACGACAGAAAAAGAGGAATCAAAATTGTAAATATTATATTTACGAAAAATTATTCAACGTGATCAGATTTAAAGAACATAAAAACACATATTAAGAATTATGCTATAATGTTAGGTAATTATAATGTAATTAATTTGTAAAATCTTATTCAGTCGAAATTATTATATAATAATTCCAATTGAAATATTCATGACTAAAATAATATCAATTAGAAAAAAGAGATATTAACTTTTTAAAGAATTTTTCGGACATTAGATTAATTCGTTTTAAAAAAAAAAAAAACTAATTATTACACACTTAGTAGAACTTAAGTTTAACTATCAAAAACATAATTTTAAATGTGCGAGATGCTATCATATGTTCCTAGTCGGGTCCAGCGCACCGCACGGAAGAGAGAGGAACTAGCCTCAAATTGGTTTCACAAAATCCGGGAGAAAAAAGACATCAAGTTGGCACACCTATTCTCTTACATTGTGCGGCAAACTAAAGGTACACAATAACAAGCAGCCTGGGGAGGCCTGGGGCCGCCATTTTGTGTTGGAGGCTAATTGTGATGGCGCGTCGCGTGCGCAACACCTGCCCCCTGGCGGCGGAGGGGGCGGTTAATATCGCGCGACGAGGGAGGGGGAAGGGATAGTGAGGGGGAGGCAATGTAATTGTGAGAGAAAGGGGAAAGCAAGGAGCAACGTTACATAGCCAGGTCCAGTTCATGCGCTGCCAAGAGGAGAATTCCTGCGGACGGCTGCTCCGATCCGGAGTTTTCTGTGGTTTCTCCGATCGACACCAGGCGAATGCCGGAGCAGTACTCTAACAAACGGGCCACGGACCGCGCGCGATCTTTCCTTCCTCTTCCTTGTCCTATCCTCTCCCCCTTACACACACACACTAACATGTACTACACTACCCCATATTCCGGGAGACCGGGCGAGAGCTAAGAGCTTGTCCCGGCTGGGGCGGTGCCCCGCTGGTGGGAGATAGTCGGGGGTACCGGGATCCAATCAGGTCTGCCTTAAGAGGTAGTATTCAAAAGTGAAAGTGGACGGGAGGGAAACCTGTCGGCGGGATGCAATCGGGGAACTCCGAAAAGGGTTGAAGAGAAAGAAGAAGCGAAAAAGAGGGAGAGCGGAAAGGAATTAGTGGAGGATAAAGCGAAGGGAGAAGCTGGGACGCAAATGAAAGAGGAAGAGAAATGGAAGTTAGACACAAAAACGAGTTAGGAGAAGTGGGTGCGAGGAGAAGAGTCAAAGCATAGAGTAAAGAATTACCTCTTTATCGATGGTTAAAGAGGATGAGATGGAAAAAGGAAAAAGGGATGAATTGAAGAAAAAAAAGAAGGGAGGAGAAATAAGAAAATGCGGGAGGAGAGGGAATCGGAAGGAAGGTGAAGGGGAAGTGGAAGTGTAGGAAAGGCTAGGGAGGGAATGGGGTGAGTGGAAAAAGGAGGTTAAGAAAGGAGAATTTAACAAAAGAGCAATGGTGAAGAAAGAAGGAGAGAAGGTGGAGAGGGCCGTCGAAGGAAACGGCCATAGAATGGGCGAGGGATGAGTGGAGAAGTGGGAAGGATAGAAGGGGAGAAGGGCTGGAAAACGAAGGCGAGAGATGAACGAAGTTGAGTAGGGAGGGGGAGCTACGTTAGAAGAGAATAGGCAGAAACGGAAGGATAGAAAGGTCAGAAAGGAATAGGAAGGAAAAGAGGATGGAGCAGCTAACAAAGCGAAAGTGTGAAGAAGAAGGACTCTGAACGGGGCGAGCGTGGAGGAGAGGAGGGGAGGGATGGAGAGGGTTGGGGAGGGGAGATTAAAAAGCGGGCTGGGCCCAGCTGGGCGCCGGCCACCTGCTGTGAGGGCAATATGAGGCCTTGTTTCCCCTCCCCCTCGCCCTCCACCAGCAGCAGCCAGGTGCTAAGCCGGCGCAAACGGCACTTTCGCCTCCCCATTGCAACTGCCGACAACACTGCAGGGCGCAGGGATAGGGGGCTTTGTACAACCTTGCACGATAACATTGCTTTTGTGGGAAATCCCAAATACACTGCAATTATTATTTATATCAATAATACATTGTATGATCGATGCTGTAACAGTTAGCGTATCGGACTGTTATACCGACGTTCACGGGTTCAAACCCGATCGAAGTGAAGATTAAGTGCGGAAAATCCTTCATACGCTTTCCTTCGGAGGGGAAGTAAAGCCGGCTGTCCCATGTTAGTAGATATACAGCATGCGAAATATCCTTAAAACCTAAATGAAGCATCTGAGCTAAATTAAAATTCCCTGTTTTCTCGCCCAAGTAATACTTCCTTCTTTCTTCCCTAGTTGGTGAAAGGAGCGCAGCGAAATTTGCGAGATAAGACGGAAGAGCAGGCCTCATGGCTTGAGTCTCGCCCCGTAAAATAAGGCATCAGTTCAATTATATTTGTGGTTTTTATCAAAAATAACAAGAAACAATAGTGATTTACGCAGCAGTGGTATTCTAATAATCGAGCGGGGACAAAATGCCGCTGGGCCATTGGCACGAGCGTGTTTTGTCATTAGAGATCACTACAAACAATTACCGCCTGTGGTACATACGTGGTTTTATTTTTTTATATTAAAATAGGTTCCACACTTTTTTGTAGACAATCACATTTATTACAATTCTACAGGTGGTACAATCTTTTCATAACATGATTTTTTCAAAAATTCTGCAGTTTCCAACGTTTCGAAGTTCAAGCTACGTCTCCATCATCAGATAAAACCACAATCACGAAAATAAAAATAAAATAAAAACATAAGACATAGAAAAGTTAAATTATAATAAAAGTTAAATTACAGACACACGATAGTTAAATTATATAATTAAAATATAATAAAATCACTCTTTACATTGACACATTTTCATGGTTAGGCGTGCAGAAGGCACAAGATCAGGTGGCTTATCTCAATTCATGCACGAAAGTCACTCATAATGACGTAAACCCAAACAACTGACTTACGTCATAATATTCAGAAATAAATTCATCCGAGTTCCGAAAAGTAACCGAACTGTAAAATATTTCAATAAATCATGTAATGAAAAGATAAATACCGTAGAATTGTCATAAATGTATTGTTATAAAAATGAATGCAACTATTTTTAATAAAAGATACATTACAGACAATCAATACTATCAATTTTATTTTTTTACCTATTTTTATGATTCAAATTTACTTATTTACTAGTTAAGTAGATGTTAACTTGACTGGGTTTGTCTTTTCATGTTTGCTCCGTGCGACTTCTAGTGCAGCTTGGCAATTTTACACGATAGACCACAAGAGTTCGCGCCTGTTGCCCGAGCAAGTGGTAGCAGCACTCTACCATCTCCAGAACACACAAATATTGTTCAGACGATAGTTCTTGACTGTGTGTCTGTTAGTTGCTGACTCGCAAGCGGCAGATCGCGCCACTGAACGTGTGCGTTTCTTTTCTGGGAGTAGAAAAGACCTGGGGAAGAAGTGCTCTGCTGGGAATTGCTCTTACGCCCGTGCTCAATGGAAATGTGGGAGACGGCGATGGTCACTTTGGCGGGGAAACGTCATTGATGATTGAGTGATTGATTGTTAGTGGTTCCGGACGCGTCAACTACTAGGGTCATTATTCCCGTAAGTGTAGTGGATTTTCCCGGGAGGTGGCTGTGATCTTCCCCTGCTGCTCCGGTGCCGACCTACCGTCGGCTAGTGGGGATCCCCCCAACCAGGACTCTCCCACCAGCGGGGCACCACCCCAGCCGGGACAAGCTCTAAGCTCCCGACTGGTCTCCCGGAATATGTGGTAGTGTAGTGCATGTTAGTGTAAGTGTGTGTGTAAGGGGAGAGGATAGGACAAGAAAGAGGAAGGAAAGGTCGCGTGCGGTCCGTAGCCCTTTTTGTAAGGTACCGCTCCGGCATTCGCCTGGTGTTGATCGGAGAAACCACGTAAAACTACCGATCAGAGCAGCTGGCCGTTAGAATTCTCCTCCAGACAGCGAATGAATTCGACCTAGCTGTGTAGGTAGTGTGAAATATCGGGCCACAGGTGATGATTATTTTTTCTGCGGCAATGATGGTGGTAGTGGTGAGGTGGATTGAGATGAATGATAACATGGTGATAACTGATAACGGTGATTGGTTGGGGGGGATTGTGTGACGAGGTGATGTGACGACGGTGATGTGACGAGGTGATGTGTCGAGGTGATGGCGGTAGTGGGTGTGATAGTGACGATGGTGATAGTGACGATGGTGGTAGTGACGATGGTGATAGTGACGACGATGATCGTGACGACGGTGATAATGACGATGGTGATAATGACGATGGTGATAGTGACGACGGTGATAGTGACGACGGTGATAGTGACGACGGTGATAGTGACGACGGTGATAGTGACGACGGTGATGTGACGACGGTGATGGTGACGACGGTGATTGTGACGACGGTGATGGTGACGACGGTGATGGTGACGACGGTGATTGTGACGACGGTGATTGTGACGACGGTGCTAGTGACGACGGTGATAGTGACGATGGTGATAGTGACGATGGTGATAGTGACGACGGTGATGTGACGACGGTGATGTGACGACGGTGATAGTGACGACGGTGATCGTGACGACGGTGATAGTGACGACGGTGATCGTGACGACGGTGATAGTGACGATGGTGATGGTGACGATGGTGATAGTGACGATGGTGATGGTGCTTTTGGTGTTGGTGGTGGGGGATGATGATGAATGAAGGCGGGTGTATGGTGGGCGGTGGCCGTGTGTCGGAGGGGGATGATGAAATGAAGGGAGGGGAGGGGATGGCGGGAAGGGGAGGGAATGGCGGGAGGAGGGGAGGGAGGGGATGGCGGGAAGGGAGGGAGGGGATGGCGGGGAGGAGGAGGGGATGGCGTGGGAGGAGGGGAGGGATGGCGGGGAGGGAGGGAGGGATGGCGTGGGAGGAGGGAGGGGATGGCGGGGAGGAGGGAGGGGATGGCGGGGAGGGAGGGAGGGGATGGCGGGGGAGGGGAGGGGAGGGGATGGCGGGAGGGGAGGGGATGGCGGGGGAGGGGAGGGGAGGATATTGCGGCTCCTCTGGCGACGCGCGAAGAACGCCCGCGCACGCTCCCCACGCGGTGCACGGAAAGGAAAGGCAACGATGGGAAAAGCACGCAAGGAAAAGAGAACAAAGAAAGAAGAGGAAGAAAAGGGAGAAGAAGAAGAAAGAAAATAAAGAGGAAAAGAAAGATGGGAAAAACTAAGAAGGAAAAAGAAGTAAAGAAAAAAGAGAAAAAATACGAAAAAAAGAAAGAAAATAAAGGAAAAGAATTAGAAAAAAAGAAAAATGAGAAATATAAAGAAAAAAAGTACAGAAATAAGAGAAACAAAAGAAAAAAAAAAAAAAATTGACGTAAAATTGAAAGAAAGAATAAGTTAAAGAAAAAGAAAGAAAGAAAGTAATATGTGCAATGAGAGAGCAGACGAAAGGGTAGAAAAGTGTGGTTGTGAAAGAAGGGTAGTAGAAAATACAAAGAGAATATAATAAAAAGAACTTTCTTTCTTCCTCAAGAATTGCGACACACTGATACTGACAACCCAATTTCAGATATCTTCTGTTCTTTTCTCCATCTTTTTATTTCCAGACTGCTAAATATATTCTTTAATTTCATTATTCGGTGTCAGTCTTGGCTTGAGAATTGTCAGTGTGAGAAACATTTGCTGGCTAGGGAACAGAAAAATATGAATACGTACAAAAGTTCATTACTTGTAACTAGACAAAAGCAGGCTTTCGCAAAATTCTCATTGAAATGAGACGTAGTGTTAGAAAAATAATGAAAAGTGAAATAAATATAATATGGAAATGAATAATTGAAATATATCTTTATTGAGTAAAATAGAATTAATCTTTCATAACACATGTATTTTACTCTACATTCAGAAGTTTCACATTCTGAAGAATTTATGTATTGAGTTATTTAACGTAATTGTTAGTCGTGTAAATTTTTATTCTTACTTAGTTCTTCATTGCATTGTTTACGTACGATACTAATACGGACGATTTTTATGCGAAATTTGAAAAATTAATAAAAGGAAGCAGTTTTCGGGTTGCTTCCTCAAGTCGAATGTACAAACGACTTTACAGAGAAACAAATACCGTTCTGACAGAAGTTGCAGCCGAAAAAGCAACTTCTCGTAAAGCGGCGACCACATGCAGCCCAATTGCACGACATTCAGACAAGTAGAGCCGTGCTGTGCCGACAGCACTATCAAATGAATCGGTTATTTTTAAAACCCCATATTCCCCTATTCATGAGAAAATAGAAGCTGTAGGACTTATTTCGATTTTTCTGTAGTAGCCGATGACATTAGGTCATTGTTAAGCGAGCTGCTTTATAAAATGAATCTTTTTAATACTGGTAAGCACATTTCTGAGTCCACGAGCCCCGTTGAGAAGGACGATTGCAAATTCATTAAAAATATTCATTTTATGGTGTAATAATGACCTGGAACAATCCTGATTAGTTTTTGAAATCCCGTAAGTCAAAAACTTTTAAATATGTTCAGCGTCTATTGTACTATTGATACAAGTAAATTACATGTCATTCTCAATCACGATTTTGTGCACGAAAAGAAAAAAAAAGAAAAGAGAAAAAAATTCAGAAAAGTTCTCCATGTACTTTATCATTCAGTTTTCTTTTTCCCCACAACTTTACAATTCCTGACTTGTAGAATTTTAAAAATAACCGATTCATATATTCCAGATCCGAAATTGTACAGAGCATACGTGCAAAATATTTGGCAAGCCCATATAGACAGGCAACGCCCAAAAGGAGAGTTCGTCACACCGCGTGTGTGTGTATGTGTGTGTGTTGAGCTCGTAAGTTGAGCACACACGCGTCGGAGGGGTGCAGGTGCAAACGATGAAGCGACACACACACACACACACACCACGTGGGGGCGTGGAAGGGGGCGGAGGGGTGGGGAGGTGGAAGGAAAGTGACACGTTCCACATAGCCTCGAGGCTGGAGGCGCATCGTGGGCCCAAAGCACGAAGACCCCGGCCACAAACGCAAATGGGAACTGACTTGCTTACAAATGGTTACCTAAGGAGCGTTTCAGGTTGCCGAATTCAAATATCCCAAAGAAATTTCGAAGTTCGAAATGGCAGTTTAAAAATGGCGCACAGATTAAGTTAAAAATAAACAAATATGCATAGAAATATACTACAAATAAACGGTTTTTGACATGTTGATTTCAAATGTAATTTCAAAATTGAAAATGGGCGCTACAAAATGAAGAGCAGATTCGAAAGAGTAGGAAGTGGACTTGTATTTTGTACGATGCTGAAACTTTGAATGCGGCATTGTAGTAAATTGGCGATAAATAAAAAATGGAGTAGGAATGTGAAGTGAAATGTAATTTATTCTGATTAAGGACACACTACCAAAATACTTAGTATATATAAACATATAAGAAGAACAAAAATATGATCCAAAATATTCATTACTGATGCGTTACGCTGTATAAGTTTCAATTAATACTTACATCAAATATAAAGCATTACACATTTATGCTTAAAACATCTAAGTAAAACTGTTCTTCGTCACATTTCACCGTCTGGGAATCAGGAGACGAAGATAATCAATTTTCAATCCAACTTTTCTCTGATGTTACTGAATCCCACGTACAGAAGGGTATTTTCCACTTCATCTCTCGCTATGTAGATCAGTCTACAAATATTTGTTCTGCAGAGTGTTCAAGCTATCCATTTCTTGTTCAAGAATCGTCTTCTTCTTATACAAGATTTGATAGTTCAAAACTGAACGTGCTCTCCAATTTGCTCTTTAGATCAGGGTTTGGCCACTTCATTCTAATTTTCTTTCAATTTTCTGACACTGACCAGGGTTTGGGCCACTTCATTCTCAATATCTCTTGCAATTCACTCATTCATATGCCACTTCTTCTGACCGTTTTCTTCCACTTTTCTGCTTCTGGCCGGGGCTGGGGCCACTTCGTGTGCGGCTGCAGGGCCGAGTGAGACGTCGCGAGTGTGGGGGTGTTGCAGGAAGCGGGGATAAAGGGCTCAGCGAGGACAGCAGGGAGGGACAAAGAGGCTGCTGGCGGACAAGGAGGGGATGGGTAAACGGTCGAAAAATGGCCAGGACAGCGTGGAGACGCGAGGCAGAAGCATCAACGGAATTACATCTAGACTGAGGGGAAAAAAAGGAACGTCGTATATTCATACTACATGTCCTGTGGCTCAGAAGAAATTGAAAAAGACTTTTTTTTTAATGTGTACTGACAATAAACTCAGTGTTGCAATATGTTAATTTATTGATTTTAAAGCTCAATTTCGCGGATCTTAATTTACAAAAATGTCCTTTGTCCCATCTGAAAGAATAAGATTGCTTCAATTCAAGTATATTATACACAATGAATAATTTTTCGTAAATGTGAGTAGTTTTGGGGGGTAATTTTCCAAAAAATAGGGCAATTTTTAGATATTTATTTTCTAATAAAAATGGCTCTCATTTTTTCTTTACATTTCTCCTTCTTTTCCCTCAAAGGTGGATAGAAAATGATGCTGTTCCTATTTTCGGCGAAGTCTTCATATTTTCGAAAATTCATCCAAATTAACATTGCAAAACTTCAATATTGATAATCAAGATTTTTCCTTGACGGGAAAAAGTAAAAAAAAGACAGTCAAAATCGACGAAAAATGCAAAAAGAAAGACAGAAAATGGATTATTTCCTTTTGTCACAACATAAAATGCATTTTTATACTAAACAACATTGCTCTAAAGTGAAAAAAAAGATATTTCATTAAAATCCGCCCCCTAGTTACGATCATGATATCATGACGCGTCATCGCCTCTCGGTTGATTGATTGATTGATTGATTTTTTCGGGTTTCCGGGCACGTCAAATACTTCGGTCATTAGTCCCGTTAGTGTAGTACACGTTTTATTCTCGGGAGATGATCTTCCCCCGCCGGATGGCGAGATCCGGCGTCGACCTACCGTCGGCTAGTGGGTTTTCCGACAAGCAAGGTACCGCCCCAGTCGGGCCAAGCTCTAGGCTCCCGACCGGTCTCCCGGAACATGTAGTAGTGTAGTGCATGTTAGTGTAAGTGTGTGTGTAAGGGGAGAGGATAGGACAAGGAAGAGGAAGGACAGATCGCGCGCGGTCCGTGGCTCGTTTGGTAGGGTACTGCTCCGGCATTCGCCTGGTGTTGATCGGAGAAACAACGGAAAACTACCGATCAGAGCAGCCGGCCGCTAGAATTCTCCTCCAGACAGCGACTGAATCGACCTAGCTGAAACGCTAGTGTCGAAAATCCTGCCGCCGTCAGGACCTCCGGTCAGAGGCGCTGCAGTGACATCAGTTGCTGCACTGTTAATGTTTAGAGCTGTCACATCTCCCTCGTGTAGGCGGTGCCATGTGCGTGACAGCGTGGGTGCTGCAGAGGCGAGTGGGCGTGGTGCGTGGGCGTCCGCAGCGCTCAGAGCCGTCGCCCTCCCTCTCCCTCTGGCGTCTGATTTACACCTGGGGCGCCGGCGGAATTATTCACGCGACGGCGGCGCAGGGCCTAGGGTGGCTGCGCACGTGCTGCGCATCCCTTCGCCCCCCCTCCCCTCCCCCCCCCCCCGCCGCGGACGGGGACTCTGTGGAACGCCAGCGTTTCCGCCGCCAGGTAGCGTAGGTCGCGCCTCTTGACAATGGCCGCCGACGGGGCCAAGGGGCGGGCGTTCTACCAGTTCATCCCACCCTTATGCCTCATTCACAATGCAAACTCAAACGTAACGCAAGCCGTAAACGTATGCAGTAAACTTTTCACGTAAAAACGAGCATTCACAATGGCAAACGTAAGCTGGAACGTAGGTTTTGCCTGAACCAATCAGAATTCAACATATTCATCGATGCGTTTCTAGCTTTTTTTTCGACTCTCCTATCGATTTCACCTTTTTGCATTTGCGAGCAGCTGTTGCGCCCCTACCTATTGAGGTTATATGCGAGCAGTGAGCTTTAAATTGTGTACCGGAAATATATTTAACGCCACGTTCAGATTTTGTCATGAAGAGAGATTTGGGCGTGCAGCTTGTGCTGTTGCAAGCTTCAGTAGCATTTATTTTAGGGTCGCTTTATTTAAAAAGAAGAAGGAGGCGCTTTATTTGCCATTTCGAATCAACACTTCGCAAGTCGTACCAAAACTCCACAAACTTCTTTGCTCTACCGTTCAACTATACACACCAACGCACACCAATACACACGCATAAAAAATAATCGATCTGGAGTCGACCTTCCTTCTCACGGATTTTGTTGTGCATTTGTTTTTTTCATGCTGCTCTCTGATTGGTCTTCGGTAGAATTTCGACGTAAACTTAAACGTAGAAGCTTGGAGCTTGCGAGCTCTTAAGTTTACGTCTCACGTCTTCGTTTGCGTCAAGGCATTGTTTCGATTAAGTTTGCATTAATGAGGCCTTACTCATAAAATAAACATACCATTTTGCAAATACACATGGAAATTAATTGTATACACAAAAAACACAATTTGATATACAAAAACAAAATTTTTAAGAAAACTTCCATCTGTTTGCCGCGTTCGACTCTCATTAGTCGGTGTTTAGCTATTCGAACGGTGTGCGGTTTGATGTAGCTGTTATTGGAGCTGCTAATATTAAGAGCGTACGTCTTGTATATAATAACTTGTACGTCTGAATTTTTACACTCAAAGCCACTCAATTCTACCACTTGTATCATACATTGAAGACTTCAAATAAAAAAGGACGTAAGTGCCATTTCTGTTAAATACAAGAGTTCTTCCGCATGCCGACGGTTTCCAATTCTTTTGTAAACATCCGACAAGCCTTTAAAAACGAAAGAATCACATAAACTTAAGAAAGGTTTTAATAATAAATGTCCTTTACGATGAAAAAGCAACTTTTCGCAGAAACAAAGAGAATAGTTATAGAGGAGATACTCTAAGAAAGGGCCAGTTTGGTAGGTCAGGAAACAAATAGATGTCAAGTAGGGCAACCCAACAGATACAACTCTCATACAACTAATGAGCTAAATGTAAACGAAGTACTGAGCAAATGAAGGGCTTGGTGATAACATGCAGTTATGTTGGCAGCAGTGGCAATCAGTAACTGTCAAAGTGGTAATTTGTGTATACTATGATAGGAGTAGTGAAAGTGACATATTAGTCTTAATTGCTTCATTAAAAAAATGAAGTATACAAATCGTTTAAGATACTACATAAGATCTGTAGTAGGTGATGCGCTCAACGAAACTATTTTGTTCTTTGTTGAATTATGCCTATTTCAAGAGAGTGCAAAATTGAGCCCTTTCTAGTGTCTGTCTAAAGCCCCTCCCCCATTGCTACTGAGCATCGGCGCGCGCCTGTCAAATAGCAGCGCCTCAGCTGCGGGCTGTCACTGCCTCCGGGAGGTTTGGCCTCGGGTCATCGCTTTCGGGCTGCTCGCGGGCCCCGCTCCATTAAGCGCCCGTCGGGGCCTCCACTGGATTAGCCCATGGACGCGCCAGGGGGCGAGGCGCGGGGGTGGTAGTGGCGGTGGTGGGGGCGGTGGCGAAGGCGGAGGCGGTGGGGGCAGCGATGGTGGTAGCGGAGGTGGCGGCGGCGGTGGCGGTGGTGGAGGCTGGGGGCAGTGGTGGTGGGGGGGGCGGAGGATTAAATCGCCCCGGACAAGACACGCCCACGGCGCACTCGATTGAGGCTCGGAGGAATACAGCGCGAAATTTCGGGGACAGATTACGAACGCTAGGGACACAGCTGGGAAGCCTAAAAAATCTGCACACTGAAATACCAAATTAGGAATGGAAAGAGTGAATTGCGCAGTGCGAAACAATAATCGTTTACATTAACATTAATAATGTAATTATCGTCTGTTTAATCCCTACTATATTCTTTCACCCTGGTGAATAAGGTGATAAGTCAAAAAACTTAATTTGACAGCAGAGCAAAAAGCAACTTTAAACTAATGCTGTAAATCAGGGATTAATGACATTCGGACAAAACCTACACACAAATAGTTCCGTTTTAATATCACCTTCGTTTGAATATTATTAATTCCTGATTTATTTCAGTGGCAAGTTGTTTTTTGCTTTTCTGTAAAATTAAGGTTATGACTAATCAGGTTATTCTCCGGAATCACAGTCTTTGACTCCGGTGAATAAGCTAATAAGTCATGAAAACTTAATTTTATAGGAGACCAAAAAACATATTTCAACTGATGGGGTAAAGCGGGGATTAATGATATTCAAACGAAATCTACAAGCTAATTGTTTCATTTGATTATACCCTTTGTTTGAATAGTATTAATTCCTGATTTACTTCAGTTGAAAGTTGTTTTTGCTCTCTCATAAAAATAAATTTTCATGACTAAAAAGCTTATTCAGCGGGAACAAAGATATATACAATGTATCATAATGATTATTATATGTAATATGTATTATAATACTTTATTGAATAGTGGCTGTTTTTGTCAATTTATGAGAAACCATCAGCACAACGCCTTTTAGGAGTGCTGCTACCGCAGAAGGAATTACTTCCCAGTACTTCATCGAACAGATTTAAGAAGAAAAGTAGAATGCTGGCAGGTAAACAGATATTTCCAGCACTCATTATAATCGCGTATGGAACACGATGCATGCTAGAGCCTTTCAAATCAGTGTCCTCGAGTTTTCGGAACACGACTTTCGAAGGAACAGGTGAGATTTGGAAGGTGAGAAGGAGCAGGTCGGTCCGAAACTATGTTTCTGATGTAGTATTCTACAAATTAAGACTTTTTGAACCTCCTGTTACAGTCGTTCGATATTTAGCTTCATCTGGGAACTAATTATCCCATGGGTGGTAAGATATCAGCACATCCAACATTCTGACTAATTTTCTAGAATGAGTGGATGTACAGCATTTCAGTATATGTGCGTGTGTGAGTGTGTGTATGTGCTTGTGTAATGGGAGAGAGTAGGATAATGCAGTGAAAGGAAACATCGCCCGTGGTTCGTTTTTATAGGGCACTGCTCGGGCATTCGCCTGGTGTCGATCGCAGAAACCACGGAAGACTGAGCATCCAGCCGCTAGAAATCCCCAGCAGGGAGCGTTCGACGCTGCGCTACCTGCCGAGTGTGGACTCTCCGCCAGCGACGGAGCTCGAACCCTGGCAATGCTGCTCGTGAGCCACATTAGCCGGTTGGAGTGGAGCCCGCGTCAACGCTGAGGGCAGCCGCAAGTAGCCAGGAGAGTTGGCGAAGAGCTCCCGACATCACAGGCCTCTCAGCGTAATGGAGAGCGGTCGCGAGGCTCCCCAAAGCGCCGCCTGCCGCTCAAACGCCTACTCAGCCAGGCTCTGTTCCATTATGAGCTGCTCACTCGGGAGGACGTGTCGGCGCATGCAGACTGTGCGTGGAGGATAGAGGATGGGGACAAGGATTACATTTTCGTCTCAAATTGAGAAGACCAAGAAGAAGACAAAAAAGGAGAAGTCGAAGAAGACCAGGCGAATGACGGAGCAGTACCCTACCAAACGGGCCACGGACCGCGCGCGATCTGTCCTTCCTCTTCCTTGTCTATCCTCTCCCCTTACACACACACTTACACTAACATGCACTACACTACCACATATTCCGGGAGACCGGTCGGGAGCTTAGAGCTTGTCCCGGCTGGGGCGGTGCCCCGCTGGTGGGAGAGTCCTGGTTAGGGGAAAACCCCACTAGCAGACGGTAGGTCGGCGCCGGATCTCGCCATCTAGCGGGGGAAGATCACCGCCATCTCCCGAGAAAAAACATGCACTACAGTAACGGGACTAATGACCGAAGCAGTTGACGCGCCCGGAAACACGAAAAATCAATCAATCGAAGAAGACAACGAAGTGACGTGACAAAAAATGACAACAAACAAAAGACGATGAAGTCGAAGAAGATGAAAACAAAGAGACAATGAAGAAGAGGAAGAAAGAGAAGAAGGACGAAGACGACGAAGAAGGAAAAGACGAAGTAGAAAACGAACGAGAAGACGTAGAACACGGAGAAGACGAAGAAAAAGACGAAGGAGAAGGAAACGCGATGAAGACTAAAAAAATTTTGTGAACTTAGTTTTTGTAGACTACAAAAAGCTCAAATGTGCGAGGCTAGAAAAGCGCAGGACATGACATGTCTAAACGCGTTTTTATGTTAAAACGCTCTCCACGATAGGAACCGTATGCGCCAAAAACAATGTAGCAGGAGTTCATACGTTACTTTATAGAAAGAATTCATAGATACTTACACGAATATACTCTTCGAATAATTCTCAATATGAGAGGGGACAGGCATGTCGATTTGCACTCCTCTGTTTACTTTGCAGTACTCGATTATTTTATACGGCCATGTCTACTTTGAGGTACGCGTTCAGCAAAGTCTATTTCGCCACACCCCTACCGCAAAGGAACACTCTCCAATCACAGTATATGTACGTTCCGTAGAGGAGTGCTGAAAAAATGATTGCACATATTTGGAGACGCATAACTAGAATGAAGCAGCGCGTTTTGTCCCCAGGACGAGCGTTACAAGAACAGACTTCGATTTATGTTCGATAAGCGAGGTGGCAGACATGTTGATTCATTTCGCACCAGTTTTGTTTAGGTTGCAGAACTCAGTTGTTTTTTATGCTCATGATGGTCATTGGTCATTGCGGACAGTGAGGACACATGGTCATTGCAATACCCATACGGGAAACTATTTTGCGATTCCCGTACCGCTCAGTTGACAAACTCCCTTCGGAAAAAAACTTTCACCTGAATATTGCGGTAAGATGTGGCGGTAATCTTACCCCGCTGGAAGGCAAGATCTGTCGCTGACCTACACGTTGGCTGGTGGAGTTTTCTGCGAGATATCTCCCACCAGTGCAGCACCGCCCCAACCGGGAATATCTGAGCTCCCGACCGGTCTCCCCGCGTGTGTGTTTGTTAGTGTAAGTGTGTATAAGTAAGGGGTGAGGATAGATCGAGGGAGAGGAAAGATAAGTTGTTAGGGTACTGCTCCGGCATTCGCCAGGTGTTGATCACAAAGCAGGGAAAACTATCGATCAGAGAAGCCGGCCGCTAGAATTCTCCTGCAGACAGCGACTGAACTCGACCTCCGTAGTGTGGAAAAACCAATCACCGTAGGGAGTGGAACCCTGGAGGACATCCCGGTCAGAGGCGCTGCAGTGACACCAACTGATACCCTGAGCCACCGCTCCCGGTGCTCCAGGTGTTATACGAGCACGATTTCTTGAGCCCGGAATCCTTCAACCAACTCCTTTACAACCATTAGTTGAATGAACTACAGAAACGTAGCAACGAGCATTGTTGAGAAAACTTTGATAACCAAAAATGTTCGTTCCCGAACAAGAGAAACTATTGTGACACGAAACGATGCCCTGCGGCACCTCAGGCGGTGTGGTTATTTCGGAGGCGCACAGCCAGAAGCGAGGCGGCCGTGAGAAGGGGGGGGGAGAGTGCGAGCGAGTGTCATCTGTCAAGCGTCACGCCCACCGACGCCCACGCGCTGCATCGCGACGCCGCCGTCCACTCCCCGTCCACTCGCCGTCCGCTCCCCGTCCGCGCGCTGTCACCTCGCACCGCCTACGTCCGCCGCGATTTCACCCCACTCGGACGTCAACGAATGGCAGCATCAAATCGAAATACGTTTACTTTCTCATTAATGCCAAACAACACTTCTTCCGGTGTGCGGCGCTAGAAGACAAACAGAAAAAAAAAATTGATATGTCCGGACACGTCAACTGCTATAGCCATTCCTCCGCTCTTGGTATTTATTTATTTATTTATTTATTTATTTATTTATTTATTTATTTATTTATTTATTTATTTATTTATTTATTTATTTATTTATTTATTTATTTATTTATTTATTTATTTATTTATTTATTTATTTATTTATTTATTTATTTATTTATTTATTTATTTATTTATTTATTTATTTATTTATTTATTTATTTATTTATTTATTTATTTATTTATTTATTTATTTATTTATTTATTTATTTATTTATTTATTTATTTATTTATTTATTTATTTATTTATTTATTTATTTATTTATTTATTCATTTATTTATTTATTCTCACTGATAAGTTATTGCTTGTTATTTCCTTCGATATGGAGCTCGATATGCACGGCATAACTCACCTGGATCGAGAGTGTCGTTGTTATGAGGGGAGTATGAAAACGAATTGAATGACGCTACATGTTCTCTCATGGAGGGAATGATGAAAGGGAAATATGAAATGTCAAAAACTGAGCCAAGTTAACAACTAGTGAAATAGGAAAAAAACTCTCGGGCGTTTTGTCGCCGGTCGATCATTAGAGCTACCCTTTTAAAGGCCTTGGTGCGCAAACGACTATTACCTCGATGGGCTGCTGTGATCGTGCCCAGCTGGACGGTAAGGAAAGGCGCCGAGCTACACGTCAGCTTGCGGGGTTTCCCTAACCAGGTATCTCCCACTAGCGGGGCACCGCCGCAGCCGGGAAAGATCTAAGCTCCAGACCGGCCTCCCGGAATATGTGGTAGGGTAGTGCATGTTAGTGTAAGCGTGTCTGTAGGGGGAGAGAAACGGGCAAATATACCAGATACTAGATGAGTGCATACCAGAAGAGGAAGGAAGGATCTCAACCAGTCCGTGGCCCGTTTGTTAGGGTACTACTCCGGCATTTGCGTGGAGTTGATCGCAGGAATCACGGTAAACACAGGACCTCCGCTCAGAGATGCATCAGCGGGAATGGCTGTTGTCCCGAGCCTCATCTGGTATCATCATCATCATCATCATCATCATCTTCTTCTTCTTCTTCTTCTTCTTCTTCTTCTTCTCCTTCTCCTCCTCCTCTCTTCCTCCTCTTTGTTGGTCGCGAATTGAGGATTTCGGTGCGCCGCAAACGTGCAACCCAATGGAGCTCTGTCATATTTAATTATAGGGACTAGGTACACGTGACTTTATGCTGCTATTTTCATAGGCGGGGTCGGCGGCGAGGTCTGTCTAAGAGGCACCTGAAGGATAAAGCTTTGTGGAATATCCTGTGATACTAATAATGGTCGGCAATACTTTTTTCGTAATTGCATACAGTTATATCTATGAAATGCAACCAAACAGGAATTAATTCAGTATTTTAAGGCTACTTCTCAATGACAATCGAATTAAATCCCAACAGAGGTTAATAGCGCAAGGGGTGCGTGAGTTCATCTAAAAGAATGTACACACATGCATTATTATTATTATTATTATTATTATTATTATTATTATTATTATTATTATTATTATTTTCTTTTTTTTTCTCGGGGGTTTCTCACCCGGGGTTCATGGTTTGAGGGGCCTCTAGGCATACCACATTCCTAGATTGAGGACTGTGCGAACAATCCGGCAGGTTTCAAGAATGACTGACTTTTGAGCTTTTGGGATAATTTTATGAGGATGAAGACCTATTTTTTCTAAATAATTCTTTAGATTTTTGTTAACCAGACCTGTAGCTGTTATTACAATTATTATTATTATTATTATTATTATTATTATTATTATTATTATTTTAACTTTCATTCATCTTTCAACAATTTTTCGTTAAAATGTCGGGATGGGATTTTGGTACTCAAAAAACGTTAGTAGATAATCTTTTACGTCATATACAGTTTTTACTGTTTTGTTTTTTGACCAAATAAATCAAATCTTGAGGTCCAAGTCCTTTCGAAATAAACACATTGAATTTCGACTCGTTCGTGTTCCCGTGCTTGACAGCCTTCCTGCCCCCCTCCATCGCCCTCGATGGTTTTGACCGCGCTATCCTGCAGGCTCTCCCGCCACCGCCCAGCGGCTGCCACCCTCGTCCAGCCGTCATTTCCGCGCCGATTGCATTACGCCAGGGCTGTCAGGCGACCCACCCCCGCCACTGCGTTTCTCAAACGGAAGAAATGCCAGCGCGCTACAGAACGACAGAATAGAGATCGGAAAGATAAGCTAGAAAAAGAGAAAATAAACGATGGGAATTGTAATCTACAGAGAGAGGAAACACAGGAAGGAAATAATAAGCTGGAGAACGAAAAAATCTCTGTTAAGTTGGCACCATCATAATCGGTAACAATGAAAACTAATAGGCAACTATTTATTACTGCTAATTAATTACGATGAAGTTAACTTCAGTGTTCTTCAAACATCCAAGTAATTAATGGTGAACTGGACCTTAAGACCTGGCACCAACAAAAGCTGTTGTCACAAAAACAAATATGCCACCATGTAGAACGATTTAATTGCTGATTAATTACCTTAAAATAATGTCATTGCTCTTCATAATTGTTTAGTACAGTACTATTAAATTATTAAAATATTATAATTAAAATATTTATATATAATATACTCCTCTGGGATAGTTCATGGGTAGCGTACTAACTTCCCGTGCTGTGTGGTCTCCGGATTCGATTCCTAGCCGAGACAAAAATAGAGTTGTATCTTCCCTTCAAAATCGTCCCAGTTTCTGTAGCTGTGTGACAAAGAAAATCTCAAGCAGGCGGATCTTTCTAGTGACGGTGAAGAGAATGCGTCATGTTCGCCTCATGTCGCTCTTAGCCCCCAAGCATGGGAATTTAACTAGGCCCAGGCATGGGGGACACCTGTAGCTGGCCGGTGAAGTCGGACTACCGACGCAAAACGCCAAATACATACATATATAACATTATAATAATTGTAATGTTATTGTAATGCGGATTCGGTGGTATAACGTTTAGCCTATCGGACTGTTGTACCCGTGTTTGCGGGTTCAAACCCGATCGAAGCCTTGGATTTTAAGGGCGAAAACATCCTTCGTACGCCTTCCTTCGGAGAGGAAGTAAAACCGGCTATGCCATGTAGTAGATTGGTTACTGCGTGTAAAAAAGATCCTCAAACCTAAAAGAAGCCTCTGAGCAAAATTGAGATCCGCCTGTTTCGTCGCTCAAGATAATACCTCCTTTCTCCGCTAGGTGGTGAAAGGTGCGTAACGAAATTTCTGTGGTTAGACGGAAGAGCGGGCCTGATGGCCCGAGTCTCGTCTCATAAAATAAGGCATTAACTATTAACTAAACTAAATAACTATAATTATAAGTCAGATAACCATTTATTACTCAAAATGATGAATTAAATCATTTTTTGCGCAATAAATAGCAATTTAATAATTCGAAATGGTGGTGTATTTGTTTTTGTGGTACCGATTGGGGTGGTGACAGCTTAATCTTAAACCAACTTACCACTAAATAAGAAAAAAAATGAAGACCGATTAAATTAATGTTTGTATAAACAAATTAGCATTTACATAGTTCTAAATGTTGGCATATTTGTTTCGTGTCAACCGATTATGGTAGTGCCAAATGCATTGTCGATAGGAAAAGTGCCTGAAGGGTGGCCAGGCGTGGACCAGGGCTCTCCCGCAAGTTTCCACTATCAAGCGATGGCAACACAATTACGTTTCTAAAACATGCAACTTATTTCTATGAAACTTGATTATCATCATCATATACATCATGGATTAGGCCTTTAGGCCTGTTCCGTCTCCAGGAGTTTCATTTCATCATTCCATCGCAGTCGTGGACGTCCTACATTTCTTCTGCTTTGCTGTCTTGTTTCCAAAACTTTGAAGAGGGATGCGTTAACTATCCATCTATCTGAAGATGGTCGTGCCATTGGGATCTATGTGAATCTAATATTTGGCCTATATTGCACACTTGAAGTGCCTGACCTAATATCTTCATTTCCCGTGTGGTGTCCGGGGGTTTTAGTAGAATAGCACCACGGGTAATCCCCCCTGTCGTAAGAGGCGACTAACTCCTTATCCGAATTATTTCTTTCGTGCCCTGCAACCCTTCCCTGCCCCCAGGATCCAATGGGTGGAGGCCCCTGGTACCTATCCTAAGGCCTTCTCGTGGCGCAGAGCAAAGTCGCTCGCCTTTCACCAAGAAGATTCGGGTTCGATTCCCGTCGAATCTCATGTGAAATTTGTTCCTACAAAACGAGTTTGGCTGCTTCACAAGAGCTAGTCCGACCCGTGTGAAGTGTCCTACACCCTGCCCCTATCCTTATTCCTTCCCAATTCTGGCCGCTGGGTAGTGACGCAGGAGGCGCGTACGCGGAGATGCTACCTGGCGGTCCTCTTGACAACAGACTACGACGAGACGTGACGGACAGAAACATCTATAGTAAATATCTACAGTAACGGAGGATTACTCCAAATTATACGTAGAAAGCAACGGAGGATTACTCTAATAGTGCTCAACACCCAAGAAGGGGTTAGGAGACGCGTTGCGTCGTGAGTTGACGCAACAAATGTTAAAAACAAGTAATTCCGTCCATGTTCCTTCATAGGGAAGGCAGAGCTCTTAGCCCCGTGAAGGCGGTCTGCCTAGGGAAGGTCAACCCCAAATATTGCCCAGTATGCCCGAAGACTGTGAGGTGGCAGCCACACCATCGAGCTTACCCTGCGCTGCGCTCGTAACGCGGCCATGGGATGTACTAAATTACTGAATCTCTTCAGGGAAAATGACGGACTACTAGGATTAAGAAACTTGGTCTCAACGCAAAGTAATAGATATTTATTGAAGTTCGCTTTGAGTTAATGCTCGGTGGCAAACATAATGATATTAGAATTAGGACATTTAAAAACTATTACGAATATTTAATAATTGAATTAAAATTTAGAATTAGAGGTTTATATCTAGTTCTAATTAATTTCAGTTATTTCTAAATTTACTTATTGCTTACCTAACACTTCATTCCATTTCACTACACTACATTGCACTGCACTCCTCCCCTCCACTGCAAACACTGCACGGATATTTTCGAGCAGAAACATTCATGTCATAACACCGATGTTTTGCTATCAATGTTTTCTGCAGAGCGATATTTTGTGCAAAACCGTGGATCCTATAAGAAGAAATAAAAGAGCTCATCTTTCCCCCCCACCACCGTTTTTGAAATTTTATCTATCTGTAACTAAATACTTTAGATGTATCAATTAATTGTAATTTAATTTTCTATCTTACTGTGTATTTATAATTTTGTTGTATCTTTCTGTATGTTGTAGACTGACGATGACGGCAAAGCCGTCCAAAGGCGGCTATCTTAATAAAGCTGATATGTTGACGAAGATGACCTCTTATTTCTTCTTATAAGAACGTCAACAACACCAAATCAGAATTCCCACAACCGTGGATCCTTCCAAAACAAATTCTTTTGGTATAAATAAAATTTCCAGAACCTCTCTATTTTGTGGATTGCTGGCCTTCAACAGCCATTGAGAACTGTTACATTTAAAAGAAGTCCTATTGTACGATTAATACAAGTAAATTACCTGTCTTCATGTCATTTTCAATCAAGATTTGTTCATCAGAAATAAAAGCAGAAAACAGTTCTCTATGTACTACTTATTATTCAGCGTTTCTTATTTTCCCACAAGTTTACAATTCCTGACTTGCAGGGTTTTGGAAATAACGAATTCATTTAAAACATCGACATTTTAAACATAATGTTTCATCAATGTTTGCATCGACATCGAAAATATTTTGGTGATGTATCGAAGTATCGCTGTTTGGTTAACTTGGCCATCCTCCCCTCCCCACAGAAGGGCTTCGTCCGGATGACGGATTGGCGCCTCGGCCGACGAGGGACGGTGGGGCGCCTATGAGGGCGAGCGAGTGTGAGAGCCGAGGGCGGGGGGGCGGGCGGCCGAAGTTTCGGCGAAGGGGGCGGAGAGGGGGAGAAGGCGGAAATTGAAAAGAAAAATACGTCCGTCGGCCGGAAGACAGCGCCTTGATCGTGCGGACGCCACCTACTTCTTCTTCTTCTTCTGCTGCTGCTGCCACTCCATCAGTGTCAGGCGGCCCGCCCACCCACCCACCCACCCACCCACCACACACACACACACACGCGCACACACACACACACACGCACACACACACACGCACACGCACACACACACACACACACACGCAACTGAGCAGCCGGCGGCCAACGCTTGTTACGCCGAGTCGACCGGAAGTTGCGATTCATTGATTACTTCCTGTTTCCGGGCGAGTCAACGGCTTCCTATTTCCGGGCGGTCAAGTTCCGTAAGTGTAGTGCATGTTTGTGTTAAGGGAAGTGGCTGTTCTTGCCTCTCTTGATGGGAGATCTTGCACTGACCTGAACGTCGGCTTTAGGGATTTCCCCAACCAGGTATCTCCAACCAGCAAGGACAAGCTCTAAGCTCTCGACATGTATGGTAGTGTAGTGCATGCAAGTACGAGTTCGTTTAAGTGTACGTGTATATAAGGGGAGAGGATAGAGCGAGGACGAGTAAGGAAAGATGGCAATCCGTGGCCTTATTGTTCATGAACTGGTTCAGCATTTGTCTGGTATTAGTGTGAGAAACCACGCAAAACTTCCGATCAAGTCAGCCGGCCGATAGAATTCTCCTCCAGACGTCGAGTGAATTCGACTGAGCTATGTACACTGTCAGAAATATCTGCAGAACGTTTAATGTAAATGTACATGAAAGTAATTTTAATGCACGTAAACACGAACAGTAACTTTAATGTAAGTGTACATGTAATGAACTTAAATTATATAGAATTTTGTATTGTAAAATTACACAGCCTAAACAAACTCCCTGTCGGAGACACTGCATCAAAGGTTCCGAGGACTATAATATTCTCTCAAAATCATTGTCATCATCGTTGCTATCGACAGCTTTATCACAGTAATCGTCATCATCACCCGCGCCCCCTACTTCATCACCACCCGTCATCATCGTTGCGCTCATGGATGTGCTCTCGTTTTGTTCTTTTGTCTCCCCTTATCTTCATCTTGTACCATTACGATGATCACTACTATACTGTCACTCTGACTATTAAGCGTCATATTTATACACTGTGTTAAGCGCCAATTGTATTTCATCGTCGTAATCTGCGATTTTATAAGAAATCTTCGTCGCCTTCTTCTACCGCTCCTTCAATGAATCCGGCGGCTACGGAACACACCACGCCCAATCGCACAGACAGACACCACAAATAAATTACCAGGCGACGTCCGGCGTGTTTCTACGTGTCCACGCTGAAACACCGCCGCCGTCGAGCTAGATGACCAGTCATATTCTCCCTCTCACGACCGCTCGACATCACGGTCATAGTGTTCGTCATCGTCGCTTCCATCATCGTCGCCATTCATTACCATCGTTGCCATCAACGATGTATCCTCCTCTTCTCTGTCATTGCCTCTGATTATCGTCATCCGGTATCGCGATATAGACGTCATCAGCATCGATATGATTGATAAACATTATCGTTGGGTTTCAGGAGTTATTTGAGGTGGTAAAATAATTGACACCGTCTAGTCCTCAAATCGACGAATAAATAAATGTTTCTTATGTCATTTTGTGGAGAAATGCTTCGTGTCCGCGCAGCAGTCTGGTCGATTTCTCTTCTTCTTTGACGTCTAGGAAGGTGCTTCATGACAGTCGAAGCGTTGAAGATAGAACTATCACAGAAGAAAGGAAATCAATTCCATTCCTGATACATACGAAGAAAAACCCAAATTTGCGAATTGACGAAATTGGAGTATAAATTACGACAGCGCTGCAACGCTGATATTGGAACGTCTGATGCAAGTTCATAGGAAATGTGAGACCCACAATTCGTTAAAGAAATCATGGAGAGACAAACCACTTCATGGACAGTATCTTAAAAGAATGGACAAGGTGCAGATCAATAACAATCAATCAATTGTGGTTTAAAAGGGGAAGAACGAAGCCAGAATCAGAAGTAATTGTAATAGCTGTCAGGCGTAGGAAACTCCAAACTTCACAAGATAACAAATACCTTATTTGCCTGGATCAAGTAGAAACCATTGATCATATAATCTTATTTTGCCCAATTCCACCAAAGACCGAATACTTCCAGAAAGGTAAGAGAGAATGTCTATTAACCTTCACTGCAGATCTACACCGCCCTCGAAGTTCCAAACACATGCGCCAAAAGGTACGAACACATACGACAATCGGTGACGTCTAGTGACAACACTACTAAATAACACTTTCTAGGGGCATCTTTGCTTCTGAGGCCAAACCGATAAAGGATCTATAAGCCAACAAGGATGTATTCCAATGCTGATGTTTGGCTCTCTGATTATTCGTCGGAGGGAGTTGGTTGTAGGGTTGTGGGTCTGTGTGTGGTTGCACTCCCAAAGTGCGAGTAGTGGCTCCGGTCGCAAGAGCGAGGTTGGGGCGGACTCTAGTGCTGTCGCGGGTGACAGGCGGACGGGGGGGGAGCTCACTTACGCATTAATGCGATGCCCCGGCGGGCAGACGAGATGGCACGGGGGACGCCGCCGCCCGGGGAGCGTGGCGAGGCGGGCGTGGCGTGGCGGGGCGTGGCGGGGGGGGGGGGGTGGGGGGCGAAGCGGGGGGGGGGGGGGGGAAGGACGGGGCGGGGGGTGGAGCGGGGGGGAATCGGGGTGAGACTGAGTGGGGCGGGATGGAGCGGGGCGGAGTGGGGCGGGGCGCAGCGGAGGGGAAGGTGGGCGGTGGGGGGGGGGGCAGAGGGGACGGGCGGGAGGAGACGAGTCGTGGGAGGTGTGGGCGGGGCGCGTGGGGCGGGGCGGACAGGCAGGGCTATGCGGGCGCCGGGCGGCAAACGAGATGACGCGCGCGCTGTCTCGCGGCTGCCAGCGGCACTAACGCCTAACGCAATCGGCGCGGAACTGAGGCTGGGGCGAGCGCGAGCCAGAGGCAGACGCGCTCCATCCTCACTTCATTCAGCGAACGTCATTCTGTACGAGGGAAAAGATTCCCAGAAGTTTAGGCTGCATTTCTGTTCAGCATTAATTCGAACGAAAGGTTTTCCAGGTACTTGGTTGGACTCTGAAGTAAACAAATCCTAGTGCTCCGCTTCTCGTGGTACATAGTGGAAAAAGTTTAATTAGACAGAAGGATCTTTGAGATGTTGACGGACGAGAGGACGCCGCAAGCCGAGTCCGGCATTTTGAAATGGGAATTCAAAGTCCTTCGCAAAGTTGAGTGCATTTTTTAATCGGTTCTTGGAATCTTGTAGGTATGTACTCTTGGAGACTCTTAGGAGCTACCGGGAGCGGTAGCTCAGTGCATCAACTGATGTTACTGCAGCGCCTCTGACCAGGAGGTCCTAGGTTACACTCCCCACGGCGGCAGGATTTTCGACACTAGCTTTTCAGCTAGGTCAAATTCAGTCGCTGTCTGGAGGAGAATTCTAGCGGCCGGCTGCTCTGTTCGGTAGTTTTCCGTGGTTTCTCCGATCAACACCAGGCGAATAGCGGAGCAGTACCCTACCAAACGGGCCACGGACCGCGCGCGATCTGTCCTTCCTCTTCCTTGTCCTATCCTCATCCATTACACACACACTTACACTAATATGCACTACACTATCACATATTCCGGGAGGCCGGTCGGGAGCTTAGAGCTTGTCCCGGCTGGGGCGGTGCCCCGCTCGTGGGAGAGTCCTGGTCAGGGGGAAACTCCACTAGCCGACGGTAGGTCGGTGCCGGATCCGCCATCCAGCGGGGGAAGATCACCGCCATCTCCCGTGAAAGAAACCTGCACTACACTAACGGGACTAATGACCAAAGCAGTTGACGTGCCCGGAAACACGAAAAAATCAAATACCTTAGGATCGTTGTCAATACGCGGAGGGAGACATGTTTATTCATTTACTCTGCAGCGCTTCAGTAGTTTTATATGGCCATGTCTTCCTTGCGGAAGGCTTAAGGCATTTGCTTCGGCTTACGGCAAGTATACTCTACAACGCCATTCAATCTAATGTAGGATAGCGTATTGTACATGAAACGTAATGTAACCTTTATAAGGAGCTTATTATATTATTAATATACTTTAATAAAGAGCTTATTATATAATTAATATACTTTAATAAAGAGCTTATTATATTGTATATTAATTTAAGGCTTCAGTGAAAATCAGTGTAGATTTAATGTAAAGGTTCTCTCGTTGCCCCACTCTCATCATTATATCGTATATTTATCATCACCAGTCCTCCAAAATCATTCATTCCTTCCTTCCAGATATGACCATAAAGCTAAGAAACTAGCATCCTAATGTACATGTGTACATTAAATTGAACGTGCGTTTGTGATAATTACTTTAATGTAAATAACATTAAAGTAATTCGGAAGTTTCTGACAGTGTAGTTTAACGGTGGCAGTGGGTGAGTTGTTGGCGAAGCCCAAGGAAAGTTGAAACGACAGTATTAGAGGCAAGTGATGCGCTCACAGACACAAGAGCATCGGGTCACGTATACCTATTAATATCTAACGGATTATTATTTTTCTTAGATTAATATGCATCCATTAATCGTTACCAATTTTAAATATAAACGTTTAATTTTTATGTTTTAATAAGCGTCAAATACATAAAAGCTAATTTTTAATTTGTTAATTAAAGAATCAATTAGTAATTAACTTATTTTAAGAAAATCTTCACAATAATGCAAATCATTCTCAATTTTTGGCTTGTAAATTTTATTTATTAAATTTTGCGTTTAAGTCAAATTTACTTGTTATTTCAATGAAATCAGAAAAAGCGTGTTCAGCAACTAAAATAAGGTTAACGTTTTTAAATTAAATACACAATAATAGAATACATACTGTTTTTGCACACATAAAACGCAACTACTTAATCGAACAAAACTCATTTTTTAAATTTTCTTCTAATAAATAATAAAATAAATTAAAATTATCTTTTACAAAAAACATTTTGATGTAATATAAATCTCAATAACAGATCCTTAAATGAACAATATCGAAAAAACAAACTACATCAGAATGTATAGAGACGAGGCATTCCAATGCTAAAGTTCAAAAGTAGAGATGTACTTTCATATTGCGTTCGTCTTGAAAATTATAATTTGAATTAAAGTAATGGAGCTAAAAATTGGAAACATTAATCGCTGTGTTCATTAAACGGTGTAAAATAATCGATTTCAATTTTTCGATGAAATGCTCGATTGTTGCGATTAAGTCGTTGATGGTCGATAGCGCGGACGGCGACGGTGGCGCTGGCGGCGGCGGCATGAGGGCGCGTGACAGGAGCGCGTCGGCTGGCGAGGTCGCTAAGCAAGACGGATGCGGGCGGTGGGCGGAGGGCGATGGGGCGATGGGCGACGGGGGGGCGATCGAGCGAGATATAAACGCCCGCTGTCGACCTTCCTCTTAGTACACACACACACATGTGACACGTCGCCTCGCTACACCAACGGATGCCGCCCCCTTTCATTCTGTTTCAAATGCGAAGAAAACGGAGGAGGAGACTTTTCAGAGCAGAGAAACAATGTTGAAATAAAACAACCCTCAATAAGCGCACTTGTGGTTGAATTAGTCTCACAAATGCAGGAGCAGTGGGTCGATGTACATACATGTGTGTGTGGAAGTATGTACGTCTGTGTGTGTGTGTGTGTGTGTGTGTGTGTGTGAGAGAGAGAGAGAGAGAGAGAGAGAGCGAGAGAGAGACATACAGACAGACAGACACACAGACAGACAGACAGACAGACAGGAGAGAGAGGTAGGTCGGGGTTGCTATGATTTTCTTAGTAATATTGTGAAATCAAATCAGCCGTATGTTTGCTGTTTAGAATATGTTTTACAATTAGGAAAGAAGGTTGTTATATTTCAAATGTTAAGGAACGGTGAAAAATTTAGAGTACCGGGTAGCTCAGTGCATCAACTGATGCCACTGCAGCGCCTCTGACCTGGAGGTTCTAGGTTCCCACTCCCCACGGCGGCAGGATTTTCGACACTAGCTTTTCAGCTAGGTCGAATTCAGTCGCTATCTCGAGGAGAATTCTAGCGGCCGGCTGCTCTGATCGGTAGTTTTCCGTAATTTCTGCGATCAACGCCAGGCGAATGCCGGAGCAGTACCATACCAAACGGGCCACGGACCGCGCGCGATCTGTCCTTCCTCTTCCTTGTCCTATCCTCTCCCTTTACACACACACACACACACACACACACACACTAACATGCACTACACTACCACATATTCCGGGAGACCGGTCGGGCGTTTAGAGCTTGTCCCGGCTGGGGCGGTGCCCCGCTGGTGGGAGATACCTGATTGGGGGGAAACCCCACTAGCCGACGGTAGGTCGGCGCCGGATCTCGCCATCCAGCGGGGGAAGGTCACCGCCATCTCCCGAGAAAAAAAACATGCACTACTCTAACAGGACTAATGACCTAAGCTCTTGACGCACCCGGCAATCACTAACCAACCTAACTAACCAAAGATCAAGTGCTTTCAGTCCATAACACTCAGCACTCAGGTGTAATCATTGTGCATTTTCGTTTCTTCTGCTTTTTTAGCTTTTCGACAAATTATATTTGACCTCATCGGAGAAACGTAGCTAGGATTAATGTAGAATATTTATGTCTTAGACATTTATTAGGAGGAACGAGAGAAGTTATACGAACATCGCAGTTCTCGATGTTAAAATATGAATGACGTGATAATGAATGATGTTAAAATACGAAAAAATGTTTTCAAATGTTACTAACCACGCTTGTTGGTAACTCAACGTCCACTTCAACTACTTATGTATAGTATAAAGAGTTGAGAAGGGATTCGAGAAAGTAGTGACGCCTACTATTTACATTAAGATGTCAATCGTAGGTTAGGTTATTTTGACAAGTCATTAGTGTCACTTCAGGTCTACTGAACGTTTCCTGACAGAACCCATTCAACATAACGTTACTGTCGTAAACATTTTAAAGGATTATAACTCTAGTTCACATTTACCATGTTTCCTGTTGAAAACGTCAATTTAAGTCCAGAAAAAATGTGTTGACGTGTAATTTGTTTTGTGTTTTCATTTGAATAATATGGATAACAATTTTTAAGCAGAGAAACTTTTAGATTTGCTACGAGATCTATTTCTATTTTAAG
The DNA here is from genome assembly GCA_964035755.1 of Teleogryllus oceanicus. Classification (NCBI taxonomy): domain Eukaryota; kingdom Metazoa; phylum Arthropoda; class Insecta; order Orthoptera; family Gryllidae; genus Teleogryllus; species Teleogryllus oceanicus. The sequence continues at coordinate 85,854,696 of CAXIVR010000013.1, read as the reverse complement.
TCTGACTTATTTCGGTTCCTGGTGTCACCAGTTTTCCTTCAGGTGCGATCACTGTTGTACAGACAGTGGCATGGTTTTTCGACACTGTTATACAACGCATATTAATATTATTTATTTTTCTCTTACTACTGTTATCACTGTTACTACTATGTATCTCGTGAAATATATTGGTATAAAACAATTATCCTATAAAATGTTTCACAAAGCATTCTCATTATGTAGTATCTGTGTCCACGAGTATTTTCGTTCACTTTTTCAACCAACCCATAATTGACAACAAAGGCCGTCTACTCTGGGATTCGTCATGAAAGTTGGTTCGACTATTATTCAATTGCCTAACCCTCTTTCTCACCATTCCATCACTCATTATATTTTTCACCAAGAATCTCTACAAGTTGGCGGAGAATTTCATGTGGCTTAACATTCTTTTCGATCAAAAACGGTATTCAGAAGTGCCTGCCTTCACTCGCGGCATCTTTCTATAAGCAAAACATAGGAACGTTTGTTTACCGCTGTGACAAATGTCGGAATAATGGTGACAACTATGGTGACAAATAGTTTAAAAAATGCTCTTTCACGTAAAAATAAATTTTGTTTTTAAAACAGTTTTTATGAGTTTTTTTTTTTTCAATACGATATTTACTTAGATGCTATGTCGCGTGCGGGACGGGACGGGTTCAGTATAGGACACGATAGGGCTGGACCGGGCAGGACTAGACAGTGCAGGGCAGGGTAGGGTAGGGTAGGGCAGGGCAGGGCAGGGCAGGGCAGGGCAGGACAGGACAGGACAGGACAGGACAGGGCAGGGCAGGGCAGGGCAGGGCAGGGCAGGGCAGGGCAGGGCAGGACAGGGCAGGGCAGGGCAGGGCAGGGCAGGACAGGGCAGGGCAGGCAGGAAAGGGGGGACAGGACAGGGCAGGGCAGGGCAGGGCAGGGCAGGGCAGGGAGGGCAGGCAGGGCAGGACAGGACAGGCGGATAGGCCAGGACAGGGTGGGCAGGGCACCGCTTTGGACGGAGCGAGTAGCGGGTCCTCTATAAATTCCCGGGCAGCGCCGGGTAATCATCCTCCATTGTGAGATGCCTGGGGGGGGGGCGGCGGGGAAAGATTGAAGAGGCCGGGGGCGGAGGCCGCGTGCGTGCGACCGCCGGTCGACGGCGCAATATCGATACTGTCCCCGATCGAGATTAATCGCCCGGCGACGCCAAGACGCGCGGACCAGGGCAGGGGGCGTAGAGGAGCACGCACGGCCTGGAGGCACACTCCAATAAAATGGAGGACCAAACGGGTGTCGGTTTAGGAGGCTTAGTGCGTCAATTGATGTCACTGCAGCGCATCTGACCGGGAGATAGTAGTTTTCCACTCCCCACGAAGTGGCAGGATTTTTGACACTAGCTCATCAGCTAGGTCGAGTTCAGTCGCTGTCTGGAGGAGAATGCTAGTGGCCGGCTGCTCTCATCGGTAGTTTTCCGTGGTTTCTCCGATCAACACCAGGCGAACCCCAACAAACGCGCCACGGATCGCCCGCGATTTTTTGCTTCCTCTTCTTTGTTCTATCCTCACCACTTACATACACACTTTCACTAACACTCACGTGGGGAGAGCGGTGGGGAGGCTAGAGCTTGTCCCGGCTGGTGGGAGATACGTGGTAGGGGAAAACCTCGAATGCCCTGGGTTTGGTTGCCTCTGCATTTCTCCATCCAGCAAGGGAACTTCGCCGCCACATCGCGCGATAAACATGCACTACACTTACGCCGACTAATCACCTTAGCAGTTGATGCGTACGGAATCACTAATGTATCAATCAGTCAAACGAAACGGGTCGTGCTATCTTATCCTTTGGATGGCTACTATCTATCGTTTCCTATATTATTTCAGTAGTATACATACCTTTTGCGGCTCTCACACCCAACCAATCTTTATAAATGAGGTCTCTAAAGAAAGAGAATTTCATGACGTGACACATTGCACTTTGACTTTAAAAATATGAAGGATTTGTTTTTAAACAATGCATATAAATATTCATGTCAAATGCAACCCACAACACTCGGCCGTATTTTTGAATCGATATCGTTAAACAACTCCTAAACAAAGCATTCTAGGGCCTTAAAAACTAAAATTTTGAGACCAAAGACCTCAATGAAACGTTCCTCACAGTGTAATCAACAATATAAGATCTAGAACATTCTATTACATTTTTGCTTGTTCGAAGTTTCTTGATTCTACCCCGCTGTTCAGAGCCTGTAGATCTGCAACTATATGTGAAATTACACTAATCACTTAATATTCTGTGCGACTGAATCACACGGATGTAACTCTCTGCTCGATAAAACGTTAAATAAGAATAGTTTGTTTTGACAAGGGTGCATTCTCTTGTTATCAATTACAAGGAGACACAGAACAAGTGGCGGAGGATAAGAAGGACTTGAAGAAAAAGATAAATTACAGGATTAATATGGAAATGGAAATGGTAACTTACTAAAAATATTAAATTAATACGATTAAAAATTCAAAATGTAAGAGAACATTTATGTATGATAACAATATAACCTTGCGGAATATTGTTATTTACACTGAAATAATAATATAACATTTAGTAATTTCACAATTTTCAATTATGCTACCTACTGACCAATGTCTTTTTCACCTTTAAAAAATAGCATAAGTCCTTCCATTAGATCCAATTCCATATACTCAATTCACTATATCCACTCTCGCAAATATTTTAGTCTATTTAATTTTTCATAATTCTGTCCTCAATCAAATACACCACCAAAACAACATTGCATCTTTGACGCCAAATTCTTCTCTGAATTACATAACTGATTGACATGTTCTATTAAACTTTGTCCTCACTCAATGACGTATATTTTCTTTCTGGTTGTTGATTTTTGTCCATTTTCTCCAGTCAGCAGTTTCCGTGACATCAAAACCTCCCCAGCCTGTGATTTTCTATTCCAGTAGACCGTGTCTACACATTTTGTCAAATATAGACGAAATATAACATATAATTTCAGCTCTTTGCAATTCTACTTGTGTCTACACATTTTGTCAAATATAGACGAAATATAATACATATTTTCAGCTCTTTGCAATTCTACCTGTGTCTACACATTTTGTCAAATATAGACGAAATATAATACATATTTTCAGCTCTTTGCAATTCTACCTGTGTCTACACATTTTGTCAAATACAGACGAAATATAATTCATAATTTCAGCTCTTTGTAATTCTACCTGTGTCTACACATTTTTTCAAATACAGACGAAATATAATACATAATTTCGGCTCTTTGGGATTCTTTTTCTAATCGCGCAGGCAGTGAGATCTCCTGGTGCTCTGCTGGAGAGTTTCGGCGGGCTGTAGCTTCAGGCGGCCTTGAGACGGCCAAGTCGGGAGCGCTGGACGGAATTCGAAGAGGCAGGGCCGGCGGGAGAGGACTAGCGCAGTAAGGGATGGTGATTAAATTTAATCTCCGTCGATTCGGAGGAGGGAAAAGGAGCGGAATTTATATGGATCTCCGGAACAAGAGATGACTTTTCACGTAATGGAAAACCGATAGGGCGAAAGGGACCCACCAGTGATTGCCTACTGTCACGTGTGAGCGTGTGATTGAGTGATTGCTTCCGAGGGCGAGATATATCGTTGGAGCTGATAGGTCGGGGACAAGAAAGCACTTTGGCGGTGACTTTCGCCCGGCGAGAGGGACTCGGAGGTCCGGTCAGCTGAAGAATGTCAGGCGCCTTTCCGATAGAAGATTACGCATCGTTTATCACAACTATTCTTTAAATAGCATAAAAGAGCATCACAAGAAAAGTAACATTAATTTTAACAATGATACATAATGCAGAATTTACCATTTGAACTGTATAAATGAGTATACACAACCTGTAACAACTATTGTACTACAGCTTCCGGGTCAATGACCCCCATCTCGATCAGGTTTTTCGTCCAGTTTCCCTGATCCATTGAGCAAATGCTGAGATGGCCCCAGTTCTAACAGGAAAAACCAAATCTCAGTAATCTTTTTTTTAACAGTATTACACTCTTTTCTTCCAAATAATTTATCTCCAAAATTAAAAGAATTATTTTCTAAATCGCTGGTTTTTGAGTTGGGACGAGAAAGTAAAATTTCGTTGGGTTCGTTTACGAGAAAGTAAAATTTCATCCACTTTCATCCACTTTACAAATCATTATGTTTAAAACGTATATGACAAGAGTTAAAATTGTGCGATGCGATTCCCACACTGTCCTTCCAATGTCCGAAGCAAGTGGTCGCCCAAACACTTTCTCGACTGACGGCAATGGAACCGCGACATTGTCACACAGTTCTTAGAACCACAGAAAGCCTCCGCAAGCTATAACCGCAAAAATGTCGCATATTACTTCAGGGGCCTTCGTTTCGCACGATATGTAAAAACATTGTTGCTAACTTACGAACAAGATATTTTAACATTTATTTTAACACGCCGTGACACGTTTCACTGTTTTTCACACTGTTCACGAAACACGTTTCTCTGCTTTTATAGTGTGTGAAAGAGCTGTTTCTTTTTCACTCTAATTAGGCAAAAGTGATGGAAATATTACAAAACGTGCACGAAACGTCGCGAAGTATGTGCGACACATATTTCGCTCAGATGTGTTAAAAGATCACAGCCATCTGCCGATGAAAAACATGCACTATACTCACGGGACTAATGACCAAAGCAGTTGATCCGCCCGGAAACACGAAAAAATCAATCATACAAAAAAGAGTTCGCTATAACTGAAGTTCGCTATAACCCGAGTTCGCTATAACCCGAGTTCGCTATAACCCGAGTTCGCTATAACCCGAGTTCGCCATAACACGAATTCGCTATAACAGGAGTTCGCTATAACAGGAGTTCGATATAACAGGAGTTCGCTATAACAGGAGTTCGCTATAACAGGAGTTCGCTATAACAGGAGTTCGCTTTAAGACGGAGTTCGCTATAAGCGGAGTTCGCTATAAGCGAAGATCGCTATAAGCGGAGTCCGCTATAAGCGGAGATCGCTATAAGCGGAGTTGCGGGCTCTAAAGGGGCGGTGCGTTGGGAGGGCGTCGCGACGCCTCGGGCGCTCACCTATGGGCGTCGTCCCACGCCGATCCACCGCCGCCGGCGTCGCGCCGCCCTTGCTGCTGGTGGTGTGGGCGGGGGAGCTTGTCGTCGGAGGGCGCGCGCAGCCTGGCGACCAACGCGCGCAGCTTCAGCCACACGCCGCCCCCGCGCCGGCGCATCCTCCCCGCGCGCCGGACTGATGACGATGGCGATGTTGACGACGTCAATGTTGTCGACGATTGTAATGTTGAAGATGACAACGTTCACGACGATAGATTGTTGACGACGGTAAATTTATTGACGATGGTATAAAGTCGTTGACGATGGTAAAAGTCGCTGACGATGGTATAAAGTCGTTGACGATGGTATAAAGTCGTTGACGATGGTATAAAGTCGTTGACGATGATATAAAGTTATTGATAAAAGTATACGATTTTTGACAGTGGTGAAGTTGTTGACGATGGTAAAATTATTGAGAAGATTCGTATTATTCACGTTGATCTTACAGCTGACAACAGAAGTTCCGTTGGCAAAGGTCGTGTCGTCGATATAGTTACGAATGGACAAGTGATGGATAAATAACAAGATCAGAGAATAAATATGTAACCAAAACCGTCTCAACAAAATTTGTCTTTACATCCGATGCTATGTCCTTGACGAATATCCATATGAACAAGAAAATTCTTTTTCCTTTTCGAAACGAGTCAAGCTCATTTGGCAGTGATATTTGTCTTAATAAGTCATCGCATTAGTCAAATGATTGAAAACAGCTTATTAACCTCTTCTCATATGAATTAACGCCTCCGTTGATTCATTGAGAATGATTTCATTGAGCTCTTAATGCAGATTATTGACGATCATCTAGATAAACTCTTTCACAAAAATTCAGACAAATTATTACAATGTAAAAATCATAGAGAGAGTTCTTCTGATGAAAAATATCAGAAGCTACATTTTCTTAGTACAGAAATCACGTAGTGAGTTGTCATAATCGCAAATGTTATATTTGAAGAAAGGAACTCGAACATCATGTTTAGTTACGAGACCTGGATTACTTGTTTTAAAACAGAAGAGTCTTTATTGGTAGAGGAGTTATAACTCTTCAAGTCACTCACACTCCATTCACATCAAATGTTTGAAAAATATTATTATAAAGACAATCTCCAAGTAAAATATTTGTGCACATTAACAGAATAAAACGTTAATTGTCAACTACCTCACTTTTGTCAATTATTTTCGCTTTTATTTCCATTTTTAATATCCGCTAACCCGATATTCAATGTGTCAAGAAATTTTTTTGTCTCCTCCACTTTAGAAGAACACGATGAACTCTCATCAACGAGTACCTTCGTGCACATTCACAGAATCCGGAGCAAAGCTTATCTTGTGCGCCGGCAATTACAAACACTACGTGGCCTTCTTTGGGACACTTTCCACTCGATGTTCACACAACCACAGAGCGATAACATGCTATCTGTTATCACTTAACATACCGAGTTTTTTCTCAATCTTGTCGCACTGAACGCATTCTGTACTTCGTTTGACATTCTTCTGCTTTCCAGGTTACGAAGAGTCCAATCAACATTTTTAGAACACAGGTTAAGGCTGTTCCTGGTGTTTTATGGAGACATCTATCGGGCATGAAGGAAACACCAATATTTTATTCAAGTTTTACAGATAATATTAAAATATTTAAACAACTTAATTATCCAATTTAGAAAATAACACGATTGTACAAAGTGTTTTCGTAACTTTTTTAAAATTAAAAGAAGTGAAATAATATAAAAAACGATAACGTGACCACATCTTGAAAATCATCCTATTTTAGTAATAAAAACTAATTTAAGTTATATGTAGATTTTAAGACATGTACACAAATATAGTAATTTTCGAACTAATTTTTAAAAAAAATTGAAAAACTTAAAATGATTGAAGTTATGTTTGACGGACTATTTTGACGTTCCAAGCGCGTTGTTCCCGGCAGACTATAACGTATTCTAGCGACCTTGGAAAACTGCACAAGACTTACACTTTTTCCGCGCAAATATAGAATGCAAGACACTAACAAACTACCTTTCTTACACACGATATCTTTGACGTTCTAAAACAGCCGTGTCGCGTCTTATGCTCGTAAAATGACTGATCTTTTTCAATCCAATTCGTAAGCAATTTTTTTCATTTTTCATTATGGCCACCTGACGCGATCGTTCACTCATGTTCCCATAGAGGCAGGTCAGTCAATTCTTTTTAATGCACGTGACCTGAATCTGCCGTAATACGAATTTCAATACACTCGCAGAACATCTACAGCGATTACGGAGGGGAAAATGTTTACCTTGTGGCATCACGCGGAAGCGAAGATCAAACATTGCATTTCGCAAACATTTTTGCTTTTACAGTTTACATTTTCCGCTGATAATTTTCATCTGTAATAGACAGACGGAAAGTAGTTTATATCGCTGATTTCTCCATAAATGGACCTATAATTTATTGATTGCAATTAAATGCTTTTAGAAAACATTCTTCCAGTGGATAGTTTAGGGATTAATTTTATTAAATCGCCATTTACATTGATAAAGGTAGTGTATACTCGTGGACAGATTTCGAACTCGAAAACATATCAGCTAGTCCAAACACAGCTATCAGGAATATCAACAACATTCCTTATTTGAAATTCTTCGGAATTCTTATGTAACGAATACGCCAAATTGAGATAAGTAACATAAATCCCTTTCCTTCACCCCGACTACGTTTACAAGCATTTCGTTCGGACCAGTGTTGTGCCTTAGACTATAACTTTACATTCACTCATGTAATATACATGTGGTCTACAAAACTATTTTTACATGTGTATGTGGACAATATAATCTATGTAGACATTTAAAATTCACATCAAATATTCCAAACATGTTCTAATGAATAATAAATATAGCAGTACTTTCATATGAAATTTTATTTTCAATTGAGAAGGTCAAACCAAATGTACAAAAGTATCGCGGACGTTTCATCAGCCAGATTTAAAGGTTCTTAAGGTCAGAAGAAGGACGGAAAAACGAGAAAATAAATTACAAAGCTTTAAAAAATATGAACTTTTATCTTTGTGAATGAGAACTCAAAAAAACGAAACAATGAAACCGTACTATCATATAACGTGAGACTGACATGAAACGCTATTAATAAAACATATATACAGTTTAAAAAATACGAAATGTAGAAAAGAATATCAGGAAAACCAACAATCTACTTGATGAAAAAAATGAATAAAAAATCCATTAATATATTAATTGACAAAGCCAGTTATAAAGTTTTGCTTCATTTTTACCTGCTACCCAAGGAATTTTTTTGAGTTTTGTGCAATTCTTTCTATCTTTCAAGATTTTGAAAATGTCCCTGGTCAGAATATTGCTTAAACCCTGACCACAAGTGCGATAATTGCCAAACTCCTCCAAAAAATAGTTTACCTTTGTCTACATAGATTATGCAGTGTACGTTGTCCACAGATGGTTTACGAGTAGACGCATATTATGTAACTTCCATGTCATTATAGACGCACATCTCTGGTTGTAATGCAGTGACTCGGCTCTCTTCACAAATCGTCCCCCCCCAAAAAGATTGATTACTTTGTCTACACACAGATTGTTATCCTGTTGACATTGACTATGGAACTTTACGGTAAGCAGCACTGGTTTTCTTCACAAATCGTCAACACCTCTCGCAAAAAAATATTGATTACTTTGTCAACACAGATTACGTAAGTCTACCATTGTTTACCCGGAGACGTAGACTGTGGAACTTCACGCGTTGACGCACATCACTGATTCAAACACACGCAAACGTCCCGATTGAAGATAATCTGCCAAGCGGGGCTCAACGCAGGTTCAACTGGCTGAACGTGTTCCCTCAACACCGACCACCGCACGACTGTCGAATCGCTTTCACCGACAGGGTCCCCCCTTCGTACCCCCCCATCTACTCGGGTTTCAGTCGAGTCCCCAACCATACTCAGGGTCTGCTTCGCCAAAAGAAACACGCAGATTTATCCCGAGTGCAACGGCTGCTGTGGAAGTTTGTTATAACGTGATACAAAGGCAAGAAGGCTTTCTGACGCCTGGTTCACAAAGGACAAGATACATCAGCAGAAGATAGTTTTTGAGTTATGTCTGTAGGGAACCGATAGTCAAGTCACTGATTATACTTCTCGTTTATACGCTATTAAAAGGTGGAAATATGCTGTAGAATCTCTTAAATATTCTACACAAATTGACATGAAAATACCATTTTAATTTTCTCAAATAAATTTCATTTTACATCAAACGATTGCATTAAAAAAGTACAAAATAAGGTCTGTTCAGGGCAGCAAACGGATTTTTGACAGGTTCAACAACAGTAGAGCACAGTCGAAGACTGGATCCGTCTGCAAAATGTATCTATCTTCTTTTTTTAATTTATTTCTTCTAGTTCGACATTTCTGTCTCTCGACGAGTTTGAAAATATTACATTTTATATTATAACATTTTGGATATGGCCATCCATAGCAAGGAGTATTCATTCCTACTCGTGAATATTGTCTAAGTTTCGAAGGCTTGTTTAGGCTTCAAGGTTTGGTATAAGTTGTAGAGCCAGCTATTAATGCGAAGTGTTCAGATTCGTCCGACTTTGTCTAAGGATATGCAATTCAAATGAAATTTTCAAAGCTGAAGCCACACTAAAGCGATAGAGAATCATAATGACAATAGTATTGTCAAAGTTACGGGAAATATTATAAAATTGGCAAATGGAAATGCCGAACTAAAACGAAACGCTATAAACTTGGCCAGGGTTGAAGCCGAATGTAACGGACAATTGTTTTAACTTGATATTGATTTGACTCATTGATTTGATATCAAACGAAAGCAACAGTTTAAAAGTTTGACAAAAGCAAGGAGCCGAACTAAAGCAAGGAGCAATAAAATTGACGAAAGTGGGTACCAAACTAAACCGCACACTCATGTGTTATGTCTCATTCTGCCGCTCTTCCTCTCCAGGAAAAAAAAAAAGAAAATCGGCGCCGCAAAAAACTTGAATTGGCATCCTCTAGGCAATGGCCAGCCGACTGCAGCCTGCGGTCCGCGCGAGGCGGTTTCGAGTGTCCTTGAACAAGGTCGCCCTAACGGTCTCTCCGGGAGACGTGACGTAACTGGCCTCCCAAACAACAGAGGCGGGCGACACATATGTCCACATTATCACTCACATTTTACCTCTTCATTGATTGATTGATTGATTTTTTCGTGTTTCCGGGCGCGTCAACTGCTTTGGTCATTAGTCCCGTTAGTGTAGTACATGTTTTTTCTCGGGAGATGGCGGTGATTTTCCCCTTGCTGGATGTCGAGATCGGGTGCCGACCTACCGTCGGCTAGTGGGGTTTCCCCCTAACCAGGACTCTCCCACTATCGGGGCACCGCCCCAGCCGGGACAACCTCTAAGCTCCCGACCGGCCTCCCGGAATATGTGGTAGTGTAGTGAATGTTAGTGTAAGTGTGTGTGTAAGGGGGAGAGGATAGGGCAAGGAAGAGGAAGGACAGATCACGCGCGGTCCGTGGCCCGTTTGGTAGGGTACTGCTCCGGCATTCGCCTGGTGTTGATCGGAGACACCACGGAAAGCTACCGATCCGAGCAGCCGGCCGCTAGAATTCTTTTCCAGACAGCGACAGAATTCGACCTAGCTGAAAAGCTAGTGTCGAAAATCCTGCCGCCGTCAGGACTCGAACCTAGGTCCTCCCGGTTTGAGGGAATGCAGTGGCATCAGTTGATGCACTGAGCTACCGCTCCCGGTTTTTATCTCTTCAAAATATGACTTGGACGAGGAAACCTATGGCATGTAGAGTACAACCGATTTGCGCGTATCGATATTTTAATTCTTGTCTAAGACAGTTTTAGGTTGATAACGATAGATACAATTGGGTTCATGTGAAAATAAGAGATTAGCACACAAAACGGTAATTTATGAAATCAGATGAAAGGGTCTATATTCTTTGCTTAGTGAATAGCCGCGGAACAAAACAATAGCAGAACGCTGCCCCCACCCAACTCCCAGTACTCCCACTCCTCCTCAAGCTTCCATTGCCTCGCATGCATCAGCTACGGATGGACTCGCGATAGTCCACGATGCTACCCATTCCAAAAACATTTACCTTTCGCATAAGCGGGCACATAAAAATAAACTCGTCCTCAAAATTAGTGCTGCTGGTGGTAAGCACAAATTAAACAGAGTCGATTTATTACTATTTTAATACTTTCCGCAACTTTTTCCAAAGTTGTTTTTTTCGGGGGGGGGGGTGCGCCCTATAGCCTTTAAGGAGCAACCGACACTGCTGCCAAACCTCGGATAAAATATGGGAGACGGATTCGTGTGTTGCTTTGGGTGAAACCGAGACTGGCAAGGAAATGGCATGACCGAATTGTGAACTTTAGGGACGTGACATAGCGCATTGTGCATGCATGTCTGCGCATTGTGACATGCATGTGTCGTGCATGACATGTCTGTGTGACATGCATGTCTGCGCATTGTTTTGAGACAACATTCGCGTTTCAGACATCCGATGTCAGTTTCTGTCAAGTGGGTCATCTCTCTCAGTAAGGCCTTCATTAAACCCAGGAATACCAAGTATGAAAGGCCCCGTATTACCAAGAGACGGGAGGTTCCGGAGCTGACATCTGAAATTTTTTATTGCTTGAACTATTAGAAATTAATGTAATTCAAAATATGCATGTGATTTTATTTTAAACAAATAACAACTTGTTTCTTGCTCGAAAAATTAAAAAGAAAAGAATCGACTTTTTCTGCTCAATATTGTATTTAATTTCCAAACCATTGATACTGTTCTGTTAAAAAAGGCTTATGTGTCTTTCAGACTCAGTAATGAATTAAACTGTTTTACTGTTCGGGTGGTTAGAGCAAGCTGAGATGAGCGACTGAGAATGTTTTGGTTAGAGTGTTGAGGTCAAGGAGTTTTATTTGTAATTCTCTACGAATGTGTCTGTTCGAAATTAAGCAATGAGTATTAATAATTCTGCTTAGGAATTCATTTTTTATCATCTGTACTTTTTCCAAATGCATTGCACCAGATGAGGGTTGCATTGTGTAAAAGAGGGTTGGTGTCACCGTTCCTTAAACTTGGCGCATTTGTTTATGTTCCTTCAGATTTCCGGACAAAGAGTATTCTGCATTATTTTCATATTCAGAATACATACGGTATTAACAAATCAAAGTAGTGATTCACAAAAAAATATCAGTTTTCTTTACCAGTTTTTGTTTTTACCTCCTCATTAGTGTCCAATCATAAGCTGCGATTCATGTATCCTAGGATGCTGTACACGAGTATATCGATCCCTGTGTTGAAATGCAATAAAACGGACTTTTCCATTGTTTCCTTCAAAGAATTCTTAACTAAAGGAAATGGCGAAAAGATTTGGTGTTGCGTCAGAAAAGTAAATAATTTGACAAGCTACTCCAGAGAACACCGATTCAGTACCAAAAAAAAAAAAAGAAGTTTGGAAACAGTTTGGAAATTCTTGTAAGGACCGAACCTAATATATATTGTGAAAAGGTACATCGGTTCATGAAACTTCGAATATTTTGAAGGAAATGAAATCAAATAACTCCATATATTTCGTGTTTTCGTTACGTGCATTTACTAGTTATTCATATTTATACTTGTAGAGTACAAGTATGAATAAATGGTATATTCATACTTGTAGAGTACAAACAAGCAGGTTATACGTAAGTATGTTCGTGTAACATAACCTTACATACCGGTTATACATAACAAATTATAATTCATTGTAAACAGAGAATGGAGAATGTACGCTGGAATTAAAATAAAACAAAATACGTAAACATACCAAATTAACTTTTCAAGAAGTATTAACGAACCAGGTTAATCAATTCAAATTTCATTCATAATATCAAATAGTCCTATTAAATTCCACTTCTGCTTTGGATGTTCCCAGATAAATCCCCTCATCGCATCGCAACTCAAGGATTCATCAATATTTTCCAGAGCAGTCATGGAATTACCCACGAAAATTAAAGACCAGGCCACGCCGTATTGCTTCCGCTGGTATTAAACCTAATAGTTGGCGTTCAAAACAACTTCGGTTTGGGGACCCTGTGGAACGCCCCAGACAAAGCGAACACAGTCAGGAGGTCGCCGTTGATTGTTCAGACAGCGTTCCGTTGCCAGCGAATCACGTAAGCAGTGTTGGTGCGTCGCGTCGCGTCATTGTGTTGATTCCGCGCTGAGCCAGCGCGGCTTTGTCATGATGTATTGTTATGACACTTTTCGTTCTTTTCTAAAACGAAATGCTGAATCGCTATTGCTGTATCAAATTTCAACATTTATACCCCGACAAAAGAATTACGAATAGGGATGTCGGATGTCGGATGTCGGATGTCTTAACGAGTGGCCTGCAGGGGCAAAATGCTGCTCTATTAATTAGTCAGTTTTATTAAAGTTGTTATTATTTTGTTATTATTATTATTATTATTATTATTATTGTTGTTTTATTATTGTTAAATGCTTAGTTTCATTAAACATAAATACCATATAATAATATTCAGTGCAGTACGTATTTGTATTGAAGTGTGGTGACATGTTGTGAAGTGAAGTGCGAGTATTATGACATGAAGTGAAGTGGAGTGCAGCGTAGTTAAAACGTCGTATTTATTAGTTAAACATATCTGTAAAGGATAGTGATCAAATGTAGAGTAAATTCTATTATTGTTATTCTTATTACCTTTATAATTATCTTAAATAAATTAAAGTTGTATTTTATTAATATTTCTGATAGTACTCTTTGTAAATTATGGTGTTCTGCCACCAGATTGCATAAACCTACCTGCAGATTAATAAATACCATCTATCTATCTACAACTAATGATTTCAAAAGTGTCACGTCCAAGGCTCAGAAACACCAAATAAAGTAACCTCCAATCAATGCACTGCAATCAATTAAATATTTTAACGAAAACAGTCTTCACGCATAATGCAATCACTTGGCGCAACGTATAAAGTAAAACAGGTCTTTAAATACGAACAATATCACAAAGATTGTGGACCACGTGAAGAGCTAATATTTCATTTTATTTTAATTTTAATTTTAAATACGGTCTCTTCCTTAAAGCCTCGATGTCGTAATTCGTCAGCAGTGTCATAAGCACTGACGCATTGAGATTAAGAATTCAGTCAGTTCGAGTAGTATGAGACTACGAGTCATAACACAATCAAACAATTGCATTTATCAAATTGGAAACTGTTTCATTGCTTTTGGGTTTTGTAAAATATATGAGCTCATATGAATATATTAACGTAATAACTGCTATGGTCAACAGTGCCGTTAGTGTAGTGCATGTTTTATTGTGGAAGGTGGCGACGTTCTTCCTCAACGGAATGGTGATATCCGGCCTCGACGTACATGTCCGCTTGTGGAGGATCTCCCTCTTCAGGTATCTCCCACGCCAGGGCAAGCTCTAAGCTCCCGACATGTGTGGTAGTGTAGTGCATGTGATTGTGTGTGTGTGTGTATGTAAGGGAAAGGAATATGATAAGAAAGAAAATGGAGATATCGTGTGCGGTCCGTGGTTCGTTTGTTAAGGTACTGCTCGGGCATTCGCCTGGTATTGATCGAAGAAACTACAGAAAACTACCGATGAGAGCAGCTGGCCGCTAGAATTCTCCTTCAACCGGTTGTAAGAAAACACATGAGTTTCCACCCATAGCAGCGGTTTGGTATTGTTTTGTAAACATCCGATAAGCGTTGAAAAAAGAAACTATCACAGTTACGAAAGGTTCTAAAAGTAAAAATACTAAACGATGAAACGATAAGTTCTCACCTAAACAAAGACGGAAAAATTTACGATGAGTTCCATCGTTGTTCCCTACCTCTCCATTGATACGTGTTTGTTATCACATCCATTTGCTATTTTCGCTGTGTTCGGTGACTTCTTCTAAAAACACTCGCTCTTGATTACACATCATTCACATTTTAAAACACTCACACCCTGTCTTCCACAGAACGTTGTCGAAATTCTTACGAGAAGTTGCTGAATTTTTGGTTCGTCACTCACCACACAAGCTTCAGCACTCTTTTAAGGTTATTTCGAGGCGCAGGCGGCGTTGCAGATTACACAAGTGGATTGGAAACAGGTTGCGACAAGTCCACAAAAGTAACCTTCTTGCCGCATGTTCCGGGTAACTAATCACATTCACCCACACGGCTACTCAACGTGTGTTGGCCGCCCCCAAATAGCAAATGTCAGTCGACTTTCACGTTGACAAGCACCCACACACACTGCCCGGTAGCTGCGCCGGATGCCGCACACGAACTGCTAGAAACCCTGAATGAGCGCTCCTCTGATTACGAGGCGACCAATGGGGAGTCGCGTCTGACCAGACGCGTTTTGCATCACAGAACGCGCGGCAGGTTCAAACGAGTGATGTGTGCTTCGTGAAAAGTTCCACACTCAACGTCTACACGCGAACAATGAATAGACAGCAAACATGGCGTACTCTGGGTAGAAAAAAGGAGTCTATATTTGCGAAGAGTGTCTTTGGACTTGTGGTCAGGACTCTACGCAATTCTTCTCGGGAAAGCGATTTTTCAAAATACAGAAAGGTGAAATAGAATTGCTCAAAAAATGAAAATCTCTAGTGGGTTAAAGTATATAAAACACAAAGTAAAATGTATTAGTGAGGAATATCATTGTTAATTTAATGATACATGCATTTAAGAATTTTTGGTTGATTTTTACCTCACTTGTTAATGAATTTCTGATATATATTTCTGCTGCTCTTAAATAGCTAATATGTTTTCAAGTTATATATAATATGTCAAGTTTCATGTTATGTGATGATACTTTTTGGTTCTTTTGTTTGTACTTCAGTTTTAATCCACAAAAGAAAATGAAATATTTTTCTGACAAATCATTTGAATTTTTTTTTAAATTATTAATTGTCACATTCTTTTGATAACCTCTTTAGCAATTAAGCTATCTGAAGATCTGGTTGATGAAATGTCTATTACTTATATATAATTCGTTAAATTGCGAATTGAAAATAAATTTCTAATATAAAAGTGTACTCATACTTCTAATTATAATTTTTTCAATTATTTGATGTGAAATATTAGTCTACATATAAAACGACCAGTAAATTACACGTGGAAAAGATGAGTCGACGCAAACAAATAGTATGCTGCACCACTGGTGTTTAATCACCCTTCAGCACTACCACTTGCAAACCATTTAATTGTAGTTCAGATAGTTTTACAATAACACATTTACAAAGTTCGTTTCGCTTCGCCTTAGACGAAAGGTATTTTATAATACTTCTTACTTCGTAGAATAATTGTTAAAAACCTAATTTGATGTTAAATATATAAACTTTGAATTCAGTTATTCATGTCCGAAATATTTCAAGCAAAATTTTACAGAAAATACTACGTATCTTGTCTGATAAGTCTGTTTATCTTGTTTGGATCGGTTATCTAATTATCTTTTTCGTGAATGGCAGTACATCCTCAATAAATAAAAAAATCTGCTGTAAATAATTCCGGATATTTTAGAAACAAAGTTGTGTTTAATTAAAATATTCTACATTCTTTTTCTTATATTTTTATCCAAAAAATTGCTCGTTGAACCAAAGCGAATAGAAAACAAAATGAACAGTAAGTAAAATGAATGTGTATTTATATAAACTAATCTTTGCGTTGTCATATTGCAATAATTTCTCCTCTAAATTTATAAGAACAGAAGGCGAACAAAATGTAGCTGTAAGTTTCCTTCAAGTCGCCAGCAGTTGTTTTGCAAGACCCAGAACACTATCAACGGTAAGCTTGTTTTCAGCTTACTGCACACATAATTCAGTATCAGCAAAGCAGCCAACATTGAGGCACCGACTTCACCCTAGCAATACCAACGTACGAAAGACACCGCGCATTAGCAAGGGGTTAGGGAAAAGAGAGTCTGCGGCTAAAATGTTGTTTTTTATGAATATTTTTGACGATTATGATTCATTAATAAATCACTATAACTAATAATGTTTGATGTTAAATTGATTGATTAGCGTCTCCGGTCGCGTAAATAGCTAAGGCCACTATTCCCGTAAGTGTAGTGCATGCTTTTCATCGACCGGTGGTGATCTTCCACCGCTGGATGGCGAGATCCGGCGCCGACCTTCCGTCGGCTAGTGGGGTTTCCCCAACCAGGACTCTCCCACCAGCGGGGCACCGCCCCATCCGGGACAAGCATTAAGCTCCCGACCGGTCTCCCAATATGTGTGGTAGTGTAGTGCATGTTAGTGTAGTGTGTGTGTAAGGGGAGAGGAAGGAAAGATTGTTTGGTAGGGTACTGCTCCGGTATTCGCCTGGTGTTGATCGGAGAAACCATGGAAAACTACCGATCAGAGCAGCCGGCCGCTAGATTTCCCCTCCAGACAGCAACTGAATTAGACTTAGCTATGTAGCTAGTGCTGAGAATCCTACAACCGTCGGCACTCAAACTCTAGGACCTCCAGGTCAGAGGCAGAGTAGTGACATCGAGTGCTACCCTGAGCTACGAAGCCGTTACCCCTATTGATGTTTCCAACGAGTTTGATGTTTATGCTCTTGGCTTCACAAGACCTGCTCTTAGTTTACAGCGAAGTTATTCACGTATTCGGGGAGAGGTCGACTAGCCAACAAGAACTGGGCACAAAACCAATCTCCGACAGCAGCCCACCCGGCACGCCGTGGGCAACCAAGCATGGACGTCCACATTCCCCACCGCCAGAGCGCGACACCGCCTCCACACACCCCGAGGCAATCAATGTTCACTCGCCCTGCAACCATTCCCATTACAATGCAACTCCCTACTCGTGGAAATCCCAACAAATTTTCATATTGATTGATAGATTGATTGGTGATTCCCGGGCAGTCAAATACTTAGGTCAGTAGTCCTGTAAGTGTAGTGTATGTTTTTCATCGGGAGGTGACGGTGATCTTTCTCCCCGGGATGGCGAGATTCGGCCTAGACCTATCGTTAACTAGCGATGTTTTCCCCTACCAGGTATCTCCCACAAGCGGGGCACCGCCCCAGCCGGGACAAGTTCTAAATCCCCGACCGGTCTCACGGCACGTGAAGTAGTGTGGTGCATGTTAGTGTAAGTGAGTGTGTAAGGGGAGAGGATAGGACAAGGAAGGGGAAGGACAGATCGCACGCGGTCCGTGGCCCGTTTGGTAGGGTACTGCTCCGGCATTCGCCTGTTGTTGATCGGAAAACTACCGATCAGAGAAGCCGGCCGCTAGAATTCTCCTCGAGACAGCGAGTGAATTCGACCTAGCTGAAAAGCTAGAGTCGAAAATCCTGCCACCATCGGGACTCGAAACTAGGACCTCCCGGTCAGAGGTACTGCACCCACATTTTCAGGTTCATACATATTAGAGATGCCACATCCCCAAACATACGTTTCTAAACATCGATGCTCAAAATCAAAACATTGACCCAAAATTATCGATGTTATTACACTTCAATGTTTCTAAAACTGGATTAGTGACCATTGAAGATCAAGCGGCGGGGGGAGGGGTGATTTGAAAGTGGTTTTGTTTATTAATTTTTAATTGAGATTAACTGACAAAACAAAGTTAAAAGCCCATCACAATAATTAAAACTCGTACGTCTCGGTACTTCGTACGACATACAAGAAGACGTACGACATACAAGACAATTTTTTACGGATGTAAATAATTTTCTATTACTGGGGAGCCAAACATTTGAGGTCTAAAAAGTCGCTAAGCACGCTTTGCTCGTATTTTGTATTCATCATTCTTCTGCTAATTTCAAATAACACTTTCAACTACTAATTCTAAAGGAGAGATATAGTGATTCAGGATCTTAATAATACGTTTGCAAATTATACTTCTCCTCCAGCTGTTTTCGATAAATAATTTTTTAAAAATTTCTTACTGCTCAGATCACCGTTTCTTCAACTATTAGAAACACAAATTTAGGTATTGATGCGAATCTTGTTTGTAAGGGTTTGGAAAGAGATGCTGTTGTTTACAAAATGCATATTTACCTAAGTATAATCTTTTATTTATTTTTTTAATTTATTTAGTCAAAAACAGTCAAATACTGTATGTGACGTATGGAGGAGAAAATCATCTGCGCACGCTTTCTTGAGTTTCAGAATCCCTTAAATATTTAATAATGAGATATCCAGAAAACCTGCAAATCTAATGATGAAAGTTTTTATTAGGCGAATAACTGAAGTTGAAGACAAGGCCTTACACAATACAACTGGATTTTCATTTCTCATTATCACCTATTTGAGTGGCTGCATTTTTCTTTGGCTTTCAGAATAATTCCGAATACACAGTCAATTAACAGTTAAGTCAAATTTCCCTATTTTTCAGGGCACGACTTAACTAGTCTCTTTACTGAGGACAGCAATCTTATCAATCTTGAATTGATGAGAAGTTACTAACATGGTTCATATTACCATGTTTTTGGATTTACTATAAAATGTTAAACTTGCACAACTGTGTAAACTTTAAAAATAGTGCCCTGGAAAGGGCTTTTACTTCTTTTTCTCTGAGCACACAGATTTAATGATCGTGGTTGCTGAAAAAATCGTTTCATACTATTACATATTATCTTTCTTCCTTTTTCCTTCAGAACAGATCCCTTTAAAATTTTGCACGGAAGAAGATTTATAATTCATTCATTTCATAAAAACTAAAAATTAACCTTAAACACATTTTTTTGTATACCAGCATTATAAATGACCTTTTCTGTTGCAAGATATCGTTCATAATCTGACATTTTACGGCACGAGTGATTGCGTCGACACACGTTCAGCCAATCGCAGCGTTAGAATCGTAGGAGATAAATGTTAACGCAAGAGCCGACCACAGTTTCCTCGCACAGATGTCAAATTCCCAAGATGTCACCAGAAAGTTATTTCGCAAAATTACGTTTGATTCGCTTATACATTTATAATGTTGTTATTTGTAAATAGCGAATGCTTATAATGTTGCTTTATTACATTCGTACATATTTGAAAACTCTCTCCTAATGACGCTCGTTTCATACATATCATGCAATAAAGCTCATTATAAACTAATTGCATAAACTACCATTTTGACAGTCTTAAACGACGTTTGAATAGAACGAATAAAAATATCGTTGTCTTAGGTTCTGAATTTTTTTCCCCCAAGGTCTGCTGCGACTTTATTCTACCAGCCACAACGATAACTCTTGTTCACAACAACCCGGAGACAACACTTTGGCACTTCTACCCGTTAACGAAGTCCACAGACTTCCACTTCTAGAGAAGCACATGAGACAACACCGCCACAGCACAAAACTGCTGCGTGAGAATAACGAATACGCTGTGACTTCAGTGGTAAACACGGGTCAACTCCAAATACAACAACATAATAATAATAGTAATAATAATAATAATAATAATAATAATAATAATAATAATGCCAGACCGCATAGCCGAGATCGCTAAAGCAGTAGTGCCGTGGCGATCTCGGACGTAAGGATCGCGGGCTCGAGTCCCGCCTCGGGCATGGGTGTATTTGTGTGTGCCGTCCATTCGTCCTTCATTATCATCATCATTTCATCTTCCATTCCCCAGGACTAACAACCCTGGGGTATAAAAATCGGATTCAGACTAATGCTGATCCCCCTAATTAGTTAAATGCAAGACTTGCAACGTGATAAATTAATACTGAGCCCGTGCAAGTGCATGTCCTGCGTGGTCCAAGATGGCCTATTCGCGAGCAAAGGGCATCGCCTGTCGCGCAGGCAGCTGCAGGAGCCGTCACATGAGCCGAGGAGGCTGCAGGTTCCAATCCTGCATAGGCATGAACGTATTTCTAATTGTCACTTCATGCCTCATCATCATCCTATCCAAGGTTAACACCCTTGTTTAATCAATACTGGCGAAAAAGCTGATCCTCGTAATGAATAAAAAACACGTTGGTCTCTCCAGAATAAATATGACTGGTCCTCGGAGGATAACGTGTAGAGTGCCTAGATGGACGATATTTGCATAAAAGATAGTAATGATAACTGGGTCTCACGAATGGATGGTGATTGACGTACGCTCTGCGACAAGACATTGAATCTTAGCCTGAGGCGCACCCACGATTTTTCTCGGGGGAGGAAGAGAGAAACAAATAGAGTGCCCTACCGACTACACGATTGCTTACAAAGAATTTTTCATTTATGCTGAGTATAAAAAATATTTTTATTTTTGGACTTGTATTTAATATTTAAAACGTAAACAATTCATAATCTGAATATCTTTCATTAATATAGGATATTAGTAAAAGTAGAAATTTTAGGAATTTTGAAATGGTACCATTTGCTTTTGAGGTGGGGTGGGGGCTGAAGCCCTACGCCTCCGTCCTCGTGACGTTTCTGATTTTAGCTAATTGAATAGTATTAAAAAAAATCATACCTTAAACGAATTCTTTTGCTTGTAACTAATCATTTCAACACAAAGACTTATGAATCGACTTGCGTCGTTAAAATATAAAGGAAATTAAAATATAAAGAAAACCACACAATATGAAAATGCAATGAAAGACTTTAGAGAAGCACTTTTCAAAAACGATGCTCTTCGCACAACATGGTGACAAGTGATGGCAAATTGTATCAAAACATTGATGCATAGATATTTCGATACATCATCAAACACTTTTTTTCTATGTTGAAAACATCAAAAAGATGTTTTAAGTATGATAACACAGATAGAATTATCCCATTCAGTTGCCATTTTTATTTAGAGAACATAAATGAAATACCATTGTATTTTAGTGATTGGTCACGTATAAATAAATAATAATAATATTTATCGAATGTCAAGAAGGAAATAAAAAATAAAGCTCATTGTGTTTTTCCATTACATTTATTCACTTTCATTCATAAATTATGGAAGAAAAGCGTTCCGTATTACACATAATACGTAAATATTAGTTTTAAATATATTCTGCCTTAAAGCACATCCTTATCTAAATTTTCTAATCAATACTCTATACAGCCAAGGTACAAAATGAGTTGACATATTACTACGTACAAAATCAGGAAAAGATGATGGTTTTAAAAAACTCGGTTGAAATATAAAACTAAAGACGAAGGGGAAGAAAATGGGACCCTTCAACTACGGGGCTAGCGCCTCTCCGTATGTGAAATACAAAGAAAGGCCTAGAAATGCCAAGGCGTTGGGATAATTTTGGGCGAGAAATAGTCTTATCAATGACAGTTGTACACAGCCTTCGTTTGGTTCCAGCACAAAAACGAACAGTGGTATTAGCAGATTTTTTGTTTGTTTTTTTTCAGTTTTTAACTTTTACAAAATTGTGATTATGGGAAATTTTCATTTACAAACAAAACATCGAAAACGTAAAATATGTTAAGTACAAAACATGGGCTTCAATTGATCGATGTTTACAACATCAATGTTTTGAAAACCTTGACATCGCTGGGCATCCGTAGATGAAAGGCAGTGGCAGGCAGGCTCGGGCTGGTGGGAGTAGCTACTGGCGCGCGGCCGACCAGGCAAGCAGTCGTTATCAGGGGCCGAACGGTGACCAGAAGGTCTTGCGAGGCACGGGCAGATAGCGAGCCCGCATGCCACAGTGGCCCTTTCTCCGATTGGCACGGACAAAAACTCGCTTTCCAATTCAACTCCATTCCATTCAATTCAATGATGCCTTACTTCAGCCGATTCAATTCAATTCAATGATGCCTTATGCGAGGCTTGGGCTATCAGACCTGCTCTTCCGTATGACCACGAAAATTTCGCTTCGCTCCTTTCACCATCTAGCGAAGAAAGGTGATATTACAAGGGCGAGGAAAAAGTAGATTTAAATTTAGCTCAGAGACTTCTCTTAGGCCTGAGGCATTGAGTTTGATCTTTTACACGATCTAAATCTACAACATGGGACAGTCGGCTTTACTTGCCCTCCGAAGGAAGAACTACCAAGTATTATTTTGCCCTTGAAAACCCACAGCTTCGATCTGGTTTGAACTTGGGTGTTACAGGGAGCGGTGGCTCAAAAGCAGTCCCTTCAGTGCCTCTCAGACGGAGGCCGTAGATTCGAGTCCCGACAGTGGCAGGAATTTCGACAGTAGCCTGTCAGCTAGGTCGAATTCAGTCGCTTCTGGAGGAGAATTCTAGCGGCCGGCTGCTCTGATCGGTAGTTTTCCGTGGTTTCTCCGATCAACACCAGGTGAATGCCGAATCAGTATCCTACCAAACGGGCCACTGACAACACGCGATCATTCCTTCCTCTTCCTTGTTCTATCCTCTCCCTTTACACACACACTTACACTAACCTTCACTACACTACCACATATTCCGGGAGACAGGTCGGGAGCTCAGAGCTTCTCCCGACTGGGGCGGAGCCTCGCTGGTGGGAGAAACCTGGTCAATTGATACGTACATTGCAAATAAATAGGGGGCGGATTTGAATAAAATGTCATTTTTTTCTTTTCACGTTAGAACACTGCCGCTTAGTATAGAAAATAATTTAACACTATGAGTCATAGTTTAAAATTTTATACTATGAGTCATATTCTATGGCAAAAAGAAATGACGCATTTTTATACGCCTTTTATACGCATTGTTACTTATGCTAAACTTAACACTAAAAACTTAAAACTAAACTACCTTACTATAGGTGTAGGAAACTACAAGAGCCCCTACTGTGGACAATTAGAAGAGAAAATGTTCAGGAACGCTTCGGCAGGAAATCTATTTTAATTCTAGTAGGGAAGTCAATTATAGTGGCCAGGTTTTAGTGGACGGCTCGGTTAATTGTATTTAGGGTGGAGTAAAAATTATTGGAAAGATGGGCAATATGTTTGATGATCGGTGATATATTCAGTTCTTTATGAAGTTGGGCGTTAGAGATGAACCATGGGGCATGTGTTGCTAATCTGAGGAATCTATTTTGTACAATAGTTGACGGCCTGAGCCACCGCTCGCGGAATGAGTAATAGTGTGATGGCGGGTGACTGTGGTGGAGAACGCGGCGACCGCCTCCGAGGGCCGTTGGGCGCTGAGCGGTCGTGAGGTAGAGCGGGGGGGGAGGCGGGGCGGGCGGTATGCGTCGCCCGGCGGGCGGGGGCGGGGCGGGGCGACGGGCGAACGGAACGGCACCTCGGCGGCGGGCGTCATGCCTCATTCACAATGCAAACTTAAACGTAACGTAAGCCGTAAACGTATGCAGTAAACTTTTCACGGGCATTTCGCTGGAACGTAGGTTTTGCCTGAACCAATCAGAATTCAACATATTGATCGATGCGTTTCTAGCTTTTTTCGACTCTCCTATCGATTTCACTTTGCATTTCAGGAGCAGCTGCTGCGCCTACCTATTGAGGTTATATGCGAGCAGTGAGCTTTAAATTGTGTACCGCAAATATATTTAACGCCACGTTCAGATTTTGTCATGGAGAGAGATTTGGGCGTGCAGCTTGTGCTGTTGCAAGCTTCTGCAGCATTAATTTTAGGGTGGCTTTATTTAAAAAGAAGAAGGAGGCGCTTTATTTGCCATTTCGAATCAACACTTCGTAACTCGTACCGAAACTCCACAAACTTCTTTGCTCTACCTTTCTACTATACACACCAATACACACGCATAAACAAGAATCGATCTGGAGTAGACCTTCCTTCTCGCGGATTTTGTTGTGCATTTGTTTTTTTCATGCTGCTCTCTGATTGGTCATCGGTAGAATTTCGACGTAAACTTAAACGTAGAAGCTTGGAGCTTGCGAGCTCTTTAAGTTTACGTCTCACGTCTTACGTTTACGTCAAGGCATTGTGAATGATCTCGCTTTATAACCCATTTCTAGGTTTTGTGGGCTACGTTACGGTTATGTTTAAGTTTGCATTGTGAATGAGGCCTAAGCGAGCCCAAGTGAACGATTTGGAGATTCCCTCACAATGGTGGGGTTCGCTGATGAAATTGTTTCTTCAATTTATACTCATTTTAATAATCATCTTCTTCTTTTCTTTGTTGTTCTTGAAAAATTTTGTATAATCTACAAAACGTAATCTGATTACCCTTAAAGAGTAATATTACACTTTTTTATGGTATTAAGTTCAATCAGTATTGTAGTATATGTTTAGATCTGAATGTTTTATTGTTATATTATTAGTGCACAGAAGTCTTAGGTTTAAAATCTTTGTTTTGTTATTCTTGCATGTTAATTCGAGGGAGCGAGCTGCTTCTCGCTGCTGACAATTTTGCTTTTGTGTACAAAGGTGATGGAGATCCCACTCAGTCTTTCTAGGGGATCCCTAATTATTTTGCACATCACATTTGAATGTAATATTGTAACTTCTATGTTAATGGCAAAATAAAGACATTTTTGATTTGATTTGATTTCTTCAATTATAATCATTTTAGCAACGGTAAGCACATTTTGAGACCAATCATTGGGAAGAACGTTCGCGAATTAATTAAAAGGATCCGTTTTGTAGCGCAGGAGATGGAACAATGACCTTATGTCATCGGCCACTATAGAATATCGAAGTATAAGTATCTACTTATCATCAATGACAATAAAAACTGTATATTACGTATAACGGAGATTTTCGTGAGCTCCAGAATTCCTATTGCAATATTTTATTATACGGTCTGTTCATTCATGTGAGCATTTTTCGATATTCATTTTATTTATTTATTTTTTACATCAAAAACAGAAACATATGTAAAGTGATGTGGAACAGAACTGCGTTCTGTGCTCGTTTTTTTCATTTTGGGATTCCTATCCCAAACCATATACAAGTTGAATTCTGAATACAGAAAGAAAGGAGCGTTTTTGGAAAGAATTCATAAGAAAATATTTCCTTCGGTGTAATAAAATATATTTTCAAGGACAAATTAGCAATATATTTGGGCTCTTATCCCTCATCATGCACTTCGTGAAAGAATATACTTCCTGCCGCGACAACATTAGGAACGATAATTTGAATATCTATATTCATAAATATATCTATTTGAAAAACTATATTTATAACTATATCTCAGATAAATTTTCTTGCTTCGCGAGTCAAGAATTTATCGACAATTTCCAAAGCAGTCGTGCTATTACCTATGATAATGACAACGTTGTCCCTGAACTAACTCATCCCGTTTGAGATTCAGAGAAACATTCTTTGATTCAACGTAGATGCAGATTGCAGTTTCAGGAATTTGACCTTCTTCAAGCCCCTCACACAGTTTCTGGCGACAGCGAATTCTAGATCGTTCATAACTTGAGCGATCTGTGCCAGCAGAACAAGTCGCAGTCTTGACGTAATGGATTTGACGGGCCCCAATTTCCTCTTAAGGGAATGAATTCCACAAACATACCACTTATGTCATAAAATGGTTGACGAGCCCTAATTGGCTTGTCTCTATTACGAACGAACGGTTTCCTTCTCCTCCATTTAGTTCTGTATACGAGTATTTTGCTCAAGCTATATGTTGATTATAAAAAAAAGGACCGCCAGTGACACTGTAATAGAAATGAACATCGGCAGAGTTAGCTCAGAGCAAGCACCGCTGATATCTCTGCAGCCGCACTAACCGAGAGGCCCAGAGTTCCAATTCCGAGCGTGACAAATATTCGACATTAACTACTGACATTACTTACCAACATTATCTAGATCGAATTCAGTCGCTGCCTGGAGGAGAATTCTAGCGGCCGACTGCTCTGATCGGTAGTTTTCCGTGGTTTCTCCGATCAACACCAGGTGAATGCCGAATCAGTATCCTACCAAACGGGCCACTGACAACACGCGATCATTCCTTCCTCTTCCTTGTTCTATCCTCTCCCTTTACACACACACTTACACTAACCTTCACTACACTACCACATATTCCGGGAGACAGGTCGGGAGCTCAGAGCTTCTCCCGACTGGGGCGGAGCCTCGCTGGTGGGAGAGTCCTGGTCAATTGATACGTACATTGCAAATAAATAGGGGGCGGATTTGAATAAAATGTCATTTTTTTCTTTTCACGTTAGAACACTGCCGCTTAGTATAGAAAATAATTTAACACTATGAGTCATAGTTTAAAATTTTATACTATGAGTCATATTCTATGGCAAAAAGAAATGACGCATTTTTATACGCCTTTTATACGCATTGTTACTTATGCTAAACTTAACACTAAAAACTTAAAACTAAACTACCTTACTATAGGTGTAGGAAACTACAAGAGCCCCTACAGTGGACAATTAGAAGAGAAAATGTTCAGGAACGCTTCGGCAGGAAATCTATTTTTAATTCTAGTAGGGAAGTCAATTATAGTGGCCAGGTTTTAGTGGACGGCTCGGTTAATTGTATTTAGGGTGGAGTAAAAATTATTGGAAAGATGGGCAATATGTTTGATGATCGGTGATATATTCAGTTCTTTATGAAGTTGGGCGTTAGAGATGAACCATGGGGCATGTGTTGCTAATCTGAGGAATCTATTTTGTACAATAGTTGACGGCCTGAGCCACCGCTCGCGGAATGAGTAATAGTGTGATGGCGGGTGACTGTGGTGGGAGAACGCGGCGACCGCCTCCGAGGGCCGTTGGGCGCGTGCCCGGGGGGGGGGGCGGGGGGGGCGCGGAGCGGCACTCGGCGGCGGGCGTCATGCCTCATTCACAATGCAAACTTAAACGTAACGTAAGCCGTAAACGTATGCAGTAAACTTTTCACGGAAAAACGAGCATTCACAATGGCAAACGTAAGCTGGAACGTAGGTTTTGCCTGAACCAATCAGAATTCAACATATTGATCGATGCGTTTCTAGCTTTTTTTTTCGACTCTCCTATCGATTTCACCTTTTGCATTTGCGAGCAGCTGCTGCGCCCCTACCTATTGAGGTTATATGCGAGCAGTGAGCTTTAAATTGTGTACCGCAAATATATTTAACGCCACGTTCAGATTTTGTCATGGAGAGAGATTTGGGCGTGCAGCTTGTGCTGTTGCAAGCTTCTGCAGCATTAATTTTAGGGTGGCTTTATTTAAAAAGAAGAAGGAGGCGCTTTATTTGCCATTTCGAATCAACACTTCGAACTCGCCAAAAGCTTGTGCTGTTGCAAGTCGTGCATTTGTTTTTTTCATGCTGCTCTCTGATTGGTCATCGGTAGAATTTCGACGTAAACTTAAACGTAGAAGCTTGGAGCTTGCGAGCTCTTTAAGTTTACGTCTCACGTCTTACGTTTTTACGTCAAGGCATTGTGAATGATCTCGCTTTATAACCCATTTCTAGGTTTTGTGGCTACGTTACGGTTATGTTTAAGTTTGCATTGTGAATGAGGCCTAAGCGAGCCCAAGTGAACGATTTGGAGATTCCCTCACAATGGTGGGGTTCGCTGATGAAATTGTTTCTTCAATTTATACTCATTTTAATAATCATCTTCTTCTTTTCTTTGTTGTTCTTGAAAAATTTTGTATAATCTACAAAACGTAATCTGATTACCCTTAAAGAGTAATATTACACTTTTTTATGGAATTAAGTTCAATCAGTATTGTAGTATATGTTTAGATCTGAATGTTTTTTTGTTATATTATTAGTGCACAGAAGTATTAGGTTTAAAATCTTTGTTTTGTTATTCTTGCATGTTAATTCGAGGGAGCGAGCTGCTTCTCGCTGCTGACAATTTTGCTTTTGTGTACAAAGGTGATGGAGATCCCACTCAGTCTTTCTAGGGGATCCCTAATTATTTTGCACATCACATTTGAATGTAATATTGTAACTTCTATGTTAATGGCAAAATAAAGACATTTTTGATTTGATTTGATTTCTTCAATTATAATCATTTTAGCAACGGTAAGCACATTTTGAGACCAATCATTGGGAAGAACGTTCGCGAATTAATTAAAAGGATCCGTTTTGTAGCGCAGGAGATGGAACAATGACCTTATGTCATCGGCCACTATAGAATATCGAAGTATAAGTATCTACTTATCATCAATGACAATAAAAACTGTATATTACGTATAACGGAGATTTTCGTGAGCTCCAGAATTCCTATTGCAATATTTTATTATACGGTCTGTTCATTCATGTGAGCATTTTTCGATATTCATTTTATTTATTTATTTTTTACATCAAAAACAGAAACATATGTAAAGTGATGTGGAACAGAACTGCGTTCTGTGCTCGTTTTCTTCATTTTGGGATTCCTATCCCAAACCATATACAAGTTGAATTCTGAATACAGAAAGAAAGGAGCGTTTTTGGAAAGAATTCATAAGAAAATATTTCCTTCGGTGTAATAAAATATATTTTCAAGGACAAATTAGCAATATATTTGGGCTCTTATCCCTCATCATGCCTTCGTGAAAGAATATACTTCCTGCCGTTTAAAAAATATTTATAACTATATCTCAGATAAATTCTGTTCCGAGTCAAGAATTTATCGACAATTTCCAAAGCAGTCGTGCTATTACCTATGATAATGACAACGTTGTCCCTGAACTAACTCATCCCGTTTGAGATTCAGAGAAACATTCTTTGATTCAACGTAGATGCAGATTGCAGTTTCAGGAATTTGACCTTCTTCAAGCCCCTCACACAGTTTCTGGCGACAGCGAATTCTAGATCGTTCATAACTTGAGCGATCTGTGCCAGCAGAACAAGTCGCAGTCTTGACGTAATGGATTTGACGGCCCAATTTCCTCTTAGGGAATGAATTCCACAAACATACCACTTATGTCATAAAATGGTTGACGAGCCCTAATTGGCTTGTCTCTATTACGAACGAACGGTTTCCTTCTCCTCCATTTAGTTCTGTATACGAATATTTTGCTCAAGCTATATGTTGATTATAAAAAAAAGGGACCGCCAGTGACACTGTAATAGAAATGAACATCGGCAGAGTTAGCTCAGAGCAAGCACCGCTGATATCTCTGCAGCCGCACTAACCGAGAGGCCCCTGAGTTCCAATTCCGAACGTGACAAATATTCGACATTAACTACTGACATTACTTACCAACATTATCTAGATCGAATTCAGTCGCTGCCTGGAGGAGAATTCTAGCGGCCGACTGCTCTGATCGGTAGTTTTCCGTGGTTTCTCCGATGAACACCAAGTGAATGCCGGAGCAGTACCGTACCAAACGGGCCACGGACTGCGCGCGATCTTTCCTTCCTCTTCCTTGTCCTATCCTCTCCCCCTTACACACACTTACACAACATATTCATTCAATGTGGGAGATACTTGGATGAGGAAAGTGCATGCAAGCGGACGTATGCGTTGCCGACGGATCTAACCAACCAGCGGAGGAGAAAATCGCCCTCTCCCGGGATTGATTGATTTTTTCGTGTTTCCGGGCGCGTGAACTGCTTTGTTCATTAGTCCCGTTAGTGTAGTGCATGTTTTTTTGGGAGATGACGGTGATCTTCCCCCGATCGATGGCGAGATCCGGCGCCGACCTACCGTCGGTTAGTGGGGTTTCCCTCTAACCAGGACTCTCCCACCAGCGGG
Source organism: Teleogryllus oceanicus (assembly GCA_964035755.1). Classification (NCBI taxonomy): domain Eukaryota; kingdom Metazoa; phylum Arthropoda; class Insecta; order Orthoptera; family Gryllidae; genus Teleogryllus; species Teleogryllus oceanicus. The sequence continues at coordinate 85,824,114 of CAXIVR010000013.1, read as the reverse complement.
GCACCGCCCCAGCCGGGACAAGCTCTAAGCTCCCGACCGGTCTCCCGGAATATGTGGTAGTGCAGTGCATGTTAGTGTAAGTGTGTGTGTGTGTGTGTGTGTGTGTGTGTGTGTGTGTGTGTGTGTGTGTAAGGGGAGAGCATAGAAAAGATCGTGCGCGGTCCGTGGCCCGTTTGATAGGGTACTGCTCCGGTATTCGCCTGGTGTTGATCGGAGAAACCACGGAAAACTGCCGACCAAAGCAGCCGGCTGCTGGAATTCTCCTCCAGACAGCGGCTGAAATCGATGGTCCCAGTCAGAGGGGTCGGATCAGCGGCTGGTCTGGAGAGGGGCGAGGAAGTTCCATGGCAGGGCGGGGTATGGCAGGGCGGGGTATGGGGGACGGGTATTACGGGGGCAGGGTATGGCGTGCGGGGTATGGGGGGAGGGGTATGGCGGGGAGGGGTATGGCGGGGGGTGTAGGCGGGGGGTGTATGCGGGGCGTGAGCGGGCGTGAGCGGGGCGTGAGCGGGGCGTGAGCGGGGCGTGAGCGGGGCGTGAGCGGGGCGTGAGCGGGGCGTGAGCGGGGCGTGAGCGGGGCGTGAGCGGGGCGGGAGCGGGGCGGGGCGTGGCGGAAAGGGGCGGGGCGGGGCGGGAGCGGGGCGGCGTGGGGCCGGAGGTGCCGGGCTACCTGTTTGTTCCAGAGCCGGCGGCGGCGAGGCGCGGATCGGGGGCGGGGCGGACCGGATCTTCAGGTTGCTGAGCTCGAGGCCGCGCCGGCGCCGTCTTTATCTCCCCCTCCACCCCACCCTCACCCCTCCACACACTCACTGCGCGAGATCGCCTGCGCGCCACTCCCGCAAGTTGCGCCTCTGCGCGACAGAGGGCAGCACAGCAGCGCCCACTGCCCAGAGATCATGGCGCACTCAATATTACAATCACGCTATCATTAAACAAATTGAAGGAAAGTTATAAAACGATCATGTAATGATGGGTATTCATACACGAATGTCATAGTACGGTACAAACGAGGAACGTAAGTATTAATGCCCATTACATGGAGTTTCATACGCTCTTTTTTTACGCTTTGGTAACTTTTATAAGTTAAACTTTTAAATTTCATCGTTTCATGGCAGTCGACATGCAGGATTCAGCCAAGGCCACCTGGGGGACAGCTCCCTATTCTACCCACCGCAGGGGGCTTTGGTTGACCAGAGCGACTGCGAGGGAGAACAAAAGTTGCGACAATAATTCCGATGTCACCATTTTCGCTTTTTCTCTTATTTCTCGACGTACCGACTCAACCTCTGATTCAGTAGACATTTGCAACTAGAGAAGTGGCCAGAGTAACCACGCGGGAGCAACACATAGCACAACAACAAAATGACTTGCTTTCTCATCTTGACATTTGTCAAATCTTCCCTCTGCCACCACCACTACGTTAGTCAAACAGGATCAAAGTAAAATTGCGATCCAGTTTATTTTAAATAATATTCCACGTAATACTTACTATTAAAACAAATAAAAAGAAATTAAAACTGACAAACATAATATAATATTAAATGCAATTTTAATACACGCATTCGAGGGAATCATACACTAGAACGATTCTTAACGATTAATTAAATCTCAATACTTGGTTTGTAAACTTGTCTATTATTGGTCAAGAACCAGGTAACATAATAAAATGTGAATCGTAATGAGTATTATTATGCAACGGATTACAGCCATTAAATAATAGAATTATACAATTCAAATTATTTTCAATTAGAAGCGGAGGGCTTGTGGGAATGAAAGAATTTTGTGGTAAAACTTAACAGTTAGTTGTTTAATGTTAGTGTAATGGGGGGGGTATGTCCAACAGATGAATATCATTGTGTATGATTGAGGGTGATTTGGTAATGGCCCTTAGGAAATTATTTTGAAGCCAGAGTATGGATATGGGTTCGGATGCGAGCCTCAGATAGGACATGCGTATATTTGGATTGGACTGATCTTAGCTTTTCAAATATTGGTACCGGTTTGGGTGTCAAAATTTGCTATTCATGTGTTTTGTTATGGAACACTAAACCTTTTGATATTCTTTGCATATATGGAACTGTCCTACTGTGTTTCCACGCACTATGTTATTACTAAGCTGCGGATTTATAGGCACGAAAAACTGTAGAAATACAGACAAAAGGTTTAAAAATGTAAAATAGGCAATTAAAGCAGCACTACAAATTTTTCTTTTCTTTATTTATGTACTTTCTTTATTTATGTACAAAGTTTCTGAAGTAAACACAATATAGTTACTTTCATGGAATGTTTGCTTTCATCACTGATCTAACAAATCCTCGTAGAAATCGTATCTTACATTGTGGGGCAATTCGGACAAAAAAGGTCTGAACTGTTGTAGCTACCTTTTTGCTTTTATTAAATGCAAGCTGACACTCTAATGCTGCACAATATGAAGTTTTTTCTCACATTTAATTTAAACTAATTGAAAATGTTGTAGGTTTTAATTGCCATGCACGACACAAATGTTGTAACTAGTGACATTACAACCGCAGGTAATTTCTCGCATTATATATGAAAAAAATTCAGAGTCCTACGAAAATTAGATTTGCGACTATCTGTGTTCTATCTGTGTATGTGTATGTGTATGTGTGTGTGTGTGTGTGTGTGTGTAGGGGGGTGGAATTGAAGCAAATATTTTTAGTTGGTTTTGAGATTTTTTATGATTTACATTAATTTCACGCAGAAATTCTGCAAAAATATTAGTTTAAAAAAATAATACATTACCTTTTTCAAATACCTGATTTTTTGAACACATTTCTTTTAAGACAAAAATCTATGAACTCAATATTGTACTTTTGCTATGTTAACTTTTGACAATTCTCGAAAACAAAATTCGCGAAGACCGGAAATGGTACCAATTTTTATACCGGCCTTTGATACATACGCGGAGAAAAGTTAAGAAAAAATGGAGTCTTTTGAGCAAAAAATTGTTTAAAAATTTGAAAAATAATTTGACTCCACCAGCGATTTTTATAAGTGATTCATAACACGAAATACCCGTACTGTGGTGGTAATAAAACGGGAAAGATTTATCGGTAGTTGTTCGATTTCTCTGTACTCCGCAGAATAAAAGCGAAAAAGAAAACATTTTTTATTAAGGATAATTACTTTTTGATCCCAAAATACGAGAATAGGCTAATTTATGCATTTAAACCGAAAAAAGCATTTAAACCGGAAAATGGCATTTATAGGCACTATAAAATTTGCATATAATACTCTAAATCCTCAAATGAATACGTAACCTAAAATATTTTTTTCCATTGAAGAAAAGGAGGCAAATAGACAAAAATTCTCAGATAAGTTATTACAGTATTCATAAAAACTGTTTTAGCTACAATATATAATTTATTGCAATTTTATAGAAAAGTTTTTATTTTTTGTTCTTGAGCAGTGTACCGTTGGTTCTGTTAAGAAAACCATTTTGTGTGGTTTTGTTCGGCAGTATTTTTCTGCTGCAGTAAACCTAGTTGCCTCCTAATGAAAAAAAATCTGTAGTGAGATTGCGACATAGAAATTCCACCAACGGTTCGGTCCTTGACAGAACAGGCCGGCTGACATATGTGTGTCTCGCCTTCACGCTTGCATCAATTTGCATATCTGCATAAACGGCCAAGTCATCAGATTAGATCAGGCGCGTACAAAAAAGTGACACATACAGTTATGTCGTGCAAACTGGTATAAAACAGCAATTTAGATTTAAATAATGCCAAATTAGGATGACAGCTTCATCATTCATGTATGAGAAAAAATCGACACTCGATACGGGGAAGTTATTTTCGATAGTACGACTTCTATAAAAGATTTTTTTGGAAAATCGCCACAGGTTACAGGAAGCATAAATTATTACGATTTTGAAAAATTCAATTTCAAAACATTAAAAGTCGCTATTTCACTGTCGCTATTAAATATAACACGGGCACACGAAAGAAAACGTCGTCAGAACCAACCACTTGGCACATGTTTCTCTATGTATGTCGAGGCGCAGTATCCGAATCCGAAAGCAGAATTGCGCCACTACCTTCCACTTTGTTTAAATCGTGAAAACCCATTGTGAAATTTACAATTTACAATTTTATGGTAGTGATTGAAGTGCTAGTGTTTAAAATGCAAGCGGTTTTGGGGACTAAAAGAACTGGAGCATGGTGGCGCATTCTGTCTTCGGATTTGAATTCTGCGCGTCGACATACACCGAGAAACATGTGCCTAGTGGTTGGGTCTTACAACTGTTTTTTCTGTGCCTGTCTGTGTAATTATATTTAATTTTAAGTAATAATTAGTTTTAATTTTTTAACTACCGAACACATTGTTTAAAAATCGGAAAAAAAAGTTATAGAATGTTATAAGACGCATTTTAGGGGAAAAATCGAGACATCACTCCAACGTTATCACGTCGAAAATGAACTTCAAAAATGTATTCATTTTTCTATATGAAATTGTCGTCAAAATTCGTTGACAAAAATACCTTCAAATTGAACTATATTTCCTCGTCTCTGCAATTTTGTTTCAGCCTGATACACGCAATAATGCGAAAAAAAAATAAAACATGGAAAAAAGTTTCTCGTTGCAACAGATTGCTCTTTTTGATTTACATTTAATGAGTTCTTGGTGTAAAGATCTGAATGGAAGTCTTTTGTGCACGCGAAAGCTCAGTGTGGCTGCAGCTGAACAGCGGTTTGCGAACGTTCTTGTTAATACGAATGTGTGTCAAAGATCTTTCATTATTGTCAAATATGCCAGGGTAAATGAAGTTTTCGAATTAAAATAATTTTATTTGCGTGAAAGGTGTCTAAGCAATAGTGCTTGTTGCAATGTGCTGGAGTCGAACTTCAGTGCCCAGAGGAAATCAAAGCCATAACCACGTGCGCCGAAGGTGCATATGCCTTACGCAGACACGTTGCATAAATTTGTGTATGTAGTGTTTCAATATATATTTTATTTCACTTACTTTTAATTGCTTTACATTGCGTACATTTTTATTATTTATTCAATTTTGAATTTTGGAAATAACATTGGTACTTAAACCGCACGAACTTCTAAAACCTTCCGATAACCACACCACCCCAATTATATGCCTCTCACCTTGTTCCTGAAGACGTAAATGTGACATTCTTGTACAAATTTCAATCTTTTATAATTTTGATATCCAAATTTTTATTTAACTTCATCCAAGTATTTTATGTGAGTATATATTCTATCTTTTGATTAAAAAATGCGTCATATTATCGTCTCACACTTATTACTCCATTGATTCTCAATTATTTTTTTAATGTTCAGTCCGTTTGCTTTCATTCGATGGAGGTGCAACCTCCATCTGTTGGGGCACTGGTGTTTTTTTTTTTTTACTTTATATACATTTATTGTTCAATTGATTGCTAATGGTTCAGTATAATTACTCTTTCACATGTTTTTCGACTGTCTTTGAGCTAACTTATCTAAAACTAAATCTAATCGATCTCTACTCAGTTTATAGATCTCATTGACACTACCTACAGTTCACGGAAAAATTTGCAGAGAGGCATGTCGATGTCTGTTACATTGTCAGAAATCGTTGTGAGTAGCTAGTTCCTAATGGGCTTTTGATTCCTGGAGGATATATATGAATCAAGGTTGTTGAGAGATTGAGCAGTAGTGCTTGATGGATGGAGGATGTGTGTGTCTGGTGCATGGATTCGTGTGGTGAACTCCGGTCTGAGCCTCCTCCGTTGGCGCTCTGCCGATCCCTTCCACTCTCTCTCCTCCTCAGGCTTGTGCTCGCCGGTCGCAGGCGTGCCTTCACTCTGCGCAGCCTGGCAGCCCGCGGGGTTCGCTTCCCGCCCGCCGCTTCACGCCTCGACGGCCATCCATCACACACACACACACACGCACACGCGCACGCGCACGCACACACAGACACACACACAGGTAGCTCAGTGCATCAATGATGTCACTGCAGCGCCTCTGACCGAGAGGTCCTAGGTTCCCACTCCCCACGGCGGCAGGATTTTCGACACTAGCTTTTCAGCTAGGTCGAATTCAGTCGCTGTTTGGAGGAGAATTCTAGCGACCGGCCGCTCTGATCGGTAGTTTTCCGTGGTTTCTCCGATCAGCACCAGGCGAATGCCGGATCAGTACCCTACCAAACGATCTTTCCTTCCTCTTCATTGCCTTATCCTCTCCCCCTTATACACACACTTACACTAACATGCACTACACTACCACATATCCCGGGAGACCGGTCGGGAGCTTAGAGCTTGTCCCGGCTGGGGCGGTGCCTCGCTGGTGGGAGAGTCCTGGTTGGGAGAAACCCCACTAGCCGACGGTAGGTTGGCGCCGGATCTGGCCATACAGCGGGGGAAGACCACCGCCATCTCCCGAGAAAAACATGCACTACACTAACGGGACTAATGACCTAAGCAGTTGACGCGCCCAGAAACACGAAAAAATCAATCAATCAACACACACACACACACACAACACATACACCACGGGGCGAGGAACAAGTGGCACGCAGCTGCTGAGCACAACCACAGAGAAAGTGGTTCTCCAAAACTACCACTCGCACTGCTCAATAACAACAAATAATACACTCACGATTAATTACATATTTGAACAAAATCAGTCTTTACAAACACTCTAATAACGCAGCACATGCAGTTCAAAAGTTCTTTGCATAAAATAATCACAATTTAGTGCAGCCGCCACAGCACCCACTTTCTCCTTTTATTTCTCAATTTTAGAAAAAAAAACAGAGAGAGAGAGAGAGAGAGAGTTGGATGAAAATAAGACGTGCGCAATTCTTTTAAGTGAAGTGAAAGGACGCGGAAGCAAATGATAGAGGTTAGGATCATGAAGTTAGAGATGGAAACGAGGTAGAACAAGCGGATTTATTTATTTTATTTATTTATTTATTTATTTATTTATTTATTTATTTATTTATTTATTTATTTATTTATTTATTTATTTATTTATTTATTTATTTATTTATTTATTTATTTATTTATTTATTTATTTATTTATTTATTTATTTATTTATTTATTTATTTATTTATTTATTTATTTATTTATTTATTTATTTATTTATTTATTTATTTATTTAACGTTACAAACAGTTAAAAACGGAGAGAAGTAAATTCTGTGTACGTTTTCTTACATTCTGGGATGTCTACCCCCAACCATATACAAGTTGAATTATGAATACAGATGAAAACGAACGTTTTTCGCAAACAAGGAAACTGGGCGAAAAACCCGATCGACATGGAGGTCATTCACCCAAGGTGAGGTACAATACTTGTTCAAGCATATTTAGAATTTTAAAAATACATTACCAATTGGAACTAACTACCATTCACACTTATCAACAACAACAAATAAAACATTATCGTATTCAACACTGCAATAAACTAAATATTATAACAAAATCAATCTCTACGAATACTACAAAACATTGTATAGAGTATATTAGATTACATTTATTATTAATGATTTTCAACACTAGCTTGTCAGCTATGTCGAAATCAGCCACTATCTGGAGGAGAATTCTAGCGGCCGGCTGCTCTGATCGGTAGTTTTCCGTGGTTTCTCCGATAAACACCAGGCGAATGACGGAGCAGGACCCTACCAAACGGGCCACGGACCGCGCGCGATCTGTCCTTCCTCTTCCTTGTTCTATCCTCTCTCTTTACACACACACTTACATTAACATGCACTACACTACCACATATTCCGGGAGATAGGTCGGGAGCTTGGAGTTTGTCCCGGCTGGGGCGGTGCCCCACTGGTAGGAGAGTCCTAGTTAGGGGGAAACACCACTAGCCGACGGTAGGTCGGTGCCGGATCTCGCCATCCAGAGGGTGATAATCACCACCATCTCCAGAGACAAAAACATGTACTACACTAACGGGACTAATGACCTATGATGTTGACGTGCCCGGAATAACCAACCAGCTACACTTATGTAATAATTGAATTTTTCGTAAGAACAATATATGTTTTTTTTCAAGGAACTAATGGCACTGAATGGTATTAATGAAATTAAATTAGTTAAGCTCAAACATGTACTATGCGTGTGTCTGTAATGTTCTCTTCCCCTTGTAATAATAGTTGCTAATGACCTCAGTAGCCGTTGCGACTTAAAACAGATGTAAAAAAAAGAAAATATCTGAGAGTCTTCATACGAACGAAAGCGAATGAAATAAATAAATTTTATTATTTCTTTAACAACCAAACCATCAGGCATGCGTAGGGTCACGAAGATCATAAGCCGGGTCTGGTCCTTCACCACAATCCAATCAATAAGGTTCGGTTTTAATATCGCTCGCCTTAAACCCTTAACTGTCCCTCAACGCTCCCTTTGGAATTTTCGCCGCTTAATAACTGGGACTCCTTTCGCCCTCCACAGAAGCCGAATCCGGCCTCCCCGCAGCGACATCAACGCACTCTGGTGGGGGAGGAAAGTACCACGCGCCATTTGGTGGATTTTCCTCGCGATTATATTAATTTCCTCCGAACGTACATCTTGGAAGCAAGTCGGCTACAGAGTTTTATGCACTGAATGCATTTGCTGTAAAACGTCAGACAGATGCTAGAATTTCTTCGACTGACAGATTACACAGACGCGTTTCCGGGCGCGTCAACTGCTACGTCATTAGTCCAGTTAGTGTAGTGCACGTTTTTTTCTTGGGAGATGGCGATGATCTTCCCCCGCAGGATGGCGAGATCCGGCGTCGACCTACCGTCAGCTTGCGGGGTTTCCCTAACCAGAACTCTCCCACCAGCGGGGCACCGCCCCAGCCGGGACAAGGTCTAAGCTCCCGACCGGTCTCCCGGAATATGTGGTAGTGTAGTGCATATTAGTGTAAGTGTACTTAAGTAAGGGGTGAGGATAAGATAAAGAAGAGGAAGGACAGATCGAGAGAGTTACGTGGCCCATTCGTTAGGGTAGTACTCGGCAATTCTCCTGGTGTCGCTCGGAGAAATCACGGAAAACTACCAATGAAAGCAGCCGTAAGCTTAAATTCTCGCCTGGACGGCTGAACTCGATGTAGCCAGTATGAAAATCCCTGCCACCGTCGGGGCTGAGCCCTAGGACCTCCCGGTCAGAGGCACTGCAGTGACAGCGCAATTCGATCTAGCCCTGTAGCCAGTAAGGAAAAGTTCTCCGCCGCCGGGACCTAAAGGCCCATTCACAATGCAAACATAAGCATAAGCATGGCGTTAACATAAAAGTTAGGACTACGCCTACAAGTGGACTCATTCACAATGCGTTCGCATAAGCATAACACGTAAGACGTTCACTTAAGAGCTTGCAAGCTTCAAGCTTCTGTGCTTATGCTTATGTCAGACATAAGGAATGAGCCAATCACAGTTCGATAACTCAAAATCGAGTATCGAAGTCGGTAGGCGAACTATTCGTGTGCTGCGTGGTTGTGTTTGTCGTATTTGTTTTGAAATCTCGAAATCGATTCTCATATCCAACCAATAGTAAACTAGAATATTGTCATAGCCAATAGAAACTCTTATTTTGCCTATGTTTATGTTCGACATTGTGAATACGCCAACTCTTCGCTTATGTTAATGTCTATGTCTATGTGTTATGCTTATGTTTGTGATTGCATTGTGAATGGGCCTTAAACCTTTCCGGGCCACGACACGACGCAGTGGACGAGCGCCCGGAGGCGATGGCGGCTGCGTGGGGGCGTTTTTGGCCCAGAATAACCGGCGGCGCGATAAGCCGCCAGCGGCCGGCCGTTGCAGTATCTCCCCGCGACACAATGGCCGATAGGCAAGTGTTGGTGGCCGGGGTTTATGGGAGTTATAAAGTGCACGTTATGAGGTCGACGCGACGCCAACGCCCTCCAGCGGCCGGCCGCTCCATCACGGGTAATCGCGGAGGACGCCAGAGAGCGCGGGAGGCGACGCTGTGGAGCCGAGAACTCGCCTTACCACCGCTCGCGCGAACACGAAGATTAGCAACACGGAATGAAATTAAATCTCAATTAAAGTCTAGAGAGTGACGTCGAATTTAGTTGCTGGCTGGAGGAGAAATCTAGTGGCCGACTGCTCTGATCGGTAGTTTTCCGTGGTTTCTCCGATCAACACCAGCCGAATGCTGGAGCAGTACCTGAACAAACGGGCCACGGACCGCGCGCGACCTTTCCTTCCTTTTCCTTGTCCTATCCTCTCCCCTCACACACACACACACACACACACACTTACACTAACATGCACTACACTACCACACATGCCAGGGGATCAGTCTGGAGTTTAGAGCTTGTCCCGTCTGGGGTGGTGCCCCGCTGATGGGAGATACCTGGTCAAGGAAAATTCTGCTAGCCGACGGTAGTTCGGCGCCGGATCTCGCCATCCAGCGGGCGAATAACACTGCCATCTTACGTGATAGAACATGCGTTCCCTTTACGGGACTAATGACCACGGCAGTTGACGCATCCGGAATCACCAATCAATAAAAAAAATCAATTAATATTATTTGAAGATTTTCACATTTGGAAGACTTAACACATCTTGTAATTTAAAAATTTAGGTAATTAGTGGTTTGGGCTAAGTTAATATCGCCCTTTTATATACTGTTTGTGCGTGTGGTATGTCGCTGAGAGAAGAATCGTGAAGGTACATCAGATTTGTTATACTATCTTGATTGAGTTTAGATACTTTAATAACACGGTCAAAGAAGATGTGATGCTGGCGTTCCAAATATGTGAGAAAGGTGGAGCCACAGCCAATATTTCTGTTTATTACATTCCAGCTAGCTCTGCTAATGTAATAAATTACTGGAGAGTGTATTCGGAGTAGATCAGAATAAAGACCAATATAGATAATGCCCTAAAGTTTGAATTGCTGTGAGAAAAGCTTAATAACTGAGAAACGTTGGAACTTTTTAAAAATGAGCTTTCACTGTGACCTCCACGCAGTATACTCCCCAGTAACCAATAAATATAGAAAACAAAACCAATTTTGCCAATAAAAACGAGTTTTATTCAGTTTTCTTAAGGACATTTACGTCTCACGTAGCTCGAATTAATTTAGGGCATTTACAGTGAATGCTTCTTGTTCACACGTAGTTGTTTTTGAAGTGAATGTGCAATGAGAAATCGCACCTTTGCACGATGGCGGTTACCTGATTCGCAAGTGCTCTTCATTGTTTCTCCCGTTTGGGAATTTAGGTCACGCGGCCCTCATGTGCATTTTGGAAACCAATGCCAAGGACTGCAGAATATTTTGAGACATTTCATGTGCTGGACAATATTGACGTCTAGGAGAATGAATACCATATAATTGCTTAAGGTTGGAATACGATACTTTTAGCGTGTGTGCGTTTGTGAGTGTGTGTGTGTGTGTGTGTGTGTGTGTGTGAGTATGTGAATATGTGTGAGGGTGTGAATATGAGTGAGTGTGAGAGAACGAAAGAGTGAGAGTGAGAATTCCAGAATAAAGTGCTACGCACAATTACAAGGGCCTATTGAGCCTTGGCGAACACACAACTTCATAGGCAATTGGACATTGAACCAGTTATTAATTATATTTCCTTCCTATCGTTCATACTCTTTTCTACCCTTTAAGCAGTCCCTTGCATTTCTACTTTAACGTCGGTTAAACCAGCGTTTCTGACATCAGAATGAAATCCTTTCTTCTAAAAGAACTTTTGCGTCCCCCACTCCCAAAGTAAGAGTTACCTTATTTCTTACTCGACAAAATTAATAACAGGCGTCATACCGGAACCCAGTGGGGGGAGTCCTCTCAGAAATAAGGGCAGGGTGCGCCCAGTTACAGTTGTTCGTGCCTTGTGGAGTGGAGCATGAATCTATTGTATTGTGTACATAGAGAAACACTCACCTGTTGTGGCAAACCCACTGATTTGGTTAAATGAAAAAATGTTGTGTCCCTCATTGCATGTGAGGTGCCGGAGATGGAGGATGGTGCAGTGAATGGGTTGAGTTGTTCTTGATGTTGCAAGGTACCGTATGTAATTTTTTTTCTGTAATAGATATTAAGGAAATTGTAAATATTCTGTAACTTAGCCAAAAAGTGTTCTCATACGTTGTTTTTTGGTAACATTATTCTTGAACGTTGTTGTCTTCATTTCCTGTTATATTAGCCCTGAGGATGGAAATAAAAGTTTGCGAAACGTTGGCAAAGAACTAGTGAAAATTTTTCTGACCAAGCCCTGTTAACCTGCTTTGAATAAATGAAAAAAATATAGCGAGCATGAGAATGAGAGTGAGAATGAGTGAGAGAGAGATAGATAGAAAGAGAAAGATATAGTCAGAGAGATACAGGGAAAGAGAGATACAGAGAGAGAGGGAGAGGGAGGGAAAGAGAGAGGGAGATGGAGAGGGGAGAGGGAGATGGAGAGAGAGGGGAGAGGGAGAGAGGGAGGGAGGGCGTGTGTCCGGCGCCAGTCGTGGCAGCTGGTCGCCCCCCGGCTGCCGGGCGGGGAGGTCATTTGCGAGGAATTAGCGACAACGGACGCGGCTCCGTCCAAGTTGCAAACCGCGGCGCCGGCGGTCGCTCAGAGGGGGCGGGGCAGAGTGAGGGGAGCCCTGGCTGGGCGATGGGGCTTGCTTGGGGGAGGGGTGGTCAGAGCCGGTGAGAAGTGGGGGAGTGGTTATGTGAGATCAGGCGGGGAGTGGAGAGGAGTGAAGGGGGTGTAGGGGGGAGGGAGGAGGAAGGCCGGGGGAGAGGGCTGTCGGGGACGAGCTGAGGCTGTGGGGAAAGAGCGAAGGGGGTGGGCAAGGGAAGGGGGGGGGGAGGGACAGGGGAGGTGGGGAGGAGTGAGGAAAGGGAGACGAGGCGTGGTGAAGTGTGGCAGGAGAGGCGAGGTGGGAGGAGTGAGGAAAGGGAGACGAGGCGTGGTGAAGTGTGGCGGAGAGGCGAGGTGGGAGGAGTGAGGAAGGGAGACGAGGCGTGGTGAAGTGTGGCGGGAGAGGCGAGGTGGGAGGAGTGAGGAAAGGGAGACGAGGCGTGGTGAAGTGTGGCGGAGAGGCGAGGTGGGGAGGAGTGAGGAAAGGGAGACGAGGCGTGGTGAAGTGTGGCGGAGAGGCGAGGTGGGAGGAGTGAGGAAAGGGAGACGAGGCGTGGTGAAGTGTGGCGGAGAGGCGAGGTGGGGAGGAGTGAGGAAAGGGAGACGAGGCGTGGTGAAGTGTGGCGGGAGGGCGAGGTGGGAGGAGTGAGGAAGGGAGACGAGGCGTGGTGAAGTGTGGCGGAGAGGCGAGGTGGGAGGAGTGAGGAAAGGGAGACGAGGCGTGTGGTGAGAGTGAAGCGGGGCGTGGGAAGGCGGAGGTGGGAGGAGTGGGGAGGGGAGACGAGGCGTGGTGAAGTGTGGCGGGAGAGGCGAGGTGGGGAGGAGTGAGGAAAGGGGAGACGAGGCGTGGTGAAGTGTGGCGGGAGAGGCGAGGTGGGGAGGAGTGAGGAAAGGGAGACGAGGCGTGGTGAAGTGTGGCGGGAGAGGCGAGGTGGGGAGGAGTGAGGAAAGGGGAGACGAGGCGTGGTGAAGTGTGGCGGGAGAGGCGAGGTGGGGAGGAGTGAGGAAAGGGGAGACGAGGCGTGGTGAAGTGTGGCGGGAGAGGCGAGGTGGGGAGGAGTGAGGAAAGGGGAGACGAGGCGTGGTGAAGTGTGGCGGGGAGAGGCGAGGTGGGGAGGAGTGAGTCTAGGCGAGGCGTGACGGGGCTGGGGGGAAGAGCAGGGAAGATCAGGGCGGGAGGGGCGGGGTTGGGGCGGGAAGAGGCGGGGCGGGGCGGGGGGCGTAGGGCGGGCGGCGGGGAGCGGAGCGAGGGCGGTGATAGGAGCGGGGGAGGCAGGGTGGGGAGGGACGGGGCGGTGCGAGGCGTAGAACACGGAGGGGTGCGAGGTCGGGAGAGGCGGGGCGTGGCGAAGCGGGGCAGAGCGAGGCGGCGCAGGGCGGTTCGAGTCGACGCGTGGCGGGGCTGAGGGGCGGCGGGCCAGCAAAGGCGTGGCGTGGCGTGCGTGGCGGGGCGGAGTCGTGCGGTTGGTGTGGCGGGGCCCTAGGAGGATCGCGCGAGGGCAGGGGGTGGAAGGGCTCGTTGCGGTTGCGACGTCCACGGCGGCCGAGGGTCTCTTGATGAAGGGCGTCGGCCATAACGAGGCGGTCTGCAATTTATTTGTTCAGCGCAACGGACACCGGCGACTAATAGCACAAGGCCTCGGAGCGTCTTTCGTGGGGCGCTACCTCTCGGCCAGGAGGAATCTGCTGCCGCGGTCGCACACACTGTCCACCTTCTGCTCGCTGCTCGAAACCTCTGCACATTTCGCGAATCTTCCACTTTCTTACTTCCTCGCCCTTACGTCGTCGTACAAATACAAAGTGTTATAATCGTGGGAAAACTGCGAATTTGACACAGACAAACTTGAGCCCTGCTAACGAAGAACTGGATAAATCTTGTCCCTTATATAGTAAGTTTCTTCCTCTAACACCTTGCGTAGTCAGAATTCATGTTTTATGGGTCCTTGATACCGAAAAATCGATTGATACAAAATGTCCGCCTGTCGTCTCTGGTGAAAGCTAACGCCTAAACAATTGGGTTTATTTTTAAAATTAAAATTCCTTGGTTTTGTAAAAACGAATACTTTTCATTAATTTGTGCTTGAAACTAATGGAATTTATAAACAAAATTCTCAAAAACAGCTCCAAGTCGTTTTCAGAGATAGAACAATGATTTAAAGTGATGCTGTAGGTTTCATTTTCGTTGAGTAATCGCAATTACCTATTTAAAAATAATGCGAGAAACTATGAGGTGTTGTACCTCCCCTATTGTTTTTATTATTTTTGTTTTGTATGCCTGAATTTTGAAGAACTCAAAATTACTATAGTAATTTACTTCCAAAAGCAACTTCACGAAAAATTCATATAATGCAAATCCATTGGCACATTTCTTAGCAGATTCGTATTAGAATATTCCAGGAAATTTCTAGAAAAACGTGTTTTTACGATTTCAATACACCTAGTACATTAAACTAGAACCAACACAACTTCATTTGCTAGCATTCTCACAAACAGGTTGCCACTGTGAGAGTCTTTCCTGGCGCAATATCATTTCACAATTGAAATTATATTATAAAAGGGGATTATCCCATGGACACTTTCCTACATCACATAAGGAATAAAATTATCCTACAAATTGATAAATCTCTCATCCCTGCACTAACATTTTCCTACACAATGATAAATCCTCATCCCATGCACTAACATTTTCCTACACAATGATAAATCCCCATCCCATGCACTAACTATTTTCCTACACAATGATAAATCCTCATCCCATGCACTAACATTTTCCTACACAATGATAAATCCTCATCCCATGCACTAACATTTTCCTACACAATGATAAATCCTCATCCCATGCACTAACATTTTCCTACACAATGATAATCCTCATCCCATGTACTAACATTTTCCTACACAATGTTAAATCCTCATCCCATGCACTAACATTTTCCTACACAATGATCAATCCTCATCCCATGCACTAACATTTTCCTACACAATGATCAATCCTCATCCCATGCACTAACATTTTCCTACACAATGATATCCTCATCATGCACTACATTTTCTACGATGATCAATCCTCATCCCATGCACTAACATTTTCCTACACAATGATCAATCCTCATCCCATGCACTAACATTTTCCTACACAATGATCAATCCTCATCCCACGCAATAACATTTTCCTACACAATGATCAATCCTCATCCCATGCACTAACATTTTCCTACACAATGATCAATCCTCATCCCATGCACTAACAGGTTGGTCAGCAGCTGCAACAGAGGCGCATTATCGCAGTGCAGCCCGAAGGCTCTTTGTCAGGCAGTGCAAAAATTTGGAACTCATCACTTGGGTGCCAATAGACAAACAAACATAGTACATTTCTCAACAACAAAATAATGTTTATTCAAAAGCCATCAAGGGGTCTTCACTGATTGATGGATTCAGGAAATATCAACTGCTGTGGTCATTACTTATTAGTGTAGTGAATGTTTTATCAAGGAAAGTGGCGGTGTACCTCTCTCTTTCTGGCAAATGATATACGGCGACGAACTACATTTCGGCTTGTGGGCAATTTCCTCTCTAGATATTTTCTACCAGAAAGGCATCGCCCCAGCTCTAAGCTCCCGACAAGCTCTATCCTCCCGACTCGCTCACGACAAGCTCTAACCTACAGACTCGCTCACGACAAGCTCTAACCTACAGACTCACTCACGACAAGCTCTAACCTACAGACTCGCTCACGACAAGCTCTAATCTACGGACTCACTCACGACAAGCTCTAACCTACAGGCTCGCTCACGACAAGCTTAAGCTCCCGATATGCGTTGTAGTGCATGTAAGTGAAAGTGTGAATTAATAAGGGATGAGGAGGAGAAAGGAACAAGAAGGAAAGATCGCGTTTGTGCGAATGTGTTCCGTTTGTTAGGGTACTGCTTGTTATTCGCCTGGTGTTGATCGGAGAAACCACGGAAAACTACTGATGAGAGCAGCCAGGTGGTAGAATTCTCCTCCAGACAATGACTGAATTCGACCTAGATAGTTGGTGTCGAAAATTCTCCACCGTCAGGATTCAAACACTAGAAGGGGGCAGATAGAACCGCTGCTGTGGCAACAATTTACCGTAACAACGTTGTACGCTACATACAGTCGACTCCGGTTATAATGAACTTCTGGGGACTAACATCTTTGGTTCACTATATCCGATGATGTCAAAATTAAATACAATTTATTCATCATGATTGGTTTTAAGAATATAGAGATACAGTAAATTACATTAACAGCACGAACTGAAAACTTCAATAATTATTTGTCCTTATAAATTAATTATTTGCAATTTTTCTTCGTATATTTTTCGTTAGTAATTTCTCTAGATCCTTCTCCTGAGTTGTGCTCTCTCCATATTTGATTACCTTGTTTCTGTCTCTAATAGTAATGCAGTCTTACTCTTTCAATGCCTCTTGCACTGTTGGTATACCGTCCCACTCTCCGAAGACACTTTTACTGGCCTAATAACGTACGAGATCCAATTAATTTCCAGGACTTATTTCCCTTTCCCACTATAGTTCAGGTTCACTGTAACCGAATCTTCTTATGCTTATTCGTAATGTAAGAGAAACGGGACCAGTGACTTAAGTTCACTTTAACCGCGGGTTCACTATACCCGTAGTCGACTGAATTTTAAGTTTTACAGAGGCTAAAATCTTACGCCTCGTTCCATGTTACGCAATAGGTTAGCCAATCCTTCAAGTAATATAAATATATGACTTTTCGAATATTCACATAAAACGTAGCCGTAACGTTCTCAGAAAATTCCTACGGGCAAAGACCATAAAATTCAACCTTGTTCCACAGAAAACAGCAAAATCAAACATTGTGTCGCTTGCAACGTTGTGACGGCCTATGCTTCAATTGTTGCCCTCAGCTGGGTATTATGTTCCGTCCTTCCCATCCGGGCTCCCCAGTTCGATTCCCAGTGGACCGCGAGGCTTTGGCGGTGCGCAAAGGAGTTCTCTGGGGAACCATTGTGCTCCGTTGTCCATTGGCTCATCACCACTCGGCCGCGTCATCATCAGCGAGCAGTCACAATCACCCCCGGCGAGCCTTCACGAATGTCCAAGCGAGGGGCAGGGCCCAATTAAAAATCACCCGCTCCCCTGTTCCATTACAGAACTAGTGCTTTCTTCCTGCAGAATAGAGAGAAGGTAATTTAATACTGCGCGAAAAAACGGCGAATTTTCGGCAGAACAACTTGTATTACAGGGCCCTAGTAACGGAAAAGTAGATAAAACCAGTTCCTAAATGGAGAAAAACTTTAACACGTGGTGTAGCCAGAATGCATGTTTTGTGGGTCCTTGTTACCGAAAAATTGAATGACGGAGAAACATCTGTCTGTCCATCCGTCCGTGCGTCCGTCTGTGATCAGCGCTAGCGGCTAAACCGTTCAGCGGATTTTCTCCCAAACTGATATTCCTCAATCGATCTGGCTGATGTCGTGACCCCTTGAATTTGAAACAGTTATTGGAAGTTTGGAGGAACTGTAGATGAAACGCCTGTGATATTTTACAAATTTTCAAACAAATAGCCCCATCGTTTTATATTAATTTTTTTGTTGATTACTGTGAAGGACATTTAAGAGAACGGTGTAGGTCTCATGTTCGTCGAAAACCCTGATTTTTTTTTAAATTGCAAAAGTTCAACATTTGTTCGGAGTCTTCCTTTAACTAAAATATTAAAGATAAAGAGTTTTCCCTTAATGAAATATGATCCTTAAAGATATATTTTGAAATACGTTCATGTAGAATTTTTCGAAAATTGGAGTACTTTGCGTAATTTGCGTGAAAATACGAGAGAAATACGTGCTGCTTTGGCACCAGTTTTTTATAGTATTTAATAACAACTCCTTAGAGAGTACTAGAGAACGTGTAACATGCAGTGTTTTTTTTTGTCATTTCTAGTTGTTCAAAATAAACATTTCACACTTTCATGAGTTAAGAATTGTCATTACTTTCAACATCCTGTAGTAAGGGTTGTTGGGGCAGGTTAATGGTACCGTTTTTAATAATAGCAGCAGTGTGCGGAAGGACCAAAAAGACAAAGGGAGAAAATATGAACAAGTGGGACAAAGCGATGAAAGGAGAACAGAAGAGAGCAAGGGGACAAAGTGGGACAATGGTGACAAAAGGGAAAAGGGGAAGAAAGGACAAAATGGGAAGGGGGACAAATTCGACAAAAAAGGGACAAGGGGACAAAATGAGCCGGGGGAAAGGAAAAGGGGGAAAATGGGATGAAACGGGAGAAATGAAAAGGGGGCAAGGGATCCCAATTATCCGAATATTTATGAGCACAGGTAAAATCTAAATCGGAGAGTCCGCTAAAATAACTAATGCGCTTCGCGGATTTTAACGGCCGTTGCTATGGACGCGCTCTAATGCGTTGTTTAGATGGGTTGTTACTAAGGAGTTAAGCGCGCGTTTACTGAAGTAGAAAATATTAATTTTCTTCCTGTTCAATCGTACAATTTTTCATAGGTAGTAACACGAATGCTTTGGAAATCAAAAAAGTCTTTTTGTATCACCCATTCCTCTTGCTAATAATATCGCTGATGAAGTTAATACCTTGTAATAATTTTGAAGAAAACGTGTTATGTAGTATCAAATATTTTTAATTCTCAAGAACTTTTCAATTTTCTAGCGATTATCATCATCAACATCAATATTATCGTCATCATCATTTTTGTACATTTCTCTCCTATTAGCTCTGGTACTATCAGTCTCACTCTGTATTCATTTTTCTATCTGTTTATTACAGTCTGTCTTCCTCTCTGCTTCTCATGCGTGTCTCCTATCTCTATTTATCCTTCCATTTTACTTTTTCAACCTTACTTCGTAAGAAGATAAAATATTTAATCGACCGCCGGAAAATGGCAATTTCCGAAGAAGATTTGCCGAGCCCTGGCAACGAATCGCCGCAACGCTACAGCCTGAACTGTTCAAACGATTTTCGCCAAAATTGAACAACGACGATCGATTCAAATGACCTCGATGACCTCCGAGTTTGAAAAGAATTTTTAGATTTTGGGCGGTCCTTTTCGTCAAATATCAACATTTTCAATTTTTTCAATAGCTCCAAATTTTTTTACTAAACTTTGATCTGAGAGTGAGTGAGAGTGAGAGTGAGAATGAGAGTGAGAGTGAGAGTGAGAGTGTGTGAGAGAAAGAGAGAGAGAGAGTAAAGTACCTTTAAGAGAATGTCGCATTCCAATTTTTTTTGTTAAAATCCGTGATTTTTCCAAAGTTGCAAAAATTCAATTTTTTTTCATCTTCCTACTGTTACAATAGAGTTTTTCCACAATACAATCTGTTCTTTAAAGAGATATCTTGAAATAAGAACTTGTCCAAGTTTTCAAAAACTACAAATAGTCTTGGCGTAATTTTGCGTGAAATAAAGGAAATTAAAAATTGCTTAAAACAATTATTTTCTCAAAAACAGCTCCAAGTTCCTTCTTTAAATTTGTCCTGGTATCTATTAAAAGGCGGCAAAAGGATTGCTGCTGTCTGTATATTTCTGTGTATTTTCGAAATCTAGCAATTTTAGAAATAATGCGAGAAGGTATGTGCCGTTATAGCACCTCTAGTTTTATTTCTTTCCACCTCTCGTCTTCCTGTCGTATCTCTCGTAACGCCGCCTTCTTCTTTTTCTCTTCCCCCCCTCGTGCGCACAGCCAATCAGCAGGCCGTGTTCGCCTGCAGCCCTTTCTCCGCCCGGCGCCCTCGCACATGATGCCACCGTCCGTTCGCTTCGCTCGCCACTCGGCAGATTGCTGCTCGCGCTTTTCATTTGGGCAAATGAGCCTCCCGCCCCGCCCGCCAGGGGCGCACAGCCTCCTCCGGAGCAGGGAACGGCAATACGAGTCACGGAGGATGTGGTTTCCGGGCGCGTCAACTGCTTCGGTCATTAGTCCCGTTAGTGTACTGCATGTTTGTTTCTCGGGAGATGGCGGTGATCTTTCCCCGCTGGATGGCGAGATCCGGCACCGACCTACCGTCGGCTAGTGGGGTTTCCCCCTAACCAGGACTCTCCCACCAGCGGGGCACCGCCCCAGACAAGACAAGCTCTAAGCTCCCGACCTGTCTCCCGGAATATGTGGTAGTGTAGTGCATGTTAGTGTGTGTGTGTGTAAGGGAAGAGGATAGGACAAGGAAGAGGAAGGACAGATCGCGCGCTGTCCGTGGCCCGTTTGCTATGGTATTGCTCCGGCATTCGCCTGGTGTTGATCGGAGAAACCACGGAAAACTACCGATCAGAGCAGCCGGCCGCTAGAATTCTCCTCCAGGCAGCGACTAATTCGACCTATCTGAAAAGCCAGTGTCGAAAATCCTGCCGCCGTGGGGAGTGGTAACCTAGGACCTCCCGGTCAGAGGCGCTGCAGTGACATCAGTTGATGCACTGAGCTACCGCTCCCGGTACGGAGGATGTGAGAGGATCGGGCTATGATGGGCCTCGTCTCACACGGCCACAATATAGCTACTTGAACATCTTGTTTGCTTCTGGACGTAAATGTTACTTAACTATCTGTGTACGTCTTCTAGAGTTATGCTTATTCAAATGATCGTTTCCAGGTTGTCGTAACAGAAGCGACGCTCGCACTTCTTGACCCTCGAGCTCCCTAGTCCTCGCTCAGCCCGGCACAGCACGGCCCGGTAGAAAACACGAGCTCCACTCGGAACGTCACGGCTCAGCTTGCAGTGCTGCCCACCTTCTTCCTTTGCAATGAGGACTTCCTAGTTTTCGGTCTCTCTTTCTATCGACCTGTGCGTACCATGTTCCTTCTTGTTACGAAATTATTTCTATAACTATTTATTATTTCTTCAGAATTTAAAAAAATCTTCCGTTGTGTCTCATAGCTATATACCTCCCAGGCGAGTTATTACTCCGAGTTTTCTGTCAATAGAGTTGACAGCCCTGCACTGCCGTGACGTAGACAGAACCCGCCTCTCCCCGCACCCACCGATGTGGAGTATCAAGAAAAAGTGCGCGATTAGTACTGTTCCGGCATTCTCCTGGTGTGGATTGGAGAAACCACGGTAAACTACCGATCACAACAGCCGGTCGCTAGAATTCTTCTCCAGACAGCGACTGAACTCAACTCGTGGGTATGAAGCTAATATCGAAAATCCTGCCACAGTCGAGACTCGAACCCTAGGACCTGCCGGTCGAAGGGAACGCAAAAGCCGGTCATTCACGCAATCCTCAGAACACATGACTCGCAATTCGCCACGCCGAGAGCTCGAAAACGCTTCACTGACTCTCTGAACACCCCACACCCACATCCACATTCCCGCGTGTTCGGTTGGCAGCGGGCACATTCTGCACGGGGCGGGCTGCGGTGCGACGCCAGATAATTATCCGGAATGGATTTTGCGAAATTGCGAGCGTTAATACACAACAGGCCACTCCGGCCGACCGCGCAACGGGCGGACAAATGAATGAAGCGGAGCGCATGCGCCAGCCGCAACTTATCGCGTTTTTACAGCACCGGCCGAAAACCGCATTTAATTTGAATTCTGGGAAAATAAGCGATTGAATATTTTAAATGCACGCCTGCGCTCTCATTTCGTCATTTATTGCAGCAAATGAGTTTAATTTTGGCATGGAAGAGTGGGTTTCGAATTTTCCCAGTTTAAATTCGGATGGTTGGGGACAAAAAGGAGGTCAATTGTTTTGTCTGTTTACGGATTGAAATCGCGTTAAAGGACGAGTAGAATGCAGATTTGAATCTCTCTTGTGTGTGTGTTTTGTTTAAAAAAATCCTGTGAGTAATGAGAAAAACCTACACTTTGGTTCAAACACTCGTTTGGAAGAATCTGATCTAAATCCTGTTTCGAAAATGAACTCGCTTCGTTAGAACTCGATTTGTTGTGAAATGTGATTGGTTTACAACAATTCCCATTTACGTCACAATTGTACAACGGGAACATATTCTTTAAATAGAATTGGAAATTAAACGGCGCTGTTTTCTGCCACTGTTTTTATTTGTTAAGCAAGTATTGTTTATTTTATCTTTTATCGCTGTAAAGTCACCCCTGTAAGTAGAGAACGATAAATAATAAGTAATCATCGTATTTTTGAGCAGATACATATTTCACTATTTTGACGTAGATCATCGAAATTATTTGTAAATACTTTCCATGTCTCTGCGGTATTATAGTAACGAAATTTATAGTCTTAAAATGTCTACTTGGGCATTAGAAACTGAAAATGTCTGTTTTCCCGTAAACGATCTATATTTGGATTAATTTTGTTATCTTGCTTATTTAAAGCTTGTTTCGTGGTAAATCATTCAAGAAAAGACAATAATACGATATTCATTTTTAATTTGCAGACCATTTTAACTTGCATTTGCATAACTCTGACCACGAAAGCCTAAACTTCCTTTATATCTCCGATAAATGTGGTCGAAGTCGAGGCTCTGCGATTTTGAACGATATTTTGATTTTGGTGAGTAATTTACATGAAAACTCAACATTTTCAAAATTTTCTCAAAAATGACCCAAAATTATTTTTCTAACTTCTTTCTCGTTTAATTGAAAATCTACCGTTTATTGAAAATTGCAAATTAAAGTGTTCAAGTTTGTTTTCAAAACATTGGGAAGGTTACCGCTGAAATCCATTTTATCTCTGATGTTGGTGCCGTAGGGGTAACCTAAAAATTATTTGTATTGAAAAGAAGTAAAATTATTAGTTCAGTTTATAATTAAATATTACGTATTAATTACAATTTCATAATTTTATTATGGATATTAGCCTCAGTATATTATTATTTTTTAAGATTACATATTTATTTTGTCATTTCTAGACCAATGACGGCAAAGCCGTCGAAAGCCGGCTCTCTTAATAAATCTAAGTTGAAGATTCCAATCCTTGAATTATGTCAACACCTCATCACTATTCCGCAATTGAATGAAAAGTGTTCCTTAAAAATATATTTTGAAATAAGATTGAGTACAATTTTTCGAAAATTTGAGTACTGTTCGCGTAATTTTGCGTGAAAATTTGTTTTAGCACCACTACTTTTTCGAAGAATGTGGTATCAAGAAAAGTATTGAAGGACATACCAAATAACGGACTTGGTTTATTATTAATCTGGACACAAAGTTCACGAAGTTCAACAGTGTTTGTCGGAAGTCGCCCGACTGCATCCCCCATCCGTTTTCGCTCATTCCCGCTTCCCAGCTAGCCCTCTAAATTTTCGTCATCTGAGAAGTCAAGCCGACTCATCCCGTTACATTCATCCGGGATTCGGAAGGATACAATTTTAGTTAAGTTTCCATTCATAAGCAGCGCATATGGATGTTTCCGCACCTGTCTCTAAGGAAAACCTCAAACAGGTGAACATGGCAGAACCTTAGGATTGGCGTATGTTACGTTAGCCAGTTAAGAAGATGCTCATGATAGGAGGTTTCAAGTTTTGTTTCCATGATGCTCATTATAGGAGGTTTCAAGTGATATCAAACTTTTAAGCGTTAGTTTTCAACGTTGGCAGTGCTCTAAAAAGACTGTTTCTTGAAAACAGACAGAAGTTAACCAATTATAAATCATCGATGAATATAATAATAAGCAGATCAAGGAATACGTAAAAATCAATTCTTAAACTACGGAGGAAAACGGAACGGGATTAAATGGGGCTCTGTCTTTTTGAGAAGGTAAGTAAACAGGAAATGTTGACCGCGGAATGCGATCGGTATGCGTCTCTTACTGTTCATATTTGCCGTATACAGGCGCAATGACGTTCATATTTATTTTCTACTCCCATTGTATCATTCTGTCATCTGTTGGCTGCAACCCGTTGCATAATGACACTCATTTCGATACAGATTTCATTATGATACATATTCTTGACCAATTACAGATATTATAAAAAATGGCATTTTATAAAACAATGGCTGCTCCAGTTCTTATGTATGGAAGTGAATCGTGGATAACAAAAGAGAGAGATAAAAGTAAAATCCAAGCAGCGGAAATGAGATTTCTCAGGAAAGTTAAAGGCTGCAGAAAACAAGATCACATAAGAAACGAAGATATCCGTAAAGAACTGGATATATATAATATAAATGAAAAGATAGAGGAATACAGAGAATCATGGAGACATCACATTGGAAGAATGAGTGAAGAAAGAATTCCACGCTTAGTGATGCAATACCGACCGAAGGGTAGGAGAGATGTCGGGAGGCCGAGGAAGAGATGGAGCTGAAGTGCAAGTGAAGACGGAACAGGCATTCATGCCTAATCCCTGAAAGGAAGAAGAAGAATTACAGAGAAGTTTACAAACAAAGTATTGACAATTAATTGTTGAGAATCATCTTGTAAATGTTTCGTTCGATTGTGTACATTACAATTGCAGTTGATATTATATTATGTCAGTTTTAATTTCTTTTATTAAGATAATTTTTCGTGGAATATTATCTAAAAGAAATTGGATCGTAATTTCACTTTGAACGTATTTGGCTACCTCGCAGGCGGACTGCTAACCATAGCCAACTGCGGCAGCATGCGAGGGTAGGGTTTGGTGGCCTAGACTGAATCCTTTACGTCAACTGCTGCGAAACGATTCAATGTAAAAGTTTAACTTATAAAGTCGTAGAAAAAGTACCGTACGGAACTCCATGTAATGGTAGTAATACACTCGTGTGAAGTTTACGGTACTCGTGTATTAATACCCATCATTACAGCATCGTTTCACAACGTAGCATTTTAATCCCGTGCATTTCCAATCCCCGCTGTCCTCACCCTGTCGGAACGCAACGCTGCACCCCAACCCGGCTGCGGGGCAGGCGAAGATTAAAAACGCTGCACGCGTCGCTGCGCGCGCGGCCGCCAGGGGCGCCTCGGGCGCCGCGACGTTCATCTGTTTCCAAAGCCCCCTGGCGAGGGACTGGCGGAAGCAAGCACGCGGAAGGGAGACGGGATTGACGACAAAGGCGGAGAAGTCTTGACGTCGGGGAAGGAGAACGGGAGGAAAAGAAGGGGAAGGGATTGTGGAAACGAGGCAGTCAGAGCGAAATAAAATGAGAACGAGGCAGAAAAAGGGAGTGAAATGAGAAAGAAAGATAAGAAAAGACACGTAAGGAAGTAGTCGAAGAATAAGAAAACAATAAAAAACAAGATTTTTTGTTTAGAAAGAAGTTAGACCTTCAAATTAATCCCATTTACGATTTTTTAATTAAATTCAAGCCATTGTACTTCACATGCGGATCATTTGCTCTTATTAATGATGTAGACAGATGAAATTTTATGATGTAGTTATTCCACTTTAATAATATCTTATGATTAATCAAATGAACGCTAATTTAACATCATTTATTCATTGTTTCAATTTGCACGTTGTACTCGATCTACTGAAAGCAGTCACCATTTTGCCTTCAAGCGTGAGCATGTGGGTACGTGCCTTCAAGTAATAGTTAACAAAGCGAGTATACAAAAGTATGTGTAAAGCGAGTTAAAAAAGCGAAAATACCGAATTTTAAAGTTTTGAAGTCGGCAATGTCCGACAGTGGTCTGACACATGAGTCTCTTCACGAATATATTTTTCAGTGACTACAATTATAGAATTGTGCATTACTTTTTTTTAACAACAGGATTCTTTGTTATGGTTCACTACAACATCTACATGTACAGTTTGATAAATATAAACGTTTCAATTAATTTTTCAGAAACATTATTAACTCTGTGTTAACTGCGAATACACATTATATTGTTCCGGCATTTTTGACCCTTTCATTTAAATATTTTTTGAAAATAAGTAACGAATAACATGAAACGAATCTTTGGGGTTTTGGAATTATATTTTTTTCTACTTTATTACTTTTCTTCTGCTCTTCCTTTTGTTCATGAATATTGCAAAGGTTAAGCTAGTATCATTCTTTTCACATTGTACTATACAGATAAAATGTTTACATCGAATTTTTCTATTTGTAAGCTGGATTTTTGACTTTTCGGGGATGTAAAAAATTGGTGAAATTACGAGAATAGTAGTTTCTCTAGGTATTGCCCTTGTAGTAAAGACAAGACAAAATTTAACGGAGAATTACTCCAAATATGTGATCTCAATGCTTCAAAGATGACTAAATGATGGCGCCAAAAATGCAGTTGCTAAAAATACGAAAAAAAATTAAAAAGCAACAACAAAAAATCTGATTTACACATACTATTCAAGCATTATGACACTTCTATGAGACACACGAAACTCTGAAGATGTTGCTTCCGACAGTGCTGAATTTCTTTTGAATTTATCAGCTTTAGTATTTTTTTCATTAAT
Organism: Teleogryllus oceanicus; assembly: GCA_964035755.1. Lineage (NCBI taxonomy): Eukaryota > Metazoa > Arthropoda > Insecta > Orthoptera > Gryllidae > Teleogryllus > Teleogryllus oceanicus. Next base: position 85,797,250 of record CAXIVR010000013.1, on the reverse strand, counting down.
AAACTTTTTAAAAGGCTTCTCTAAAAATACTTCTATTGATATTAGTTGAAAGATAATAGAAATTCGGCGTACAAGGGAAAAAGGGAAAATATCCAAACTTGGCGAAAATTCGCTGCAAACTCGAGTATACGGGAAAGTGAGTTTTAAACTGATTAAAAATCGAACTTTGAGGCAGTAGAGCCCGAACTTTTTGAAAATGCAAAGAAAACATTGATTCGTTGATTTCCTTTATGGTTCCAATGTTTGCTATAAGTTTACAACTTTAGCTACGAATAATCGCATGACAAAAAAGAAAGTGCTGGGCAAAAGAATGTTCTCGAAGTGAATAAAAGAAACGTTGTGGAGACGAGGCAAAAGGGAAGAAAGAAAAATATAGCAATTTTTAGAAACATTATGTACGAGTAGGAAGTAAATGTGTTTCGGAGGAAGAAGTAATGAATTGCTTTATGGAACAACTTTACAAAAAATGAAACCAAATATGGTTTGAAAACAAAATAAGCAATATAAGGAGGAAAAAAAGTAACAAGAAAGGAAACTGGAATGCAACCAACGAATCTTAAAGGAAACGAACTAGAACAAAGCAGAAACAAAAATTATAATTAAACTGCTTTTCAAACTTCAAAAGCACTAAAAATTAGAAATAAAAAACTTTGGCAACCGTATGATTTTAGAATAACCACCCAATACTCAATTAATATACTGAAAACGTGATTCTTTCTTGCTCTCTCTATTAGAAAAAATATTTCTGCACCAAAGCACAAACAAGTAAAACACGCATGAGGTGTAGCTTTCATAACGCAGGCGGTGCATACTACAATTTCCGATTAATGCCTCTACAACATTCCCCCTAACCCTGGACGACAAACAACCAAACCATCCAAATTGCTACTCAGACAGCAAAAATCTCGAAAACGTTTAGTTCGCCCGCACCGTCGTGATATTTACGACGCAGCCGCTTCATCCCCCACCCCACACGCCGGCCTTCCATCAAGGCGGCGTGACCGCACGCGGCCATAGTGCCGCCCATCGCCACTACGAGCGTTGCATTCCGAATCGCCCGCGGTGCACACCGAATTCCAGCGCAGCCGTAACTCCACGGCCACGGTCCGTCCACTCCAATTTTTACTTTCTCGCTACCGCTTGCGCAGTACGTGCAGAGAAAGATATGTTATTCTGCTCGAAAAAAACCAAAAATTTTCGGCAGAAACACGCTTAGTGAAGTGAAGTGAAAGGTGCGATTTTTTCTGAAAATAAGTTGGGTGGGGTTCCTTCGTGTTTGTATGTATGTATATTTAAATGTAAGTTTATTCATTTATATGTTGGTGTATATGCATTTTAATGTTTAGTATAGAATGTAAATGCCATCTGCATATATAGGAAATGACAAAGTCAATTCGTTTGTTTATATTTATTTTTTATATATTATTATTTTATTTGAATTGTAATTTTGCATTCTGCCACCGGGATCATCTGCCCAATTGTAGAATAAATTTCTATCTATCTATATGTATTATAGGACCCTGCTAACGAAAAAGTGGATAAACCAAGATGATAAATTTAGAAAAAATAATTATATATCACTTGGTGCAGCCTGAATCCATGTTTTGTGGGTCCTTGATACCGAAAATCGAATGTCGGCAAAACATCTGTCTGTCTGTGCGTCCGCATAGCTAACGCATGACAGAATTTGAGAGAGAACGTTTTAATAATAGAATACTTGAAAACCAAAGTAGGACAACACAAACCCACACTTGCGAGAAAACCTTTCATCAATTAGACAGAGTTTTGCCGAGCGTAGCCTAAAATGTTATTAACAATGACGTAACAAGTCGTGTGTGATGTATAATACACTCTGTAGCGTCGTGTTGCTAAAACAGCGTGGGCACGTGGCGCGTGGTGGGCACCGGATGCGTAGACAAAGGCAGAAGCGATGACGCACGGTTTTTTTCTGACAGGGTGTGCGCATCGCTAGGGCGGAGGCAATGGAGGCGGCGGGCAACGTCGCGAGGGCTTCTTAAGGACCGTGAAAACAATTGCTCTTTCTTCTTGTGATACTGGCTGCGGCAGCGTAGTCTCCGTGAGAGGTGGAACGTGACGCGAGAGCCGGCAGTTATTGTCGTGACTAGTGAGACATGTAGTCGGTCTCAGGGCAGGCGGTATTACGCACGGCGAAACATTAGGTAGTATGTTGCGATGTGGTAGCCGTTGTAAATATCTCTCCTAGCAGTGGGTTCTATTTAGTTAGTTAATTGTATACAGTGCATTGTTTATTTGTGACTACGGTCTAAATTGTGAATAAACCTGCTGTTATTACAACCCACTCTCATCTGTGTACTGATTACACCGTATGACGCCACAACTGCAATTGCGAAGAATTGCCGGGACCACTAGTAAATAAATAAATAGATAACTAAATAAATAGATAAATAAATAGATAAATAAACAAAAAGGGACGTTAACTACCCGTCGTTAATCCCTAGTAACTAGTATTCGACCGTAAAGCGTTGTTCAAATTCCCCGTCAAGGCGTTTTCACGAGACGTTCACACTGCACGAATTGCCGGGAACACTATTTAACTATTACACAACCTGTATAATCACTCACGCGGACGTTCACTCCGCGTCCGTGGCGCCCTAGTTTCCTCGACCGAGGCGGCCAGCCCTCGGCGTTCGCGCCATCCAGGGCGGTGCCGGCGAGTTGCGGGTGAACGGCTCTGCTATTGCGCATAACCACTGCGGGGTGCGCCGCACTCCCGGAGTCAGCAGAGGGGGGGGCGAATATCATTTCCTCCAGGCGCCCCTCTGTTGCCGCCATCGGGGCGGAGCTGAGAGGAAGCGGGGGGGTGGGGCGGCGGGGGCGGCAAGAGGCCAGTGAGGACGGCAGGAGACGGAGGCAGTGGTCAAGATTTCGGAAAAGAGTAAGCCAAAACTCGAGGATGTCTGTTTGATTTTGGGATTTTTGTTCTTCGGTACTTGATCCCAACACAAAAGATCGGGTCACTGTCTTCTGAAATCTGGGATGATTAAAGTAACGTAATTTGGCCTTCTAACATCAAATATCAACCGAGTCTGTTATTTATTATCAAACGTGTGTAGGCCTACTGGTTTGTATGAAATTACGCTCTTCAATCCGTACCGTTTTCTTGTAAGAATAAATTAAATAGACAAGCAAAATCTTTTCTTCAAATACTTGAACTATGTATCGGCAGAGGTGGCTCAGGGCATTAACTTGTCTCTGCAGAGCTTCTGACCGGAAAGGTCAGCGGTTCGAAGCCCGACAGTAGCAGGATTTTGCACGCTACCTCCATGGCTAGGAAGAAATCAACCGCCTGCGGTTCGCAGACCCTGTGGCGTCGACGGTTATTGACATAGAGGCCGCTCACTGAAATCCTACGCAGATAGGTTCAACCGGATGATCATTTGGAAACTCGCATTTCGCGCAGTCGTCCCACTGTGGGTGGAGGCGCCGCAACGACATAATGACAGTGGCGCCCCGCGCGGGGACAATTGGCGCCCCGGCATGCCGCGCGGCCGGATATGAAACTAATTAATACGCCGCGAAGAATTAGCGCCGCCGCCGGCTAAATGGCGAAACATTAATCTCGGGAGGCGCCTCCGCCGCCGACTGTTTTGCGACCGCGGGGGGGAGCGGAGGGGGATTCGCGGAGAGGAGGCAGGGAGGGAGGGAGGCAGGGAGGGAGGGAGGCAGGGAGGAGGGAGGAGGGAGGGGAGGGAGGCAGGGAGAGGAGGGGAGGAGGAGGGAGGAGGAGGAGGGAGGGAGGAGGGAGAGAGGGAGGCAGGGAGGGAGGGAGGGAGGCAGGGAGGCAGGGAGGCAGGGAGGGAGGAGGGAGGCAGGGAGGGAGGGAGGGAGGGAGGGAGGGAAGGGGAAAATGCGACGGAAACATGAATTGGGAAAAAATCATTATGAGGTGACACGAAAGAAAGACGTTATCTGGGTGCGAAACGGATGGAGGAGAGGGAGAGAGAGAAAGAGAGAGGTATTGGAAGGAGAGAGAAGGGAAAGAGGTGGAAAGGGCGAGAAGGGGGAAAGGAGGGGAGAGAAGGAAAGAGAAGGGGGAAAGGGAAAAGAGAGGGAGGGAAAAAAGTGGAGCGCAGAAGGCGACCGAATAGGAGAAAGAAAGCAAAGGATAGGCAGAATGAATGAATAGTAGAAGCAGAGGAGGATGAGGGGGTGCGGTGGAAGAGAAGAATGCCAAAGGTGTCGACTGTTGGAGCGCAAGAGAGAGGGAAGGCAAATGGGAAAGGGCGTCGGAAATGCAATTACGAAGAAATAGAGGGTCAACGGGAACGACGAGAAGGTGATACGAGCGAGAGACAGAGAGAAACCAAGACAAGTAGACAGGCAGAGAAAACGTCAAACATAGAGGCAGCTACGAACAAAGAACAGAGAATTAGAGACAAAATTAATCTACAATCTATAGCAACGAAGACCGAGAGAGAGAGAGAGGGGGGGGGGAGAAAGAGATGAAGGAGGGGCCGAGAAGTGGTGGAATTTGTGACGGGGGCCAAGGGGGGAGGGCAACGAAGAGAAGTTGGAAGTAATAATAACAACAAAGAACTACTTCGACATGGGAAGTCATCAAGGAAAAGACATCTGAATCAGAATTGGAATTGCGAGATGCGTTTTAGGTGACATGAAAGTCACGACAGAAAAGGGGGTGCAGCACAGAGAAAGGCACAAACGAGGTGAAATTCTGTGGGGGTGGGGCTGTGGTGTCGGAGACTGGTAAATTGAGAAGATATGGAAAATCAATCCTCTATTGTGAAGGGGTAAGGATGGATTCGGAAAGCGCCAGAATTTTGACAGAACCAAATAATGTCTACTGTAGAAAAAATTGTGGAAGAGAGGACGTAGACGAAACAAGTAATTGACAATCAAAGTGCAACAGGAAATAAAAAATACGAAAATAAATTAAAGGTTCAGAAATAGAGAGAAAGCGAGCGAGAGTATGCAAGAGAAAAGGAGAGAACAAAAAGAGAGAGATCAAGAAAAACGGAGGGAGAGAGAAAAGAGAGGAGAGAGAGCGAGAGAGAGCGAGAGAGATAAAGTAAGTAAGAGGTATCAAAATTAGAAATGGCAACATAAAAGATGTTAATCTTTTAACAAATCAATTTCAAACATGTATTTTGGCTCTTTTTCGCAGTACCCGTCCAGAACTTCTGACCAGCCTTCATATTCCGGGGTACGCATTTGCTTCTTGTTCCGAAGTGACTATACGGTTTACACGACGATAATGACTAGTGATTGATATGAAATTACATTTACTTGGACCTCCGTATATTGTATCTCTTTAGATATTATTCTATATAAAGAAACTTTTATATATACACAAAAATCTATTCAAAATACTATTCACAGTTGTTAATTCAATGAAATACTTCATCTGGAACTTTTTCTCTCAAGCGAACGCTGCTAAATTTTCTCAAAAGCGGCTATAATTACATAGAAGAAAGTAGGCGAGTCAGAAAAGGAGTTCGATTAATAGAAACAATTTTTGATGTACAGATACATGTTTAAACGGAATATTCAAGGGCTAACCATCGGCTTGTGCGGTTTCCCCCTAACCAGGACTCTCCCACCAACAGAGCACCGCCCCAGCCAGGACAAGCTCTGAGCTCCCGACCGGTCTCCCGGGATATGTGGTAGTGTAGTGCATGTTAGTGTAAGTGTGTGTAAGGGGAGAGGATAGGACAGGACACGGAAGAGGAAGGAAAGATCGCGCGCGGTCCGTGGCCCGTTTGTTAGGGTACTGCTCCGTCATTCGCCTGGAGTTGATCGGAGAAACCACGGAAAACTATCGATCAGAGCAGCCGACCACTAGAATTCTCCTCCAGACAGCGACTGAATTCGACCTAGCTGAAAAGCTAGTGTCGAAAATCCTGCCGCCGTGGGGAGTGGGAACCTAGGACCTCCCGGTCAGAGGCGCTGCAGTGACATCAGTTGATGCCCTGAGCCACCGCTCCCTGAGCACGATGATGACAGTCGAGGCAGAGTCGCCGGGTGAACTCAAGACGAAGACTTCGTCCGCCCTTGAGCTGGAGAATGATTAATGACTGCGGGTCGCGGCAACAATTCGCAGATCATTAGTTGAACGTCGTATCACGTGACCGCCCCCCTCCCTTTGTGTTCGACGCATCGCCGGGAAGCGAACATCGCAGGCATATTTGTCCTCCTCTGTCGCCGGGGGTTGCCAGCCGCTAACAATATTCTCCATTCAGCTGCGCGCCTCGAAGTCCATCTATTCATCTGCATTACTGCTACTGGCGTGGGAGGACGCTGGTCGGCTGTTGTCCATTCTGGAATGCAACGACCCCTTTAGAGGATTGTTGTCTAGGAGAGAGGAGTCTAATTGTACTAATAGTACAGTATACTTCTAAGAGGTTAGTACCGACATAGGTGGTACAAGGCATCAATTAATTTCATTGCAGTCCCTCTGACGGGGAGGTCCTAGGTTCGAGTGCGGACCCTAGCAGGAGTTTCGACACTGTCTTGTCAGCTAGGTCGAATTCAGACGCTGTCTGGAAGAGAATTCTATCGGCCGGCTGCTCTGGTCGGTTGTTTCTCATGCTTTCTCCGATCGACACCAGACGAATGGCGGAGTAGTACCCTAAAAACGGGCCACAGATTGCGCGCGATCTTTCCTTCCTGTTCCTTGCCTAATCCGCTTCACTTACACTAACATGCACTACGCTACGTCACATGGCCGGGATACCGGTCGCGAGCTTAGAGCTTGGTGGGAGATACCTGCTTAGGAGGAAACCCCGCAAGCCGACGGGTAGTCAACCGCAATATCCCGCGATACAAACATGCACTACACTTATGGGACTAATGTTCACAACAGTTGAGTATCACCAAGCAATCATAAACACGAATGTATCAAGCAAAGTATCGCCCCATTTCACAGCTTGTAGCAGCCCCTTATTCCTTGACTATAGACGACGAAGACCCACTCTCTCTTACTCTCACTTTCACTCTCTCTCACTCACTGTCCGTCTCTCTCTCTCTGTGACGATGCCTCTCTCCCGTGAGCACGTCAACGCGATGGCATTCGCTCGTCCATATACTCATTAACCTACGTATCCCCATAAAGTCACATTTATATATCCCCCAGACTGTCTATCTCTTTACCTAGTTATTTCCCAGCTACCAGCAGCACACCTCAATCCTTACCCCGAGGCGACGAACACCGTCTCTCCCTCTGTCTCTCTCTCTCGCTTTTTCTGCCTCTCGCACTCAGTCTCTCTCGCTCTCACTCTGTCTCTCTCGCTCTCGCTCTGTCTCTCTCGCTCTCGCTCTGCTCCTCTCGCTCTGTCTCTCTCGCTCTTGCTCTCTCTCTCGCTCGCTCAGTTCTCTCTTGCTCTCTCTGTCCTCTGTCTCTCTTGTCACGCTCTCTCTCTCGTTTCTTTCGTCGCGCTCTCACTCTCTCGCTCCCTCTCTCTCTCTCTCTCTGTCCGTCTCCCTCCCCGGCCCTGTCAACGGCGGGCGAGCGCTCGTCCGTCTCTCGCGTGCATGAACCGGCGCCGCCCCCAACGCCCGCTACTCGAGGCGATAAATTTCATTGTGCACAGCTCGCGCCCGCCCGCGCCCCCGCCCCCGACTCTTCGCTCACGCGAAGCGAAGCCCACTCCGCAGGAATTCTATGTGCCGCGCACAAGCAGAAACAATAAGGGGCTCGGATGCTGACGACAGGCCATCTTTCCATTCGTGCCTTGTAGACGAAGCTAATGGTTAGAAATAGGTAGTTATAGGGCAATTTTTTTGTCGTTATTTGCAAGTTTTCAATTTTTAGGAGTTTTAGAGGGTCAGAAGTGACTAGTTTTTTCCCAGTATTTATACATGTTGTATTCTCTGTCTTACCTGTCTTTACTTTTCATGAGAAGTAATGTTTTCACAATTTTTCAGCTAATATTTTATCCGCATATGTTTAGTACTTCCAGTATTGCAAATATTTCGTCGACAAACAATGCAAGGCCCACTAAAATTGATCTTTTTCAGAAGCAATACTACGTCATGAAATGCATGCCGCGTTTGGAAAAGATCAGTTTCGATGTTTTAAAATTTGAATTATTTGTAAATGGAAACGAAAAAATATTGAACGTAACATTCACGGTATATAAGAAAACTCGTTCCTATCGTTTTCTTGAACATACCATTCATGCAATTATCCCCCTCTTATATACTCGTTTCGTTAATAACTATAATGTTACATTTTACAATCATTGACAGCAAGTTGCAATAATTAATGTTATATTAAACTATTAATACGGTTGTCAGAGCATAAGGAAAGCCTCTATCCCAAATATCATATAACAATTCCCGGAAATTATCGGGTTAAAGAGGAGACAATTAGGAACTGAACGGTGTTCGAAAATATGTTTCATTAGCTGAGGCGTCGGAGCCCCTTCCAAAATCATAAAAGGGTCACGGCCAACCTGCATCATCTATGCGCACATATATGAACACTGTGTATGTATATACAATAGAAATATTTATTCAACAATTCATAACAAGAACATTACACCACAAGTGGCAACAACCCACAATGTTGAAACAAGTCCATGAGCGCCTACGTCGCCTACAATACGGTATTTGCATTCAACATTATTTGTTACATATCAATAATCAAAAAGAAATCTAATACAAAATCGGTTTATGTTTATTCGCTCTGATAAGTATATTAAACAATAATAATACTAAAATTAACGAAAAGTAGTTGAGTAGCCACGGTAGCGGTAGCTCAGTGCATCAACTGATGTCACTGCAGCGCCTCTGACCAGGAGGTCCTAGGTTCGAGTCCTGAAGGCGGCGGATTTTCGACCCTGGATTTTCAGCTAGGTCGAATTCCGTCCAGTCTGAAGGGGAATTCTAGCGGCCGGCTGCTCTGAACGGTAGTTTTCCATGGTTTCTCCTATCAACACCAGGCGAATGCCGGAGCAGTACCCTACCAAACGGCGATCTGCCCTTCGTCTTCCTTGTCCTATCCTCTCCCCTTACACACACACACTTACACTAACATGCACTACACTACTACATATTCCGGGAGACCGGTCGGGAGCTTAGAGTTTGTACCGGCTGGGGCGGTGCCCCGCTGGTGGGAGAGTCCTGGTTAGAGGGAAACCCCACTAGCCGACGGTAGGTCTGTGCCGGATCTCGCCATCCAGCGGGGGAAGATCACCGCCATCTCCCGAGAGAAACAACATGCACTACACTAACGGGACTAATGACCGAAGCACTTGACGCGCCCGGAAACACGAAAAAATCAATCAATCAATATTTGAGTAGCCAATTATGTCAACAAAACCCTCGCTTCAACATGATGGCGTAACATAAAACAAAATTGGGATCAAAATGATGGTGCATTTACATACACTATTAATACAAAACAATTGTATTCCACATTTAGAACCAGCACATGCGTCGTGTTTCCCAAGCGCCATCGCTGGAAGTACCGGCGTTCGCCGCGGCGCGCGCGCCAGTCGTTTCGACTCCCATGAGCGACGCGGAACGGAATTTATGGAGCAGGCGCCCACGCGCCCACATTACAAGCGACGGGCGCAGCTAGGAATTCACGCACCTTCCATTGAAGTACCGATTGGCGTGTTGGCGGTTGGTGATGGATTGATTATCGCTTCCTGGCGCATCAACTGCTGTAGTCGTTAGTCCCGTTGATAAAGTGCACGTGGCTAGTGCACTAATTGCCCGTGCACGTAGTTAGTGTAGTGTTTTCTATTGCTGGGGTGATTGTTTTTCCTGAGGGATAGCCATATCCGGTGCCAATAGGGATATCCCCAGGTAGTTATCTCCCACCGGCAGGGCGCCGCACCAGCCACGACAAGTTTTAAGTCCCCGACCGGTCTCCCGGCCTGCGTGGTAGTGTAGGGCATGTTAGTGTGTGAGTGTGTGTGTAAGGGAGAGAGGATAGGAAAAGGAATGGGAAGGAAAGAACGTGTGCGGCCCGTGGCCTGTTTTTCAGGGTACTGCTCCAGCGTTCGCCTTGATTGTTGATCGGAGAAACTACGGAAAACTACCGATCAGAGCAGCCGGCCGCTAGAATTCTCCTCCAGACAGCGACTGAATTCGACCTAGCTGAAAAGCTAGTGTCGAAAATCCTGCCGCCGTGGGGAGTGGGAACCTAGGACCTCCCGGTCAAAGACGCTGCAGTGGCATCAGTTGATGCCCTGAGCTACCGCTCCCGGTGCGGCTCGTCACGTAAAATAAGACTCTAACTAACAAACTAACTAACAAACAAACTAACTAACCAACTAACTAACCAACCAACCAATTAACCAACTAACCAACGAACTAACCAACCAACTAACCAACGAACTAACCAACAAGAACCAACTAACTAACTAACTAACCAACCAACTAACCAATTAACTAACTAACCAACTAACCAATTAACTAACCAACTAAGAAACTAACCAACAAACTAACTAACCAACTAATAACTAACCAACTAACTAATTAACCAACTAACCAACAACTAACCAACTAACTAACCAACTAACTAACCAACTAACTAACCAACTAACTAACCAACTAACTAACCAACTAACTAACCAACTAACTAACCAACTAACTAACCAACTAACTAACCAACTAACTAACCAACTAATAACCAACTAACTAACCAACAAGTAATTTAACCAACTAACTAACTAACTAACTAACCAACTAACTAACTAACCAACTAACTAACCAACTAACTAACCAACTAACTAACCAACTAACTAACCAACTAACTAACCAAACAATAACTAACCAACTAACTAACCAACTAACTAACCGTGGCCAAAGCTCCACTGGGCCGTTTGCATGGTGGGTGAGCAAGCATCGCCTTGTGGCGGTGCGCGGGGCGGGGGGCCGCGTGTTCGTTTCCGCTCGCGTCCAACACGTGGCATTTCGATTCTGCTCGATCGCCCTAAATCGCGGCGATCTGCGGGGACGCGTTTGAAATACGCCTTCAGCGACTCGCTCGCTGGGGGAGGAGGAGGAGGGGGAGAATTTTTCCACGCGTCTCTGCGTTGTCAATGGAACGTGATGGGGTGAGTTGGCTTGTAGAACGGACGGCAGGTTGGCTATCGATGGAACGTGCAAATGGCTGCGTGCAGGTGTAGTTTGCAAGGTTAATGGCACGTAAAGGGATTGAGTTTCGCGTAGTTATTCTGTCGCTGCTAAAACGCGTTAACTTGGCAAGTATATTCCCTAAAATTCTTATTTAATGTTAGTATATTTTTATCTGTATACTCGCATTCACGATTCTCATGCAAATTATTACAACTATTTATGTATTATCTATTCAGAGTTATTTTAATTTTATTATTATTATTATTATTATTATTATTATTATTTTCTATTTTATACCCATTCACGTTCCCATACATTTCACACTATCTATAGTTACACATAGTTATTAAAAGTGTTTTACTCATTTCAAACAATACCTATTTAATATTCTATTGTCCTATTAGTTACGTTACTGATACTTATTAATGACCAACACTATAAATAATAACCTTTATTATAGAGTATTATTTTCATGGTTCGACATTTAGACTATGAAGTTGCATCAGGATTAATCTAAAAAATTAACTAATCTTACATAGTGACTTAAAAGATAATATAATTTCAGATTGATTGATCATTACACCCACAGTTTCAAATATTTCATATCTAAATATGATGTGCGTTTACATTCATATTGAGATGTCAACGATTAGATAGTAATGGGGTAAAACATTAATAATCGGTGGTAGTATCGATTGGTTGCCTCATGGGGTAAAACAAAGAGAAAATTCTGATAAACAGCACAATCGACGGCCAAACCATTGTATTCATACTTCTAAATAAAGATGATTATTAACTAATTCTGGGCCTGTTTAATTTTTGCCCTTAATAACCAACACCAACTTATATTAAAATTTCAACATTTTATCTTCATAATATTCCTAATTTATTGTCGAGTATTAATTATTATCGGAAAAATATCTGCAATAAAATTGTCTTGTTTCTAAGGTCAATAATATTCAAATGTATCGAACGCATTAACACAATTTCCCTTTTACAGATAATTTAATGAATATGGTAACTAGTATTTGTCAATTTTTTAATATAATAATAATAATAATAATAATAATAATAATAATAATAATAATAATAATAATAATAATCACAATCGTAGTAATAATACTGCAATGTTTTTTTTAGAATTAAATATCTTCTCATTATAGAGAAATTAAATAGTACTTAAATTCTTGAAATTCTTATGCTGAAAGTATTAAATGGAGCTGTTTATAGCTGTGCTACTTTCATCTTAATGTACGTCCATCATATCATTTAGTGCCACCATTTAATTTTATTAGTTAGCATTGATCGAAAAATTTAATACACACATTAGGACCGCGTCACAGTTTTTAAGATTTCTCTATCGCAAAAAAGAAATGTATACACCCATTGACCTGAAAAATCTTGATTCATTTTTTACGTCCCTGCTCTGGTTTACGGGAATGTGGGAATAAACCTTTGCCGTTTCATTCGTCATATTATTCTCGATAGCTGTTAACCTACTTTGAGTTATTGTTCAGATCACGGAGCACGAACCCTTTTCTCAAATGGACCCCCTTTAAAAGACTGGTTGGTTTCATCAGTGACCTTCATCTTAACCCTCGCATTACCAAGTTATTTTCAGTAACGTGCTTTACCAACCATGGGCAAAAAGGGCCCATATGTTTAACTCGTTATTATTACTATAATATTAGATATATTTATCTTGTGAACACGAATGATTTATAACGTAATTAGAACGATTTTATTAAGTACACATTGTTACATAACAATTAACGTAATTAAAAAAATTGTTGGTTAGTCTTGTTGTACATTGTTAAGTTTCAATGTTCATCATCTTTTCAATAACTTATTTTTCATTTAAATCACTATCAGTTATCCTAATCCTTTTCAACAATACGTACATGTTAAATACAACCTAGAAGTACAAACAGCTGCAATGTATTGCTTCGACAATGGATGACAACCACTACAGTGTTGCCAAAGTAAATCAGTAGACTTCATATATGTTTGTCAAAAGTTTTACTAACCATTTTATTAAAAAATCTTTAAGGTTATTACGCAAATTTAAATGTTATAACGAGAATTATGTTATTGACAAACAAAATAAAAAAAGATATGAATCTATTTACAGCACATTTTGTTTTAGAAACGAACTAAATGTTTTTGCCTATGCTTGTTAAAGCTAGGGTTAATTGTGAGAACGAGGAGAAAGACTATTTGACGCTACTGTTGACGGAATTCAGCGAAACTTCTTAAGAGGTTGATTAAGCGGTCACTTCAACAAAGGACAGTTTTTCGTGCAAACGATAAATTTTTCCACAATACACGAGTACATATTCCCTCTTTTCAGCGGCCAACTGGGTTGGGGGCCAGCCGACATATACTTTTCGTACATCGTCCTTCATTAAGCGGTCACCAGAAACGTTTTTGTTGTGCAATATAACAAGAAGCGAAAGAGTGTAGAGACAACTATTGATTTAACAAAACGTTTACTACCTTATTGGATAGTACTAAATTATTACCCGACATTTTTCTATAAAAATTATATATATTATTTAAATCTGTAAATTTACAATGTGATCAAAACAAAAACAATAAGTAAATATGATGTTAGAAAATACAACTTGAATGGAAAGGTCACCCACTGGTGATCTTTCTTTATCATATTACACACTTGTAATGTTGACAACTATAAAAATTAAAATGATTTTGCACTCGTGGTGACCTTGGTCAAGTTATGGATAACATTATTATAGTTTTTTTATTAATATATTTTTCACACAAAAGTAAAATAACCACCACGTAAAAACATCGAGCACAATACATTGATGTTAGAGAACATTGCTTCAATAAATCGATGTGAAACACTCATCGATGTTTTTTAAAAAACATGGAGGACGCCGATACCACATCTGCATTGTTGACGGCTCTGCAATTTTGAACTACGATCCCTCTTGTAACGTAGCGGGTCACGGACCGCGCGCGACTTTTCCTTCCTCTTCCTTGTCCTATCCTCATCCATTAAAACACACACACACACTATACTATTACTATACTACTTACTATACTACACTACATCACCACACATGCCGGGAGATCGGTCGGGAGATTAGAGCTTGTCTCTGCTGGTGGAAGATACCTGGTTGAGGGAAAACCTCGTTAGCCGACGGTAGGTCGGCGCCGGACCTCGCTATCCACCATTGCAAGATCACAGCCAAATTCTGAACAAAAATATGCACTACACTTACGAGACTAATAACCTTAGCTGTTGACAGGACCGGAATCAGTAGTAATCAATGTATCAATGAATGGTTGAATTAATTGAATTTGCCTTATTTTACGTGGCGAAACTCATCCTGCTCTTCCGTCTGATTTACGTCCACGCAAATTTCGTTACACTCCTTTCACCAATCGTGGGAGAAAGAAGGTATTAGTTGGGCGACGAAACAGGCGATTTGAATTTAGCTCAGAGGCGTCATTTAGGGTTGAGGATCTTTTACCTGCAGTAAATGTCTTAACATGGGACAGCCGGCTTTACTTCCCCTCCGAAGGAAGGCGTTAGTATTATTTCGCCCTTAAAAATCCACGGCTTCGATCGGGTTCGAACCCGCAAAGTTTAAAGTTTGCTTTCAGAGGTGTTGAATGGTTGGCTGGACTGTTCATATTTCTGAGATGTTGGGGGGGCACGCCCCCCAAGATCTTTTGGACCGCAAAAAATAATTTGGTTTTTTATTTTATTGTTTTATTCCTTTATTTCTATTTGTTTAATTTCATTAATATTAGCAGTCCGATACTCTAACCGCTACACCATCGGTGCATATGGTTGAGGGAACAGTCCACGCCGTTTGGAAGCGCCGCCTGGGTGTGAAGGTGGGTGGAAGCGTGTTGGGCGAGCAATATGGCGGCCCTCCGTAGGGAGTCTGGCGTAGCGGTGAACAGCAGACGGCTCTTCCCAGAGGGGCCATTGCTCATCGCCAGCCTCTACCCCCTTCGACCCCCCTCCCCCCCCCGCCACCACTGCACCACTGCCCCTCCCAACCAACCCCCTTACGGGCAGGACGTTTCCTTTTCCCCCATGTCCGTGTACACTAATCGAGAGACCTGTGTCTGTCACTCGCGGTTAAACCCTTTTCCGGTCCACCGATAGAACAATAGAAATCTATAGAGAGGCGATGTGCTCGCCATATTTGAAGCTTTTTGAAATGATTGATTGATTTTTTCGTGTTTCCGGGCGCGTCAACTTTTTTGGTCATTAGCCCCGTTAGTATAGTGCATGATGGCGGTGATCTTCCCCCGCTGGATGGCGAGATCCGGCGCCGACCTGCCGTTGGCTAGTGGGGTTTCCCCCTAACCAGGACTCTCCCACCAGCGGGGCACCGCCCCAGCCGGGACAAGCTCTAAGCTCCCGACCGCTCTCCCGGAATATGTGATAGTGTGGTGCATGTTAGTGGTGTGTGTGTGTGTGGTGTGTGTGTGTGTGTAAGAGGAGAGGATAGGGCAAGGAAGAGGAAGGACAGATCGCGCGCGGTCCATGGTCCATGGCCCGCGGTACTGCTCCGGCATTCGCCTGGTGTTGATAGGAGAAACCACGGAAAACTACCGATCAGAGCAGCCGGCCGCGAGAATTCTCCTCCAGACAGCGACAGAATTTGACCTAGCTGAAAAGCTAGTGTCGAAAATGGCTGCCGCCATCAGGACTCGAATCTAGGACCTCCCGGACAGAAGCGCTGCAGTGACATCTGTTGATGCATTGAGCTACCACTACCGGTTTTTTGAAAGGACAACCGCCATTTTTTTAGTGGGCGACATCATAGTATTCGCGTAATGATGAATTTAGAAGTCACGTCATATTTACAACATGTTGAGTTTAATCCAGATTAATTTAAAGAACATTAAATTTAAGTATGTTTATTTGTAGTACAATTTATTTTTTTGTTTTATTCTTAGTGAGATTTAAGTTAAAAAAATATATTTTGAGTCGTACAGTTTTGATTATTAATATTCATTATTTAAACTTGAAATTAAATTGATGTCGCTTCGAAACGTACTAAAAATAATTTGAGACCAAACCGAAGTCCCTTTACCAGTTCCTACAGAACGTAAAAAAATTGAACTAAAGTGAGTTAAAATTCACTAACAGTCAATTTTATTATTAATTATTTAAAAATAAATATAATTATACATTAGATAGGCAAAAGTAAATGATGTGCTTTCAATGCTTTTGTCGCTCCTCAGAAACATGTAAATTGTCTTAAGAGCTTATTTCCAAAGTTCCCACATTTCCTCCCTGGACACTCTTTATCAATTATGGCCATCCGAACTACATTTTTTCACATTTTCTTAATTATTCCCCCCCATTGGTAGAATTGAAACATGATTAAGAATAATTAAAGAAGAATAAAACCTTGTTCTATATGGGAATTATATTTCGTAAATATACGAGAGAGTAAATCCTGCGCTTGCCTCCTTCCCGCTTTGCAACGCCACCGCTGAACGCGACTCGTCCGCCGTTTAACGCAGGTCGGCTGCAACGCGCGACCGCATGTCGCTTGCCGCCGCCAGAATGCGCCCGCACGCTGCGAGAGCTCATCGCAAACATTTGCGGCCACTCGTCGCTGCCGCCTCGCTGCCACGCGGTGGAGGCGAGAGACAGGTTTATCGTCCAGTTTTTCGTTCCATCTCGATCAGGTTTTTCGTCCAGTTTCCCTGATCCATTGAGCAAATTCTGAGATGGCCCCTTGTTTTGCTTCTCGACATAAATGTAACTTCATTTTCTGTGCACGTCTTCTAGAATTCAGTGGGAAATACAATTATTTAAATTATCGTTTCCATGTTGTCGCGGCAGGAAGTAATAAGAGCCAAATTTATTGTATTTATCCTTGAAAATAGATTTTATTACATGGGAGTTTTTTTTCTCCCTTTCAAAATTCAAAATTTATTGCTTATTTATCCTTGAAAATAGATTTTATTACATGGGAGTTTTTGTTTTTTTTCTCCCTTTCAAAATTCAAAATTTATTGCTTATTTATTTTGAAAAAAAATTTGACTACATGGGAGTTTTTGTTGTTTTTTTTCTCCCTTTCAAAATTCAAAATTTAAGTAGTATATAACTTGGTGTAGGGATCACAGAATTTTGAAAATGTGCACACAATTCACTTTTCCCCATAGGACGTCATACGCAGTTTTTAACTGTTTTTTTGACGTAAAATAAATAAATAAATAAATAAATAAATAAATATTCACACAAGTGTAGTGCATGTTATTACCGCGGGAGGGAGCAGTGATCTTCTCCCGCTGGAAGACGAAATTCGGTGATGACATACGTCAGCTTGCAGGGTTTCGCAGCCAGTTCTTTATAATCAGCGGGACACCGCCCCTCCCCCCTCCCGATTTCGGGGTGAGGAACAGAACTCGAGGTCAGTATTCCCCAGAAAGAGTAGGATTGAAGGCCGTACAACGAACTGCTCTTAAGTTATGCACATATTCAATTCGGTCTTAAATTTTTGCAACACAGGGATGTGTTAAAATTATATTTTTAGAAAGCCCGTAATCAACTTTTGGAGCATACAAATCGTACTCAAAGTTTAATTTTTAGCACAAGTGCTAAAAGTGACACGATGTGCAAATGTTCTCGTAAAACAGTGAATGAAACAAAGGAAATAAAATACTTTCGTCTGATTTATTTAAGGTCACTTAACTACACAATAACTATTTTTGTAGACCGCATGTGTACCTTTTTACGACAATATCAAACATCAGCAAAATGTCGTTTTGCAATCATTTCATACATCTTTCTTGTACACTTAATATATTGACGCTTAGACGCAATTAAAATTAATATCTAAGTTTTATAGAGTAAAGAAAACAGTCCGATACATTCTAAATTATGAACATTTCGGATAAGATCCTTCAGAGTAAAATGAACAAACATTCCTCACCTATCCACAGACAAACAATTCTGTGTGTTGATAAACTCAATCGTAGATCTCAGGCGTCATCCTCTGGTAGCCTCACCTTGACCACACTGGATCCTGTGATGAAAGACTAGTCGAAAAGGCCAGAAAAGTATTTCCTTTAAGTATATTAACGTTTATGGCTGTAAATCAGAGCCTATAACACTCCCGACTTTCAAGGAAGTTAGCACCAGTTTTCGATGTTGTCCAGTACATTCGAGAGTCATCCTTACTCAACGCCTTGTAACGTAAATTAGTATAAGTACAGATTCGTAAGTTTCTGTGATAATTCTAATAATAAGACGCACTCATATCTACTCTGACTTTCTAGGTACATGGAAGTTAAAAAGCCGCGACTTTCAAAGAAGTTAACTAGCATCGATGTTCGTCCATGTACATTCGAGATCATCGCTCTGTAACTCAACGCCCTTGTAACGTTATATATTAGTATAGAAGTACAGATTCGTAAGTTTCTGTGAATAAGTTCTAACAATAATAGACGCAACTCATAAGAAGGTTCATAGTCAAAGTCTGACTTTCTACAGTTCCTACTAGTTGCGTTAATAACTATATTTAAAAGCAATTAAACAAAGCCGCTTGACTTTCAAAGGAAGTTAGCACCTAAGTTTCATCGATGTTGTCCGTACATTCGAGATATCGTCTGTAACTCAACGCCCTTGTAACGTTATATATTAGATAGAAGTACAGATTCGTAAGTTTCTGTGAATAAGTTCTAACAATAATAGACGCAACTCATAAGAAGGTTCTTAGTCAAGTCTGACTTTCTACAGTTCACAGTTGCGTTAATAACTTATTTAAAAGCAATTAAACAAAGCCGCTTGACTTTCAAAGGAAGTTAGCACCTAAGTTTCATCGATGTTGTCCTGTACATTCGGAGATATCGCCTGTAACTCAACGCCCTTGTAACGTTATATATTAGTATAGAAGTACAGATTCGTAAGTTTCTGTGAATAAGTTCAACAATAATAGACGCAACTCATAAGAAGGTTCTTAGTCAAAGTCTGACTTCACAGTTCCTACAGTTGCGTTAATAACTATATTTAAGAAGCAATTAAACAAAGCCGCTTGACTTTCAAAGGAAGTTAGCACCTAAGTTTCATCGATGTTGGTCCTGTACATTCGGAGATCATCGCTCTGTAACTCAACGCCCTTGTAACGTTATATATTAGTATAGAAGTACAGATTCGTAAGTTTCTGTGAATAAGTTCTAACAATAATAGACGCAACTCATAAGAAGGTTCTTAGTCAAAGTCTGACTTTCTACAGTTCCTACTAGTTGCGTTAATAACTATATTTAAAAAAGCAATTAAACAAAGCCGCTTGACTTTCAAAGGAAGTTAGCACCTAAGTTTCATCGATGTTGGTCCTGTACATTCGGAGATCATCGCTCTGTAACTCAACGCCCTTGTAACGTTATATATTAGTATAGAAGTACAGATTCGTAAGTTTCTGTGAATAAGTTCTAACAATAATAGACGCAACTCATAAGAAGGTTCTTAGTCAAAGTCTGACTTTCTACAGTTCTACTAGTTGCGTTAATAACTATATTTAAAAGCAATTAAACAAAGCCGCTTGACTTTCAAAGAAGTTAGCACCTAAGTTTCATCGATGTGGTCCTGTACATTGAGATCATCGCTCTGTACTCAACGCCCTTGTAACGTTATATATTAGTATAGAAGTACAATTCGTAAGTTTCTGTGAAAAGTTCTAACAATAATAGACGCAACTCATAAGAAGGTTCATAGTCAAAGTCTGACTTTCTACAGTTCCACTAGTTGCGTTAATAATATATTTAAAAGCAATTAAACAAAGCCCTTGACTTTCAAAGAGTTAGCACCTAGTTTCTCGATGTTGGTCCTGTACATTCGAGATCATCGCCTGTAACTCAACGCCCTTGTAACGTTATATATTAGTATAGAAGTACATTCGTAAGTTTCTGTGAAAAGTTCTAACAATAATAGACGCAACTCATAAGAAGGTTCATAGTCAAAGTCTGACTTTCTACAGTTCCAACTAGTTGCGTTAATAACTATATTTAAAAAAGCAATTAAACAAAGCCGCCTGAAACGAGGCGGGGCAGAGGCCATCGTGGGTTGCGGCCGGGGGGGGGACGGGGCGTGGAGGAGTTGGAGGCGGAGGAACCGCGAGACCGCGGCCGCGCCGACTGCTCGCCAACTCCGCCACTATTAATGAGGCGCCAGTAATTGAATCCGCTTGTTCCGGGCGGCGGGCGGGGGGGGGGGGGGAGGCGGAGCTGGGCGGGGTGGGGGTGGGGGCGGTCAGCGCCTGGCTCCGGCCCGGAGGACCACCGGAAGCGGCGCTGGTCAAGGAGATCCCGGGGGAGGGAGGGGCGGATTTGGAGGATGGAAAGAGGAGAGAGCGTGCGGTTAGCAACAAATGTGGAGAATGAAGTGTATCACTAAGATGGCGTCTGGGCAGGATTGCGAATGAGCAAGAATATAAGTGATCAATTTATAATAATAATAATAATAATAATAATAATAATAATAATAATAATAATGGTTTGGTTTGGTTTTTTGTGTTTCCGGGCGCGTCAACTGCTTTGGTCATTAGTCCCGTTAGTGTAATGTTTTTTTTTCTCGGGAGATGGCGGTGATCTTTCCCCGCTGGATGGCGAGATCTGGCGCCGACCTACCGGCGGCTAGTGGGGTTTGTCCCTAACCAGGACTCTCCCACCAGCGGGGCACCGCCCCAGCCGGGACAAGCTGTTAACTTCCGATCGGTCTCCCGGAATATGTGAGAGTGTAGTGCATGTTGGTGTAGGTGTGTGTGTGTGTAAGGGGAGAGGGTAGGACAAGGAAGAGGAAGGAATGTTCGCGCGCGGTCCGTGGCCCGTTTGTAGGGTACTGCTCCGGCATTCGCCTGGTGTTGATCGGAGAAACCACGGAAAACTACCGATCAGAGTAGCCGGCCGCTAGAATTCTCCTCCAGGCAGCGACTGAATTGGACCTAGCTGAAAAGCTAGTGTCGAAAATCACTGCCGCCACCAGGACTCGAACCTAGGACCTCCCGGTCTGAGACACTGCAAAGATATCAACTGATGCCCTAAGCCACCTAAACCAGTCAGGGGTTCGTGTCAGTGGTTTCTTATAAATGGCCCCAAATCGTCATTTATCATTAGCGTATGACATATAGAGAGGATAATTCTCAAACTATACAGAAATTATATGTATGTCAATGTAAGTTTACATATGTTATTGATAATATACATGTATATCTATGCATGTATACTACGTGTATCAAAGCGTATGGTTGTTTATGTATATGAAGGCATTGGGAAGTGTTCGTGTTTTATGTGTACGTTGATTTTTTTTTGTACATACAGTTGTATTTCTTTTATTGTGTTGTATTGTTAATTTTCTACATGTAAAGGTAAATCTGCCTAGTGGTCTTATGGTTAATCAATTGCAGCCACATAAATCTTATAATTACCTCGCGTACGCGCGCACAGCAAAGCGAAGATGGCGGGCGGGGTCCTGTCCCCTCCTCTCCTGGGGCGTAGTTGGGGAGGGGGGCGAGGGGCTCATCCGCCCGGGTGATACCATTATAGAGGGGACACCAATTATAACATTTTATAGGTGCAATTATACAATTTTAGTGCAAAAAGTGTTTTTATAAAAAACATGCATTTGATAATTCGTTAAATTTTACTTTATATTATTTATTTAAAAATTATATTTCAATTATTTGAGTAACAAACAGTTTTAATATATTATAAATAAATGTCATGTGCAAATACCTTGTATTGTTATTAAATAATGTACCAACTATTCAGTAAAAGATAATGTTTATGTTTAATTCATGGGGGTGGGGTGATGACACAACTGAAGCTGCGCTATGCTGCTCTCCCCCTGAGCTGTGGGGGGGAAGTGGGGGGGGAGGGTGACAGCGAGGCGCAGTCCGCGCCGGGTGTGCCCCAAGGACCTCGCCTCCGACTACGACGCAACTCGCCCTGCGCCAGCGCTCCCCGCGGCGGAATAAAGCGCCCCCCCCCCGGCCCTTCCCAGCGCCTGCGTGTGTGTGAGTTTCAACGTCGGTAAATGCATTTAAGACTTGTGTTTTAAACAACATTTCAGCAGAAGCTGAGATGGAACCTTCTAGACGAAAGTAGTTTCACTGCATGCACGTTTTGTTGGGCTAACCTTTTGCTGGTAGGGATGGACCCGGCGGTGCGATGTGCGACTTTCCTAGCAATATAGAATCAATTTTCAAGTTCGCTTGCTGAACTAAATATGTTTTCTGTTACTGGCGAGTGAAAATGACTAGTTTCCAAACATTGCCAACTATGTTTTTTAATTACTTTATTAAGAATTCAACTATGTACTACGTAAAAGGGTGGGGAAGGGAATCTGTAGTTCAAGAAAACATGCATATTCCTGCACGTCCTATCCATACGTCACAAACAGTTTTACTGTGTCTGTTTTATCGAAAATAAATCAATTAAGTATCATATGAGTTTAACCACCAGGATCTTCGTTTTCCGATATAATAGATATTAAAAAATTTAATTCAGAATTTTACAATAATTAATGTCTTCATTTTTTCGTCAGTTCGTAATATAATTGGATATTAAGAAGATACGTGAAGAAGAATTAATGAAGATACGTGACGTTGACACTCAAAATATGACTTTCTGGTACATTACAAGTTTCCTGAGGTAAATCCAGGTTTACGCGTCAAGTTACAAAATTTTATATTTATAGTAGACATGATCATTGCGACATTACAGCATCAAAATGATGCTTAATTTGAAACAAGCTCTTTTATTTTAACTCTGAATATCAAAGCGATTTGGAAGTTGAATTTGCTTCCAAATGTTACTGTCTTATCTTTAGCATGTAAAACTTATATTTTAATTGGATTAAATATTAAAAATAAAGAATTAAACATTTCTTTTTCGAACCGTGATGCATTTTTAAAACTATTAAGAAATTTCTTTTAGAGTTAACTTAAAAGGAAATTTAACAAACTATTGTATAAAAGCAAATTATAAAATATTGGGAGAAAAATTTTTTCTTTCAGTAAATCAGAAAATGGAAACGAATGATTTTTGAAACGTCGTAACTAACGGAACGGATGTTTTAAATACGTGAAATAAATACAATTTAAAACTAATTATTATATTTATGAAGTAAATTGGACAGTAATATACCAATTAAAACGAATCTTACTTTAATAGACAGAATCTATATTAGCCATTTCAGATTATGAGAAATTTTAAACTTCTTAATTGGAAATAATTTATGTGTATGCGCGGCAGGCAGTTTTGAACATAAATTCGGCCTCATGCCGGAAACTGGCCGTCCTCAGACCGCACCGCCCTCGCCGTCCATGCAGTCCTGGCAGGGTTTCCAACACAGATTTTCAAATTCAGTCGCTGTCTGGAGGAGAATTCTAGCGGTCGGCTGCTCTGATCGGTAGTTTTCCGTGGTTTCTCCGATCAACACCAGGTGAATGCTGGAGCAGTACCCTACCAAACGGGCCACGGACCGCGCGCGATCTCTCCTTCCTCTTCCTTGTCCTATCCTCTCCCCGTACACACACACGTACACTAACATGCATGCACTACCACATATTCCGGGAGAGCGGTCGGGAGCTTAGAGCTTGTCTCGGCTGGGGCGGTGCTCTGCTGGTGGGAGATACCTGGTTGGGGAAATCTCCGCAACCCCACGTGTAGGTCAATGGTGAATGTAACACTAGCGGGGAAGATCACAGCCACCTCCCGCGATCAAGAAATGCACTACACTTACGGAATTAACGACCTGGACTCACTGATGCCCCGCTGTCTAAAACGTCGTCCCTTGACGCACGCCCTCGCCGTCCTCGCTCTGCCCCTCTCCCGTCCACGCAGCTCCGTGCCGGCAGCCCAGCCGCCCCGCGCAGTTGGAGTTGGTGGGCGGGGCGGGGCGGGGGCGGGGCGGGGCGGGGCGGGGCGGGGCGGGGCGGGGGGCGGGGCGGGGCGGGGCGGGGCGGGCGGGGCGGGGCGGGGCGGGGCGGGGCGAGTTGGCTGCTCCGCACTGAGTAATGAGCACCCGGCGGCCGACCGCCCCCCCTCCCCCAGCAAAACTTGCAACGCGAATTCAACTCAACCTAAATTCTACGGACACCCACTCAACTACAAGCGTTTCCACTGAATTGTCAGTATAACAAATGAACGCGAATGGAATAGAAACGATTGCATTCTGTCTTTAGGAATCAAGTACGAACGCTATCTGATTTATGCATGTTTATATTGTTTTTTATTGTTGTTGTTCAAGCAGTTTCACGGTTGTTTCTTAAAACAACTGTCAATTTGTCTAATACACAAACAGTATTGTTTCTTTTACATACCAATTTAATTTTATATTTGCACTTTAATGAATTTGTCATGTTGCAATTAAATTATTTTAAAGGTCTTTGTGCTTCTTTATAAATTTTAGGATTTGGCGCTTCGTTGAAAAAATATAATTATCCTCTTATACTAATGTTCTAAATTAACTAAATACCGAAATATAGTTCAGAACTTTAAACGTTTTCAAGAGAAAGTGTACAAAAATTTATGTATGTTAAAAAGCACAAAGAAAGAGCAACCAGAAATAATAGGTTAATTTAAGAAAGCTAGATATGAAGTAGAACTTAGTGAGGTGAAAAAGACACAAGCAATAACAAAACGTACTTCTCTCACTCATGAATGTAGATGATAGAAACGGAAAAATACAAATGCGTATTTGACGGAACCTGATACTGACCAGTATTGCTCCTGAAGAATGTGCTCTTTTAGCACCAAATTGCTTTCGACTAATAGAACAGTACACTACACGTAGAAGTTTATTTATTTCACTAGTAAAAGAATAACAGTCGCAGACGCAGCAATACAAATATCATCTTAATATTTTTCATTCACAATATCTGTTTACTTCTCACAAATTCACGATCGTCGCTGGCAGAAATGTCAGGGAAAGGTAATATTTTTAAGTACATCTAGAAGGTAATTCTCATTTATTTTTTTCACTGAAAGCTTTCAGTAAATATTATAATGCTGATTAATCTTTATTATTAAGAGTGTGAGTCGATAATAGGTACGTCTTTTGCGTTCTTCATTCGTCAAAAGACAAAAATGCGCGGGAATGGAATATTATTAAGATTCTTCCAAAACTGGTGTACGTTGGTTTAGAATTAAAATGTATGCGACAGAAACGCAAATTTTCAAGTACAATTAAATTCCTGTTGTTCTATTTAATCAGTTTTTTTACTCGTATAAACGTAGAACAATTCGTTTCATAATTTAGTCGTGTTTATAAACATTTTTCAGGCTTTAAGTTCTGATGCTCAATTTTTATTTCAAATAAAAAAACAACTGTAGGTAAAATATGAAGTATCTTATGTTGTTGTATCTAAAACAAAATTAAAAATAGGTTAGGTTTAATGGTATAAATTAAACGGTTGGCTCTTCGGCATACCTAGTTTGAAGCCAGCAAAGTAGAATTGGCATACGTAGTTTCAAGTAAAACAATTAGTAATTCTGACTACTTCTAATTGTGGAAATGTTCTTTTCAATAGATTTTCCTTTGTTTTCATTCACACAATATTCTTGATTTACTTACACTATACTACTAAGCATTCAGCGAGCACATTGATTTTCCCTGCGCTACAAGAACCACGGCCCCATACCGACCAGCCCACCGTCCCGCCACCGCCCCCTGAAACCACCGCCTTCTCTGCGGTCTCTCCTTGCGTGTCCGGAACCCGAAAGACCCCGGGCGAAACGCTGGGGCCTTTCGAGGCTGCAGTGGACTTCGCGCAAAATCTGGCCACTCTACTGACATCACAGAGAAAGCCAACGACGACGCTGAATGCCGTCTCAAAAACGACGGCGTTGTGGAATTTCCACAGCCAGACTCCGCGCATGAAATATACATTGACAGTTATTGTAAGAAAGCGCACAAGATAACTCACACGTAATAGATTTTTACTAAGCAGGAAATGTCGCACTGAGTTGAATTTCATTAAGTCCATTGGCCACGAGTTCCATGTTTTTCGTAATACCTTCTTATTGTAACAAAAATGCAAAAAGATACTTAGTATATCGCGTTTTTTATTATTATTATTATTATTATTATTATTATTATTATTAGTATTATTATTATTAGTATTATTATTTAACATAATGAGCTGGTTGAACAACGCTCAGCCAAATGGCTTTTCACTTGTTAGGACCGGGAGCGGTAGCTCAGTGAATAAACTGATGTCACTGCAGCTAGGTTCGAGTCCTGACGGCGGCAGGATTTTCGACACTAGCTTTTCAGCTAGGTCGAATTCAGTCGCTGCCTGGAGGAGAATTCTAGCGGCCGCCTGCTCTGATCGGTAGTTTTACGTGGTTTCTCCGATCAACACCAGGCGAATGCCGGAGCAGTACCCTACCAAACGGGCCACGGACCGCGCGCGATCTTTCCTTCCTCTTCCTTGTCCTATCCTCTCCCCTTACACACACTCACACACACACACACTAACATGCACTACACTACTACGTATTCCGGGAGACCGGAGCTTAGAGCTTGTCCCGGCTGGGGCGGTGCCCCGCTGGTGGGAGTCCTGGTTAGGGGGAAACCCCACTAGTCGACGGTAGGTCGGCACCGGCGGGTGGGAGGCGAGTGGGAGGCGCGTGGGAGGCGAGTGGGAGGCGAGTGGGAGGCGAGTGGGAGGCGCGTGGGAGGCGAGTGGGAGGCGCGTGGGAGGCGCGTGGGAGGCGAGTGGGAGGCGAGTGGGAGGCGCGTGGGAGGCGAGTGGGAGGCGCGTGGGAGGCGAGTGGGAGGCGAGTGGGAGGCGAGTGGGAGGCGAGTGGGAGGCGAGTGGGAGGCGAGTGGGAGGCGAGTGGGAGGCGGGTGGGAGGCGGGTGGGAGGCGGGTGGGAGGCGGGTGGGAGGCGGGTGGGAGGCGGGCGGGAGGCGCGGGGGAGGCGGGTGAGGGCGGGCGCCGTCGCTTGTTTGCCGCCCCCGCCCCGCCCCATTCCCCGCTGCAAACCCAGCGGGCGGGCGGCGCGCGGCGCTTGTTAGTGCGATCGCCGGCTTAGGCCCCTCCGGCCCTCCACGAGGGCGCCTACGCAGGGCCAGGGCAAGGCAAGGAGCTCAGATTGTGATACTCACGAAATGGACCTTCACGTTTTACTCTTTTAGCTTGTTATTACCTTTCATATCGATCTATACAACTGTAGCCTAAAAATAGAGGCATTATGAACACCCGTGTCCTACCAGCTTTATTACACGGCTTACAGACATGCTCACTAACGGAAAATGTGATAAAAATATGTCAAAGGAAGGTGGAAAGGAAAATATGAGGTGTAAGTCTAAATGACAAAGTAAGAATTGCTGACATTAGCCAAAGAACAGGTCAAAACGACGTAGGCCAACTCCACTCTTTAAATTGAAATGGGCAGGATTGTATGAAATGAACACAAGCAGATGGACCAACAAAATTACAAAATGGGACCAAGGACTGGCAAGAGAAATATCGGAAGGCAGAGAACATGGTGGTCAGACGACACAGTGAGAAGACACACACACGCGCACACACGCGCACACACGCTCACACACACACACACACACTACTGATGTTTTCCGGTTACTGGTTTGGGGTTGGTTTGCCACAGTAAATCTAACTTACCTTTTCTTCATAACCTACTCATGTATTTCTACAAAAATAGTCCAAATCCTGTTTCACATCTGGTTCCTCACATTGATCCAAGGCGTAGTTTTCGCCCAAATATCAGAGAGTCACGGAATGTCATGCGGTTGGATGCAACGGACTAAAATAGATGTTCCATGGAAGGTCAGGAGAGCTAGAAACACTGCGAAAGGTATATTCCTGAAAATAGCTTCCTTGGAAAAATTTAACTGGTTTTCTTTTCAGTCTCCTCTCGTGTATGTTTAAACTAAAGCGCTTGTGGGCCAGATAGTTCAATGTCAGATTTAGGACAAAAAATAGATTACCTGTATCAGTCCCTCAGCGAGCAATGTCTTAAAAATTAATATTAAATTCTGTAAGAAACGTCAGAATAATACATATTGAAGATTATGATGTTATTGCAGATTACATATGGTATTAATTTTGCCAGGCAAAGTTTGCCTTATACCCACTTTCTTTCTAAATGGTATTAAACTATGCATTTCCATTCTTTTAATTGCATGAGAGATATTTCTACATATCTTCCTCTAAACGTTTTGCTTCCACTTCATCCAGTATGCCGAAAATTCTTAATATTTCCTTATGTTGTATCCTGAAAATATTATCGTAAGGTGCAACTCCAGGACCCATTACTTAAAAATATTGATTTTATTGGTTTATACGATTTTTATCCATTAATAAAATTATAACACTTACAATAAGCATACTCACTCATTTAAACAATAAAAACAACAAAACATTATTTAAATTTTGGCTCTGCAAAAGAAAAAAATGGACTTTCTGTCGTGAATATTTGCATTTGGTGAAAAAACCTATTATGTAATTAAGTCAAAAGAAGGATGATATATTTCTACTACAGTAATGCATTAAACTAATATAATATGATTTAAAATACTGCCAAAAATTTTCAAACTGGATTTTGAATATTCTTTTATCGTTTGTATAGTCCCGAACAGTTTTCATGCACAGCCAAAGAAGCTGTAGGGACTCAAATTATAAGTCGTAATAAATTGGATAATAGTTTGGTCAAAAATATATCATACAAATATCAAAGATTTTCAGCTTAAAAAAAAGATCCCTGCAAAAAAAGTCGATGTCCCACTGATCTCCCTCCCCTTGGAAATTCTACGCCTAAGGGTCGACAAACGACGATCACTTTGCATCTGGGAACATCTGCTCGCCTGCCCCCATCCCACCCCTGCCCTCGCAAGAGAGCGGTGTTTACAGGGCCGAGTGTCCACGGAAGGAGATTCTTCGTAAATCGAAGGGCGGCGCCCCGCCACGACATGCCCCGCCACGACACGCCCCGCGCCGCCACGACACGCCCTGCCACGACACTCCCTGCCACGACACACCCCGCCACGACACACCCCGCCACGACACGCCCGCCACGACACGCCCCGCCACGACACGCCCGCCACGACACGCCCCGCCACGACACGCCCGCCACGACACGCCCCGCCACGACACGCCCCGCCACGACACGCCCGCCACGACACGCCCCGCCACGACACGCCCCGCCACGACACGCCCCGCCACGACACGCCCCGCCACGACACGCCCCGCCACGACACGCCCTGCCACGACACGCCCCGCCACGACACGCCCGCCACGACACGCCCCGCCACGACACGACACGACACGCCCGCCGACACGCCCCGCCACGACACGCCCCGCCACGACACGACACGACACGACACGCCCCGCCACGACACGCACGACCGCCCGCCACGACACCCCGCCACGACACGCCCCGCCACGACACGACACGACACGCCCGCCACGACACGCCCCGCCACGACACGCCCCCCGCCACGACACGCCCCGCCACGACACGCCCGCCACGACACGCCCGCCACGACACGCCCCGCCACGACACGCCCGCCACGACACGCCCCGCCACGACACGCCCCGCCACGACACGCCCCGCCACGACACGCCCCGCCACGACACGACACGCCCCGCCACGACACGCCCCCCCACTCCCACCTGGGAAGACTTTCTCGGGATTTTGCAGGGTCACCTCAAGGCACGGCCCAATTCAGCAGCCTGGAGGAGAATTCTAGCGGGCGGCTCATCTCATTGGTATTTTTCTCTGGTTTCTCCCGTCTTTTTATTTTTTTTTATTAGTGATTCCGGGCGCAACAACTGCTGTCAACTCATTATTCCCATAAGTGTAGTGTATGCATTTTAAAGCAGTGTGCTTCCCTCTCTGGGTGGCGAGATCCGGCGCCGACCTACTGTCGGCAAGCGGGGCTTGGCTGCACCAGCTATCTCCTACAAGCGAGGCACCGCCCCAGCCGGGACAAGCTCAGCCGGGACAAGCTCAGCCGGGACAAGCTCAGGCGGACAAGCTCAGGCGGACAAGCTCAGGCGGACAAGCTCAGCCCGGACAAGCTCAGCCGGGACAAGCTCCAGGCGGACAAGCTCAGGCGGACAAGCTCAGCCGGACAAGCTCAGGCGGGACAAGCTCAGGCGGACAAGCTCAGGCGGGACAAGCTCAGGCGGGACAAGCTCAGCCGGGACAAGCTCAGGCGGGACAAGCTCAGGCGGGACAAGCTCAGCCGGGACAAGCTCAGCCGGACAAGCTCCAGGCGGACAAGCTCAGGCGGACAAGCTCAGCCGGGACAAGCTCAGCCAGGGACAAGCTCAGGCGGACAAGCTCAGGCGGACAAGCCTCAGCCGGGACAAGCTCAGCGGGACAAGCTCAGGCAGGGACAAGCTCAGGCGACGCCAGGGGACAAGCTCAGGCGGGACAAGCTCAGGCGGGACAAGCTCAGGCGGGACAAGCTCAGGCGGGACAAGCTCAGGCGGGACAAGCTCAGGCGGGACAAGCTCAGGCGGACAAGCTCAGGCGGACAAGCTCAGGCGGGACAAGCCCAGCCGGGACAAGCTCAGCCGGGACAAGCTCAGGCGGGACAAGCTCAGGCGGGACAAGCTCAGGCGGGACAAGCTCAGGCGGGACAAGCTCAGGCGGGACAAGCTCAGGCGGGACAAGCTCAGGCGGGACAAGCTCAGGCGGGACAAGCTCAGGCGGGACAAGCTCAGCCGGGACAAGCTCGGCCGGGACGCCCGAACCTGGACAATTCAGTTCAGCCGCTGTCGGGAAAATAATTCTATCGGCCGGCTGCTATGATAGGTATTTTTTCTTAGCGATCACCCATCAACAACAGAATAAAACATTATAAAAACAAACAAACAAACAAAACACGTATAAAACTCACTTGTAACGTTAATTCAGAACACTCATAAAATTTACTTCTGAAAAACAGGTGTGTCATTTCAAGATCATAATAACTAAAAAGATTTGCTCCAGGTGTGTAGGGGTTGAATGAGTGAATGAAGAAAGATATATATGGAACGTATTTACACAAAGGAATTGCGGAATGTCAACATCGAAAACAACCGATGGAATAAAATTTCTACGTGGTGGTGGAATAGCAAAAACATAACATATAAATATAATAGATAAGTTGGCATTGAAAAACAACATTTTTGATCTCCATAATCGAACTTAAATTATTACGAGAATGTTACTATTTTTGTACAATTGAAGAGAAAACTTACGAATGAGATATAAATTACAATTCCTTATTTATCTTACTTACGTCCTTGACAAAACTCTCGGTCTCATAACAGTTTGCAATAAACGGTTTCCGTATTTTACTGAATATTTTATTATGTGTAACAACACCCGTTACATGCATAAAATACAACAATTTCAACATTAAAATACAACAAAGGTGTATAACAATGCAATGCGAAAAGCGTACAAAATAATTACTGTCCTTTGTCTTTTATGACCAGCAGCATACAAAAGACCTACATTTATCTCATGACCAAAATGAATGTGCTAATTACTAATAGAAGCCCACAAATATTGGAACAATATTACCATTATCAATCGTCTGAATTGCTTTGGCGATGTGTTAAACGGACGAACAATTTAAGTGTTATACACATCAATTGAAACAAAGCATGTACAATTTCAAGCACGATTACGATCATTTACGAGAGAAATCAAACTAAAAAATTTAAAAACATCATTATTATATGTACAAATATAATTACCATTGCAAAATTATCATGCAAGTAAAATAAAGCATTCAAATTTTTAGTGAACTTACATTCCTAAGTCGGAATAACAATCGGTTTTCTTGTACAGCAATTATAATGCAACACTGTAATTCAGGGAATATTTTTAGACAGATAAATCTATTGAGTTAATCTGAGTTACTTTCGTAAGGTTTCATGAACTGATGTTTCCGAAACACGAAAATATACATATTTGCCATTTGCTTCACGACTGGCATATGCCGCCCTTCTCAGACGGAAATATGATATCGACCAGACAATATTTCTAATTAACTGTGATGAATTAAAACATATTATTTTTCGTAGTCGTCTCAAAATTTAAGATTCACCCAAAGCATTCAGGATTGGTTAAAATAATACATTTTCAAATTGCAAAATATTGAAATGCAAGTTTTTTTGTATATTGTTGTTCATGTTAATTCGTTGTTAAATGAAAATCACTTCTCGTTCTCTGTTTCCTTTTCGAGTAAAAATACCGGCTTACGTGGTTCAGATTATCAACTGATATCAACTGCAGTGTTTCTGACTGGGAGGTCCTAGGTTCGAGTCCCCACGATGGCAGGATATTCGACTCTAGTTTTTCAGCTAGGTGGAATTCAGTCGCTGTCTTGAGAAGAATTCTAGCGGCACGCTGCACCGATCGGTAGTTTTCCGTGGTTTCTCCGATCAACACCAGGCGAATGCCGGAGCATAACCCTAAGAAACAGAAGACGAACCGCGCGCAATCTTTCCTTCCTCTTCCTTACTCGTATCCTCGCTTTTTACTCTCACACACAACACTAACATGCACTACATTACCAAATATGTTAGGAAACCGGTCGGGAGATACCTGGTTGGAAAATTCCTGACAAATCGATATAAAGGTCGGCGCCGCATCTCGCCCTCCAGCGGGGGAAAATTACCGTCACCTCTCGAGTAAAACATATGCACTACATTTACGGGACTACTGACCTTAGCATTTGAAGCGCCTCGAAAACCAACCAACCAATCAACCGAGTACAAATCTCAGCGCACGTAAGCTAAGAGCCTCCCAGCTGGGCGAGGCCGCGTCCAACACCAGAGGTCATCCCCTAATGCAAAGCAATTATTATTCTTACTCATGGCCTACATCCCACGGCGGCTCTGAGACCTGCAAACACACCCCATCACCCGCTCCCAGATGAGCTGCTTCCCAACCCTCTGATTGGCTGGAGACCGCCATACCTGGTCTCGCAATACCTCAGCTTCCATTTACTTCTGCCTTCACCAAATCTTCTCTCTACGGGGAAGGAGAGGCTCCGTTTATACGTCTCGCTTTCTGCTCCACACGTCCCTCCATTCACTCGAATCTCCTTCCAACCAATGCTACGTGCGGTTAGCAGTTTTAAAGTCTCGCATACTATGTGGAATAGGAAATCGTCTCCTATATTATTTCATTAGTATAAATACCTTTTGCGGCTCTCAGACGTAACCAATTTTTATAAATGAAGTTTCGAAAGAAAGAGTATTTCAGGGAGGCGTGACGAATTGCATTTTGACCTGAAAAATATGAACGATTTATTGAAAAAAAAAAACCGCATCTAAATATTCGTGATAAATGCAATCCGCAACACTTCCAGCATTTTTTAAATCCATATAGTTAAATAACTTTTAAATGAAGCGTTCTAGGGCATTAAATTGCAACATTTTGAGACCAATGGCCTCAGAGAAATGTTCCTCATGCCGTAATCTATAGGGTGAAATCTTGAACATTCTATTACATTTTTGCTGGTTCGACGCTTCTCGATTCTACCCCACTTGTTCAGAGCCTTAGAATCTGCAATGTATGTGAAATTAAACTAACTACTTAAATTCTACCGATTGAATTCACGGTGAACCTCTCTGTTCGGAAATAAAAGTTAATAAGAATAGTTTGAATTGTATGTATCAATACAAGGAATTTTAGAACAAAGTGGAGGATAAGAGGTCTGAAAAAAATATATTACAGGCTTAATATGGAAACATTGGGAAGAGGGTGGGGTTTAACATGCACGAGTTCTCGCAAGGGTACGCTAGTGTTATGTAATGATGTAGCAAGAAGTGACATTTTCGGACAGAAAAACCCATTTTAACGATCCCTGACATGAAAAATTTTCTTACTCCTCTATCTAGTTATTTACTTTCTCGATAGTACTGTAGTCAGAATCTACGTTTTGAGGTTCTTGATTTGGAAAAAACTTTCGACAAACGTCTGTCAAGTCTGATTTCAATTTTTGGAGGTACTTACAGAAGTCTAAAAAAAAAAAACATTTTCGGAATTTAGATAGTGAAAAATATGCTTATTGAAATGAGGCAGGTTTCTATTCTCGTTGCATTATCTCTTTCTAAAATGTAAAGGCGAACCTTTTATAGCAGTACTTTTACTACGACTTCAGGGAAATCTCGTGGCTCATTCAGTTTTCGAAGCACAGACTCGCGAACTCGTCATGCCAAATACTTTGCGAATTAGAAACACTCCTGAAGATTCAATAATTATTACAACAATATGCAGCAGTAAAATATATTTTAAAACATATGGGCTGCAGAGGCACCAATATTTACATTTTGCCACCATTATATACATTTTCATTGAGTGATGGGTGATTACGGGAGTATCAACTACTAAAGTGATTAGTCCTGTAAGTGGCGGCGGCCGTAATCTACCCCAGCTCGATGACGACATACGGCGCCGACATACATGCCGTTTGTCGGGAATTCCCCAACCAGGTATCTCCAACCAGCGAGGCACCGCCCCAGCCGGAACAAGCTCTAAGCTCCCGACCGGTCTCCCGGAATATATGGTAGTGTAATGCATGTTAGTGTAAGTGTGTGTGTGTGTGTGTAAGGGAAGAGGATAGGACAAGGAAGAGGAAGGACAGATCGCGTGCTGTCCGTGGCCCGTTTGTTAAGGAACTGCTCCGGCATTCGCCTGGTATTGATAGGAGAAACCACAGAAAATTGCGTCAGAGCAGTCGGCCTCTAGAATTCTCCTCCAGACAACGTCTGCATTCGACTAGCTCTGTAGATAATGTTAAAATTCCTCTCACACGGCCTGTCGGTCAGAGGCACTGGACGGAGATCAATTGAGCCACCTCCGTGGGTTTAATTCGTCGTTGCCCCAACTCTCTCTCCCACCTGTCCTCCCATCTTCCTGCGCTCGTTTACCTTCATTATGAATTTCCAGCCCGAAACGTGGCCCTTGAGGGACACCAGTAGCACGCGAAGGTCGCCGCGTCCGTCCCCTGTTCTGGATGTCATCGACCCTTCCCCCCACCCCGCCGCCCCGTCTCAGCCGCCGATCGCCCGGCCCAGCCCCGCCCCCTCCGCGGCCGTGTTTATTTGTTTGTCTGCCTGTTTGTTTGCCCCCCGCGGGGAGCGGCGCGTGCCTCTTTGAAGTGCGAGCCCATCCCAGCCCCCCTCTCCCCCGCCCCCCGTCGTCCCCCGTGTTTGCGCGGTCCGTCGTGCCCAATAACGCGCCGATTGTGCGTCCGTCCGTCCTCCGTCCCGTCCGTCCGTCCGTCCGTCGGCCGCTTTGAAAGCAACTCACCGACGGCGAGCGCCGATTCCCTAGGCGGACGAGTGGCAGTTTAAAGTAGGGAACCCATTTGGAGCGGCCCGCCCGGCACGGAGCAGCCCCGCTCGGCACAGTCCAGCCCCGGCCGAAATCTTTCGCATGCTATTCAGTTAGACGCCACCCAATGCGACCTGCCGGCCCCGCCCGGTCCCGCCCGGCTCCTCCCGGTCCCGCCCGGAATGCTTCCCCGAGAATAAAATCCGGAGGCGGCGGCCGGCCGGGGCGGCACGGCGAGTGGCCTTGGGAGGGGTTGACGAGCCCTTCCAGGAACTGAGGGCTGCATGGGTCTTGCAAGCTATTGTTATCGGGCGTCTCACCATCTTCCTTCCTCACTATTCCCAATGCAGTCACAAATTCTTTGAGATGGTAGATTTTAGCAATTGATAAAAATGCGAAATGTTACTAAATACTGAAAAACTAGTAAGTGTATGTTTGGCGATTGGTGGAATACATTTCTGAAGGTTTTCAATCTGCGATAAATGCAAAATCCGCAAAATCCGAAATGGACGTAAATCTGCGACACTAAATTGCTTTTCATTATTTTCTTCGTGGTCTCTCTCTAACTAGGGATACGACTTCGACAACACATCGATGTTTGAAAACATTTAATTTTGACATAACATTTAATTAGGGCCAACAGTATAGAAGCTGAACGATTTTTTAGTCAATACAGTTTTATTGTTACTGATAGAAGAAATAAGTTATATCGAGCCAACAATGAAATATGCTCTCAGTTCATTTTTCATTGTTTGTGTTACATATTAATAGTTATTTACATAAATTGATTTCATTTAACAAAATACGCAACCTTTGAAAATAATGTGTTGTTTCAATATGTATTTTCAAATTGCGAGACATTTATTTTCCTCTCCTTTGAATAATGTTACATAGAAGCGTATATTTCTGTACAAGACAGAAATTATTCTTTAAATTTAAAATTTCGTCCTTAAATATTTGTTCACTAATAGTGAAATGTTAAATTATTTTCGCTTATTTCCTAATTTTAATAGAAAAATCTAAAAAATACCAGAATATTTTTTTATTTCGAAGAGATCTCCACAAAATGCTAAATCTTAATTTTTATAATGCAATAAAATGCTTCTTTTCTAAATGAGATGTTTTAAATTTAAAGAGCTAAATTCTACCATCACTACAAATACTTAATGATTCATAATGAATATCAAGAGGGAGATAATTTTTTTAAGGTGATACGCATTTTTTCTTCCAATATTCAACCGAGGAAATTTTTAATACGAGTACACAGGC
This sequence comes from Teleogryllus oceanicus, assembly GCA_964035755.1. NCBI lineage: Eukaryota > Metazoa > Arthropoda > Insecta > Orthoptera > Gryllidae > Teleogryllus > Teleogryllus oceanicus. The sequence continues at coordinate 85,760,573 of CAXIVR010000013.1, read as the reverse complement.
ATACAATAATTGATATGTACAAGCAGACGTCTTACTTTAAATGTGATGTGTTAATAGTTTGGTATGAGCTTTTTATAAAGTATCCCTAAAAAAAAAAAGGGCCTGAAGTTGAGCAAAATCAAATAGATTTTATACTGGTTTTGGAAAAGATCCTGACGATTTCGGACTAATATTTTTTACAGCATTTGCTTCCGCTGAGTATATTGTTCTCCTTGCTCCCACCCTTCTTCCTCAGCAGCTAATATCATCAATTCCTCCATCGAAAGTATTAAACTCTTCATCGCTACTGGAACAAGTGGCGTCCCGTGAAGTTCCGATCCGTGCCGGGCCGTCCGTAATGGGTGACTGGCAGGCCGAGCCGCGCGGCACCGCGCCTCGCCGGGCTGTGCCGAGCCGAGCCGGGAGCTCCTAGTGGGTTTCGTCCTTAACGCACGACCCTTGCGGACGTGCGGGCGGCGAAAGACGCCGTGATTTGTTTGTGAGGAATGTTTTAAGAGAATTAGTCGCTACACCGTCGGTTTTAACCACAGCAATACCTAAGAAATATGAGACCTGTGTATTACCAAGAGGAGAGACCGAAACGTACAGCTTACATTTCGATTTTATTGATGTTTTGATGTTTTTATAAATGTATAAATTGACATATTTCATAATGCACAAGTGTATGCATTGAAACAAAAAAATACTCAATTATTGCCTCCATAAATAAAAAATAGACGTGTTCCCATCAGTATTTGTTTTTAATGCAAAACCTACAAAATTTTGAAGATGAATTAAGATCCATGTATCTTCATAGCATGTTAATAAAAATGATAAGGAGGAAAAGTTATAAAAAGTTTTTTATCTGAATGAATAGTTCCGAAACAATATAGACTTCATTTATCAGCGAAACCTCAATTTAAGTATTTTCATCCTTGGTCACTTTGATCTGAAAAATGTCCAATTTAATGATCTCAAAATTAGTACAAGTATTTATTATGATGGTACTTTTTGCATTAAAATATAAAGTAACAATCACTTAAAAACATCAAACACAAAACATTGTGATTAAAGAAACATCAGATTAAAAAAAATGGATGTTAAATACTTCGATGATTTGACAAAAACATCGAGTTTTAGAAAAAAATTGACATTGATGTCGCATCTCCACCCATTAGAAGGAAGATTTTTTCCGTGTGATGTACTGGCGGCCACGGAGAAGGAGTTGGGACAAAAAAAAGTCTCCACCTCCCACGACCGATATTCTCCGGCTGATTTACGATCTATTGAAGTTAGCTTCGCACGCATACACGACACTTAATCTTGGAGTCATGATTGGATGTTGGAGGTTATTTGGAACATTTTCGAAGGGATTTGCGGTTAGAGGTTTACAGAAGGACCGTTGTAACGAGCTGCCGGGACAGTTGGAAAGCAAACGGTTGTACAGCCAAAACCGTTGCTATAAAGTTGCGATAATAGATACGGCAACGCTGATTCTGAGAGACCTGAAAGATGTGAGTGAACACGAAGAATTGCTTGGATGGTGATGAAATGAAGAAAAAAAAAAATTGAAATGGGCCCGTGGTCTGGGGTAACAGGTGGCCAGCGGAGGCACACGTTAAGGCGGTCCTACACTACTCAAAAGGAACTTAACCTACCTAATTAAAAGTAAAAGTAAATTTACTTATGATATTTGTAAAGTTTATTAATTTAGTAAGTTATTATAACAGGTATTATTATTATAATAATAATATATTATTCCAATTGTATTATTAGTATCGCGATAATTACTACTAAATGTGTTGCTTTATTAAATATATAATTATATTCAAGTAGTATTGTATTGAAGTTTGTTGACGTGTTGTGAAGTGAAGTGCAGTGTAATTAAAAAGTCGTGTATTTAATAGTTTAAAATCATCGGGCAAGTCAGCCATAAAATGCCATTGTAAAATAACAATAATTGCTCTTATTGTTAGCATTTTATCATTATTATTATTATCATTATTACCATTATTATCGTTATTATCATTATTATTGTCTTAAAATAATTTAAAGTTAAATTTTATTTATATTTCTTATTGTAATATGTTACATATGTAACCATATGTCAACACCAGGCAAATGCCGGAGCAGTATCGTACCAAACGGGTCACGGACCGAGCGCGATCTGTCCTTCCTCTTCCTTATCATTTCCTCTCCCCTTAGACACACTTACACCAACATGCACCACACTATCACATATTTCGGGAGACCGGTCGGGAGCTTAGAGCTTGTCCCGGCTGGGGCGGTGCCCCGCTGGTGGGAGAGTCCTGGTTAGGCGGAAACCCCACTAGCCGACGGTAGGTCGGCGCCAGATCTCGCCATCCAGCGGGGGAAGATCACCGCCATCTCCCGAGAAAAACATGCACTACACTAACGGGACTAATGACCGAAGCAGTTGACGCGCCCGGAAACACGAAAAAATCAATCAATTAGTCGATGCCCTGAGCCACCTACACCGGTTACCGTCCTAGCTTGTCCTGCCTTAAGAGGAACTGCCCAACTCCTCCCTGCCCCTTCCCACCCTCGTCACTCTGTGCTGCCTCGCCTTCAGTTCGTCTTACCCTGCCGTGTTCATTACGGTTACCGTGTGGCTGTTGTCCTGGGAATTACATACCAATTCAGAAGTGTAGTGGAAACACACATTGAAGACTCGCATTCCCATTCAAACCGAACTGCAAAATCTAACACTGCGAACAGAAAATGCACTGTGACTTCGCTTCCAAGATACTACCAGGAATGGTTACGTTTCCGCTAGATTGTGCTGATAATAATTTTTTTATATTACTAATATTTATATATCATACAGAAATATATAAGTTACACGCGCAGTCATTGGGAGCATGCAGCTTTCAAGCAACATTTTATTTGCTGAGATAGATAACATACATAGAACCATCATCAATACAACAAAAAGGAGTCTGTGAATAGATACGAAAGTTTTACAGGGTCTTCTTCATAATTCTTGTCCTTGAAAAGCCTGGTAAAGATTCATATAATACACACACGGAAAATAAATAATTAAATATTCGCAGATACACCACAATTGGCACCCATCATTATTTTTCGCCTGTCCCTAGGAGAATACTGGTTCCTAATATATTCAGCTAGAGACTAGCAGTAGTTCGTAAAGAAAAACTTTCATCTAATAGTAATGAACTGCAAAATAAAATGGAAGGAAATTATAGTATGTTGATAAAATTTGAACTAATTACATTAAAAATTATAATCTTTAACACCGTGGTTTATTTAAAATTGGATTTTTTCTTCTTTCACAAGGATTATTTATGAAGAAATCCCGCCCAACGCTGGCTATTTTGTAAGTACAGTAAAATCTGTTTAAAACAGAACCTGTATAAGCCGGAAATCTGCCTTAACCGGAAAATATATCCGGTCCGTAAAGTTAAATCACATTTTACACAGCGTAAAATGGGACCTCTCGAACGCGGAAACAGAATGGTTTTCATCAGTAATAATATCTTTATAGAACGGAATTTCTGTGAACTTAATGCAATTAGCATAGCGACGCGAGATTTTCCTAATGAAATGAACGCATCTGCAAGCTTGTTTTAAATTCTCGATCCCTGTAACAAGCGATTCAGTCGTGGCAGTCGGACATTGAAGGAGACGAACTTCAGCTGTGAGCATAGAATTCGACCATGGGGTCGCTTGCCTCTCTATGCGTAGGCCGTAGGGGAATTCCCTCTCTCCCGACCCTCTGAGCGTGAGAAGGTGTACGGGCGTGGCTTCTATTTATGCGTCTCACTGCCCCGCGTTGAAAATCATAACCCCTCGACCAGAAACGCATTGCTCCAGTTCATGCGAGGGTATCAGAAAGTCTTAGTACTGCATTTCGACGCGTTGAAAGAGTTAGTAAACCAGTAAGGTGTGTATTCTTCAACTCAGAAGCTGTCAATGAAGAGTGTTTAATATTCATTTATTGGTTGGTTGGTTGATTGATTGATTTTTTCGTGTTTCCGGGCGCGTCAACTGCTTTGGTCATTAGTCCCGTTAGTGTAGTGCATCTTTCTTTCGTGGGAGATGGCGGTGATCTTCCCCCACTGGATAGCGAGATCCGGCGCCGCCCTACCGTCGGCTAGTGGGGTTTCCCCCTAACCAGGACTCTCCCGCCAGTGGGGCACCGCCCCAGCCGGGACAAGCGCTAAGCTCACAGCCGGGACAAGTTCTAAGGTAGTGTAGTGCTTGTTAGTGTGTGTGTGTGTGTGTGTAAGGGGAGAGGATAGGACAAGGAAGAGGAAGGAAAGATCGCGCGCGGTCCGTGGCCCGTTTGGTAGGGTACTGCTCCGGCATTCGCCTGGTGTTGATCGGAGAAACCACGGAAAACTACCGATCAGAGCAGCCGGCCGCGAGAAATCTTCTCCAGACAGCGACTGAATTCGACCTAGCTGAAAAGCTAGAGTCGAAAATCCTGCCGCCATCAGGACTCGAAACTAGGACCGCCCGAAGAGAGGCCTGCAGCATTTATTGGTGATTTCTTCCACAAATACGTTGTATGTAAATGATAATTTGATAATAAAGTCATGTAATTTACTCCTTTCAGGGCAGAAACGTCAAGATCCCAAGTAAATAAAATGGACAACCATGCATAAAACGGAAACATCCCTAAACCGGACTTTTTTGTGTGTGTCCCGATCGATTCCGGCTTAGCCAGATTTCACTGTATTATGCTAATGTTGGCAGGCCTGCTATTCCGACTCGCACCTAGGAGTAGCCGCTCCACAAAGCGACGTGCGCAAGTGACCACAACTCGACGGCCGCCCGCGCGTTGCAACCGACACAAGCACCGCCCACCCCCCACCCCCACCCCTGACACGGCGCGACCGCAGCGCTGCGACAACCGGCGCGGAGTATTTCCAGCGCGTGTGTGCGCGCGGCGGCCGCACGCAAACAAACGACGAGCGGGCCGCGCGCGGTTGGGCCCGGAGCGGGCACGCAGCATGTGACCTCCCACACACAGACAGCGACACGTCACGTACGTGCAGAGGGTGTAGGGCAGCGCTTCGCCCTGGAAAAACACGCCCACAATTGTTGCAATTTGTGATCTCATCTTTTTCTATTCATGGTTGATAGATAATTTGGTGTTTCCAGCGCGTCAACTGCTAAGGTTGATTGATTGATTGATTGTTAGTGATTCCGGGTGCGTCAACTAATGAGGTCATGAGTCCCGTAAGTGTAGTGCGCTTTTTCAACTGGAAGCGGTGGTGATCTTCCCCCGCTTGATGGTGAGATCCGGCGCCGACTTACCGTCGGCTAGTGGGGTTTCCCCCTAACCAGGACTCTCCCACCAGCGGGGCACCGCCCCAGCCGGGACAAGCTCTAAGCTCCCGACCGGTCTCCCGGAATATGTGGTAGTGTAGTGCATGTTACTGTAAGTGTGTGTGTGTGTGTGTGTGTAAGGGGAGAGGATAGGACAAGGAAGAGGATGGAGAGATCGCGCGCAGTCCGTGGCCCGTTTGTTAGGGTACTGCTCCGGCATTCGCCTGGTGTTAATTGGATAAACCACGGATGAGAGTATCCAGATTAGAATTCTCCTCCAGACAAAGGCTGAATTAGGCATATGTAGCTACTGTTGGAAATCCTCCAGTGAAATCGGCAGTGGAATCGTAGGACCTCCCGGTTCTAGTGTTCATGCGCCCATTTGTTCAATTAGCTTGGCATCTCTTTTCCGACATAAGGGACCCACAATATGGGTTTATTCTATTAAAAAAATCGCCCCTTCGCTGCAGTATTACATACACTTCTCTATTCTACGTAGTAGTGTGCGAGAAAGTAAAAATTAACAATTTTTGCTTAAGAATTAAAATGTTTCTCAAAACTAAACGCACCAGCAATGTTTTTGAAGAACATCATCTGGTTTTAAAATCGTCTCAAAAATTTCCCTGCCTTTCAATGGCGGCTGCTCATTAAGGATTCTACAGTATCGCCCTCCACCGAAAAAAAAAACAAATCATGGAAAGTTTGCAGAACGTATTTCTCATTAATTAAATCGACTTGTTTAATTTTCGGAGACTGACAGCGCACGTTTTCAGGATGAACGTTACGTGCGCTCATGCAAGCTAATGATCAATGTCATCAGAACGGGACGATTACACTGTAAATGCTTCCAGTGGTCATGGGGTTTACGAAGGGGACACCAAACTCCCCACCGCCACTCCCCTGCACTCAATTGTTTCAATTTGTGTGTCCTCTCTTTTCCGGGGACAAATTTCCCTCAAACACGTTTCCATCACACTATACCTTCTCTTACACCACCTAGATAGTGTGGCGTTACGCATCGCTTCCTTGCGAGCCGGCCGGGAAAACCGTCCTCCTCGTGCTTAAGCCGGATGCGGGGTTGGGGGCGGTTGGCATGCGCTGTGCACGCTGACGCGCGCAGAGCTGAAGACGCGCTGAACAGGCCAGGAAACTCTCCAAATATAACTATAGAGAAAGGTTAGTGCGAGTCGTGGACTATGTCGCAAGACTCCTAGAGGAGGCTGGCCGTCGAGCCTTCCTGACGCCCGCCGGCATGGGAGCGCCGAGGGGAGGGGGCGAGCCTCCGGGTGCTTAAGGCTGCATCAACTGCGCCCACGCGGGATATGTAGAGGGTCGAAAGGCCGAGTGATATCTCCAGTGCTATCCTAGCACGCGGTCTTCGAGGCGAAGATCGGTTTGGCGTCAGGCCATGTTGTAACGCTAGTTAAGGGACTCTTGTGTCCGACAGCTTCGCACCACGCGTTGCTAGCCTGCTTTAAAGCAGTGGTACTGGGCTGGGCCTAGGGACGGTCGCGGGGGTTTCGCGGCTAAGGGATTGGAAAGGTTGCCGGAGGTTTTTATTTTGTAAATTATTGTGTAAATATAGGCATATATTTCTGTTAGAAACAGTCGCCTGTGTTAATTATTTCCAGTACATCACAATGGTATAGAAAGAGTATTGTAATGTTATAGAGGAAAGCAGCGATTTCTAGACAGAAAGTAACTATTTTTTTCGGTCCTTGATATTGAACAAAAGTTCGTTTTCTTGCGTTTATTTATATAGAGTCAGAAAACCCGTTTTGTAGGTCCTTGATAAAAAGAAATTCGTTTTTGGTACAACGTCTATTCGTCCATATGTTGGTGGACAACGCTCATGCCTAAACTAAACTATACAAAAACTTGTTCATCAAATTTGATTGTACCTTATCCAACTGATCCATTTTCCGGCCGCTTCAATTTAAAAAGAGTATTTGATTTTTTCTGGGAACAATATATCAATCCACAAGGTTATTTTTGTTATTTTCTCATAAATTGCTCCAAAAAGGGCTTTTTATTTGGAATGCAGCAAAGTACTGCCCTTACAAAACTGGTGAAGGTTCGATTTTGCCTGAACAGTAACTTCTGAATCATTGGTGTGATTATTCATAAATTTTGCACGAACGTTTTTGAGAAGCTGTTTAAAAATACACAGAGTGCTTTGCAATTACAAAATGTTTTAGCACAGCGGGTTTCAGCACGGACTTTGTATTCCTACAAACCATTACAAAAATACCCGAAACTAGCGTCCTGCGAAAACTCTCGCATATTAAACCCCACTCGCTTCCTTATTTTTCCATTTCCGTATTAAACCTGTGATATATATATTTTTCTTCAAGACCCTTTTATCCTACATCACTTGTTTCAGTATGTGTCTCCATGTAATTGATAACAATACAGTACACCCTTGTCAATACAAATTATTATTATTTAATTGTATTACCAAGCAGAGAGGTACACCCGTGTAATTCAATCACGTATTGTCACGTAATTAGTTTAGTTTCACATTCAGTTGCAGATTCGGAACGTTTCTGAGCATGGGGTATATCGAAAAACGCCGAACCTGGAAAAAAAAAAAAAAAAAAGAATGCTCAGAAGGTAGGTAGATAGGTACTGTGGTTTTGGTGTGAAGAATGTTTCTTTGAGGCCTTTGGAACAAAAGTTTAGTTTTTAAGGCTCTAGAACGCTTCTTTTAGGAGTTATTTGACAATATAGATTCAAATATGCTGCAGAATGTTGCGGTTTACATTTGACGTGTATGTTGAGATGCGTTTTTTTTTTCAACAAATCCTTCATATTTTTAAAGTCAAATTGCTATTCGTCGCGTCGCCGTGTAAATATCTTTCCTTAGAGACCTCATTTATAAAGATTGGTATGAATACTACTCAAATAATTTAGGACAATTTTCGCCATGCATAATAGCTGCGTGGAAACTCGGGCAGTCTCTTACAGTCAGGCCTGCCCATACATACGTTGCAATCTTAATTTAGTATCTGGCGTTGTAGACAATCGTCGTTGTCTGTTGTAGTGCAATCGAGACACTGAAGATATTTTAAGATATAATATGTCAAAAACGATTGAATATATTATTAAACCATGTATCATTAGTTATTAAATATATATAATTATCGTCTAATAATTTATTTTTGGGCCCTACATGTCCCCTGCTGGTGTTCTGTAGGTATAGAATGGCATTGCTAGCAAACTGCTGCGGAACTCACCACCGACCGCAGTCTACTAGTATATTCTATATCACACTCTGTTTGCCTGAAACTGAGTGAATGATTTATTAGTGATTACCGGCGCGTCAACTGCTATGATCATTAGTTCCGTAAGTGTAGTGCTTGTTTTTCCTCGGGAAATGGCGGTGATCTTCCCCCGCTGGATGGCGAGATCCGGCGCCGACCTACCGTCGGCTAGCGGGGTTTTCCCCAACTAGGTTTCTCCCACCAGCGGGGCACCGCCCCAGCCGGGACAATCTCTAAGCTCCTGACCGGTCCCCCGAAATATGTGCTAGTGTAGTGCATGTTAGAGTAAGTGTGTAAGATAGGGGTGAGGATAGGACAAGGAAAAAGAAGGAAAGTTGCACGCGGTCAGTGACCCATTTGTTAGGATACTACTCCGGCATTCGCCTTGTTTTGAGGGAGAAACCGATCAGAGCATCCGGCTGCTAGAATTCTCCTCCAGACAGTGGATGAATTCGACCTAGCTACGTAGTTACTGTCGAAATCCTGCCACAGTCGGGACTCGAACTCCAGGACCTCCCGGTTGGGGGCACTGCAGTGACGTCACTGGAAGCCACCCAATCCTTTCTCCCCATTGGTGTTCCCCGGGTAAGGAGTGGCATTGGCGGCAGCATGTTACGAAACCCACCCGCACCGCCCTCTATATTCCACATCAGGATCTGTTTGCCTGAGCTTCTCACGACGGATTTTCCGAGAGTTGTGACGAGTCGATACACAAGTCGAAAGACCGCCTTTCCTCTTTATCCCTCCTCCAACACTCCATTGTTTCCACTTCACAAAAGCTTTCTCCCTACACAACGCACAGTGGTCCAACATCAACTGCACACGCGGCAGACATTCTAAAATTAATATGAGTTTCATAAAAATAACTTCAAGTTCTAATTCAGAGGTGGTAGCAGATATAATGTAGTACTGCATAATGTGAATTAAGAAATAATCAAATCACAACAATAAAAGCTTAATATTTACTACAGTATCCAATATTTTTGTGTTGTTTTCTTATATTTCTTTTACATAGTTACAGACTCACTGAAGTTGAGAAAAGTGTCATCGAAAGTTGATTTTGGGATGTTTTAAGAAAAACAAGAACTTGTATTGTTGTTATGTAGTTAATTCTTAATTCATATTAATTACAAGTATATTTGTCTGCTAAGAGAAAACAAATATACAAATGCATTTTATGATACTGACATGGCAGATTTCATACGAGACTTGGGGTAATAACGGCAGATGAATGTATACAAACTATATTATATATGTTCAAATATCTGAAATTTTTATATAAGAACTTGAAATAATGTACGAAAGTAACGCCAGACAGCAGTTAATCTATACACTGTCAGACAGCAGTTAGTCAATTTTGTTAAAATTAGTAAATAAAAACTTGTAACTTAAAGAACTTATCGTTTAAATTATTACCGACCATCTATTACATTTTATGAAATTAATACAATAAAATAAACATCCATTTAGACCTTCCCTCCCGCTAACCTGAAATTATACCCACTTTGGCTATGTCATAACTTCATCTGATAATTCAACATAAAATTTTATCGCTTGAGAACGTTTATAAAATCAACTTAAATGAATACTTTTTCGCCATTATTAGGATAATATAGAAGACTGTTATATAGATTATTCCACTCGTGAAATTAAAGCCAATAGTGTGCAACTGTATATACAAAATGTCCCAACCAGGGCGGTGAATCTCAAAAAGTTTATCGCTTTTTCCATCCACGTTTTCTTACCGCTTGTCCCTACTGCCAATCATAAACTGTGACTCATCTATCTTAGAAGGCGGTTTGTATCGATGGCTGTGTTGACATGCAATAAACTGCTTATGTACGATAACAGAACCTGCTTGATTTTAACATGGATTTCAGTTATTTTCAATATTTGGCTCACTTAGGAACTCTGTTGGACGTAATTTCATATGTGGAATAGTCCTATTAAATACCTATGCTTTGTAAAGTGTCGATAAATCGCTTCGCGAATCGGGGATTTATCGACACTTTCCAAAGCACGCGTGGTATTCTCTATGATAAAATCGCACTTAATTACACTTGAAGTTTTGAACTTCTGCCGCCTAAATGTAGGTTCTCTGCCACCGTCCACGCCTTTTTCTGTGCAACTGCGCTTGCCTCTGTTCATTTTATTGTCTGCGCCTCGGAATACAGCGCTCCGTGCGGTGTCGTTGGGCAAACAAGCAACACAAGAGATCGCCTTCTGGTTCCTCGTTTCCAAACAGTACGAACAAATTCGCTTTGTTTGGGAAGAATGGGCCAACAGCTTCGCAGCGAGCAGAGAAAGCAACTTTACCTCTCCATTATTGGCTTTCTTTTGGCGAAGAGCCATTGTGGAATCTACAAAATATTAAACGAACAATGCATTTAAACGGGGTTTACGTAATTTTAATGCCACTATTTTATTGAGCAAGAAGGGAAATTATTTAACTAATTAATTTTTTCTTACATTTATGTCTTTGTAATGCTTTACTTACGAATAATTGTAATCAAAATAGAGAATTTTTATATTTCGATCGTTACAAAGTAGACGTGTTCTAGAAGCCTTCTGCAGCAAAAGTGCTCACAAAAATATACAAATTGGTTTTCCAAAACGTAGCACGCGCATTGCTTAAGAATAAATTGATTACTCTCATAAAACACCACATGAAAATAAATATAAACAAAAACAGTTTTCCCAAATACTGTAAAATTATAGTATTACGTTTCTATTCATTGTCTGTCAAAATTGTATTATCAAAAAGTTCCATTTCTTATAGACACAATGAAGTTTATAATTCAATAAATAATTAGAAAAGTTCGTTTATTGTACCACTTGCTTGTTTTTTTTTTTTTTTTTTTTTTTTTTTTTTATTTTTTTTTTTTTATTTGTTTTATTTTTCATTTTCATTTATTTTTAATTCATTGATTCAACTATTAACAAGTACAATTGATTTAACGTTGAATTAGGTTATCAGATGGTTTGGAGCTTCTTTCCCAAAATCAATTCTTCAAAGTATCATCTTAAACTTTTGGAGCTAAAAGAGCACATATTTTCTCGCCCGTATTTTGATGCAAAATTACTCGAGAAGTACTCACATTTTCGAAAAATGACGCATGACCTTATTACAAAATCTATCTTTAGGCAACAGATTTCATTAAGGGAAAAAATCTCTATCTATAATATTTTAATTGTAGGAAGACTCCAAAAACATTTTGAAGTGTTGCAATTTTCGAAAAATCAGAGGTTTCAAGGAACATGATATCTGTGCCATTCCCTTAAACGTGCAGTATTACATAACTTTGTCTCTACTGCGTAGCGAGAAAGTAAAGAGGGAACATTCAGGAATTAATAATATTTACGGAAATAAAATGTTTTATTACACAGAGCTAAGGGAGGCCGTTTCAAGAGGACCACAGCTCCGTGTGTTGTGAGACATCGATGAATTGAAAAGAAGACAATACATACGTGGGAGAAAAGCCAGCTTTATGTTACTTTCTTTTCTTAGGTTCGTTTCTCCGAGCTTGTGTTTGAAGAAATGCTGACACGTGATAGCGACTGAAGCAGAGGAAAATACACAGAACTTAGCGATCCGAAATTGTCAGGGCTTGTGCTCTTAAAGGCATTGCGGGAATGCTGGTGAGGTGTGTTGATATTACTAAACGATGAATTAGTTGAAATAATTGTGAGAAAGGATTTAATAATTGGATTCTCTGAATAAACCTTAGTTGAGAAAGATGACTTAATTTATTTCATCCCTCTAAATGGCATGTCTGCACACACTAAAGAATGTCGTAACCGAATTTGTACAAACGATCTACTTTTCTAACTCGAAATTCACATTATTATTGTGTAATACAACTGAAATATTGTAGAAATACGTCAGTTTTGGAAAAATGTGTACAACGTCATATGGGGTGAATTTTATTATAATGAATATGGAAAAAGTTTTATAATTACTATCATCATTCATGATTGAGTATTTTTCGAATTTTCTCGAGACTCAATTCAGGTAGAGAGGTAAAAGGACTATAACGCTTAGCAGCTTTAAACTCAAAGCAAATTAGTACGAAAGAATAACGGAATCAAATATTAAAGGAAAGAAAAACCCCTTTGAAATTAAATTGAAAGATTTCTTCGAAGATTCCTTCCAGAGAAATGGCCATCGTGAAAAGGAGAAAGAGGCGGAATAAGGAGACGAGAGAAGAGGGGAAGAGCAGACAGAAAAAAGATAAGCTGAAGAAAAAACCGACAACGGAAGGAAGAGTGGAAAGAGTAACATGAACAATGAGAGGAGCGTGATGAAGTGGAACGCGTTTGATGTGGGGAGTTATTAAAGAGAATTGCGGCGGAGTCCGTTGGAGTCGCCACCGCAGATGAGCGGGTCCAGCCCCACGGCCCCCTGCAGCCCCTCGGCCCCCTGCGCCGAGCGCTCGATACCTCGCGGCCCCTCAGCGAGCGTAGCCGGCACTCGCCCCCGCCCCGTTGCCAGGCACACGCGCCCCCCCCCCGCCCCCCTCGCCCTTCTCCGCTCTTGTGCCCCCCCTGCCTCTACCCACTCAATCGTCCATGCATTCGCCCCCGCGTTCTCTTTTTCGCTTCTGCCCCCGACATAACCCTCGCCCTCGTCCATTCTTGCGCTTCTGAATTCGTCCTCCCCATCATTCGTGTCCCTGCCCTCACCCTCGCCCGCGCACTCGCCGACGCTTTCGCCCACGTCTGCTCCCCCGTTCTCGCTCCCTGCCCCGGCATCGCACTCGCTTACCCCTACGACCTCCCTATCGCATTTTCATTGCACATCTTCCCCTCCATCTCTGCTTCTTCGCCTCACTTCCATTCCCACTCCTTCCCCTGCCACTGTCATTAGTCCCGTAACTGTAGTGCATGCTTTTAACGCGGGAGTGGCGATGTTCCTCCCCCACTGGATGGCCAGATCCGGCGCCGGCCTATACTTAGGCTTGGGAGGTTTCCCTCATCAAGGTATCTCTCAGTTGGGCACCAACCCTGCAAGGACAAACTCTAAGCTCCCGGCTGCTCTCCCGACAGTGCAGTGCATGTGAGTGTGTGTGTGTTTGTGTAAGGTGTGAAGATAGGATTAGGAAGAGGTAGGAAAGATCGCACGCGGTCTGTGGCCCGTTTGTTAGGGTACTACTCCGGAATTCGTCTGGTTGATGGGAGCAATCACTGAAAACTACTGATCAGAGCAGCCGACTGCTAGAATTATCCTCCACACAACTGCTGAGATCGACCTGCCTATCTAGTTGGAGTCGAGAATCCTGCCATCATCAGGAGCGTCTAGTCATAGTCACTGCAGTGACATCCCTAGGCCACCTAGGTAGGTCACGCCCATTGCGTGTTATGGCGCAGATCAGTCACGAACTGCAGCGCCTCTGACCGGGAAGTCCTAGGTTCGAGTCGTGACAGTGGCTGGATTTTCGACACTAGCTTTTCAGCTAGGTCGAATTCAGTCGCTGCCTGGAGGAGAATTCTGCGGGCGGCTGCTCTGATCGGTAGTTTTCCGTGGTTTCTCCGATCAACACCCGGCGAATGCTGGAGCAGTACCCTAACAAACGGGCCACGAACCGCGCGCGATCTGTCCTTCCTCTTCCTTGTCCTATCGTCTCCTCTTACACACACACTAACATGCACCACACTACCACATATCCCGGGAGACCGTTCGGGAGCTTAGAGCTTGTCCCGGCTGGGGCGGTGCCCCGCTGGTGGGAGAGTCCTGGTTAGTGGGAAACCCCACTAGCCGACGGTAGGTCGGCGCCGCAACTCGCCATCCAGCGGGGGAAGACCACCGCCATCTCCCGAGAGAAAAACATCAATACACCAATAGGACTAATGACCAAAGCAGTTGACGCGCCCGAAAACACGAAAAAAACAAACCAATGAGTCACGCCACGTGGAATTTGGACCGAGCAGAAGAGGGTAGGCGCCCAGCGCCCCAGGCGGGCAGCGGGGGAGGCGCGGGGGCCAGCCAGGCACCGCCTGACACGAAAAGTGTTGAGGCTGCTCCCACCAGCGCGGGCGCGCTCTTTCAAGCCGCACCCCCCCCCCCAAGGAGACGGATGCGAACATCCATCCACGAGGCCGCACGCTGCCTTTCCGATTAGATTTATTTTCGACGGAGAGGATGCGCTGAAACTGGTATGTGATGTACGGGTAAGAAGTATAATCTGCGCACGTTCTGTTCAACTCGAGAATCCCTTCCCTTCCCTCTGACCACACATACACAGTGTAATGATTAGAGGGCGGATTTTGATGGCCTAAAACATCACGAAAAATGATCAATAAAATGCTCTTAAAATGCCTTAAAAATACCCTAAAACCAAAGAAATATGACGTTAAAAATCCTATCCAATCAGTTCAAATGAAGAACTCAAGCTATTGGATACGTTACTGATGTAATCGAGGCTTCTTCCATTCGTTTGAGGGAACTCCGCTTGAAAACTTTTGGTTTGGATGTTCTTTTCCAGGAAATCTCTGTCTGTAGAGTTATCTCGAAATCGGTCGGACCGGCTGTGGCCCAGATATACGGCACAAGATGACATCACAACGGCTGTCAAAACAATTTCTGAGCAAACAAATCGAAGAGGCTACTGATTAATTAGGTGAAGAACATTTGTTGCATCTCGTAAATATTATTTGAAGAAAGTAGCATTAAAAGTGAATCAGAATGCCCGGTGAGGTATATTATATACCATTTAATATCATCTGATCCCTAAAAAAATTTACTGCGTATTGAATAAAAGAAAAAGGTACATAAACTAACTTTTTCAATTACTTAAAGAAAACTACGCCCGCAAAAGTTTTTCCATAAGAGCCTGCACTATTTCAAACTTCGTTTTTTCAAATATGAGACCTGTAAGGGCCAAATTGTTTCTTATCATCTTGAAGAACAGACATTATATTTTCATCTAAAGTATTTTTGGGGGTACTTCACCGTGGTCGATCTAACAAGCATACTATCTTAAATCTTTATTCTTCTCTAACTCCGTTAGAGACGTTGTCAATATATAAAATGGCGGTAATAAATGAACACTAGAACGATTGACCGCGTCATTTTGACGGTTACAACACATTGAAATAATGTTATCTTTATTACAATGAACAGTAAGCCATTGTGATAACTTGTCTGTAAATGTACTTATGATCAAAAGTATATGTGAAAATTTCGAAAACATTAATCCACTCGAAATTGTTATTTTGATCGATTTATCTTCAACGCCCGATAGCCGTCAAATTGACTGCTTCCCAATAGCTGATAACTCAGGGTTGCTAGATGTGTTGCGAGCTCTTTTCTCATCACCCCAAATAACCTCTCCAATGAAACAAGATTCCCCAAATTTAAAACGAAAAGTACTCACCAAATTATAGATCAAACATGAGCTCGCCCTGACGATTCAATTGGCTGTCTCCTTAAATTTAAACAATTCATATTAATCAAAAACTGTTGTCTAAGCCGCTTGAAGCCATATACTCTCTTCGTTTTTCTCATGTTTTTCTTCCTATATGCCTGTCGTTTATTTTTCTGTCTTTGATACATAAAAATGGGAGAGAATAACGTCTCATGTTTATTTTTTCTTCATAATATTTAAGAGAATAATATTTCTATCTCGACTCCCAATGAAAATAATTTCCCCACAAAATTCCCAAACATTTCCCTGTCCATTTGTGATCCCCATTCTTTCCCCATACGAAATGTGACATCGTTTCTGAAGTGTGGATGTTAGAAGTCGGTGATGAAATGAAACGCTATCAGAACTGTTACCTTACGACGAAAGAAAACTCACGAGAGAGCAGCCAGAACTTTCATAATTATTTTGAGGTCAATTGTATATATTCTAATTATTATATTGATATTATTAACCAAGCCAATTCACGTAGTTTTGACAGCAGTGCGTTACTCACTTCTTGGTTGAATTGGACGTTTCCAATAGCGCAGAAAATGCAATATTTTAATATTACGTAGCTGTTTCCGATAACACGACAAAGTATGTGCAGTCATAGCAGCACTAACTTCGCGTTGTCATGCTCTACAGCTTTGTAATTTATTCCGAGACATTCCTTATAAGGGTCATGGCCGTCTTGGTGTGCAATGGAGCTTCTCTTTTTGAAACGCGAGCTCCTGCTAATGCAGATCATCTCACGCCGTCCGGCTCACGGCATTTGCTTCGGCCGACCGCGCAGACTATTGGCTCCGTTAATGCCCACACAAGGCTTTGTACCCGCAGTCTATGTGCACAGTTCTCCTGATTGCGTCAGTGTGCAGCTCGATATGTGAAATCGACCGCAAAGCTGGGAGCCCTTTGATTGCAATGTAGTGAGCGGTTGGCTTGATGGATGTCAGCACTTGACATGTAATAATCCTGTGTCTCATCAAGTTGTCAATAGCGAAATTTACGAATGTGGTGAAGGATCTGGAGATATTGAGGACGTCTTTTGGCAATGTATGTTTTTTTTTAAATTGAAAGGAAGACAATTTAATTCAAACTGCAAAATTTTAATAATTATGGTCTTTTTTGTTCATTTATTTCAATTTTTGCATAAATATTATCCCAATGACAGTACATTCTATTTTAAAAAATAACAAAAAATAATATAATAGTTACATATATATTATATGTAAACATATCTTGTTCGTTCGTTTCAAATTTATTATAACTATAATATTTTATATAATTAATTGGCTCATTCATTTTTTTTTTTTCAGATATTTATTCACTCCCAAAACGAAAGAACGGTCTGTGAACTGAATGCACTTTCCAACAAATAACGAAAAGAATAAAACAGACCGCCGTGTGATAATAAAACAAAAGTGAAAAGTCCATTTTTTCAATAACGTATCCTGTTCCGGTACCGACCACCAAAATGCGGATCCTGTTTCATCTACCGACGGCGTGCGATACACACGAACGCCCATTTTGAAGCGTCAAAGCGAATCAGGTTAAAATACAAAAACATCAAAGGGAGTGCAGATGAAAAGAATTCCACACGAATTGTTTGAGTCAAAGAGAAGGCATATTTGCCGTTACGGCAAGCGCAGGTAAAATAAAAGAGTGGAAGGGAAGCATCGGAAAGATGTCTCTCATTCTTTGTGAAGTGTAGGGTGAAAAATTCGCCCTCTGTTTAATCGAGGATGAAGAAACAAAAGAGTCGCGTATTCGGTTTTAACTCTCCCAAAGAGGATCCTTCCACTAGACTCACGTAAGGGATGACGTATGTTCGAACTATGCGTTAGAATATCGGCGGTCAATACTTAACACTTTAATAGTATATTATGCGTCTAGTTTATAATGTTACAATTATGGGCCTTCAAATTAATGACCTACCCTCTATCTTGGAGAGGCCTTTGCCCTGTATGGGATTCCATTGCCTTTATTGTAAGTTTATAATGTTAAGCTTTATTGCATGGGTATATTTTGAAAACGAGCGACGTTAGGATCGAGTTTTCAAATTTGTACGAATCCAATAGAATAAAGAAAGATTACAAAGGAGTTTCATACGTTATTATTTTGTACAACAGCATTATACATCTATAAGAGGATCGAAGTTAATTTTTGGAAACAACTTTAGTAACGACATAAGTAAACACTTGTGCAAAAAAGAAAAAAGAAAAGGAAAGAAAACAACAAAAAAACGGTGCTCGGCTGTTCGGTTTACCACGAGAGACATTTGAAGGTAGCGCCCCTAGGGTCCCGAACTGTCATAACCATTGTGATATCAAGAACGAAGAGTACATGCTTGAAAGATTTGTTTTATTTTACTTAGCATTACATTTACAGACGTTTTGCAGAATAATTAAAATATTTTCGTTTGGTCGTTAGTAACTTTTTATGTGACTGGAAAAGTGTGAGCTACATTTGACTGCACAAATTACGAATATTAGAAGAATCGTTTTTTTTGTTTTTTTTTTCCGATTTCCTCCTCATGAGAAGTTGTAAGACATTAAGTCCTTAGAGACTTTTTGTTGCTTTATTAAGCAAATACTTGTCATTTTCCAATTAAATGCAGATATTAATCTATCAAATTTTAATTTTTCAAAAATAGAAATTGAATATACAAGTATAAAAGAAATATGAATAAATAGTCGTATTAATAATAACGTAAATATGTCTATTTGAAACCACAGAAGTCCAAAAGGTTTTGTTAATGTATTGAAATTTGAATTTGTTGTGGATTTTCCAGGTCACCAGGTTTGTAGTGAGTAATTGGAGCCCATTAATAGTACGAGAAAAGATCAAAGTGTCCTTTATCGTCTATACAGTATTTAGCAATAGTACAACGATGATCGCTCTCTTTTACAAGCTCTCGGATTGTCCACAGATGGGTGGAGAGACATTCCTCAAAGAGACAAGTTTTTGTTATCAAGGACTTCTGTAATGCGTATTTTTCGTCAATATTTCTCCTTGCTTACAGAACTACAATATTTTCTCTCTACCACGTATACGGCAAAGTAACAATAAATAAATAAAGTTTTACATTGAAGAAATACAAGGTAAGACATTGGAATTTTTGGTCTATTAAAATTTAACATGATGGTCTGCAAAGAAATGCCTGCGACAGTCTCTTACCTCAAGGTATAACAATTAACTCCGGAATCCTCAAGTTACTTCTGTGAGTTGTATTTTGGACACTTACCTGGAACAAATAAGAGAAAAACATTAGTGTAACATGTAATGTCATAAAGCAGATGTATAAGGAATGTTGACAGAAAATACATTGCATGCAGATGATTAAAATATTTCATTAAATCACTTTATACGAACTTCTTTTCATTCGTAAAACAAGAAGCAGAAAACACTACAAAATCTGTAATGTAATGTTTTCGCGGTCCATATTGCTTTTATATTGTGTTGAAGATGTGTGCAATAAGCTCGCATCCACCTTCAATTCTCGTGTGATTCATTGTTTCCTTCTCACATCATGTTGTTACAGGAGTGAAGTGCACATCCAAATTTTATCAAGGTAGACGGAATAATAAAAACCTCCGTGTTCTGCCTAGGAATGTAAAAGAAATCCGTGAATTACTCCAAATCGGAATCTGATAATGAGCCTTGCGTCTGTCCAACGCGTTTATAGTAGTTTCCTACACTTTTAAGGCGCAGTTGATGATTCACTATTCGTGACCAAGTTGATGTCAACGTTCCGGCCTTCGACATACACAATAATATAAGAGATCCTTGAGTCTGCCGAACCCTATGAATTTCCAGCGCTGTCGAAAGGGAATGGAGGCTTAGCTACGCGTGTCCAAGTTGATAGTTAGGCTCTAGTTACTTCATTTATTTTTATCCATTTCTTAAAACGTTTGTGGGAGGCTCACAGTAGGAAACCTTTTTTTAAAAATCCATAAAATATAATCTTTATGAAAACATTATTTAATTTTTAAACTACCTCGGCGAATAATTTTAAGTAGAATACAACATTTGTGTAAGTAAGTAAGATATGCATTGCATATATTTTGATTTAATTATGCAGAAAAATGGATATAAAAATATTCGATAACAAAATGGGGTCCCGCGTTTGGGTACTTTCCTCTATTGTTGAGAAAACAACAGATCGCATTACCCCTCTACTACAACTACGACAAGCAGAAGGAGATCTCAACAAAACGTGTGCATAGTGAAACTACATTTCTGCCCAGAAGCAAAACAAGGGGCCATCTCAGCATTTGCTCATTGGATCAAGGGAAACTGGACAAAAATCATGATCAAGGCATGTATTGTCATTCAGAATTACACTGACCTCATTTGAAATAATGCATTAAATATAATTGTTAAAATATTATTTTCCTTTATAGTATACAGATTTTATATACCAATATACTGATTTTAATTATATAGAAATAGATATGTTGTAGAAAACATTTTATTTAATGTCCAATGTCATCTGCCAGTGAGTTTTAAAGTAACAAGTATTTCAAGCAAATTTCTTGTGAGTATGATTTCGATGGCGTGATTTGTAATTATATATGTTTATCCATTGCTTGTGGTATTCCTCTCTTAATGAACAGAAGTTTGCGGAAATCGCATTTCCGATCGTTCCCGAAGTGACGTTTAGCAATATTTCGTGAAACGGTGTAAACGTTCATCGTGTAACAATACGCAGGAAATGTACGTATGTAACTTCATTTTCTGTGCACGTCTTCTAGAATTCAGTGGGAAATACAATTCTTCAAATTATCGTTTCCATGTTGTCGCGGCAGGAAGTAATAAGAGCCAAAATTTATTGCTTATTTATCCTTGAAAATAGATTTTATTACATCGGAGTTTTTTTTTCTCCCTTTCAAGATTCAAAATGTATTGCTTATTTATTTTTGAAAATAGATTTTATTACATCGGAGTTTTTTTTTTTTAAATTTTCTCCCTTTCAAAATTCAAAATGTATTGCTTATTTATTTTTTTTCCTAGCACGTCATATGCAGTTTTTAACTGTTTTTTTGACGTAAAATAAATAAATAAATACGTTAAATTTGCTACGCTTTCCATGAAACACGTACTAGGGCCATGAGTGCGATCGCGTGGTCACTTGGGGCTGCTGGCACCCCACCTCCTCGGCGTCCGCTCTCACTATGTCCGGCTTCATCGCAGCGCTGCCCCTTTGGTCGGTTTCCCCCCGTCCGGCCAGCCTCAGTCACTGCGTCGCACCGCAAGCCGTGGTGAACGCACCTGCTGCCAGGCTGACGACTGGCGACTGCGTGTGTGTGCGTGCGTGTGTGTGTGTGCAGTGGCGCACGCGCTGCCTCGACGCATTTACGCGACCGCAAATCCTCCTCCGGCGCGTGGACTGCGACGCACCGGCTGACGTAGCTCAGGGCAACAGCTGTCGCAGCGCAGTCCACCGGGAGGTCCTGAGGTTCGCGCCCCGACGTTGGCGCAGATTCGACACTAGCTGCGTAGGTAGGCCGCTGGATGGAAAATTCTAGCGGCCGGATGCTCTGGTCGGTTCTCTTTTTATGTGGTTTCTCTCGAGAATGGTAAGGCGAATGCTGGTGTAGTACCCTAAAAAACGGGTCACAGACCGCGCGCTATCTTTTATTTCCTTGTTACGGTGATGCTTTTCACGGTGGCAAAATTTTCCACACTAGCTTGTCAGCTACATCGAATTCGGTCGCTGTCTGGAGGAGAATTCTAGCGGCCGGCTGCTAGGTAGTTTTCCGTGGTTTCTTCGATCAACACCAGGCGAATGCCGGGGCAGTACCCTAACAAATGGGCAACAGACCGCATGCCGTCTTCTCTTCCGCTTCCTTGTCCTATCCTCACACCTTACACACACACACGTGCACTACCATACATGTCTGAGCCTTACAGCTTGACTCGGCTGAGGCGGTGCTCCGCGGGGAGATACCTTGTTGGGAAAACCCAGCAGGTCGCCGTGTAGGTCAACATCCAGCTGGAAAATGACACCACCACATGCCGCGATAAAATCTAGACTACACTTATAGGAGTGATTACCATAGCATTTGCCGCGCCCGGAAACACTAAATAATCAACAAATCAAATGAATAAACGGATTTTTCGTCGAAAAATCGGCGTCTTTTGCCGTTACATAACTTTCTCTGTACTACGTACATAACCCTGTATATACGGACTATATGAGAAAGTAAAAAAAAACAAACTTTTTAAGTATCTGGGGAGCCCAAAACGTTTATTTACGTTGAAATCTGGAAATCGATTTTCAGCAGCATTACATAACTTTCTTTATACTACATATATATTATTCCTTATTGTTTGACCCCGGTGAATGAGCCGATAAGGGAGAAAAAAACTTAATTTTACGGCAGAGGAAAAATCAACTTTAAACTAATACTGTAAATAGGGGATTAATGATATTCCGACAAAACCTACACACTAATAGTATCGTTTTAATAACACCCTCGTTTGAATATCATTAATCCTTGATTTACTTTAGTTGTAAGTTGTTTTTTGCTCACCTGCAAAACTAAGGGTTTATGACTTATCAGCTTATTCACCGGGATCAAAGATATATAGTACGTCTTCTTCTTCTTCTTCTTCTTCTTCTTCTTCTTCTTCACTTCACGGATTAGGGAAATTCCCTGTTCCGGCTTCGTTACACCATCTCTGTCGTGGACGGCCAATGTCCCTTCTTCCTCGTGGTCTGTACAGAAAGGCATGTCGGGGGATCCTTTGGTGAGACATTCTTCCTAAGTGCTGTACCCACCGTGATCTGTATTCATTTACTTTTTCATTGATAGAAAATATATGAAGTTCCTTTCTGATATCTTCGTTTTTTATTTTGTCCATTTGTCCATAGAGTACGTGAGTTAAATAAGTCGAAAGTCAGTTGCCTTTCTTCGACTCAGGTTCAGATTGCTTTATGCTGTATTGCTGCAGAAATGAAACAAAGTTCTTTTCCAACAGAAGTTTATTACAGATGAAATGTACAGACAGGTCTGGCTCTTACTACATACTACATGTGAACTGCCACATAGGCCCTTGCGGCCAGTATTTATTAGTTTCCTGAAAAGAGATTGTCATTCTGACACACTTTCACATATCTACATTTACACTTCGAAGGTCGGAAGTGGGATGGGGTGTTGACACATTACCAAGTTTCTGCCGCTGCACTGGAAGTTTCCGGGTGACTGGCATACTTAATTACGATATCATTAGATGGAAAGTTACATATTAAACTGAAAATTTCCTGGCGCCGAGCTATCGGCGATACATTTAATTTTACATTTCTAGAATTCAAATGCTGTCGTCACAGGAGGTGAAGATTCTTTCATATTATCATCTGATATTACATGTGTGGTCAATATACATGACTCGTGTACGAGGAATGAAGCCCGTTGTGAGCGGTGTGGGCGCCAGTGGCTGGTTCGCGCGCGGCAAATCGCCTGCCGGGCGAGGGACGCGTTTGCGGTCCCGCCCTCCGCCCCGGGCCGTGTCACCGGCGGCGCCGCCTCCCGCGTCCCCTTGTCGCCGCAGCACGCGCCGCCACGCCTCCCCCCTCCCCCCTCACCCAACCACGGCTCCACCGCCCGCGCGCACGGACACGGTTACGGACAGCGCTGGTGCGGGAAATGAGGATTTGGCGTACGAATGTTGACGATGCCATCTGACCACTGGTAGTTTTAAAAGAAAAAAGTATGCCAAAGACGCGTTGTTTATTTATTTATATATTTAACGTCTGGACGGCGCTAGTGCGGGAAATGAGGATTTGGCGTACGAATGTTGACGATGCCATCTGACCACTGGTAATTTTAAAAGAAAAAAGTATGCCAAAGACACGTTGTTTATTTATTTATATTTTTAACGTCTGGACGGCGCTAGTGCGGGAAATGAGGATTTGGCGTACGAATGTTGACGATGCCATCTGACCACTGGTAGTTTTAAAAGAAAAAAAGTATGCCAAAGACGCGCTGTTTGTTTATTTAACGTCATACAGAGTTAAAAACTGTGTGCGACGTACACGTTTTCTTGAGCTCTGGGATTCCTAATCTATATTTGAAGGGTTTGGTTGCAAAAGGTGGTAATAGGTACTAGTACGAAAAATGAGGCTTTGGTGTACGAAAGGAATGTTGAGATGCGATCCGATTACGGTAAATTTAAAAGGAAAAAGTATGCCAAAGACACTTACGTTCTTTATTTACTTATTTATTTATTTATTTATTTATTTAACGTCACACAGAGTTAAAAACTGTGTGTCACGTACTATGGACAGAAGTGCATGTTTTCTTGAGCTCTGGGATTCCTAATCTATATTTGAAGGGTTTGGGAGTAAAAGGTAGTAATCCGTACTAGTATGGAACATGACGCTTGGCGTACGAATGCAATGTTGACGATGCGATCCGACTACGGTATTTTAAAAGAGAAAAAAGTATGCCAAAACACTTTATTTATTTATTTATTTATTTATTTATTTATTTATTTATTTAATGTCATACTGAGTTAAAAACTGTGTATGACGTGTTATGGACAGAAGTGCACGTTTCCTTGAGCCAATATTTGAAGGGTTTGGAAGTAAAAAGTGGTAATGCTCAAAGTTATGTTTTGTGATATTAGTATTTTTTATGCTTCCGTTTATACATTGTGATTCTCAAATAGCCCCAATTACAGCGCATAAGTGGTCTCCGGGTCTTTTCATCTTTATGTACCTCATTTAAACGCCTTCCAGCAAAAATGTTCCCTTGCAAACGTTTCCACGTGGGTTACCATGTTTCACATCGGGCTTTCATTTTATATGCAGTTGGATTGTGAATACAGATGCAAGTGAGCAAGAACTGATATAAATATTAGTTCCTGTGTAATAAATACTACTTTCAAAGTCAAAAACCTTCTGATTTTGGCCACTCGTGAAGAATCTACTTCCTACCAGGTGAACAAGGAGAACGATAATACGAATAACATACTTCTCTCTGCACTCTGGAAAACGTGCTCACATTGAAGTTATATTTTATCGCTTTTCCGCTCGTACTTTCATACGTTACTCCTATTTCCGTATGTTTCAAGTATATACTCTGAAGGTATTCTCTATAAGCGAGGCGGCAGCCATATTGAATCATGTCGGCGCAGTGTTTTGTTTTCATTCCAGTATCAATTTGTTTCATTACTTCTTTGCGATACGCGTATGGAAATCGTTTCGAATGAGTACGTAAGTATTACTTCTCATGGACGAGTGGTAAAACGATATTTTCTTTTGTTTTCTTCCTCACCCCGCCAGTAAGGCACTCTTGTAGCGATGAGGTCAGCATCGTCCTCGTCGCTCTCTCATGTCCATCAACTGCCAAGTATACGACATCGATAATGAAACATCGATGTTACGGAACATCGATATACAAAATTAAAATAACAAAGTTAATAATACATTGACCAAAAACAATCATTTTTTAAAACATCGATGTTTTAAACTACTTTAGAAACCTCTAATATTAAATGTTCTAGGGAGGCAAAATTTGACAGTGGCCTAGTTTATTCATTTAAAATTAAGATTTAACTGGGAAAACAAAGTAAATAATAATAATAAGAAGAAGAAAAATATTAACAAACCAGAGCGTCAAAACGGGAAGGCCCAGGATCATCTCAAAGGGTCAGTCCTCGTTCGTCAGAGAAGAGAACGGGAAGAAGGGAGAGAAACGTGAAGCAGAGCACATGCTTTAACCCCCCCCCTCCATATGGGAAATGAATGAGAAGGAAAAACCAGGGCATGGGGTCATCTTGGGCGAGAGAGAGCCTGTTCCGCGAAGGCAGTGCATAGAGCGTTTCATGACAAACTGATAGTACCAATATCGGTTATTATTTCTTATTTTAACTTTAAAAATATTAAACTTAAAGGAAATTTTCGTTCACAAACAAAACATCGAAAAGTGAAATCATCGAGCGTAAAACATGGATGTTGAGAAAATATCGGTTTTAATACATCGATGTTTAAAACATCTACGTTTCCATTACAACACCGATGTTTTGAAAACAGCGAAATCGCATCTCTAACTCGTAGTAGATTCTTTTTTTTAAATTTATTTAATAGAGTGAGCTGATTATACAACGCTCAGCCATATGGCTTTTCAGTTATTCGGAGCGAGCATTTTCAGACGAAAATATGCGAAGGTGGTGGCTACGGCCACCTCCCATTAAACATATATTGAAGTGGTGCGAATGATAAAGTGGAGGAATACATATTGTTGACTTTTTATGGGAGGACTATTTATTTCATTATCTTATATCAGCCAGTTTCCGGAGGAAGATGTGGAAGGGGAGTCGGTTGCGAAGATGAGTTTCTACGGGATGCTTATTACCTATGTTGTAGTGGGAAGCACCGGTAACTGAGGGTAGATTTTGGAAAAATGATGCGGAAAGTTTAATGATGTATGTTAGGACGGGGTCTATGGCTAGGTCTTTGTGAAGGTTAGTGTTGCTTATAAACCAAGGTGCGTTAACTGCAGTTAATTAATCAAAATAAGTTAAGTAAATTAAAATTAAATTAATTAAAATAAGTTAAATAAATTCAAAATAAATTAAATTAAAATAAAATAAAAGGAAACGGTTAAAATAAAGCACATTAGTGGGCGAAGGGAAGTGGGAATTGGAAATGTTAGGGCAGAGGCGTTGGTGCGGACGATTTTCTGTGGTGCTGTTTGTTTTCAGGTGCGGTGGAGGCCAAACACTGGAAGAAGAATGCCTGACGCCCGCGCCAAATAAATAAATAGTCTAAAAACCGGATAGAGTAGCATGTACTCGGCTTCTGACGGCAGGTTTTCCCCCCTTCAGGGGTTTTTCCCTCAGCCGTACCTTATGGTCTCGTTTCCGCGGCTTTGATGCGATGGAGAGACCATTTGGGGTGAATGCCAGAAGGCGAAAGGTTAGAACGCGGTAGAATGTAGGTATTGTAATGGCTTAAAGGCCTTCGGCCTAGCCACATTGCATCAAGTTTTCTAATTTGGCTGTAATAATTACCTATTAAATAAAAAATAATAAAGTTAAGTGCAGTTCTGAGGAACCTATTCTGTAATATTTGGATTTTGTTAATGGTCGTAGTAGATTGGACGCCATAAACACGCCCCGTGTCCCGGGACATGGCCACTGGGCTGCGCTGGGCTGCGGTCGGGACAGCACATAACGCTGAGCCCTTAGCCGCGTCGCGCGCTGCACAACCACACGGGGGCGTGGCAACAGCGCGGGGGGGGGAGGGAGCAGAGTTACCGCCTGTTGCCGCTGAAGCACTAGCTCACCCCCCCCTCGCCGCCCCTTTGCAGTCGCTGCACCGCCGACCGCGCCAGGGGCAGTGGAAAGGTGCGTTTACTGAGGGCGTACCCCAAGGCTTCAAACCGTTCCCAATAACATACAGTTTTCGGGCGGCGCTCGGTACAGCCAAGACCAGTTGTTCCCGGCTGTCAAGGGATGGCTGGCACCGTCGAGAGAGATATGAAAAATTTAAAATTCAAATTCAGAGGTTTGAGAAATCCATCGGTCAATACGCACTGCTCCTGCAGCACTACATCACCTCCCACCCCTTTACTGTCACTTTAACGCCGACAACCACACCAGTGGCAGTGGACAGGTGCGTTTACTAAGGAGGTAGCCCAAGGCTTCAAAAACAGTTTCCAATGAAATTCAGATTTCGGTCAGCGCTTATCACGTTCAGTTTTCGCTCGCTGACAAAACCACTTGTTCCGAGTTGTCGATCGTTGGTAAGAGCCATTAGAAATATAAATATAAAATTCTGAGATTTGAGAACTTATCAGTCAATGCGCACTGTTTTGCAGCACTAGCTGACTCTTGCTTCACTGCTGACCGTTCATGGCCCAAAACGACACTACCGGCGGGAGAGAGGTGCATTTAAAGGTGAAGTCGTAGGCTTCCGCGGCCAGAGTCATGTAAATGATCTTGGCTGTCCAGGTGACGCCGCAATGTGTGACTACACAATAGCCCTGAGGAAGACCACGATAAGATGGTGCCTACACAACAGCCCTGAGGAAGACCACGATAAGATGGTGCCTACACAACAGCCCTGAGGAAGACCACGATAAGATGGTGCCTACACAACAGCCCTGAGGAAGACCACGATCCACGATAAGATGGTGCCTACACAACAGCCCTGAGGAAGACCACGATAAGATGGTGCCTACACAACGGCCCTGAGGAAGACCACGATAAGATGGTGCCTACACAACAGCCCTGAGGAAGACCACGATAAGATGGTGCCTACACAACAGCCCTGAGGAAGACCACGATAAGATGGTGCCTACACAACGGCCCTGAGGAAGACCACGATAAGATGGTGCCTACACAACAGCCCTGAGGAAGACCACGATAAGATGGTGCCTACACAACAGCCCTGAGGAAGACCACGATAAGATGGTGCCTACACAACAGCCCTGAGGAAGACCACGATAAGATGGTGCCTACACAATAGCCCTGAGGAAGACCACGATAAGATGGTGCCTACACAACAGCCCTGAGGAAGACCACGATAAGATGGTCGAAACGTCGGCAACACAGCCTTCGACGCGGCGTCACCTGGGCAGCCAAGATCATTTGCATTTAAAGGTGTTCTCGAAGGCAGCAAACCGTCGCCAATCACATTCAGGTTCCGGTATGCGCTCCTCACGTTCAGTTTTCGCTCGTTGCAGCCAAGAGCAGTTGCTCCGAGTAGTCGACGGGAGCTGGCACACAGCGGGAGCGCCATGAGAAATTTAAAAGTCAAATTCAGAGGTATGAGAAATTCATTTTTTTTATTTTATTTATTTTACGTCAAAAAAAACAGTTAAAAACTGCGTATGACGTGCTATGGGGAAAAGCGAATTGTGTGCACATTTTCAAAATTCTGTGATCCCTACACTAAGTCATATACTACTTAAATTTTGAATTTTTGAATGGGAGAAAAAAAACAAAAACTCCCATGTAATAAAATCTATTTTCAAAGATAAATAAGCAATAAATTTTGGCTCTTATTACTTCCTGCCGCGACAACATGGAAACGATAATTTGAATAATTGTATTTCCCACTGAATTCTAGAAGACGTGCACAGAAAATGAAGTTACATTTATGTCCTGTCATGTCCTTCATCTGTCAATACGCACTGTCTACTGTGACGATGTTTCGTACACAGACGACAGCCATGGATGCCTACAAACTCGGGTACCAAAACCTCTATTAAGATTGTCTTCGGATAGTTATTGTCCTCTCTGTTGACATTATTTTAAAAATTGTAACAAACAATTCTATCAAGTAAGATTTTTCAACGAATACTTACGACAATAAGATTCCGGCTAGTAACGTTGAAATATTTATAAATCTTTACATAATCGAATTTAATTATATTCGAGAAAAATAATAAAGAAAATATTGGAGCAGTTTTTCCGAATGTTTTAACATTAAATTTAAAAATTTCCTTCTTAAAAGGTTTCAATATTAGATTAAAATATTTTGAAATTTTGAAATGTTCGAAAAATAAGAGTTTAACAAAAATGACATCTGCACCATTTTTAAGCATCTTCTGCTGCAACCAAGGAAAAAATCCAATAACAAAATTTGGTCCATTTTTAAGAAAATTTTGAAAATGTCAAAATTTTCTCAGGGTCAGGAGTTTGGCCAGATCGGAGGACCCGGATTATGAGTTTACCACGTTTTAGAGAAAGTAATCTACAGGAACAAAATTTGGCCACTTTTTCGTTTTCAAGTACTTGTTTTCCTGATAAAAAAACCGTTTTTTGCCTCAGCTTCACAATCTTTCCTCTACTACGTAAGTAGTACGCGAGAAAATAGAAGTATCAACTTTCTCGCATTGGTATTTTTATTTATCGGAAAACCTATCGCATTTTAATGATGAATAAAGGCTGATGTATCTTCATAGTCTTGTACTAAACAACAATATTATACTAACATATAAAACACAACAGACAATTCCAAAAATATATTCCGAATGTTCCGTTTTCTATTGAATAGGTCACAAAAAAAAAACAACAACTACTGTAACAGCTCACGATCCAACAAAAATATGAGGAAAATTACTTCACATATTGATCAAAAAGCATAAAAAAATACATCACTTTTGTGTAATCTCCTAAAAAAAAGTTGAAATCTACAAGAAACAAACGAAAATCATTGTTGTATCTCTGAGCCGCTGTCAGTTAAGATATTGCGTCACTGCTTACCTCATTATCTCAAAGCAATCACCCCCCCCCAAAACACATCGAGGGATGCTGAGACCGCAAACCACACTTGGGCTGAGTTACGAGCTCGCCTAGACCAACCGAATAATACGAAATCATCAACTCACTAGGAGCATCACAATCGATTACTCTATCATAATCAGCCCCGTAACTCATGCTGTCAGCGCAGATACCGCCCACCACGAAACAAAAGCTCCCCTGGGGGGCGATCACATCACCGATCACCAGGTGGTGCTGGCTTTCCAAACAGTTGAGCGCCCCCGCGCCCGGGGAGTCGGATATCGCGACTGCCCGGCTTTTAACGAGCCAGTCAGCAGATTAAAGTGCTTTCAAAGAACGCAATCACAGATCGCCTTTCATGAACTACCTTTCTGATTGTTTTCCAACAAAATCGCTCCCTGGCTGAACCTCACCATTATCGCGTACCCCTCACCATCCTGTTCTGAAGGGTTGCAGGGGTGGCATTTAATCCAGGAGGTGTAAGACTCGGAAAGTTGATCATGCCACTTTCAGTGCAACAGTATTACCGGAATTAATCGGGGGCAAGATAAATAAAATTTATTTCCATGGGTGTGAAAAATGTTTTACAATTCAACATACAGGGTTTCAACGCACAGATAATTCCAACTTGGGACAAGCTACTAAATGAATATCGTGAATTGTACAAAAAATCTCAGTTGTAGATTTGTTTTAGGTTTATAATGTTTTATAAACACGTGGTATTCGTTGCTCATTGTGTGTTTTAATGAGTCATCTCTGAATTAAAAAATGCAACCAGCCATCAAGATTGCTTTAAGCAAACAAAACATCCAATACAAAGACTTGGAAAATTGATCAAGTTTCTTTCAGAGTAGCAGTTTTACAGGAATTAATCGTCGGCAAGATACATAAAATTTATTTCCATTGATGTGAAAAATGTTATAAAATTCAACCTAGCACAATTCATTCCAATTTGGAAATAGTAAGTAATAAATAACGTGAATTCTACTAAAAATCATGATATGTACATTTGTATGAAGTTTACCATAGTTTATAAACATGCGGGATTAGGTAGTTGAATGCATTCATACTTATGTCACCTCTTAATAATTAAAAAATGCAACTAGCATTCAGCATTAAATATTCTCGTTTCTTTCTCATTGTATTGATTTGTAATATTTTTACGAATATTAAAAACCTTCAATGTCTTCGCAATCATTTTATTTGTTACACCTATCACAAAACTATGAGAAACACATCAAATTCGACATTTCTTTCGTAGCATTGTCGACTACTACCCCAAGAAAAACTTGAATACAGTCGACTTCAAATTTGTCTGTTTTGGTACCAAAGACCTATCGCCGTGATCTCTACTATATATAGCCCATTTAATACACCCATCTCAACATATTTTCTTACTTATTACAATATCTTATAATTTTATTTGAAGAAAAATGTCTAAATCAAACTGCTTTCAATGATAGAATGAGTTACAAGTATTTTGTAGAATTAAGAATGTTATGTGCCTGAAACTTCTTTAAAATAACTAGAGTGGGTGTAAGAAATGCCTGGTATTACTCATTTAATAAGCAGATCACACCTAATAAAATGTAATCTTGAGGGATAGGAAAAATGTTTTAATTAAACACATCTCGTTTCAAAGAATAGTAAATTCTTACATGTGGTTAGTAACTATTAAATAAATATCGCGAAATCTACTTAAAACTTGAACATGTAGACTAATTTTAGGTTTATCAAGTTTTCAAAATACGCGGCAAAGTTAGCACTTTTATTTCGTCTCTAAATTTAAAAAAAAAAAAGAACCATCATTTTTTTAAGCACCTATCAGCAGCAAATTGATTCAAATTATCCAAGAAGAAAACGAATAAGACGGGACTAGTTCAAAATCACAGATGTGGCTCATGGCCTGACACAGACCATTTTGTCTCATCACATAACCTATACTATGTGCAGAAAGCATGATATATAGGAATGGTAACACATTTGACATCCTTTGAGCAATCGGCGACGAATCCAAATCACGTGTTAAAGTAAACAATAAAAACGAACATACTACTGAAATAATCTGGTTGATAATGGAATGACAGAAAGTTGTAATACGATTTCGTAATTTCCAAGCAGATTACTCACCACCTGCGCCCAAAACGGATTCTGTATACCTGCAACCCACAGGAACACACATCAAATCGTAATCAACTTGTTAACCTGCCAACCGACACGTTAAAAGGGGACTCTAAAAATCAGTTACCGAAATACAATAAAAAGCCAAACAATATGAACAAGAGACCAACAATCAGGTACAAGAGTGTTAAATACGAAGGCGAAAAAATTCACCAATGAAAGTAACACAAAGGAACTCAGAAACAAATGTCTGACACATTCATCACCATCACGAACAATTTGGAAAGACTCACATTGCCAGTGACCCGCAAATCCATACAGAATCAGAATCAGTACAAAATGCTGATAAATTAGACAGGTTGCGAATCACAAATAACGTAGAAAGAACACGTGGAAAGAACACTATACCAACTAACCAAACACAAAATAACTACCCAATCGAACAACCTCAGACGAAGGCAAAACTAACGAGTACCAGAAATAACTAGAAGTCTGGTACACAATCAGTACCATGAGCAACGAGAATTCGCCAGTAAACCTCTGTTATCACATCGACTCGTAAAAAGAAATCGAAATAGTATGCAACAGCAACACACGCGTGATCGTTCAGTAGTCAGCAAAGCAATACCACTTCCAATGTTTGCATGCCTGAAAATCACAGATAAACACGCCTCGCAGAATCGCAATTCATTCGTCAAACTGGAACTTTTTAAATATAATTTTAAATGCTATCTGTTTCATCAGAACAGTAGGTAAATATTTTGACACATTTGCAATGACATGCAAAGTAACTGTACACTCGTAGTCTCTCATAGATTTTTAACAACAAATTCTTGTAAATAGCGTTAACTATAAAAGTAACATCTTCAGCAGAAACGCAAAAGAAATGTTCATGAAAATGTAAATGTATTATATATTGGTAAAAATGTTGGGTTATGTTGTGTGTGCGCTGTGGCAACCAACGAAATAAATTGAAAGAATTTGAGACGAACCCCTTGTCAAGCCGTATGCAGCCAACAACCAACGAGAAAATAGAAATAATTTGAAACGGAAACAAAACAATGTTAGTTCTGTGTTGGAAAGAGCTAGACTGTTAGAAACTGCACCCAGCTGCAAACCTTTGATAAACACGCCACCCATAATCATAATGCACTTGTCAAACTGTATGCAATCAATAGAATTTGAAGAAGAAAAGAAAGAAAGAAAGGAAAGAAAGAAAGGAAAGAAAAGAAAGAAAGAAAGGAAAGAAAGAAAGGAAAGAAAGAAAGGAAAGAAAAAAAAAGAAAGAAAGAAAGAAAGAAAGAAAGAAAGAAAGGAAAGAAAGAAAGGAAAGAAAGAAAGAAAGAAAGAAAGAAAGAAAGAAAGAAAGACAGAAAGAAAGACAGAAAGAAAGAAAGAAAGAAAGAAAGAAAGAAAGAAAGAAAGAAAGAAAGAAAGAAAGAAAGAAAGAAAGAAAGAAAGAAAGAAAGAAAGAAAGAAAGAAAGAAAGAAAGAAATAGAGTTTAAATTAGCAGCAAAAAAAGTGTTAGTTCTCTAATCATCATAGCTAGACAAAAACTGCACCCAGCTGCGCACGTGCGATAAACACACCACCCAGAATCGTAATAGACTTGTCGAGCTGTACGCCGCCGATAGCAGCTCCGCGTAGCGGCTTCAAACCAGCGCCCGGCGCACCGCATCCACGGCGGAGTAAATCATTCACAGACAATCGCCAGCCGACCCCACCCCCCCACACGCCTTATCTCCCACCAGCACTGTCCCCTCGCCAGCGCTCGTTTTGGTTATTAATTCAACCCCCCTCCGCACCCACAGGCTGGGCGTGTAATTACGCGAACACAGACCCTCCCCCCCCACTCCTCCCCAGGCAGTAGAAGGACGCGACCGCCGAGCCGCTAGGGTCGCCACATTCGCCTCCGCTGCTGCTGCTGCTGCTGTCTTGCGGGACGCTCCGGTATAAGAGGAAGAAATACTGCAGTTTGCGAGCAGTGTGCGAGGGGAGGGGAAGAAGAAGACAAGGCGAGGGAGGGGTAGGGCGGAGTTGAGAGTTCGGGAGTCGTCTTAAATGGGAGGAACTCGGGCCGAGGGGTGTTGGAGGGCAATAACTAGCAGAGAGTCGGCGCCGGTTAGCAATGGTTGCTACAGGGTGCCTCGAAAAGGTGGTTTCGGATCGGAAGACTCATGGCGGGAAGTTGTCAACCTGCAAGAGTGAGAGGGAGAGTGAGGGTGATGATGATGATAATAATAGTAATAATAATAATAACAATAATAATAACAATAACAATAGTAATAATAATAATAATGATAAAATAATGATGATAATAATGATGATAATAATGATAATAATAATGATAATAATAACGATAATAATGATGATAATAATGATGATAACAATGATGATAATAATGATAATAATAATGATAATAATGACGATAATAATGATGATAACAATGATGATAATAATGATAATAATAATGATAATAATGACGATAATAATGATAATAATACTGATAATAACGATAATAATAATGATAATAATGATAATAATGATAATAATGATAATGATAATAATAATAATAATAATAATAATAATAATAATAATAATAATAATAAGAAGAAGAAGAAGAAGAAGAAGAAGAAGAAGAAGAAGAAGAAGAAACACAATGATCCCAATGTTGGATAAAGCCTCTCACTTAAATAGTGAGATGGCTCAAAATTGTAACCGCTTTCAGGTGAGCTAGTCCTGCAGAGTGTTTACTCTAAGCGAATTGTCCACTGTCTACATTATTGACCCCTGTTCATTTATTCACTACCCATATTTTTATTGACCACTGTCCATGTCATTGGCCACTGACCGTATAACTGTCCACTTGTTATTTACTGACTTCTGATTATACTACCATCACTAACCACTGTCCATCTTGTTTGCTGGTATTCACCACACTCCTGACCATTATTGACTAATTAATTCGTAGAAAAATAAGGTAAATAATAATTATTTAGTCATTAAACGTCGAAAAATTGTTAAAAACTATGTGTGATGTACCAAGGTATGTAGTGACAATATTTGTATTGCACTTATTCTTATTGTTGTACTTATATTCGCGGATTCGGTGGTATAACGGTCAGCGTACCGGACTGTTGTTTGCGGGTTCAAACCCGATCGAAGCCGTGGATTTTAAAGGGCGAAAAAATCCCTCGTACACCTTCCTTAGGATTGGGGAAGTAATGCTGGCTGTCCCATGTAGTAGATTTACTGCATGTACAACATCCTTAAGCCTAAAAGAAGCCTCTGAGCAAAATTGAGATCCGCCTGTTTCGTCGCCCAAGATAATACCTCCTTTCTCCGCTAGGTGGTGAAAGGAGTAACGAAATTTGCGTGGTTAGACGGAAGAGCGGGCCTGATGGCCTAGTCTCGCCATGTAAAATAAGGCATTAACTTAACCTTGAAATTATTTTATCCACTTAGATTATCTACAACGAGACTTTTAGCAATTGAAATCAGATTCAAATGGGAGTAGCTCAGGCCTAGACAGGAGGAGTGAGGATTGTTGCAGGCCAAAAACTAATGGAACGTACATAAAATAAGATAATTATTTATTTTAGGTCACATATTAACAACATGGATATTACCGTCGTAAGTTACTATTACACTTTACTATTCCATTAGTAAGGATCATTTTAAAAAATAACATAATTTGATTTAACAATATAACAGTAATATATCAAAATATCCATTACATCACTAGAAATTGATTTGAACAATCTTTGTCGTTAAATTCATTTTTCAAGAATGGAACCTCTTTCAAGAATGGAACACATCGACAGTTTTCGTACATTCTAATAGGGAGCTGAACATTATGCATAAAAAAAAAGATATTTAAAAACTATTATTTAGTCATTTAACGTCAAAAAACGTTTAAAAACTGTGTATGATATATTATGAAGGGAAGTTCAATATTATTTTATTGTTGATGTTTCACGACCATCAATACTATAATTTATATATTTTTTATTTAATTTATTTTAGATCACTGTGGAACTATATTTTCAAAAGCGATCAAAATCTCTTTTACAATTCTACATGGGAATAAGATATCTGATTACATAACAATACTTCATGACTTTGCCTTTTAACAATTCAGATCATTTAAAAATAAATACAATTAAATATTTATAAGCATGTAAACTTTTTTAACCAGAAAAAGCATACTACGTATATTTTTCTAGTAAAACAAAAGTTTAATAATTTTGTCAAACTACAAAGTAGAATTTAATAAAAAATGGATATCAGTATCAAATGTTCAGTTTTCATGAGATCACTTGTGAAATGACATTCAACTAATAAATGGGATGTAGAGATAATTTCACCATAATTTGGATATGGATCTAAATTTGTCTTTTAAATAAATCCATATCATTGTTCATGGGATTTGGCCCAGAAATCAAAGAATTATATTAGTTTGCCGACGTTTCGGAGGTTTATTTTTTCATATTCAGGGTTGAATTCAAGCAACACGGTTAGAACTATGTGTAGCACAATAAATATGCCAGATTCAATGGAAACACACCCAAACAAAAAAATTAAAATAAAAGTACCAGAAGAAAAGGAACGTACCTTACTAGGGTGAGTAAAATTATACAACTCACCCCTTCATTGGTATGAGAATTTTAGAAAGACAAGACTTTCAACCTCAACTGGACTTTAATATATAGTGTCCGTTGGTAGTCATAATTTATAACGACACGAGAGAGCACAAATAATTGTAATCTAACTCCCAATCCCCATTTTGGAGAAGCCGAAATACAATCTTATCAGAAATCAATTAGGAAAACACACGAAACAAATCTTTAAAAAATGAACATCCTTCAACCACACTGACATTAAAGATAGATCACTGTTTTTTGCAATACATAATAGAACATCGACCGAAAATCCTGAATGTGTCCTTCTGCTGGAAGGAGCCTAGTCGTATATCCAAAAAAATTTAAGACAAAAAGAACTTATGTTTGCAGATTTTGACATACAAACAGATTATTGCATCATACATTACAATCGCCTTTAATTCGAAAACGCCTTAAATGTAGATTTGCGGATTGCAGTAAGGAGACGGTTGGGAAAATGACGAGGGACAGTGGGGGGACAGATGGATAGACGGATGAAGTGAGGAGAGAAGGG
Source organism: Teleogryllus oceanicus (assembly GCA_964035755.1). Classification (NCBI taxonomy): domain Eukaryota; kingdom Metazoa; phylum Arthropoda; class Insecta; order Orthoptera; family Gryllidae; genus Teleogryllus; species Teleogryllus oceanicus. Next base: position 85,723,077 of record CAXIVR010000013.1, on the reverse strand, counting down.
GACAAGCGGGTAAAGATGGGACATGTGGAACCCGAAGTGTTTCTTAAGCGGGAATCAACTAAATCAGACCGGTTTGAACTCTCTATTACATTTTTAGTACTTCTGGAGATCTCAATTCCATAGGTGGTCTATGTATGATGAAAAAGTGTAGAATTCCGAAATCTACATAAAATGAAATTGAGGGAAAATAGGGAAATAATCTTTCACAAATAATTACAGGGGCTATTTGATTTTCTGTACAACTTAATCTCAACGCTTAACACAATTATAATAGTTTCTCTTCTACTGTATTGGGCACATAATACTGTAACGGGCAGTTTAGGGGCTAGCTGTTCAATATTGGGTTCTACTTCTAAACAATTTTCTGTTTTAAAACAATTATTATTCACAAAGTTCGGTGTTTTCGCACAGGACCAGCTAGTACACACATAATAATGGTATTGCGTACAGAGGAACAACGCTTTTCATTATGATCCAGCTTTCCTGTCCTCGTAAAATTAGCAGAGTTATGCGAGGTCAGTAGTCGAGCAAATGAGTTAACAGTTTGCAAGATGGATCGTGGAGGTTGGGTCCCAGGCAATCCATTATTGTCTCTTACCCACCTCCTTCCTACCGCTGTCAAACTAACGACTGCTTGGCACACAGACTACGCGTCTGTGGAACACAGAGTTGTCCTACAACGAAAGCGGAAACAAATTTCCTAAATTCGTGGCGGCTTATAAATAAATGGAATTAAACGATTTTGTGCACACATTTGTTTCCACTATTTACCTTCATCACAGTTAGTGCTAACAATGTTTTTCTTTACTTTCAACAAAGCATTTTTTCTAACTTATGATCTCGGTTAAAAAGATAATACGGGTTGTACGAAGAACGGTTCATAACGTAAGAGTCTAGCTACCAGAAGAAGTGGCTCAAGGTATCAACTGATGTCCCAGCAGTGCCTGTGACCGGCAGGTCCTAGGTTCGTGTCCTGACGGCGGCAGGATTTTCGACACTAGCTTTTCAACTAGGTCGAATGCAGTCGCTTTCTGGAGGAGAATTCTAGCGGCCGGCTGCTCTGATCGGTAGTTTTTCGTGGTTTCTCCGGTCAAAGGCGAATGCCGGAGCAGAACCCTAACAAACGGGCCACGGACCGCGTGCGATCTGTCCTTCCTATTCCTTGTCCTATCCTCTCCTCTTACACACACTTACACACACTTACACTAACATGCACTACACTACCACATGTTCCGGGAGACCGGTCGGGAGCTTAGAGCTTGTCCCGGCTGGGGCTGTGCCCCGCTGGTGGGAGAGTCCTGGTTAGGGTGAAACTCCGCTAGCCGACTATAGGTCGGCGCCGGATCTCGCCATCCAGCGGGGGAAGATCACCGCCATCTCAAGCGAAAAAACATGAACTACACTTACATAACTAATGACCAAAGCAGTTGACGCGCCCGGAAACACGAAAAAATCAACCAATCAATCAAAGTCACGTTACGAGATAAGGTGGCTCAGTGCAGTGCAGTCACTGCAGTGTCTTTGTCTGGGAGGTCATAGGGTTTAACTCTGGGGGAACTATTTTCGACACTAGCTACATAGATAGAGTATTCTGCAGGCAGGTTTTAAAACCTGGTGGCAGAACACTACAATTTAAAGAATATAAATAAAATTTAACTTTAAATTATTTTAAGACATTATTATTATTAATGATAATAATAATAATAATAATAATAATAATAATAATAATAATAATAATAATAATATGATACAAATGGTAACAACGAGAGCAATAATAACCACAATAGAATTAACTCTCAATTTTATGGCTAACCGCACAACTATTTTAAACTATTAAATACACGACTTTTTAATTACACTGTACTACACTTCACTGCACTTCACTTCACTTCACTTCACTTCACTTCACTTCTCAACATTTGCACTTCATTTCTCTTTCTACTTCTCTATTGCCCTTCACTTGACTAAATGGCTACGTCGAATTCATTCACTGTCTGGATTCTAGCGGCCGGCTGCTCTGATCGGTGGATTTCCACAGTTTATCCGATGCCGAATGCGGGAGCAGTACGGCCGGGGAGGCAGCATGTGCACGGAGGTTGTTGGACGAGGCGGCGAGCCAGTGCTTTTAATTGCGGATTTTGGGATCATCAGCGGTTGGATGTTTTCGTGCTTTCTGCTACGAAGTTTTGCGAATCCATTCACAGTATTCGAGTAACAGCGAATGTGCGGATTCGTCACTGACGGTTAGAGCACTTCCCGAGCACCAATCGAGTCATGTGAATTGTCACTGGCCGCGTCTTCGGCTCCTCATGGGGAACTCCTTATATTTTGGTTTTGCGGACCCAGTCAGAAGGCTCGAAGAATTTTCGAAAAACGTATTTTTGCAAGTTTTAGCGCTGCGATAATAGTGAGTAGACGGATAATCAACGCCATCTAAATAGATGTATGTAGATGACGTTGATTAAATCACAGTACTCAGAGTCAGAACTGTGAACAGTGGTTTTGCTTTGAACATAAAAAGTGAAGTGTTTCGTCAGTATTACGTTATTTTTAATAACGGAAACTGCTACGTATTACTTGGAACTATTAAATTTGAAGAACGCCAAGCGAATACCGGTAAAACCAGAACTATGAGTAATATTAATGAACGGAAGCATATGCTTATTCAATTTTGCACATTTACGTTCTTAAGGGTGCAAATACGGGCGAAGAATCAAATGTAGTTGTAGAATTGTGACAGAATTTTCGGACCCAATTGAGAATGTTCTTATTGGTGGATTTTAGAGTAACGGTGAAGAATAGCTTACAGGTGCCCATTTTATGTGCATTTATGTGCGTATTAGCAAAAAAAAGCGTACAAAATGTAGCTGTTCTAAATTCTAACTATTTACATCATCCATACTTGCAAGTATTTTTATGGCCATTACAATTTTTAAACTGCAATATTACCAGTTCATTTCCCAATGGAGATAACACTCAAGGTCATAGGGTATTGGGAATTTTTGAACGAGAGAATAACATTATCAACTTCTACGATTCTTTGGCACGTCCAATGCCAGAGACTATAAGAACAAAGCTATGCCTGCTATTTAGAAATGTTTGCACGAAAAACCTTTTAAAAGAGGTTGACTGTAAGAACTTATTTGAACAAAGCTATGCCTCTATTTAGAAATGTTTGCACGAAAACCTTTTAAAAGAGGTTGACTGTAAGAACTTATTGAACAAAGCTATGCCTGCTATTTAGAAATGTTTGCACGAAACATCTTTTAAAAGAGTTGACTGTAAGAACTTATTTGAACAAAGCTATGCCTCTATTTAGAAATGTTTGCACGAAACACCTTTTAAAAGAGTTTGACTGTAAGAACTTATTTGAACAAAGCTATGCCTACTATTTAGAAATGTTTGCACGAAAATGAACAAAGCTATGCCTGCTATTTAGAAATGTTTGCACGAAACATCTTTTAAAAGAGTTTGCAGCGCCACATCCAACTAGTTTAAAGGGAAAGTCGATTCGAAAGGGAGTGGGGAGGAGTCTCCCACAGCGACATCCCGTTTCCCCCGAGGGTTCCTTTCCCGCCTGCCGGAAGCCAGGGGTGCCAACCGGAAGCACGTACTTATTCTCAGATAAAGGTCCATTTATCATCAGATCGAGACACCTTCAGCCTAGAAGTTTGACATGGGTGTTCACTTCATGTATTTTGTGAAAATCGTTCTTTCTTCTCAAAGCGTGAAAATGAAAATTAATTGAACATTCGACATTTCTGGGATTGTTAAATACTCCCATTTGTTGATATGTTTCGGTTTATTTTCGTCCAAAAACTGTATGTGGCGCATAAGAAAAAAGTGCAATTTGCGCACTTTTTCTTGAGCTCCCCACCCTTTAACCATAAACAGATGAATAATGAATGGAAGTACCAACAAAGCAAGGCTAGAAACAATTAAAAACTCGACATCTTTGCTCGGAGGGAACCGAAAATTTATTTGCATTGGTAAACGACTTGGAAATTTGATTTTTTAGTATTTCTGACAAAACAATAACGCATACCACCGGCTCTGGACCTACCACACGTAGCAAAACTAGTGCTGAACAAAACGTGCGTATAGCGAATGTACATCTATGGCCGATGCAAAAAAACATGAGACCATTTCACATTTGCTCATTGCATCAGCGAACCTAGACGAAAACCAGATTGAGTTGGTGGTCATCGACCCGGACGTTGAAGGTTGTATGCGGTTTCTTTTCTTTCATTGCGTTAACTATTTTAAAACTTTAATTCATGCGAGAAGATCGTTCAGTAAACAACAGGAGTGGTTAATTGATGGAACAGCTTGATGGGAAAAACATTCTTTTCAGGGCATTTGGTGTGTTAAACTCAATAGTTGATGGGAAACATTAATGGACAACTTAAATTCTAGAGCAAAGATGATGGTGTTTCAATACAAAAAGGCGATTATTTTCAAGATACAATTTAACGTGTGGTTATACATTTTAAATTATCAAATATTATTACGAGAGACATTAGTTTCGACAGGAACACACACACACAGATCTATATATATACACACGACGTCCGCCGATCTCGACGTCCGCCGAGTTACGTGGCGGCAGACGACCGCGAGTCAGTCTTAAGTCTGAAGTGGAAGCTGAGCTGTGAAGTGTGTGCATCACGTGATTGTGCTCAGTGACGTGAACCGTGGTCAGTGCATCGAACTGTGGTCAGTGAAGTGGACTGTGGCCAGTGCATCGAACAGGAATCAGAGCTTAGGACTGTGCGACAGTGTAAGAGAAGTGAACTATGTAAATAAATAATCAAGAGAAGTGGGACGTATAAAGCATAATCAAGTGTTTACAGTGGTTGTGTTAAGAAACAAAATAAAGGTTTTTGTTAAAATAATACCGGAGTTTTAATTCACCACCTAAAATCGTAACAATATGTAAAGGGCAAATTTTAATGAAAAGTTTTTACTTCCTTTTCACTTTAGAACAAAGCCTTTTAGTATGGTAATTTTACGTCATGAAAAAATGTGCAATTTTCATACGGCATTTTTTGCATTTCCACTAATAAGTCATTGCGTACCTTTTACAGTAAATTTTAAAGCATATACCGGATTTAATCGATTTTAATATCATTTAACGGTCCTTGCTACAAATAATATTTACGAAATTCAAGAAATAATCTCCACAGAATTACACAGTCGCCTATTCGATTCCTTCGCTCAGAAATTGCAATGTCAGCCTTGTGATTACGTATATGTAAGGTTCCTTATCAGCGCCATTGTTGAGTCATCCGATTTCGGGATGCTTTAGATCATCAAAATAAAACCATGTTATGACCATGTTATTAATACGACCTTAATAATTAAACCAATTTTAAAAAAATGGATCCCTAGATAGTATTGTACATGTTTTTCTGCTCAATTTTCAAAAGTGTGGGAGCGTTTGAATTCTAAAACTGGCGAGAAAAACGACAAAATTTACTGCCTGCGTGTAAAAGTCGTTGCAAAACTTCGCAAAACAGGCATGAAGAAAAGAAAACTTGGAATAATGAGGTGTCGTACGGTCTCGAAGAAATGAGAAGAAATTCAAGGACAATGGACGCATTCAAGGAAGACGTAGTGCTTAAGAAGGATAGGTAAGGAGTGGTTGCGAGAACGTGGGACACAAAGCAGATTAAAACGAAGACCGGCAAGTTGACGGAAGTTGCGGAGAGAAAGGTTCTTGAGATCTCCACCCTTTAATCATAAACAGATGAATAATGAATGGAAGTCCCAACAAAGCAAGGCTAGCAACAATTGAAAACTCGACATTTTCGCTCGGAAGAACAGAAAACTTATTTGCATTGGTAAACAACCCACAGATTTCATTTTTTAGTATTTCTAACAAAATAGTTAATCCATAGAATAGAGACGGATAGAGCCTAGCGCTGCAAGAGTGGCTGAAATGGTTGAGAGAAACCACTGTTACAACTGCAGCGTCTGATATGGAGGTTCTAGAGATCGAGTTCCGTCGCTGTCATATTTACCAGACTAACTAACACTGTCTACATCCGCTGTCTGGAGGAGAATTCAAGCGACCGGCTGCTCTGATCGGTAGATTTCCGTGGTTTCTCCCATGAACACCAGGTGAATACCGTAGCAGTACCCTAACAAACGGGTCACGGACCGCGGTACTTTTTCTACGACTTTTATAAGTTAAACTTTTACATTGAATCGTTTCGTGGCAGTTGACATGTAGGATTCAGCCAAGGCCACCTAACCCTTCCCTCGCATGCTGCTGCAGGTGGCTGAGGTTACCAGTCCGCCTGCGACGGAGTACTGCGCTAGTCAAATAGGAGCTAAGTGAAATTACGATCCAATTTATTTTAAATAATATTCCGCGAAAAATACTAATAATAAAAGAAATTAAACTGTCAAGCGTAACATAATATCAAATGCAATTTTAACGTACACAATCGAACGAAACATCTACTGAACAATTCTCAACAATTAAATAAGGTTCAATATTGGTTTGTAATATTCTTTGTGATTGGTCAAGAATACGTATCATAATGAAATCTGTACCGTAATGAGTATCATTATGCAACTGGTTGCAGCCATCAACTGACAGCATTATACAACGGGAGTATAAAAAGTTGTTTGTCGTTGCGGGAACGTGTGCGATCTCCTGCAGCGGTGTTTGTGCAGCCCTGGCGTCTAAGCCCCCTGCCCTCCGAACGCGTCACGGCCTCCAACACGAAATCCTTCCGACTCCGATGCAAACAGCCGGCTGTAAACCCCCGCAATAACGGAGCCCCACCCGCTGCGAGGCAGCCACACGCCACGCGTGCCAACCCAACGGCAATCCAAGCCGATTGCACAAGAACCCGCTATTTCCGACGCCAGTGATTTGTTGTAATTGGATATCAACGCCGGTCATATTCGCGTAGTCATGGAGCTGTTTGGCGAATGTCCATGTATTCCACTGGCTGAGGGATCTCAGTGGAACTGATACCAATTCTGTGACACTGAAAGGGAGGTGTTAAGGTTCATCTGCCGTCGGTGTCGGATTTTCGACACTAGCTGTTTAGCTAGGTCGAATTCAGACGCTGTCTGGAGGAGAATTCTAGTCACCGGATGCAATGGGAGATCGTTTTCCGTGGTTCCTCCGATTAACACCGAGCAAATGCCGGAGCAATACATTAATAAACAGGCCAAAGACAGCGCACGATCTTTCCTTCATCTTTGTCCGTTTCTCTTGCGTTACACCCACAAACACTTACATGTCAAACACTACCAGTCACGTAAGGAGACCAGTTGGGAGCTTCAGCGTGTCCGATTTGGGTGATGCGCCTCCGGGGGAAATATCTGGAGAAGGAAACTCCGGCAAGCTGATGTACAGGTCAGCGGCGGATGTCATTTCTAAGCGCGGGAGAACCACTCTCCGTTAGAGACGAAAAGTGCACTACACTTACGGAACTAATGACCATTGCAGTTGACGCTATCTGAACCCGCAATAAACAATCAACCAATCAATCTATGTATTCGAGAAATTGACTAGGCTCAACCGCAAGTGAGTAGCTCCTTGTGACTGGACATTGAAGCGACGAATATCCGAGTTTTCTTGAGTTGTTTGTAGAAAACTCCCAGCAGTAGAGGAGAATGTAGTTTTTCTCCTGTAAACATGTGTTACATTTCAATCGCAGTCCTGGTGCTTAAACGACTAGTTATTTAGATATCAGAAGTGAAGTATTTGATGTTAATAGAGTTAAAGGCAAAGACGTGCCTTATTGAAAATCTGAGGTCTTCTGTTGGTGTATTCGAAAACAATGGTTGTAATGGCTATACACAATTTTCTAGTAACACTTTACATCGATTCTGCATTTTTCAAGGAATATGTTGACAGTTGTTAAGTACTTAATTTCAATTATATCTGATCTTTTGAAAAACAAAAATTTTTATGTTTCAAATTTGAATTGCATTTCGGTGCAATTTTTTAAATATTAGAAGTCAGTCCATCTAAAATTGATCAGTATATTGTTAAAGGCATATTGAAAGCTCCTGGCATTTAAAATATTTGTTTTGCAACCACATTAAAATTAGACAACACAGACCCCCAATAAGTGCCCAAACGTCACAAAATGGCTGAAATGAGTATTAAAGTGTTTCAAAAGAAAGAAATAATAATATTTTTATTCTCTCTAACTTTGCTTCCGTTTTATGTGCTGAATATTTTATTGAGTGAACGTGAATAATCAGATTACAATCTCTTTCCCTTTTCTTTTCTGAAATCGATAGAAAGGTGAATGCGAAGTGACTTTGATTGCTTCAGTTGCTGTAATGAAATTATGGTTTATGATTTCATTGCCGATAATCGCACTAACAATAGTTATACGTCATTAATTCTGCTACAAAAGCTGGCCTTTTACGAACTGGTCAGTGTTTGCTTCTGTTTCCATTTCACTGGTTAGCGCATTACGATGCTAATGATCTCTAGAATTTCGATTTGCACGTACGAGCTATACGTACGTCTTGAGATTCTTCGGGAATGGTCGTGAATTTGGCGTACTCTCATATTGCTGGTTTCGTTCTACTTCTCTTTCTTTCTTTGTTCGATAGACTGCGCTCTTTTTTCTCGCCAGTAGTTTGATTCGGGCAATATCCAATATGAGAAAACAAGGGCGTAGCGGAGCATGACAATTGGACAGTAATATTCTCACGTAGCTGCAAAGGTAATTTACTGGAATTGGAACACCGTTATTATTGCTTGCAACATTCAAGCATTCTTTGAGGATTTTGCAAAAGCTTATCGATTGCCGGCTTCGAATAGTCAGCTTGAATTGACCCCATAAGCATATATTCCATTTACTGCTACCGTTTTCTTTTCGAACATGTCTTGTGGCCTCATTGACGTTTTCTTGCGTGCTGCATGCATTTTAAGATGCAAACGATTGTTCTGCATTCGAATAGACTACATGTTTTCAGCTGCTGCCAACAGTTTGCCAAGGCATTGCATCCCCTTTCCTCTTTCTCATTTATTCGTCTAGTCGTTCTAAATGAGTTGAATAAATTTTAAATATCAAATACACACATTGGCCCGCATCAATAACGTATAATTGCGAGTCTGCCACTGAAGATTTGTAGGTTGCGATTAATTAATTAATTGATAATTACCGATTCCGGATGCATGAACTAGCTCGGCCATTACTCGTAAGTGTAATGCATGTTTTAGCATGGGAGGTGGCTGAGATCTTTGCCCCGCTGGATGGCGAGATCCGGCGCCGACCTACCGTCGGCCAGTGGGGTTTCCCCCTAACCAGGACTCTCCCGCCAGCGGGACACCGCTCCAGCCGGGACAAGCTCTAAGCTCCCGACCGGTCTCCCGGAATATGTAACAGTGTAGTGCATGTTTGTGTAAGTGTGTGTGTAAGGGGAGAGAATAGGACAAGGAAGAGGAAGGAAATATAGCGGGTGGTCTGTGACCCGTTTGTTAGGGATTCGCCTGTGCAGGCTGGCAGGTTCTTGGAGATTCACGAATATTCCAGAATTTTGGACTTCGGCTAAATAGCTGAATGAAAGCTCATGATCACCTCGATGGGAATTATACAGAATGATTTTGAACAAATGGTAGAAAATTAGAGGATATGTAGATATAAGATTTCTATTTATGTGCGTGAGAAGTGATCTGTCAGCACTAGGCCATGAGAAGTTGTCTAACAAGCGAGGTGACATGACACATGTAGAAGGTCATTATAAAAAACGTAACTCATGCTACCGGGAGCGGTAGCTCAGTGCATCAACTGATGTCACTGCACCGCCTCTGACGGGGAGGTCCTAGGTTCGAGTCCTGACGGTGGCAGGATTTTCGACATTAGCTTGTCAGCTAGGTCGAATTCAGCCGCTGTCTAGAGAAGAGAGACTTCTAGCGGCCGGCTGCTCTGATCGGTAGTTTTCCGTAGTTTCTCCGATCAACTCCAGGCAAATTCCTGAGCAGTACCCTAATAAACGGGTCATGGGCTGCGCGCGATCTTTCCTTCCTCTTCCTTGTCCTATCCCCACCACTTACTTATACACCCTTAAAGTTACATGCACTACGATATCACACATAACGGTAGACCAATCGGGAGTTGAGAGCTTGTCCCAGCTGGGGCGGTACTTCTATAATGGGAGATACCAGGTTGAGAAATCCCGCAAACCGACGGTAGGTCGGCGCCGAATCTCGCCATCCAGTGGAGGAAGGTCACCGCCACTCCCGATGAAAAAACATGCACTACACTTACAGATCTAATTACCGTTGCAATTAACGCGTCTGGATTAACTAATCAATCAACTTGTTCACTGGCGAAAAGCAAGTAACTTTCCTGCATATCTTTGAAGTGTGTTTCAGTTATTTCTATCCAAATAACACTGTGCAGAACAGCTTCTATTCATTGCTTGAATTCGCAAGAGTAATGATTTAAACGAAATCAAAAGTGCGATATATTGGATCAGCACCATCAACAAATCAATTTAAAAACACGAGTAAAGAATTTACCACGTGTCAATGAAAAAAGCTGTTAAACGGAATGTGAGCGCTTCCGTTCCAATTAACTTGCGGTGTAAAATCCCTGCTCGGACAGCGCTTGTTCGTTTCAACGCCGACACAGATTCACTTCTCCGGTGGCTGTACAAAATGGTTTCACTCGATGCACTGTCCCGCAGGGGGGTATCACGATGGCGTAGGTCGTCGTGATCTCTGGTGGAGTGTCGTAGACGACCACCCGAACCCGGAGTCTCACGCACGTCGTTAGCTTGAAGGTGCAGGCAGTGAGCTTCGATGCTAAGCTCTTGATAGTCGGGTTCGACTGACCACCCACCAGTTGGGCCTAGGGCGCGTCGACCTTGGAGCAGGATTGGGCGAAGGATCCTCCTCGGAGTATTCCGGATCCCACTTTAAAGTCCGGCGGGAAACTAGTTACCGTTAGGTTGCTTCGGTACCGGTGTAACCCACGTCGATAGCTGGCGGTGAGCATTGGGGAGACGAGGTGGGGGCTCCGAGCCGGGGGCCTGGACCTCAGTTCAAGTGGCCCGAGGTGGGCTCTCGGATTGGTCGTGGCAGGGGCCCGATACTCTATAATACTATAAGAAAAAATAGTGAATTGGAGAAAAGGCAGAGAAGAAGAAACGATTAAAGGAGGGGAAAACGAACAGACGCTTGCCAAATTGATGCTTCTGGTGACGGCAGCGGCTGTGGTCATGAGTGCCGTTAGTGAAATTAAAGTTTTATCCCCAGAGGTGTACAGTCTATGCTCCCGACTTTTTCCCATCGTGAGGCTCCTCGTGAGGTACATGCAAGTGTAAGCGCTTTAGGGGGAGGGGGTAGAACATGAGGAACGAAAGAATACTCGAGGTCTATTGCTCTTTTGTTGGGGTTCAGCTCCGACATTCCCCTTTCATTCATCCGAGAAACCATGGGAAATCTACCGATTAAAGCAGCTGGCTGCTACAATTCTCCTCTAGACAACGCCTGGATTCATCCTAACTCATTCATTATAGAGAGAGTCCATAGGTTGGTTGGTTGATTTGTGATTCCGGGCGCGTCAACAGCTTAGGTCATTACTCCCCTAAGTGTAGTGCATGTTTTTTCCTCGTGAGATGGCGGTGATCTTACCCCGCCGGATGGTGATCTCCGGCGCAGCCTTACTGACAGCTAGCCACTAATCAGGACTCTCCCACCAGCGGAGCACCGCCCCAGCCGGAACAAGCTCTAAGCCCCCGACCGGTCTCCCGAAATATGTGGTACTGTAGTGCATGTTACTGTAAGTGTGTGTGTGTGTGTGTGTGTGAGAGAGAGAGAGAGAGAGAGAGAGAGAGAGAGAGAGAGAGAGAGGATAGGACAAGGAAGAGGAAGGGCAGATCGCCGTTTGGTAGGGTACTGCTCCGGCATTCGTCTGTTGTTGATGGAAGAAACCACGGAAAACTACCGATCAGAGCAGCCGGCCGCTAGAATTCTCCTCCAGACAGCTGAAAAGCTAGTGTCGAAAATCCTGCCGCCGTGGGGAGTGGGAACCTAGGACCTCCCGGGCACGAGCTCCGCCCCGGACTAGAATCGAAATTCCACCATCGCGGGGTTGGAACCCGGACTCCCAGTCAAAGTCTCTACAGAAACAGCGACAATGCTGTCTATGAGCTACTACAGCCGGTGGGAATGGCCGCCATCACGCCAGGTACATAAAACGCATGACGTGTTTTTCACCGACCGTATCAATTACCCAATCAGCCTACATCACCGAATCCGCGACTCGTAAAGTAGGCAAATTCCACGAAGCGTCAACACCCTGCCCTTCCGGACATTGGCCGTTCGGCGACCGCGCGCAGATGGCAATAAGCGGCGCTCTGATTGGCTGCCGTAATCGGCGCCCCGATTGCCCGGAGGGAGCGCTGGCGATTATCCCTTGAAACCGCTGCGAGGAGGCCGGCAGCGCCAGAGAGCGCTGTGTGTGGGGGATGTGCTCAGGAGAGTTACGCTGCCGCCAACACACACACTCAAAAGTATGCCAAACTTCGTTTCTGAGGAACGCCTAAGAAAGAATACAGCTTACTGGCTAACTGTTAATGAGTGAGTGATTGAGTGAGTGAGTGAGTGAGTGAGTGACTGACTGACTGACTAACTGACTGACCAACCGACCGACTAACCAACAGACTAATCAACAAACTGACTGACAAACTGCCCAACCGACTGACCGACTGACTGTCCAACCGACTGACTATTCACTGACCAACTGACTGACTCATGTATTGGACAACCGACTGATTCACCCACTGACCAACCAAGTAACCGTCCACAGACACTTCTCACATCGTCAGAAGTTGTAATGTTTTCTTTCAAATCCTGCGTGCATTGGGAATTAGTGGTAAAGGAACGATTTAATTAATTTAAGACTTTAAGATGATACAGCGACATTTATTCAGTGGATACGTAGTAATCAGCCCCTACTTAAAATATGGATAAAATAGTGTAACAAGAAGAGAAACTATTTCTTTCTCTCTCTATCTCTTTCTTTCTCTCTCTATCTCTTTCTTTCTCTCCCTCTATCTCTTTCTCTCTCTCCATCTCTTTCTTTCTCTCTCTATCTCTTTCTTTCTATCTCTTTCTTTCTCTATCTCTTTCTTTCTCTCTCTCTCTCTTTCTCTCTCTCTCTCTCTCTCTTTTCTCTCTCTCTCTTCTTTCTCTCTCTCTCTCTCTCTTTCTCTCTCTCTCTCTTTCTTTCTCTCTCTCTTCCTCTCTCTGCCTCTCTCTGCCTAGAAATTATTGTAGTGCTGCACCCCCGACTGATGCCAAGTGCTTCGAGCCATTACATCTCCGGGACACTTGAACCGCAGGCAATCGCCACTCCGCGCCTGGCGTGCGGCAACCACTTACACGCGGCTGCTATGCGGGCGGTATATCGCAGGCGCAATCCAGTGCGGAGCAGCCGGGGGCAATACAGGCGATGGCCCGGCGATTACCACCCAACATCATCATCATCGCCTCGACGCGCTCGCGTGCACCCTATGCGGCAGGGGGAGGCGCCGTTGGGGTGAGGACTCCGCAAGCCGCAGGCGCTTTCAATCGCGAAGAAAAGCAATTATAGTATTCATTCCGATTGAATGATTTATTGATTTTTTTCGTGTTCCCAAGCGCGTCAACAGCGTCGGTCATTAGTACCGTTAGTGTGGTGCATGTCTTTCTCGGGAGATGGCGGTGATCTTCCCCCGCTGGATGGCAAGATCCGGCGCCGACCTACCGTCGGCTAGTGGGGTTTCCCCCTAACCAGGACTCTCCCACCAGCGGGGCACCGCCCCAGCCGGGACAAGCTCTAAGCTCCCGACCGGTCTCCCGGAATATGTGGTAGTGAAGTGCATGTTAGTGTGTGCGTGCAAGGGGTGAGAATAGGACAAGGAATGGGAACACATCGCGCGCGGTCCGTGGCCCGTTTGTTAGGGTACTGCTCCGGCATTCGCCTAGTGTTGGCGCTGATGGCGCTGACAGAGGCGCTGCAGTGGCATCAGTTGATGCACTGAGCTACTGCTCCCGGTCCGATTCATTGATTGTCAGTGATTGCGGTCGCGTCAACTGCTAACGTCATTATTCCGTAAGTGTAGTGCATTTTTCTCAACAGAACAGGGGCGGCGGGGGCGGCGGGGGCGGCGGGGGCGGCGGTGCAGCGAGGGGGCGGTGGCGTAGGGGGGCGGCGGGGGCGGCGTGCGCGTCGGTCCTAAGTGATTGATTAATTGATAAAAGCTCGTTTCGCACGCGAAGGGACAGCGGACGCGATCGCTGGCGAATGATTTTCGAGCGGAGAGGACGTTTGGCTACGCCGCAAATGGGATGTGAAAATCCGAGGGGAGACGGCTATGAAATTAGCAAAGCTGCGCGATACTCTCTGATCGGTCAAAAATGGCAGGAGGGCTGTAATGAGGCAGATGCGAAGGGACATTTGATTGTGGCGATGAAGGAGTAGGATGTGGATGAACGAGAAAGAATAATTGGCAGCATTGTATTTGGAGTAAAGGTAAATTTTTTTGATTGATTGATTGATTGATGATTCAGGGTGACATCAACTGATTTGCCAGGCACACAAAATAAAATAAGTTATCAGACGCAAAGACTTCATACCTACTTCGGCGTATGCCGAAGTGCTGAATCGGAATCCGAGCCAGAATTACGTCTCCATTCTCCAGGTTCTTTAAAATTGCGAAAAAACACAGTAAAATTTACAATTTACAATTACTCAGTGTTTTTTCGTGATTAAAAAAACCGGAGGGTGGCGCTTCGATTTACCTAGAGAAACATGTGCCAAGTCTTTGGGTCCGACAACAATCCTCCCCCCAAATAAAGAATACAATTTCACGATGATTTTTGGCGATTTAAAAAAATTGGAGGATGATAACGGAATTCTGGCTTCAGATTCGCGCAGAAAAACATGTACCAAATTTTCGGTCTGACAACTTTTCTGTGCGTGTGTGTGTGTCTGCCTGTGACATTAATCCCGTTAGTGTTGTGAATGTTACAAACTTCACAGTGATGGTGTTGTGCATCTGCAAGGTCCGGCTCCGACGTACAGATCAACTGTGGGGATTTTCCCATCCAGATATCTCTACCCCCCGCGGGGAACCGCCCAAGCCAGGACAAACTCTGCACTCCCGACCGATCTTCAGGCTGTGAAGTAGAGTAGAACGTGTGACTGTAAGGTGTGAGAATGTAAGGGGGAGGATAGGACAAGGAAGAGGAAAGAATTATCGCGCGAGGTTCGTGACCCGTGGTCATAAAAGTGAAACAATAGAATTTTATAAATTATCAATAAGAAATTAATAATGAAATTAAATAAGAAATTATGACATGTTTATCCAGAATTATAAAAACTTAAACACTACGTAATGTAAGAGTGATGCGTTATGAAATGGAAAACGGGAATCTAATGATTCATGGATCGATTATTTCCTAGCACATCAACTGCAATGATTATGAGTCTCGTAAGTGTAGTGATAGTTTTTATCATGGAACGTAGCAGCGTTCTTCTCTTCACAAAATGTTAGATGTGGTACCGACAGAGTCGTCGCCTTGCCAGGTTTTCATCTTTCAGGTATATCCCCCAGCGAGCCACATTTCCAGCAGGATCAAGCTCTTAGTTGTGCACGTATGTGGTAGTGTATTGCATGTCAGTGTGTGTAAGCAAAGGATGAAGATAAGACAAGGAAGAGGAAGGAAAGATCGCGCACGGTCCGTGGCTCGTTTGGTAGGGTACTGCTACGGCATTCGCCTGGTGTTGATCGGAGAAACCACGGAAAATCACCGATCAGAGCAGCTGGTCTCTAGAATTCTCCTCCTGACAGCAACTCAATTCGACCTAGCTGAAAAGCTAGTGTCGAAAATCCTGCCACCGTCGGGAATCGAACACTAAGATGTCCCGAACAGTGGGCAAGAGTCACCTCGCCCGGTGGGCACATGTCTGCCACGTTCCGAACAGATAATTTCAAATTTTGGATATCCTTTGCCACATTCCCACAGCATTCACAGCCACGGCATGCATTTGTTATTCCGGAACGACACCGCACCCCTCAAATTTCGGGTTAACTACGACGCGCGGGGCGTAAATTTTATTACCCCGCTCGACAGAGTACAAGAAATCGCTTCAGTCGATGTTCCAGAGACCAGTCGACGATGGCTTGTCCATAAAACCATCCGGGACTCCGCGATCGTCGCGCCTCTTGCGGCGGCTTCCGAAAGTTAAATTCCGCAAGTTTTCAAGCACATTTTATGATGTGATGATTGTTATTGTAATAGTATATATTCATTGGCAGTAAAACCTATGTTTACAGAGCCGAAATACACATTTGTAAGGTATATTTAAAGAAAAACATCACAATTTCGAAGGGAAAAAATGCAAATTTCATAATAAATAATGAACGAGAACATATTTACGTATAAAATGTACGGAAGAATTATATATTTTTTTTGTTTTGAAAGTAAAACACACACTACTTGGAAAAATAGGTTTATTCAAAACCGATAGCAATAAACAAATAGAAGAAGGAAATAACTTATTTTCCCATAGCACGTCATACGCAGTTTTAACTGTTTTTTTGACGTAAAATAAAGAAAATAAAATATTAGATTTGCGCAACCTCAATTTCATTTCCTTCCTTTCAGAATTAAAGATGGTGCATTTTCTAAAGACGCTCAAGAAGTGCAGGTCCTTCACGTCATTCACAGATTTCACCACTGACAATATGATGTCTATATAAAGTGTTCTTACCGGGAGCGGTAGCTCAGTGCATCAACTGATGTCACTGCAGCGCCTCTGACCGGGAGGTCCTAGGTTCCCACTCCCCACAGCGACAGGATTTTCGACACTAGCTTTTCAGCTAGGTCGAATACAGTCGCTGTCTGGAGGAGAATTCTAGCGGCCGGCTGCTCTGATCGGTAGTTTTCCATGGTTTCTCCGATCAACACCAGGCGAATGCCGGAGCAGTACCCTGCCAAACGATCTTTCCTTCCTCTCCCCTTACACACACACTACACTAACATTCACTACACTACCACATATTCCGGGAGACCGGTCGGGAGCTTAGAGCTTGTCCCGGCTGGGGCGGTGCCCCGCTGGTGGGAGAGCCCCGGTTAGGGGCAAACCCCACTAGCCGACGGTAGATCGGCGCCGGATCTCGCCATCCAGCGGGGGAAGATCACCGCCATCTCCCGAGAAAAAAGTGCATGCACTACACTAACGGGACTAATGACCAAAGCAATTGACGCGCCGGGAAACACGAAAAAAACAAACCAAAGTAAAGTGCTCTTACGGGGTGTACGATTCGATAATGGGATTTATCGTAGCAAAGGCTTTGCATGGAATTTAAAAAAGTAAAACCAAGGATTCATAAAGTTAGGGGGCGAATTTTGCTGACCTAAAACATCGTCAAAATTATCAAGAAAATGCTCTTAAAATGTTTTTGAAATGCTCCAAAAGCAACCAAAGAAAAAGAAAAGAAAAGAAAAAAGTCGAAAAAAAATTATCACAACCAGTTGAGAACATGTCATATTGTTAGATATACTACTGATGTAACGGTGGATCCTTCCTTTCGCTGAAGTGAACTCAGCTTGCAAACGTTTGGTTTGTACCATTGTTTACCAGAAAATTCGGTCTTGGTTACCCCGAAATCGGCTGAAGCGCCAATGGCGCTGATAGACTCAATGAATCTGAGCTCACAATACACTGATACACGCTGATACACTCACAATGGCTGACATCACCACTGGGCGAAGACATCGAATATACAACTTAGTGATTCTGAGGAGAAAATTTTCTGCACATCGAAAATGTTATTTATAGTAAACACCATTAAAATGATATTAAAACCGATTAAATCACCAAATAAATATTTTAAAAATGACGGAAAAGGGTAAAAATAACGTATTAGTAGAAATCGACAAAAATTTAAAAAATGCTATATAAGAATAGGTCATCTGTCTTCGTCATAACATAAAATTAATGGCTATACTAAAAGGCATTATTGTGAAGTGAAAAGACAAAAAATGGCATTCCATTAAAATGTTTCCCCCACTTACAATCATTAAAAATATAATCAAAATAATGGTTTCCCCTAATATTACCCAAAGATACTATCTTCAATGAACGTTCCTCATTTCATAAAGATTTATATTTGCAAATGAAATCAGAAGAAGGGAAACTAATAGTAAGAGGACAGACTACAAGAAATCGTTTCAGCCGATGTTCGAGTGCCCTGCCGGTCGACGATTGCTGGTCTCATAAAACCCTGGGGGACTCCCCGCCATTGCGCGACCGCCGCGCCCCTCGTGGCGGCGTCCGAAAGTTAAATTGCGCAAGTTTTAAAGCAAATTTTACGACGTGATGATGAAAACACGCGCCCGCTGCGCCATCTCTCGCCCAAGCGGAGAAGCACTCGAGGGGTGCGTCTGTGGGGAGGCGATGAAACTCGTCACGTGAGGGATATACAGAGGTGCTTCACGTAGCCAAGGCAACCACTTGACGCCGAAGTTGTTTGTTTGTCTGTCTGTCTGTTTGTCTGTCTGTCTGTTTGTCTGTCTGTCTGTTTGTCTGTCTGTCTGTTTGTCTGTCTGTCTGTTTGTCTGTCTGTCTGTTTGTCTGTCTGTCTGTTTGTCTGTCTGTCTGTTTGTCTGTCTGTCTTTTGTCTGACTGTCTGTTTGTCTGACTGTCTGTTTGTCTGACTGTCTGTTTGTCTGACTGTCTGTTTGTCTGACTGTCTGTTTGTCTGACTGTCTGTTTGCCTGACTGTCTGTTTGTCTGACTGTCTGTTTGTCTGACTGTCTGTTTGTCTGACTGTCTGTTTGTCTGACTGTCTGTTTGTCTGACTGTCTGTTTGTCTGACTG
This sequence comes from Teleogryllus oceanicus, assembly GCA_964035755.1. Classification (NCBI taxonomy): domain Eukaryota; kingdom Metazoa; phylum Arthropoda; class Insecta; order Orthoptera; family Gryllidae; genus Teleogryllus; species Teleogryllus oceanicus. The sequence continues at coordinate 85,704,211 of CAXIVR010000013.1, read as the reverse complement.
TCTGTTTGTCTGACTGTCTGTTTGTCTGACTGTCTGTTTGTCTCACTGTCTGTTTGTCTGACTGCGTGTTTGTCTGACTGCCTGTCTGTCTGATTGACTGTCTGTCTGATTGTTTGATTTTTATTTATTTATTTAAACAGTAAGGATTAGGCCAGTAGGCCTGATTCGTTCATTGACTGATGGTTGTGATTCCAGACACGTCAATTGCTAAGATCATAGTGAATGTTTCTTTCTCTGGAGATGGCGGTGATCTTCCCCCGCTGGATGGCGAGATCCGGCGCCAACCTACCGTCGGCTAATGGAGTTTCCCGCTGACCAGGACTCTCCCACCAGCGGGGCACCGCCCCAGCCGGGACAAGCTCTAAGCTCCCGAACGGTCTCCCGGAATATGTGGTAGTATAGTACATGCTAGTGTGTGTGTGTAAGGGGAGTGGATAGGACAAGGAAGAGGAAGGAAAGATCGCGCGCGGTCCGTGGCCCCTTTGGTAGGGTACTGCTCCGGCATTCGCCTGGTGTTGATCGGAGAAACCACGGAAAACTACCGATCAGAGCAGCCGGGCGCTAGAATTCTCCTCCAGGCAGCGACTGAATTCGACCTAGCTGAAAAGGTAGAGTCGAAAATCCGGCCACCGTCAGGACTCGAACCTAGCTGCAGTGACATCAGTTGATGCACTGAGCCACCGCTCCCGGTGCCTGTCCTGTCTTCGATGTCCAAGTCGTCCAGTCATCCTGTGTTCCACGTTTTCTTCCGGCGACTGTCACTTCATTTAGTGCTGATTTAGGAAATCTTTCATGATCCAATCGTAGTGTATGGGTGAACCAATTTTGTTTCACTTTTTGAACTCTGTTTGAGGAATTACAAATATTTAGTTTTTGGCGCATATTCACATTTTTTACATTGAAATCAGGAATAATTAGCAACATTTCAGTTTATTTCACTTAATTTTATTTTTGTTTCTATTCTGTTTCACTTATGTTGTTTTTTCTGTTTGTAATAAAAATAACAAATACGGTAAAATGTGTATATTATTGATCTACTTTAGAATTAAAGTTTAAGGTGACACGGAGCCTTTGTTGTCGTGAAATGTTTTCTTTCCCAGGCTCGCTGCGGAGGGTTAATTTTCTTCCCCTGCGTTCGGAGTAATCAAGTCTTCGTGTTTCTAGTACAACGAGAGTGCACCGATCGGCACTTCAGGAAAGCGACCGATAACGCCCTGACAGAGAACATGGCTTCATTTCGGAGGAAGTCTGCGGAGGTGGCAAGGAGCTCTGGAACAACTTCGTAATCCCAACTGCAGGGTGGGACCATTGGGTTCGAGGGGAGAGAAAAACCACCACGGGTCTCTGAGAGCGACAGGAAGAAGTTTGCGCGCCGTACGACGAAAAATTCACACTTACTTTCAACCGAACACATCCACGAAAACGGCAAGTGTACAGGTGTCTCAGAATAAATATTCAAACTTTTAGGGTGTGTAGAAAATAATCACCTTTTCCCTATGAACATGGTGGGAAATTTCGTACAAAAAGTTACAAATTTGATATTTACTCCAGACTGTATCGCAACTTCTTATGCAAATGGTGTTCGGTGGTTACAGGAAATACGTTTGACTGCATCAGTACCTGCCGAACACTAGTGCATGAACAATATCCTAATAATCAAGGAGAAATGTCACATACGTAACTTTATTAAATGAATTTCCCCTATTTGTTCATTGGCAAAAAGTGGTAATTTTGTACCGTTCTGCATGCTCTCGAAGTTTGTAACATTTATGCTGAGACACTTGATTAATCTGAATTTACTTTATCGTTAAAAAACAAGCACAGTCTAAAGTTTTGGAACCTTTATACCCTCTACTCCTTTGATCTGAATTAAGTATGATCGAGGTTGTGATTGAATATTCTACACATTCTTATAAAGATGAAAATACTTTCCTCAAATCCTATTTCGTTTGATTATTACAATAATCAAAATCAACATCATTTCATAAATCAATTTTTTATATAAAGTTTCAAATCAAATTCCTTAATTTTTCTTAACGTATGGTGTTTTTAAATAAATATAGGTACATTATGATTATTTATATTAACTACACTTAAGGTGATTTAATGAGTTATTGAAACACAATTATGAACGAAATCAAAATTTGGATTTTTATTTCATTTTGTTTGTAATGGTTTATTTATTACTTTGTTTATTTAACGTCAAGAAACAGTTAAAACTGTCTGACGTTTCTAAGCACACCCCTAGTTACTTTCCCAGTACGAAACACACAGAACGTGCACACAGTTGTCTTTGACCCGTAGCAATATCCCGTTTTCTACTCATCTGTTCATTTCACTTCATTTTATTTGCTGCGTGGTAGGGTATTGTCTTCACATTTGAGACTTCATTCCAGAAATGTATAAACACACAACGCTAATACGTTCTTCCCAGAACAATCACAAGTCGATCGAGGGGAGGGGTATCAGAGAAAATATGGGCCGGAAGACTGCAGGGCGGCGAAGGAAAATAAGGGAAAGCCGAGGGCCTTCAAGGAGGGGAGGCTGTTGACTCTGCGAAATGAAACGCGGCCGTGGGCGGAGCTTGGCGAAGTCGCCACCGGGAGCGCTGCCCTCGCTCTTAATTACCCAGCCCCCTGGCTTGGTTTTTGCCTCGCTGCCGCCCCCTGGGTGAGGACGAGATCGTGTTCCTTGTCAGGCCGTCTCCTGCGGCGTTCGTCAGTCGCTCTTTGCTCCGCTAGAAACTCAAAATGGAGGCTTATAATTGAGCAGCTGTGCTCGCGAGGCCACATGTCAAACATGTGTTGCGATGCAGAATAAGTATCCAAGTTTCGATTGCATTCAACACAATCACAGTATCAGTGATTTTGAAATGAAGGTAATTTAATAATGAATTATTGATATTATAATTATACTGAAATATCAATTCTATCGAAGGAAGAATGGCATCAAAGCATCGACAGCATAACTAGCGGTGCAAAAAACCACGTTCTTTCTCGCCAGTACTTTCAAGCAAAACGTACTCAAAATACGCAAAAAGTACTCAAATCTTCGAAAAATTGTATATGACCTTATTTTAAAATCTATCTTTAAGGAACAGATTTCATTAGGGAAAAATATCTTTCTTTATAATTGTAGTTATCGGAAGACGTTGAAAAAAATTTGAATTTTGCAATTGTCGAAAAATGAGAGTGTTCTTCAAAATTGAGACCTGCATCATTCTCTTAAACGTCCTTTACACTATCCACCAACAAAATTTGAACAAAAGCTATGGAGCCATTATTGGAATATGTCTCTAGAGCCTCATATTTGGTTTAAATTTAGCAACTGGATATATCCACTTTTTCGTTACCATGGCCCAGTAATAAGAGTTTTCCTGCCGAAAATGTTCTGTTTTTTTAGCTCAGCATTACGTAACTTTCTCTCTATTGCGTAAGCGGTAGCGAGAAAGTAAAAATTGAAATAAGGGAGTTTATGCACTGTGGATCTAACAGCAATAATCAGCAATATCAATCTTTACGCTGATGCTCAGAAGTGACGCAAAACTCAGAAGTCCACGTGCAGAATTGTTGTACGCTACACTGTGCTTTCAAAGTATCGATGGTTTCAAAGTAGAATGGCAATGATTTTATCCAAAATATCGAATTATTTCATTAATAGAAATAATTTATCGAATGAATTGAATTATCTGTAATATCGTCATGCTTGCTAAATTAGTTTCCACGGTATAAATGTAATCGTAAATACTAACACTTCACTTGCCAGAAGAATACAACATACAAAAGACTTCACATATATCTAACTTGACATCTTGACTTGAATATCGCCTGCTACTTTCTGTAGAAATCCAAGTCAAGAGAAGCTCTCCGAGTTAGTTAAATAAAAGTATTATCCGATCGCGTAAGGTTCATTACGAGGCTGCGTTTATTTTTGGTGGAAATATTGATAACGACTCTGGCACAAATACATGCGTCAGAAATGTCATGATGAATCCTCTATGCGCTAGGAATATACGTCGATTTTAAAAATTGTAAGAACAGAGCTGACCTTTACGCTGTCCTAAGCTTGACGAAATTAAGTTACCCCTAATAATACTAAAATGTTGACCATACATTATGAGAATTAATATGAACAATGGTTATTTAAAACGTGTTATCAACATTTCCCCCGAGACGTTTTTTTTGCTCGAGAACATTAGAACCCGTTGACGCACATGATACATACAAGATTTTTTTTCTAATTTCAATGATTAGTTTTATTTATTTACTAATTAACCTGCTGTTAACTTGACTCGGTTTGTCTTTTCATATTTCCCTCCCGTAATTCTCTTTCATAATTCCCTCCATAAGAGAATATGAAACATCATTGAACTATTTCTATATTTCCTTCGTAACCAAGATTTCGATCTACGTAAGTCATGCAGTGTATATCGAGCTCCGTATCAGGAAAACATGTCAAAAAATATTTCTGCAATTTAACAATTTAATATTACTACAGCAATACAATCATTGATATGAAATACAATATACATGTTAATTAAAATAATTCAATATCATATACATGTAAATAATACAATATCATTTATATGTAAACAAAACATACATTTAATTAAAATAATTTTCGCCTTCATGTATGTGCATCACCATTTAAAACTCGTGGCAATAAGAGCTTTGCATTATTTCTAAATTTGAAATTTTCGATCATTCAGAGTTCAACGAAAATTAAACATGCACAATTCGTTTTTTTCGTTCTATCCACAGAAGAAAAGAACTGAAAAAAAATATAGGGTTTTTAAAATAATCTGCATTAACTTCCAACAGAAATGACGTGAAAACCACTCCTTACATTATTTTGCACACTACGCTAGTACACGGATCCGCGCAGTTCCTAATTTGTCGGCTGAAAACGGCGCCACACCGGCACTCATGGCCCCCTACAACTCCCGCCTCCATAACCATAAAAGTAGCTGAAGACGCCGCTGCAATTAAGGGCCGTCATGAAACTCCCCCGCGGCGCAGCGCATCTCGGGTAATCGGCATAAACAGCAGCGCAGCGGCGGCGGCCGAGCGCACTCGACATTTCTTCGCGCTCCGGAAATGAAGTTAGTCGCCTTTCTAATAAGCGCGGAGAGGGGCTCGCTTGCTCGGACCAGTGGGCCGAAAGAGGTCGAAAAAGACAAGGGTGTTTTTTTTTTTCAATTAAACGGGTTTCCAAATTATTAAAGACAATAAAACACCATCGGCCCGGTGGCCGAGGTCGCTAAGGCAGTACTGTCGTAGAGATCTCGGACCGAAGGGTCGCTGGTTCGAGTCGCGCCTCGGACGTGGTTGTATTTGTGCTCGTCCTATCACCCCCTATCCACATCATTTCGTCTCATCTTCATAGTTACCGTAGCGTTAACTTCAATAGTTGTCGCTAATGACCTAGATGTTGATGAGACCTTAAATAACAAAAAAAAATGTACTATGAAAACAATCAAACTTATATTTATTTGAAAGATACAACTTTTCAATTTCATGTAGTATTGTATATTCAATATTCAAGTAGTATTGTATTGAAGTGTTGTGAAGTGTGGTGCAAATGTTATGAAGTGAAGTGTAGTGTAATTAAAAAGTCATGTATTTAATAGTTTAAAATAATTGTGCGGGTCAGCTATAAAATGTAGAGTTAATTCTATTATTGCTCTTATTATAGCATTTTATCATATTATTATTATTATTATTATTATTATTATTATTATCTACAAATAATTTAAAGTTAAATTTTACTTTTATTTCTTATGGTAATATGTAAATTGTAGTGTTCTGCCACAATGTTGTGAATATCTATCTATATTTTTCATTGATGTTAAGCCACCTCTTCATGTGTTAACCTTTTTCGTAATAAATTGATGTATTATACTACCATACGAAATATAGCAGAATCCGTTGGAATACAACAACCTAAAATATAACATATTATTCACTGTCTACAGTCACAACCAGATTCACTATCTATGGTAGACGTTTTTAAAAGTAAGAGGCTTCCAAATTATTAAAGACAATAAAATATTGAGCTGTGGAAACAAACATAGTTTTATTCATATTAAAGTTACAACTTTTCGTTGATATTAATCCACCTCTTCATGTGTTAACCTACTTCGTAATAAGTTGATGTATTATACTACTATATGTGGCCTGAACAACCGAAATATAATTGGAATTATACCGTTGGAATAATACAACAAACTAAAATATAACGTATGATTTACTATCTATAGTCACTACCAGATTTACTATCTATGACAGACGCTTAAATGTAGAGGATTTCCAAATTATTAAAGATAATAAAATATTGTGCTATGGAAACACAGTTTATTCGTATTAAAGTTACAACGTCTCGTTTATATTAATCCACTTAATGTGTTAATCTGCTTCGTGTTAAGTTGATGGTTACAACACGTGGCGTGCTGACCTGCATGTAAATACTGCAGAATACAATGTAACAAGTATTGTACTGCAGCCTCCGGGTCAATGACCCCCATCTCGATCAGGTTTTTCGTCCAGTTTCCCTGATCTTTGAGCATGCTGAGATGGCCCCTTGTTTTGCTTCTGGACATAAATGTAACTTCATTTTCTGTGCACGTCTTCTATAATTCAATGGGAAATATAGTTATTCAAATTATCGTTTCCTTGTTGTAGCGGCAGGAAGTATTATTCCTTGACGAAGGACATCATGGATAAGAGACAAAAATTTATTGATTATTTATCCTTGAAAATAGATTTTATTACATGAGAGCTCTTTTTTTATTTTCAAAGTGTAGGGATCACAGAATTTTGAAAATGTTAACAGAATTCACTTCTCGCCATAGCACGTCAAACGCAATTTCAACTGTTTTTTGACGTAAAATAAATGAATAAAAAAATGAATCCGTTAGAATAATACGTTATATATAATAGATACCAGGTTCACTATCTACGGTGGACGTTTTCAAATCTAAGAGGCTTCCAAATTATTAAAGACAATAAAATAATATGCTGTGAAAACTAGCATAGAAAATTCACATTGAAGTCAAAATGTTTTCGTTCATCGCCCTGGCCGAAACTTCCACAACTGCCATTTTAGTTACCCTCCGTTAGGAGGGCACTTTGAGGCTGGATAAACCTAGTTCGAAACGCAAAAAGATTAACATCAACTAATCTTTGTTATTTTAATATGAATGTGGAGTACACGAAGTAAGTATATAGAGTATTTGTATTGCAAGGCACTATGGAATTTATGAAAGTAAAATTAAGGTATGCAGCAACAAAATGCAAAATGCTTGGTGGCAGAATTAATAATAAATTTATTATACGAATAATTAAGCAAATATTAGATCATGTTGAATCTTATAAACTAAGCCAAAGAGATTTATAAGCAAACCTGTTTCTTGTGTTATCGAGCGCGAGTCGTTCTTTACTTTTAATTTCACTTTTTTATAAGAAAAATCATATGAACAGGATACACCAGTTACTGGAATAAATTTACTCAAAAACCAACTTTAGCTACAATGCATTTGTTTCGACTGTCCATTAGAAACACCGGACTTTTAAGAAAATACAAAATGCTCTGTCTAGGCAATGAAAAATGTTTCAGTCTAATTCTCAGAATCTATTGACTTTTAAAATTTGTACGGATTCCATGTGTATCACTCATGCATGTAATAACACTGGAACAACGGTTTTAAAAATTGTTTACAATTGTTGCAGATAAATTATTTTCTTACAATGCAAATATGATTTAAATAGCAATATTTATAATTACATATATCTAATTTAAATAAAAACTAGAACTCAATTAAAATAGAAAAATGGTAAGTAAAAAGTTTTAATTTACTATACTTCACACTATTTACACAACACTATTTACAGAAAACGTCAAGTTTAAATAAAATAAAATTTCAATAAAAATTAGATTTAAATTAAATTTACAAAAATATATACATAAAATGTAAATAGTTTAAAAACGATTTAAAGGACAAGATTTAAAAAAAAAATTTAAATAAAAGAGAGATTAAAGAAAAAATTTAGATTTAAATAAAAATCAAGCTACTGCAGGCAGGATCATTGGAATTGCAGCCTTCGATTCGGCTACAACCATCCTCACAGCCAAAAGAACTTCAAATAAAAATCACATTTATATAAAACTAGGTTTTAAACAAACAAATTAACATAAGTAAAATCAAATATTTTCGTAGTTACAACCGAGATCTTGTGGTCATTCGTAATTCAGATGTATGATTAGACTAATTTAACAATTATTTATTATATAAAACATGAACAAATCCAATCAATAATTACAAATACAATCTTGTATTCATTTAACATTTGTTCATGCATTGGATAATAATGTTTCTTGTGTTGTACCTCTGAAGATGGGGAAAGTACCCCGAAACATAGTTTGATGCAATATGTGTTAAATACACTATTTGAACGTTATTTATTGTGGTATAATTACCTCCAACGATACACCTGACTTAAAAGTCAATTTTAGAAAATCAAATTGAAAAGAATAGACTTTAAATAAAAATCAAATTAAAAAGAATATACTTTAAATAAAAATCAAATTAAATAAACAATCAGATTAAAAAAGTCATATTTAAATACACACTAATTTAAACACAAATTCACCGGGAGCGGTAGCTCAGTGCATCAACTGGTGTCCCTGCAGCGCCTCTGACCGGGAGGTCCTAAGTTCGAGTCCCTAACGGCGGCAGGATTTTCGACACTAGCTTTTCAGCCAGGTCGAATTCAGTCGCTGTCTGGAGGAGAATTCTAGCGGCCGGCTGCTCTGATCGGTAGTTTTCCCGTGGTTTCTCCGATAAACACCAGGCGAATGCCGAAGCCGTACCCTACCAAACGGGCCACGGACCGCGCGCGATCTGTCCTTCCTCTTCCTTGTCCTATCCTCTCCCCTTACATATACACACTTACACTAACATGCACTACACTACCACATATTCCGGGAGACCGGTCGGAAGCTTAGACCTTGTCCCGACTGGGGCGGTGCCCTGCTGGTGGGAGAGTCCTGGTTAGGGGGAAACCCCACTAGCCGACGGTAGGTCGGCGCCGGATCTCGCCATCCAGCGGGAGAAGATCACCGCCATCTGCCGAGAAAAAAACATGCACTCCACTAACGGGAATAATGACCTAAGCAGTTAACGCCCCCGGAAACACGAAAAAAATCAATCAATCAATAAAAACAAATTCCGTCTTTGTAACCCCCTGAAAATCTTTTCCTCCACACCACGGAACCACTGTGCGCTGCGAGGGCTCGTTGTGCGCTCCAAAGCAGCGAGCCCTGTGCGCGGGCCCTAAGGGCTCAGGGCGCTGCACCGACGAGGGCGCCCTACAGCGCCGGAGCCCTTCCTGCAATTCCGGCGAATTTACTCGGCGCGCGCGCAGTGCTCGCGCCAAGACGCCGGCGGCTCCGGCCCGGAATGAGAGCGGAAGTGAAACAAACGATGATGGCCAGGGCACGCACACGGCGGCAAGGAGAAACGAAATGAAGGGCTTTTGGTTCAAAGTTATTTGCATTCGCTAGTCAGCTACAAGGCGGTATTTTTTTAAATTTATTTAAAGTGCAACACGCTAAGGCCGGCAAAGGTGGATCAGGGTATCAATTGATGTTACAGCAGGGCTACCGACCGGGAGGTGCTAGGGTTTGAGTGGCGATGATGGCAGGATTTGCGGCACTAGCTACATGGATAGTAGGTACAATTCAGTCGCTGTCTGGAGGAGAATTCTAGCGGCCGGCTGCTCTGATCGGTAGTTTTCCGTGGTTTCTCCGATCAACACCAGGCGAATGCCGGAGCAGTACCCTCCCAAACGGGCCACGGACCGCGCACGATCTGTCCTTCCTCTTCCTTGTCCTTTTTTCCCCTAACTCAGAACTCGATATATTGATTAGTGATTGTGGCCGTGTCAACTGCAAAGATCGTTCGTCCCGCAAGTGTAGTGCATGTTTATCGCGGTAGGTTCGGTGTGCCTATCCTTTCCCCTTACACACGCACACTTACACTAACATGCACTACACACCCATATATTCCGGGAGACCGGTCGGGAGCTTAGAGGTTGTCCCGGCTGGGCTCGTGTTACGCGCTAAAACATGCACTACAGTTACGGAGCTAATGCCTGGAAACAGATTACACGGTAATGATCTGGAACAAAAACGGAAAGTTGTGGAAAACTGCATAAAGAATGGAATAGACCATAAGTGAAAAGAAGCTTGAAATTTATCTCCAGCCTTTTTCATGACACTGATATCGCATTGGGCCCCTTTAAGGCTCTTTTGGGTGTAATGGCGAGCATAAAGGTAGCACATATACTATAATTATTCTGGGTTTAAAGTAAACATATTAATATTAAAATTTTTCCGATTACCAATATGAAAAAAATGGGGTGACAAATCTTCGAAAAGACAATTATTAAAATACAATGATTATGTAGTAAGTAGCATCTCCCATAAATGCATTTATTATATGGAATAAATTTTCGGGTTAAAATTATTTTAGGATGGTGACAAAATATAAATATTTTTAAAGAACTATCAATATAGTAATTTACCTGATGAGAAAAATACAGAACTGTACAAAGAGATTTTGTACACGTTTTCTTTAATTAAAAGAAGTGAAATAATAAAGAAAGTGGTTGCATGTCAAGTTTCAAAATTATCATTCTATTTTAGTTTTGTAAATGAATTAATATCGGTATTTTAGACGATGTGCACCAATTTAATTTTCCTACTATTTTAAAGAAAAAATCGTAAAGAAAAACTTAAACCAACTGACGTTCTTCTTTACAAGTTTGACGTGTCCAGCGCTGACTCACCCTCTAGTGCATTCTAGCTGCCTCTAGTGCATTCTAGCGGCCGTGAGGAAACTACACCAATTGTTACTAAATACTGGGGGACGACATTTCGGTAAAATATCGATAAAACAAAAAAAATGCAGATGAGTGCAGCTAAATGTGTGTTATTCCTTTTTTTAAATATATTTATTTTCTGTTCAATTTTCGACGGTGCGTTATTCTGATGAACGATATTCTACTTGATGGTTAACACATTGGTAGTGGCAATACGCGAAACTAAAAATATAACCTACAATATTCAAAAGTAATGTTGTTCATTGCGTAGGTTCAACTTAAGATGTATCAAATCTAAAAACATCAGATATTTATGCTTAAAAATCACTTAACATATCGTTACAAGTGTCTTCTATTGGGAAAAATCACAACAAAGAAGTGTAAAGCACATTTAACGTAACAAATCCCCATTCAACGGGTAGTAACTTTGCGAGGCCGCGAGGGAGACAAAAACGGTTAAAATAGCTTCGTAGAGATGAGGTATTGTTCTCCCGTGTCTTCTGGGCAAGATTCAGTGACAGAAAACTTTGAATTGAATTTGCCTTATTTTACGTGGCGAGACTCAGGCCATGAGGCCTGCTCTTCCGTCTGACCACGCAAATTTCGTTACACTCCTTTGACCAATCATGGGAGAAAGAAGGTATGACTTGGGCGACGAAACAGGCGATTTGAATTTACCTCAGAGGCATCATTTAGGCTTGAGGATTTTTACATGCAGTAAATGTACTAACATGGGACAGCCGGCTTTACTTCCCCTCCGAAGGAAAGCGTACGAAGGATTTTTTCGCCCTTAAAAATCCACGGCTTCGATCGGGTTTGACCCCGCAAACTTGGGTATAGCAGCCCGATACGCTAACCGCTACACCATCGCCGCCAACTCTGCCCTCGCAGCTTGCAAGTTCTCATTCCGACCAGGGTTTGTGCCAATCGGAACCAGAGTGCGCCACGGGCTCCCGATCCCACTGTGTCAACAGGCGGAGGGTCAAAGGGTCAAAGGGCCAAAGGGAGGCCGGCGGAAGGGCCCGAGGGCGCGGCGGCGGGCGATCCAAAGGGCGCGGGCCGCCCTCTTCCGTCTCTTTCGCCGGATTTAATCTCGGCCCTCCGCCTCGCCTGCGGCCGACTGCGAGCTGGACGGCCCCCGCCACTGGCCCCATCGCACAGCACCGCTCAGCCCTCTCACACATTTTGACGCTTCAGAGCACGACAACTGCTACGGTCCCCTTAGACTAGTGTATGATTTTTATCGGGAGATGGCGGAATTCTTTCCTCGCTCGATGGTAAGACCATGCGCCTATCTACGCGTCGGTTGATTAATTATTCCGGCTTGCAGAGTTTTCCCCCAATAGATATCTCCCACCAGCGGGGCACTGCTCCAACCGGGAC